>OZ014521.1:98229146-98829146 GCA_963966055.1 Lathyrus aphaca
CGACTAGTAGAACGCATTAATCAGATTCCTGGAACTCAAATTATGATCATTTCCGTAAAAACTGTTAAAGCTGAAAATTAAGTACGAAAATCAAATTAAGCCAAAAATAAAATAAAATATAAAAACTAATTAAAATATAAAAATAAACAAATAAAACCAAAGAAATGCTTAAGTGCAAACATGAGAGAATGTGCATTAAAATGCACTGATCAAATTCCCTCACACTTGAACTTTTGCACTCCGAGCAAAAATAAACTCAAGACTCAAGAAACACAACATCATTCAGATACTCATTCTTGGCTACAAACTCTTCTTTGGTTAAGATAACATCGATAGGTACTAATCTTGCACACTAAGGATATCGTAAGAACACAAATCCGCAATTGTGCGGTCATAAGCCTCCCTGCTATACAAACCACTCTGAATCATGTTATTATGCTTAATCCTAACTTACTCATCCTTCTTTTTTCTCTTTTTCATTCTAGCACAGTCACATTAAGCCCGTTATCTATTCATACACATGGTAAATAAGCTTGTTAGTGATTATGATTCATACTTGACAATATTTTAAAGTTACTTTAGTAACAACAAGAATTTTTTTTCTTAAGGTTTCACATTTGTTAGGCTAAATGACCGGGTGAGGGTCACCTAACTTATAAAGCGGATTCCTATTCAGATTTCTTTTTAAGCGCAAGATCATTCACTTATTTGCATCAGCTTAATTACTTAGTGTGATTTCTAGATGGTGTTGACTGATAGATAAACTACTTAAGAGATATTAAAGGACGAGAACTCAAGGATATGACATAACAAGTATTAAAAATGATTTCCATATCCAGGAGATTTAAGGTGTTAAAACGATACTGATCTTGTGAACTTTTCCCAAGTCTCCACAATTAGCCTCAAAACAATCTATAGCCTAAAACTTTTAAAAAAAAGGCCTAGTGTTTCTAAAACAAAACAAAACAAACAAAAACAAAACAAAAACAAAGAAAATAAATTATTCCCCCCACTTAAAACAAGCATTGTCCTCAATGAAAGGACATAAATATAAAGTAAGAGGGAGAGAAAGGAAAGAATACACCCGAGTAGTCAAGGTGGATAAGTGATCACATAAGCAGCATTTCCTAAAGAGAGCCCTTCTACAGTCTCTTCTTCCAAAGTGGGGATCTCATAGAGTAGCTTTGGGTAGTATCCATTAATCTTGAAGTTTTTATTAGTGCCTTCGCCTTTTATTCCAGGATTAAAGAAGAATCTTTGATAAGTAAAAGTGTTGAATGTGCACATGATAGTGATCTTCTTTTCTACAACTTTAAGAATCAAAGGGTTAATGGCTGTCTAACAACTTTTGTTCCATCTTCAGTTGAGATCCTATGCATACTCATGGATGGGATAATATCACAAGTGTTAACCAAAGTCCATCAAATTCCCTTCTTATGCTCCTGTAATGATTTCTCTTCCTGCACAAATTCAAATAAATTATTAGGAAGTGGCTTCAGCTCTAAAGAGGGTGATTTCTCAATGGATGGTTTATTTCGGGAAGTCGGGGTGTCGAGAGCTTCATTGACTTGAACAACTTTATTTTCAACCTCATTTGCACTAAGAATATCAACTTGCAAGGTAACCTCAATTTCAGCACAAACAGAGCAAATTTTAGTGTCAGTACAAACATCACAAGAGTAAACGTCATTAAAATCAGACAATGATGGAAAATCAGCTACAAACGAATTAATACAAGTATCATCAACAATTTTAGAAGGCAACTCTATTTGAAAAATAGAATGTTCTTCCAAAGGTTGTTGGTTTGATCCTTGAGCTTGTTGCATAGCATTAATCTAAGTGGTAAGTTGATCAAGCTGTGTTTGCAAAGCCTGAAGACTATAATTTGTTTGTTGCTGAAACTGGAGATTATTTGCAGCCATTTGCTTGACAAGGTCCTCTAGTGAAGGTTCGGAAGGTGCATAGCACCCAACTTGAAATTCCTTTAGATGCTTATTCGGATCCTCACATGCAAAACCATTAAAACTTGGCAATAAGTCTGTTAAACCAAATTTCAATTTGGAAGTGTAATACCTCAAAATTTGCCCACATTTTATATTACCTCAACTGGCTTATGCTTCACGTCTCATCTGCATTCTTCCATTAGATCATAATATCATAACCATGCATTTTCATGAAATCCTAAGGCATGGGATCAGTTTTTCTTTTGTGGCTCGAATCTCCCTGTTCATCAGTGGTTTCTCTGGCCATTACTCTCAAGGTTGCGACCAACAATGGGTTCTTATTACCACGGGCGTCTTACTAAGTTACAAGAGCTTCAGCGAAAGTCATGGTATTAGGGTTTCCTGGCAAGGGCTTTCTTGAACTTATTGGTTGCCTTGATGGCCCAGTTATTTTCAGAGTTTCCTCAAAGCAAATGCTTTGAGGCAACTATTTGTTGAATGGGTGAATTGTGAGGTATGAGCCATGACGAGAGATGCGAAGGCGTGGGGATCATTAAGAAGTCAGACGTTTCTTCCATTGGAGTGTATTTTGGCCAAAAAGTACTTTGAATTTGTCTGGTTAATTTATAGGAAAATAAGGACATTTGGCACCAAAGGGTAAATGAAATGTTCCAATTGCAATTTAATTCGGATTTTATGGGAGCAAGAGAGGTTGAAGGTTACTTTTGGCACGTGAGGTCTCAAGTTCATTCGAAGTTCCAAGATACAATTTCCCAGGTATATTCATGTGGGCCTCTGTCTGTGGTGGAACTACGACTGCCCATGTCTTTGCAAAGTTAGCAATATCCAAGTCAAGGTTATATAGAATTTTGATCAACCGAATCCATATCTCAAGGCTTGTCCCTTATGTGATTTTTTTTAAAACTCCGTCTCTGTGGCCTTCGTGACCATAGTTATGTTATTCAATATCCGTATAGAACCATTAATATTTGGTTTGATGTTAAGATTTTAGAGTACATTATCATGCATAATGGATGAAGTTTTGTTTGGATGTTATATGTGTTTTCTCTTATTCATCTGAGTTTGGTGGTAATCATTTGAGAGGAGCCTCGATAAGTCATTGTGGGAAGGTTCAAATTTATTAAGTTAAGATTGGTTTTTTTGGGATTAAGGGTGCATATAATGATATGAGACATTCATTGAAGTCATAAATCTAAGCCAAACAATCAAAAGGGTACTGTGTTCGTTTTTTGTGTGACTCTTTGTGTGTGAGGTTACGGTAGGCATTTTGTTCATGCCACCAATGTATTATCAGGAATAATTTAAACAAACAAAAAAGAGAGAGAAAAGATTCTTGAATATAATTCTTGCACAAATGCATTGTCCTATTTACAATCCTAACAGCCGAAGCCGCGGTTACATATTCTGTCTTCACTCTTGAGTTCTTCAACTAGCTTCAATAATCCATATCATCCATCACCCCTTTTACTGTACCGCGTCATCATTCTGTCATCAATTTATGGATCTCTCGTATAAGTCGCAATGGCCTCGTGCATTACAAATTCTGTAGGATTCAAGAAACCTGTGTCATAGAGCATATCACAAATCAATGGAGGAATATCGCGATAACAATAAAAAATCCATAGAATGATAAATACCAGTAAGAGAAAAGGGACAGCAAAACAATATCAGAATGGGAAAAAAGGCTTGTCATCGTCAATCCTCGATCCATGCCAAACCACTTTCTAAACTGTTAGGGCCTGCAAAAACCAAAAATAATAATAACCTTATACACCACCTCCTGCTCCTATCCATTTCAATGTGACATTAGATGCTACTCAGACTGGACCTGTGGCTCAAGAAATTTGTTGCGACAAGAACAATACAAATTCTAATTCAGTTCAAGAACCATCTGGAGACAATCATGGAACCTCACCTGCAGGAGAACAATGTTCAAGAATCAGAATATATCATCCAAGACAAACACTCACTTATCCTGCCAAATCAATTGCAACAATAATACAAACTCAGTATAACAGAATGGAAAATTAACAAAACTTCATTACAGAATTCAACAAATTCATAACTAAACCATAACAGAAAACCAAAAAAACAACAACCAATTGATCTCATAACTGAATCATAATATATTGCAACTAACCTCTAACAGATTTTGATAAATGAAGTCTTCCAGAAGGTTCCCCTGAGATCTCTTAACAGAAGGTTATCTCTGATCTTCTATAAATCAGATTGTTATCTTCATTATCAGGCTCTCTAGAAACTATTCTGAACCAATCTCTTTCATCTCAAAACTCTTCAATCATCAAGAACCTCACTGCTTCTTCTCCCTCAATCAACCATTCATGATTCTTCTCATCCTCTCTCCATAGGCTTCAGCTTGGTGATTTGCAGTTTGAACCAAGCCTTCATCAACCTCTGTTCTTGAATCTCTTATAATCCTCATCCATTCATCTTAATCACGTTTTCAATGAAGCTGAGAGTCTAAGAAGGATTCCAAGAACCTGCATCAGGCATCACAGAGTGCAGTTTTAGAATGTTTCTGATTCAACAACAAAGTGATTTCAAAAGTGGGGAATAAGAGAAGAAGGCGCTGAGCTAATCGAGGGGAACAGATTTTTGAAATATACCTGAACACGGCTTTGAATCGCAGAGGCTTCAGGAGCAATAATTGTATATGCTTCATTAACATCGTAGCTGCGATATAGGTCATCGGCTTCAGCGCTCACGAGGAACTTTCATCAATATCTATTATCAATTGAAGCTTGCCATAACCGAAATAGAAGGGACGTCTTCGACTCGTAAATCAGCACCGAAATCAAGGTACTATCCACTTCGCCATTCTTGTGTGTGATAGGCTAGGTTATTGTTGTGGCTGTTAAGGATTTCTGATGAAAGGTTTAGTTGATTTCTCATTTCGGAATTGGGAAAAAAAGGGATTAGGTTAGGGGAGATTCATGGAGAAGAGAGGTCGAAGGAGAAGAAGAGGGTTTAGGGTAAGACTTTGAAGAAGATGGCGAAGGAAGGAGATTGGTGATGGTGAGGAAGAAGAGGGGAATGGGATTAGCGGCGGCGCCGCGGGTAAGAGAAGAGAGTGGCTTAGGGTTCATTCTTCAACCCTTTGTCTTATGGTCTTATTTAGTTTATAGGGATTAGGATTAGGTTAAATTAATATGATTATTAGGTTTTAAGAAAAAGATAATAATAGAAGTTAATGAAATATTAATTGAAATAAATCTTCATAAAGAAACTTTAATTCTTGATTAATCACAATGAGGTTACCGTTAGAAACTTAGATAGAATATTATAGTTTTTAGGCTATCTTGTTTTGCTATCTCCACCCCCTTTATCAGGCCTATCTAGCAAAAAATAAACTAAAAATTTGCTTTTCGCACCCCCTGGTTTCCAACAAAAAAATGGGCTCTTCCCCTTGTTATTCACACCCCACATTCTAGGCCCAAGAAAAAACAATATAAAAAAAATTGCTAAATGTTCCTCCCCCTCACTCCTGCGCATGGGCTTAGCCCCTCTGCTATCTGCACTCCCCTTTTAAGCCCAGTAGTAAAAAGCAGTTTAGAAAAATTACTCAATTCACCCCCTGTTTTTTCTTTTCTTAGAATTTAATTTTAGTTAATATGGTTTCCAAATAATTCCCCAAAAAATAGTAAAAAAATTATAGAAAAATTCTAAAAAAATTCCATTAGATTTTTAAATCTAATTAGAAAATTTTGACAATTTTATTTTGCTGAATTTTAGCTATTTTTGATTTAATTCTGATTTTTCTTTTAATTATCTTTTATTGAATTTCCTTTAAATATACTTGAGTTTGTTCATTTTATTTTTGTAACTTCCAGTAGGATTTTTGACCCGCTCTTTTCACTGTAGTTAGATGACTAATAAAAGTACTTAGGATATTTTTTGTAAATTTTTTAGAATATTTTATCTTAGGTTTTAGAGGTCAATTCTTTAGAAATTAAGGATTAATTCATAGCTGAAAATAACCATTTTTTTAGACCTAGTTAAATTTTGATTTTGTAGGATTCCTTTTAGTACAATGTTATAGGTAATCTTAGGTCCCTATAGAATAAATTTCATATTTTTTCCAGAAGTTTAGCTATTTTTTTAGGATATTCACTTTTAGGCTATGTTACATGTAATTCCCTTTAGTTTAGGTTGGATATTAAATTCAATAAAAAGATATAGTTTAGATTAGATTTAATCCTAGAATCTAATATAGACTTAGGTTAGTTTAAATTGAGTTTTAGAATGAAAACATTAGGATTGACTTAGTTTAGAACTTAGGCTTAAAGTTCCCTTTTCATTAGAAATAGAATAAATAAAATAGGACTATTTTTAATTCATGCCTTTAAATGCATTTTTTGAATTTTATTTCTTATGTTCAATTTTATTGTTTTTGCCTTATCACTTGATCTTATAACTTGTATAGGCTTCCCCATTGTTCTTAGAATCAACTTAACTTCCTTAGGAAGTAAGTTGAATTCTAGTAGTTTCTAGTTTCTCATTAGGAATAGAAAACTCCATTAACCATAGGATCTCTTGTAAATAAATAAATAAAATTAGGGTGTGTCTTAGTTCCCATTAGATTTTCCCTTTTCCAACTTGAGTCATTCTTTCTCATCTCAAAAAGAAAAGCAATAAAACACTTAATAAAAACCGAACAATCTTGTACGACACGAGACTTTGTTGCGGAGTGTTTATACGCGTCCTGTTTCGGGGCGAGGTGTAAATACTCCCCGCGATGGATAGGTCTTAGTACAAGACAGTTCACAAACAAAAATTCAAAAACATTTCTTTTAAAAGACAAAAAAACAAATAACAAGCGACTATCCTGCGGGAACTTATTTTCTCATCTCATTCACTCACAACGCGAACTCGCGACGACTTGTCACACATGTAAGACGGTAAACGCACTCGTACCAGACGAGCCTGCAACACCTGAGCATAGACATACACAGTTCCAGCATAAAAAACACAAACAAATAGTTCCCGCCTTAGTTAGGCGAACTACGTCGACTCTGATCCTCATTATCCCGATGAGGTACGTAGGCAGCAGGGTAGGGCCCGTTCGAGCACAATCTTTATTTTCCCTACATTTTCCCCATTCTTTCTTTTTTTTGGTTTTTTCTTGTTCTTTTCTCATTTCATTTTTCATTCCAGTTAGCGGTTTTATTCAACAGCATTCTTATTTCTCACCCTTTGAAACAAGCAAGCAAGCGTGGATCCCGTCGGGTACAATGGACGATCTGGGGTGCTAATACCTTCCCAGGTCGTAATCGACTCCCGAACTCAGATCTTTGGTTCGCAGGACCTTGTCATTTCCTTCTTCCTCAGGTTTGTGCAACATTAGCTTTCCCATTCATTCGGGATAAAAATGTCTGGCTGGCGACTCTAACCTTTTCGCGCCACTTTCGCGTTTGTACTAGGATGAAAATCCCGGGAGAGACAGAAAGGTGCAGCAAAAATAGGATATTCGAAACATAAAGCATTATAATTCACATCAGGGACAACAAGTTCTCTAAGAGTTCTTTGATCAGTCATTATATGATTATCAAATTTAAAATCAGAATTAAATCAAAGTTGAATCAAATAAAATCACTACAAATTTAAAATGAATGAAAAAATAAGAAAAACAATTAAAATAAAATATAAAAAATATAAAAATAACGCTAAAAATCTAATTAAATCAAATAAAGATCGCACAAAAAATTTCAGATTTTTTTGAATATATGAAACTAGAAAATAAATCAAATAAAATAGAAAAACGCAGAATTTGCGATTTTGAGGGTCGTAATCTTTTAGAATTCTATTCAAAAAGGAGTATTATTCTTCGAATTATTTCTGATTTTCTGGAAAAAATTCGGAGCAAATCGAAACAGTAGCTTCCAACTTACCTGAAAAGCTGGAAAACTTATTACTATACTGCAACCGATATTACAACTCTGAAAATCAACAAACACAACAAAAAAGAAAAGAAAAAAACTAGCAACAAATTATACCTATGACTATAAAATCGGTTAATAGCAACAAGAATCCCCGGCAACAGCGCCAATTTGCTCCACGTGTCGCGCACGGATCAAAAACGAGTAATTTTCTTTAAAACGCAATACAGTTAACGGTAACGACAACTCGAGTATCGTTCTCAAGGATTCTTGTAAGAAATTAATCAATAACAAAAAGGATAAATTGGGGGTTTGATTTAGGTTTCGAAATAAAAGCGATTTTTGAAATAAGTTGTTGTAAAATAAGCGATTATGAAATAAGTCAATCTACCGATTCAGTTCCTACTATCATCGATTATTATAATTTTAATGCCCTAAACGGATTATTCATTCCTATTTGGATACAACCTCAATGACAAGCGCGATGAGATTTGTAAGATGTACGATCCTATTGTCCGAATTAAGCAAACGTGATAAAATCTCATGAATTAAGTAAACATGATTGATCTGACACAAAACGAATTAAGCAAACATGTCATGTCTATGTTAGGATCATACAATCAACCAAATTGAATCCATATATTTCATGCAATTGAATTAAGCATACAAGAACATAAAATATAATTGAAAGAAATTAAACTAAAATTAACATTATAATAATCTCAAGTGTTGGAATCTGAATACAGTAGATTGACTCAAGGGCGATTAGTTATCCATCATTCTTTCAAGCGTAAGGAACAAAATAAAATCATGAATAATGTGTATTGTGAACAATTGAGGCTGCTAGGTTATATGGTAAAACCTAAAAAACCCGTTTACAACCCAACTGGGTCAAATACATAACCCATGCCCAATTCTAAATGACCCGAAACTAAATAAAACTAATGCAGCAGCTTCAAACGAAATTCTGGAAAATATGACTCCGAATCTGACTTCGGCTCCAACACTAAAGTTGTAGCTCTCTCTCTCTTAGCTTTTCGTCGACTGGTAGAATGCCTCAATCAGATTCCTAGAACTACGGTTATGATTATTTCCATAAAAGTTGTTAAAGCTGAAAATTAAGTACGAAAATCAAATTAAGCCAAAAATAAAATAAAATAGAAAAACTAATTAAAATATAAAAATAAACAAAGAAAACCAAAGAAATTCTTAAGTGCAAACATGAGAGAATGTGCATTAAAATGCACTAATCAATGGAAAACCGCTCTACTATAGTACAACTCAAAGAGGGAATAACAAAATTACTTAGAAGGATACCACCTCCTCTAAACCCCTAGGAACAAATAAGATAAACCTTAGGATTTATTATGCTTAATCTGTTTTAGTTTAATGTTTTGCTATTTCTGTTTTGATGATCTTCTATGAATGAATTTGTTTTCTTTAAAACGTTCTTGCTTTATATGTGTGTGTGCTCTGCATAATCTTATCTATCATATACATGTGCATTTGATCAAAATCATAATCATATTGACAAACTTAAACTGCTAAGATGCTCTAACATTTTGATGATGTCAAAAAGGGGGAGAAAGAAAATATGATTTTGATAATAACCTAAAGAATGCAAACTCAAACAAATCAAATGATATAAATTATTTATCACCAATGTTTGATATTTGATGTTTAGCCATGGAACTTAACAAGTTCACTAAGCATTCTTAGAAACAGGTTAGAAGAACCAAGAAAGAATATCTGGATATAATGATCCAAAGAAAGAAGTTTTGCCAAGACAAACTCTGATACTCTAGAAGTATAATGTTTTGTACTTGAAGAACTATGATGAAGTTCTGATAGACCAAGTAGTGATATTGCATTTGGCATCAGACTAAGAATAATCATACAGTTCTGATAGTAACAAGGTTCTGAGATAAAGACATGTGTTCTATTTAGACTCTGATGAGTATAGATAAGTAATCATTCACTATCATATGTTTTGAACAACTCAAAAATTATATTTTGTAAGTCTTGGAATAAGGGGGAGACTCTGGTCAAGCATTAATAAAATTTTGGGGATAGCACAATCAGGGAGAGTTGTTGCTCAAAAACTTTGAATATGTTCTCACATTACTTGGTTATTACCCTGTTACGTTTGGTGATTGACTGTATAAAATGTTCTATCAAAATACATGGTTTTGTCATCATAAAAAAATAGGAGATTGTAAGAACAAAAGTTGTCTTTGCATTCAATCTCTATGATTCGATGATAACAATGGGGTATTTATGAAAGAATCATTTTATGTTCTGATGTTTGTTAAAATGCATATAATGAATATTTTGTATATTAAGATCAAACAAACATTAATAATGAGTACACAAATACTATTATGCGAAGTTACTATGGGTAACATTAGTCGTAAGCGTGCTTCTGAATCTGAACACAATCAGAAAGATCCAAAGATGCGGATGTTGCGTTGGCAATTCTCTTGAGGATGTTGTTCTGAATGTGGTTCTGATTAGATAGTGAAGCAAGGCTTCTGAAATTAATCTTTTGAAGAACTAAGTTCTGAAGAGTCTGATGACTTGAATTTTTGAAGACTTAACGTCTAAAGACCAAGTGCCTGAAAGATTCTGAAGACTTACGAGTTCTGAAGATTGAGATTCTGAAGAACTAAGTTCTAAATATAATGTTCTATGTGAACCAAGTGCTAAAGACTCTAAAGACAGTGTTCTATGTGAGTAACATTCTGAAGACTCTAAGACTTGAAGTTCTGAAGACCATGGGTTTCAAGCCACGTGCTGAAGTCCTGAAGAACGTAGTTCTATGTTAAAAAGTTCTGAAGACTAAAGACTTAGGTTCTCTAAATACCCAAGTATCATTGTTTCTAACTCATGCTTCATTCATTGATTTATAATCATAAGCCTTTGAAGTTTAGATAACAATGTTATTGTTGGTAAGGATAGTACACAGTATGATAATTCTTTATCCCATTAACTCTCCACTATCTTTGAATAATGGAAAAGAACAATACATGGATGTACTATTTGATTCCTTGTGCAATGAATTCCTTAGTATCTGAATTGGGCTGTAACAGATCTTTTATGTTTGGATTCAAAAGGAAAACATAAAATGCTTTGTGATGTTGACGATTCCTATTGAATTGAAACGAACAACCACAATCTTGAGTGTTGTTGATTTTGAATAGGAACCCAGTCTGGTTGATTATCTACAAACTGAATATTCTTCTATATGAAGTAATAAAGGATACAACCAATTTTGATTTATGTGTTGATGTTGATTGATATAACGGAAAGGTTTCTAAACACACATAAAACCAAGTTGTTAAATGGTCTTTGAATCATGTTGTTGATGTTGTCATACAATCACATAAGGTTGATGATAAATAAATATAACATTGGAATAAGACACAAAGAGTCTACCTGAATATGAAGCTCTTCTAGTTGATTACTCTTTTACAACAATCTGCTAAAAGCAGAGAGATTTTGAATTCACAATGTGCTTTACTTCGTATGTTGCAGAAGACTTGCAAAGTCGCAGAAGACAATGAAGATGATCATGGAAGCTTCAACAACAAATTAACTACTGAAGTGATCATTGGATTAAAAAAGAACATGGGTTGTTATCCATAAATGTTATTATGTGAATCAAGACAAAGAAGTCTTTCTTGTGCCTCAACGAAGATCAAGCTAGCAAAGCTTTTGAAGAAGAAGAAGACTTCAACCTTCAAGTGCTCAATGAAGAAGTAACTTGAAGAAGAAGAAGAAGAAGACCACACAATGGAGCAAGAAAATGTAATATTCTTAGTGTGTATTAGGATCGTCTGATGTACTTAAGAGAGTTTACAATTTTCTTATTAAGAAGCACAACATTTGTAAACAACCTTCTGACTTGGAACCAGAGCACATCATAACTTACATTTTATCATCGCAATGGGATTAAGACCATCACTAGACATGAGGGTCCTATAAATCTTCATTGGATTTGTCATCCTGCAAAACATCACTAGACTATTCGTCCTAAACAAATGTTATGAATGCATGATGCGCAACACACATATTTCACGACCACAACTAGTCAAAACGCATCATCATTCATCATAATCATCATATTCTCTTCACATATCTCATATACATACATCATTGTTAACACATCATCATTCGTTATAACAAAAACCAAACAATTCACTTCAAGACATCAACATAACAATTTATATAGTAAAGCACACACAATTAATTCGGCATATAATCTTGTCACTTAAATCATGACACAATCACTGGATAACCCCGTCTTACGCTTCATATTATTTTACTAGGGTATAGATCATTATTGCATCTTTCCAACACTTCAAATAACATGTGAAACCGGCTCACGATTTGAAAGTTAGGATCACACATATCACATACTATCATACATAAACCACACTCAACACAACATCATTTTCTCATGTCAGACATTAGACAATTCTCTCTCACCAATCACATATTAATCAATATTGTTTCATACTATAAGGCACACAAACACAGTCGCATTGGCACACAAATTCTCAGCTAAATCCTAATACAGTTACTTGTTAATTTACCTATTATTTTCTCTATAATGTAGATTATTATTGTGACTTCTAAGTGCCTCAGACCAATACCTCAAACCGAATGCAAAACATAATTTATATTTATAAAAAATTACATAAAATAAAAACACAATGGGTGTGGCACTCGCCACATCTCAGGTAATACATTATAAGTGCCTTATGGCACTTGCCACACATCCCAAAACTTGGTGGCGCCAGCCACACAAAGGAGGTATGACATTCGCCACCCCTCAACCAAGCACAAATGTGGCGCTGGACACACACAGGTGTGGAAGCCGCCACCCATCCACCCAGTGGCACTCGCCACCTGCAATTTTGGTGGCACCCACCACCCATTTAACAATTAACAAGGTGGCACTCACCACCCCGGAACAATGAGTTTTCATTCCCAACCCTTGCATAATACGATTTCAAACCCAGTTTTCTCAATAATTCCATATGATTATATCAAACCCAAATATTCACACAATTATAATTTCAAATTCCTCACCAGTTTCAACATAATACTCATCAATTCAAACTCAGATAAACTATCACTACCTATCGATTAAATCTAATATAATAACAACAATTACACACCAATAAAATTAGTACAACATCAACTTATCATTCATCAAATTCGTCATAGGCTCCCATAAACCTCAAAACCCAAAATCAATTACCGATAACCTAAACCCTATATCAATTATAATGAAAGGTAATACTCCTCATACCTTAGATGTTAAACCCTGAATTCCCTTTCCTTGAGATCTTCAAGAAACCTTTGAGCCCTAGCCTTTCTGCCTCCGTTCCTCATAGCACTTCTCACAAAATACGATCGATAAAGGAATTCTCCCAAAAATCCAATTTTATGTTTTCCTCTCTTACCCCCTTGAGCCTCATTATATTATTTTGTTTTTTATTGTCACTAATTTCATCCATATTTACCACGTTATCCTTAAAAATATATAATATTATTATTTATCTAATTATTTAGATTAATCCTATATTAAATCTAAATAATCTTAATGAAATAGTAACTTAGAACTTATCCTCAAAATTTATTCTTACTCCAACACCATCCCATATTACATTATTATATCATCATACATCATAACCATCAAACATCACTTAAACTCACAAAATCACGCTAAATCAACTAAATAACTGATTAAATAATTAATTTAGATTTTGGGTGTTACATTTTCTCTCAAGCCTCAGCTCAGCGGTCATCAGTAGAGCCTCTCACCTCACATGAGCATGACTCATAAACTACATCAAAGCACCACCGTACAAGGCTTCTCGCCGTTGTGGACAAGCCCTAACTACCATATCGTGTTATAAACTTATTTAGGCATTTGAGTCTCATTGCCCTTGTAGGTGGGACACATACACCTGTACTTTTTGAAAAATACATCATTCATTAACCAGTTAGACAAATAGGTGCAAAAATGACTAAATATTTCATGTTATGACTAAGCTAAGTAGGGTGCATTTTTTATCTTTTTATTTTTTTAATCCTTATGCATTTATTTTTTATTTATGAAAGAATGTTTATTTGTAGTGACAAAAATTTCAAGGTACAACCAATCGTTAGTTGGTCTAGTGGTGATTGGCTTTGAACTTGATAGGAAGAACCACAGTTCAATTCCCCGTAACTGTGATCGGGAGGGGGCTGAAACCACTTGATGCCAGAACTGACCATCGAATTAGATTAAAACTGGTGGTGAAAACCGAAAAGGTACAACTAGGTTTTGAAGAATACTAAGACCCACTTACAAAACATACAAGAAAATGAATACACGATCATAAGATTTGTCGTCGTTGCAACTTAATCCTCTCAACGACTTTAATATCCTCTTCCTCTAAGATTTGTAGACCTCTTCCATTCATGAATGTGATAAAGATCGGAAGATATAGAGAAATGAAGTGGAGAAAGAGAGGGTGTGTGGAGTTTTTCTCAATTTTCCAAAATCATAAATGAGATCAAATTTCACTATCTGATAATTATCAAAAAGATTGTTTGCAATGTAAATTTTATGAACAATAAACAATAGTTTGAGAAATTTAATGTTTTTTTTTATAATCTTAAATAGATCGATGATTCTTTCTGAGTGATAAGTGAATATAATACATCATTAATAAAATAAAAATATATTAATTGTTTTAAATTATCTTTAGTTTAATATTATTTATTGTAATATTTAAAATTTATTCGCGCGAATATTTAACTAATTTTACTACTAATAATTATAATATATAAAGTGTATTCGCGCGTATTTTTAACTAATTTTATTACTAATAATAAAATCGATAATATATTTGCGCGTAATTTTAACTAATTTTACTTTTAATAATAAAATCATTTGTATATTCGCGCGGATATTTAACTAGTTTTATTTACAACAATAAATCTATTAATATAAAAAGAAAAAAAATCCAAAATTAAAATTGAAAAACAATTATGTTTTTTATTTTTTTTAATTTAAATTTTTATAATAAAAAGTAAAATAGAGGAGGGTGAGAGAGAATAAGAGGAAGAGAAAAAGACTGAACATAAGAGAGGCGGAGACTGAGACTAGACTATGAGACTGGAAGGACCATACGCCGCGCTGTCCGTGTAACCGTTTCTCGCTCCGGTAACTGCTTAGATCTTCTTCGCCGTCTTCTTCATCTTCAATCGTTTTCTATTGTCTCTAATTTTATTTGATGTTTTTCTTTCTCTTTGGTTTTACGTAGAACTAGAACATCGCTTTGAACTTAGAGTTTCTCCGATGGAACAGGTTAGCGAAACGTGCTTATTCTTTTAGTTTCTTTTCGCAAATTTGAAAATATTCTCCGATCGTTTTCACTGATTTTGTGAGTTTTTGCAGTACGAGAAGGTTGAGAAAATTGGAGAAGGTACATACGGTGTAGTGTACAAGGCTAGGGACCGTGTTACCAATGAGACCATTGCTTTGAAGAAGATTCGGCTCGAGCAGGAAGATGAGGGGGTTCCTAGCACTGCCATAAGAGAGATTTCTCTTTTGAAAGAAATGCAGCACCGGAACATTGTTAGGTATTTTGATTAGTAATGTGTTGGATGCTGATGTTGTAATTGATGCATTAAGCAATGGTGTTATGTTTGAAATTAGGATGATTAGTGTTTAATGCGAGGTTTAGAGTCTAAGTGCGTGTTTCTCTTGTGCTGTTTTTGGTACATTGATGTTACAGTTATAGATCTGCACAGAACACTAGTGTTTGGTGTTTAAGTTATGATAATGTAAGAAAAAATGGTTTGACTACACTCGGATATGGCTGTGTGATTATTTTGAGATGGCTAAACTAGTGTATGGTGATAGTTCATGCTTTGGTGAATTGAGTAAGTCTTTGTATTTTCCTGGTCAATTCAATGCTGTGTATGAACAATGCTGTCTATTTGTGTGATTATTCTGGCATAGCTAAACTAGTGTATGATGATATCGGTGATAGTTCATGCCTTTACAAATTGTATATGTATTTGAATTTTCCTGGTCAATCCGATGCTGCGTTTTGAACAATGCTGTCTATCTGTGTGATTATTCTGGCATGGCTATAATAGTGCATGATGATATCGGTGATTGTCATGCCTTTACGAATTGAATATGTATTATTTGTATTTTCCTGGTCAATCTGATGCTGCGTATGAACAATGGTATCTATCTGTGTGATTATTTTGGCATGGCTAAACTAGTTTATGATGATGTTGTTGATAGTTTAAGCGTTTACGAAGTGAATAAGTATTTGTGTTTTCCTGGTCAATCCGATGCTGCATATGAACAATGCTATCTATCTGTGTGGTTGATTATTCTGGCATGGCTAAACTAGTGTATGGTGTTGTTGTTGATAGTTTATGCCTTTAAGAATTGAATATGTATTCATATTTTCCTGGTCAATCTGATGCTGCATATGTGCCACTGTACTACTACCTACATTATCGTGTGATCCTTGCTCTTCATGCTTCTGTCCCTGTCTTGTGGCCAATGTGATGTGATGGTCTAATTCCATTTATACTGTTAAAATTAGGATCGGGTGGCACAGGAAAACCTGTTGACTTAAGTTTTGTTGGATATGTTGTTTTAATTAGTTCATAGTTCATACATTGGTGTCATAATGTTATTCTGCTTCTTTAACTATTTGCTTATTGAGTTATGGTTGATGGTTATGTGGATGCCAGGTTGCAGGATGTTGTGCACAGTGAGAAGCGATTGTATCTTGTTTTTGAGTACCTTGACTTAGATCTAAAGAAGCATATGGATTCATCTCCGGAATTTTCCAAAGATCAACGACAAGTAAAAGTGTGTTACTCTTCTACTTCTGTTCCCTTTAGAAACTCTGAGCTTTTTTGTGACTACAAAAGTAACTAAGTAGCAAGTAATACAACTCAGCAATTGATTGAATTGAATGGCTTTTGTATCCCCATGTCTGTCTCTCTAAAAATTAAATGAATCAAATATGATAGTGATGGTGATTTATTAACATTTTGGTTGGCAACATAACTATAGCATGTCAAAATGCAGGTGCATACATATTATGCATGTCTCTTGAATTTTGTGATGAATTGCATGTTGAATTGCTGTTGATTGGTATTACTTTGTTCATAATAGTTTCCTTTTTATGAAGACGTGTGACAGGTTGATTAAGTTTGGCCTTTAGTATGTTGATTGGGCCTGCTAAGTGCTTCTGTGCTTGCTTACTGAAAATGAAGTAGGATTATCTGTTCTTTTAATTACTGAAACTGAAGGTGCTTGCTACTCAAATTGAATTCTTTGTTTTTGACAAAAAGTAAATTGGGTGTATGAACTAATCATAACTAATGAAGTACGGATATGTCAAAATCTCAGCCGAATCGTATCTGATACGCCGATACACTGCGATATGACGCCGATACGTATCGAAGGAGTATCTGAATTTATTAATTTTAAATAATAAATTAAAAATTCCGATACGGCGGCGATACGGCTCCAATATGATGCGGATTCATGACTTTAATTTTTATCAGTCATTCACTCACTTTTTAATGGTAGTTCTCTTTAATACCCCCATTTAATTTTTTCCTAATACTTGTCTTTTTTTTTTTTAAGATTGGTTTTATTCCTATAATTTCTTATCAATTATCGATATTTGAAATTTAATTCAGATTAAATATTACTTTCTTTTTACGTTTTTTAATATTATTTATAAAGGAAAGTTTTAGATTCGTCTGCAAGTTACTTTCTTCATTCTTCAAATCTTTCACATTTTTCAGCAATCTACTTATTGTGTTAAAAATTATGTTATGTGTTTGATTTTTATTAGCCTGATTCCACTTGATGTCTAATTTTAATTTTTATATATGTATCTTAAACATATCGCATCCTATATTATTCAATTATTGACGTATCGCTGTATTGGATACATATGGTATCCGATATTCGTATCATGTCCGTGCTTCGTTGATCATAACATATCTATTTTCTATTTGGTAGCATGTTCCAATATTACCTATATTAATTACAAGTTGACTAGAAGGAACTCTAGTCTTCTTTTCTGGTGCAAAGCATCACATGACTATAAAAATAATGTATTAGTTTGCATCTCTGTGTTTCATTAGATTTTTGCCCCCCTTCTCATTGCCTGCCTCAACTTTGAAATGAATTATCTGCACTTGAGTATATCTGTATTAGTTTCCCTTCCCATTTAATTGTGCATTTTTTATCACAATTAAATACTTCTACCTTATCACACATCATTAATATGAATGTATTTTATCACATATTGGAAAAGAGATGATCTAATAATAGTGGCATAGTGGACCAATTAATTTGGAATTTGAATTGTTTAATGATGCTTTCTGCAGATGTTCCTCTATCAAATTCTCTGTGGCATAGCTTATTGTCATTCTCATAGAGTTCTTCACCGAGACCTGAAACCACAAAATTTGTTGATAGATCGCAGCAATAATGCGCTAAAGCTTGCAGATTTTGGATTGGCTAGAGCATTTGGAATTCCTGTTAGGACATTTACACATGAGGTTTGTGTGCTGCTACCTTATGTTGGCTTTTGGAAATTGGTCCTCTATGGAGATGTTAAAAAATTGAAATTAATGGGCTGATGCACAAGAAAATAATTAAGTATGCATGCTTAACTTTAGTGTTTGAATAATTTTGAACTGCAAACTTTAGTCGAAAACCTTATTGGTTTATGTTAGAATTTCTTTCATTGCAATCCGCTCTTAGTCGCCTAAATTGCGGCATTTGGTTTACCTTCATTGCAGCCTCCAACGCTTTCATTGTGTTGGGTTTGAAGGGGTGGATTTAGTCCTACATTGCTTAGAGATATATTATGGCCTATGTTGTGTTTACAAGTGAGGGCAATTCTCAACTTACAAGCTGATTTTTGTAAGGTTGAATTAGACCCAACTCAAATACTAAGATGGTATTAAAGCGTGAGGGTGTGTGTTGGAATTTTCGCCTTCGTTGTGGTCCGCCCCTAGTCGCTTAAATTGCGGCATTTAGCTTGTCTTTGTTGCAGGCTCCAACACCTTCACTGTGTTGGGTCGAAAGGGATGGATTTAGTACCACAATGCTTAGAAAAATGACATGTGATGTGTTTATAAGTGAAGACAATCATCACCTTACATGTCTAGTTTTGTGGGGATGAGTTAGGCCCAACCTAAATTCTAAGATGGTGTAAGAACCTATCCTAGATCACTTGTTGGGCTTCCCGCACCCCCTAGTCACCTAAATTGCGGGATTTGGCTTGCCTTCATTGCAGCCTCCAACACCTTCATTGTGCTGGGTTTGAAGGGGGTGAATTTAGTTTTAGTCCCACATTGCTTAGAGATATGACCTGTGTTGTGTTTATAAGTGTGGGCAATCTTCACCTTACAAGCCAGTTTTATAAGACTGAGTTAGGCCCAACCCAAATTCTAAGATTTTATAATGCTAAAGCAATGCAATAAATCTTTTCAGTTTATCATTTCCTGGGTATCTTATTCTTATTAAATTGATGAAAAACTGATGAAAACTCGTGTAGGGTTGTTTGGTCAGTTGAGAAGATGATTGTGGCTATAGTAGGCCCCTGGCTAGTGAGAAAAGTATCAAATGGGGGATAGTTTGATTAAAAGTGGTAAAGGGAGACCTACATAGTTTGCAGAGAGCAGTATAAAGACCTTTCTCTGGATGATTTTGCTATAATGGTCACTGACAGAACCGTATGCCATTTATTGGCCCATTTTGTCAACTCACTTACTGGGAAAAGGCTAGATGGTTGCTGTTATTGATGTATTATGTCTTTCCCCCTAATGGATTGCTAATTTTAACATTTCTTTACCAAGATAATGAATATAACAACTCCCAAATTAACTTAAGGAAAAATCGTTTCATGGGAACTGTGAAATAATATAGTCTGTTTTATGTTATCCATCTAACTACTTTTGAGATTATTGCCATTCTTTTGTATTTTAAAATTTAAATACATGAAAGACACAAGTTAGTGAGTTCTACAAGTAAACATGGGAAGCAAGAATTCCTTGTCGGTCATTCTTTTTGTCTTTTGCTATGTGTGTATCAGGCAAGGTAGTCTATATTTCTTTCAAACACAGATACTTTGAAGTTATCTAATTAAAAGATTTATAGAAGTAGATTCTTTAACATAAAAATCTTTTGAAAAGGTATAATGGTAGATGGGATTTTATAACTTGATATGGATTCCTTTTCTTATATTGTGGTTTTGGCGATTGTTTTTAGGTGGTGACACTATGGTACA
Source organism: Lathyrus aphaca (assembly GCA_963966055.1). NCBI lineage: Eukaryota > Viridiplantae > Streptophyta > Magnoliopsida > Fabales > Fabaceae > Lathyrus > Lathyrus aphaca. The sequence goes on from OZ014521.1 coordinate 98,249,358, forward strand.
GAGCTCCAGAAATATTGCTTGGGTCCCGTCATTATTCTACCCCGGTTGATGTTTGGTCAGTGGGATGCATATTTGCAGAGATGATAAACCAGCGACCACTTTTCCCTGGGGATTCTGAGATTGATGAATTGTTTAAAATATTCAGGTATGTAGCTTTTTTGCCATAAGTTTTACAGTTAATTAGATATCATAGAAAATTCTATCAGATACAAATTAGACAAATAATGCCCTCCTAAATCCATTAAAAGTCTTTTCACTTAAATTGGAATTATGACTCAGATGTGTACTGGGATTTTCCAACTTTTGATTAATCTTAATGATTGTTAGGGTACAAACTTTTTCAGGTTTTAATAGTTTAGAATAGTCTTTATAGGGATTCTGATGGAATAACCTGAATACTGTATGCATTACTTTGATAGATGAATGCAAATAATAAGTGGTATGAACTCTCCTATGCCTGTATTTTACATTGACTTTAAGACCATTTGCATTTGGTTGGTGTTATTTATGAGGATAAAATTTGAGTTTGGGCTATGTTTTGTAATCTAGCTTAGGGATTAATGACAAAAAAGGGATCCTTTTAGAGATTTGTAACATATTTTCCTAGAATTTTTCGTTAATGTTTTGTGATCAAAGTGTATACTCTAGTTTCAAAATATTGCTCAAGGACCATTATACCGCCGGTATTGCAATCTAATATAATGCAGCCAATGTATTTTTCCTTTCAAACAAGCATGTAACAAACAAATAAACAGCACATAATGTCTGCTTATAATTTTATACATTGTTCCTTATATGAAGAATCACCGGTACACCAAATGAGGATACATGGCCTGGAGTAACTTCATTGCCTGATTTTAAATCAGCCTTTCCCAAGTGGCCATCTAAGGTAATTAAATGTATCTGTAACTCAGATAAATAATGTTAGGATTCCGTTGCCATGTCTAACCTTTTTTTGTATTTTGCAGGACCTGGCAACTCTAGTCCCAAGTCTTGAGCCATCTGGTCTTGATCTGTTATCTGTAAGTGACAGCATTAAATTTGATACTTTTTTCAATGTAATGAAGAAAGAAAATGTCTCGATTATGGTTATAAAATGAAACCAAATGTTATAGATATTTTGTTGTCTATGAAGAGGAAGTACCAACTGTGAGCATCAAATATGCTATTTTTTAAAATAATGATGAAGAAAGAAAATATGTCTTCACTACGGTGACAAAATGAAACCAAATGTTATATACATATTTTGTTATCAATGAAAAGAAAGTACTTACTGTTATTCATAATGTTGTAGATGAACACTAACCTTTATTTGGCAAAACAATGTCTAATTGTAGTTGATTTCTCACTATTCAGACTTGCATGTTTTATGCCCTCCCTAAGATTGTTTTCATTGATTTTAACTGGTTCTTACATTAGTATATGGATGTGTTGTGTGTTGTATTCCAGAGTATGCTTCGCTTGGATCCCAGCAGAAGAATTACTGCCCGGGGCGCTCTTGAGCACGAATACTTCAAAGACATTAAATTTGTCCCCTGAATTCCCAGCTTCACTGAAGAGGTGTCTATATTATTATGCGTAGCAGTTATGGGTTCTTGGCTCAGAAATGTGTGCTATTCTTGCTATTTTCTTCAATGCTTTGGACCGAGTAATATTTTATTTATTGGTTCTTACAGATATTTTTTTATATTCAGCTTGAGTGTGATTATATTGTCAATTATTTTTGTTGTCTTAGTCTCAATACAATGCAACCAGCAAATTCCTGTTTTGCTTGATGTACAATATTAATAGACATTGCTGAATGGTGGTTGTAGAACAAATGGTTACTCCTACTGGTATGGAGCATGTAAATTTGAGATACCTGATACGTTCTTGTCTGTAAGGTTGCTTTTATCTGCAGATTCAAATGGATATTAGAATATTAATAATATGCGGAAACTGTACGACTGAAGTATCAGAATGTATTTTTTATAATAATAAAATGGAATTGTTGCACTAATTGCATCATGGTTTTAAATTGGTTACCACCGTAGTTAGGGATGTCAACATGCATCCGCCAGTAGGGATCCCTGCAGGGATTGCCCCATTTGGGCTTCCAAAGATGATTTTTCTCGTGGAAACAGAGATAGGGAACAAAATTCTCTTGAAGGCGTTTTAAGGACGGGGGACGGAAACATGTCCTTCGGAGTATCTCTGATTTGTCTAAAATTCCATAATATCTTAATTAGTATTCCCTCTGGTTTCATATATTAATATATAAGCAAATTTAAAAAAAAAATACTTACCCTTTTAAAAAAAGTATTTAAGTCTTCCCCTCTTTCTAATTTTATTCTTATTTTTTACTTTTGAAAATCATTAGAAAAATGAAAATTTGAGAAAAATGGGGGTATATTTGCAATAGTTACATTAATTATATTGAATGTAATAATTATGAATAGTTTTTATTTATATTTAAGACCATTAAATTATATTTGTTGCTTATATTTGAGATTAAGGAGTATATAATTTTAAATTTATATATAAGTTTATTTGTCATTTCAAATAATTTATTTTATAAAATAAAATTTAAACCCAAATATATTTAATGATAATCACAGTAAAAGAGAGGTCTAAATAATTATTTTAATTTTGTTCAGTTTGAAATTTTGGTTGTCATTTTTATCTTAAACAATATATAATTCATCCGTAACAAGAATCTGAGATTAGGATGAGGAATAGTTTTGAGACGGCCTCGGAATGTGGATGAATCCCGCCCTTGCCGTGGTGGTGATATGGTTTCAAATCAACCATATGCTTATTCCTTAATATGTTTAGATGCTCTGTGCATATTTGTAAATACTAATGTTACAAAAATCAAAGTTCTGAGTGAATTGTTGCAAACCCCTCTAAAAACAGGTTGAATGAGAAAGCTTGAAGTATAGCCTCCACTTCACCATCTTCTCCATGTAAAACAGTGGGAGCTTTTCATTAATGCTGGTCATTCAAACTTTGATTCTGCTTCATGAATACCGTAAAAATATATTCCCCACCATTCAACAGATGGGATGGATTGATTCTTAACACCAACCTCTAGTAGTTAAATGTTATCCATTCAAGGTATAATGCAAAGAGATTTTAGATATTTCTCTTAAACTTTATTGTTTTGAAAATATTCTCATACGCTCAAATCATGTAACTAATATTTGCTCGATTTAATGAGATATTTAAATGAGTTCAAGTTTAGTTATCACTTGATCAGATCAAGTTTACAAAAAAAAACTCACAAATCTCTTTTAACTTTGCACTTGTAGTTACAATATACTTTCATCATACAAATAAATAACTTTTAACTATTTGTAAGTTTTTATTAAAAGGGTCTCACAAGATAAAATATAAAATAAACTTATAAATGACGACTCTTTAAAATCTAATTTTGTAGAGGTTGGATTAGACTCAACACTTATTCTAATAAACAAATAATCATCATTTGAAAAGAAAAAAAAAATTTACCATGATTTTTTCAACAAAAAAATCTTCATTAATTCTTAACTGGTAAGTTTCTTTCCGCTTAACTAGAGATATTGGATTCAAATCCAACCCTGAACAAAGGAATTAGTCTCTCCAGTTACACGAAGAGAATACTCGATTTATATAAAAAACTAAAATAAGAGCCAACAAGATTAAAGTCCAATAATGGATGTATCATATATATGACAAATAATTTCATTAATCAAATTCATAAAAACCAAACATAGCATAGAATGAAATCTCACTGTTAATTATTCTACTAGAGAACTGATAATAGGCTATAAATAATGAGAACACCCTTATGATTTTACAGCTTCTACCAACACATGCATGAAATACTATGCATAATATATAATAATTAAAGTATATATATCTTAAACACATTATGATGAAAAGTAAGAAACTGCAGCATCATTTCTAGAAACTATCCCATTAAAATTTGAGTACTGATCAACATAACCATACCCTGAATGCACTATACCATGATTCTGATCCATCATCATCGTCCCATTTTGTTGATCTTGAACATTCACCTTCTTCCTTTTCTTCTTCTCATAAGCAATCCCTCTCGCTTTAGCTTGAGCATCTCTAACTTCCCTAAGATACAATCTCACAGCACGTGCTCCAAAAGGATTCATCTCCGACGAACCACCGTTCTCTTCGAAAGCAGCACGTAACCTACCTATAAGAGCGTCAAGACTCCCCCAAGCTTGTTTCAAAGGACAAGGACATGGACCTGGTGGATGTGAGTTTCCAAAATAAGCACAGTTTTCAGAGTGAACTTTGGTTTTTCCAAACTGATCCAAGTAACGAAGAAACTCGAGAACGTGTGCACCACTGCAACGTGAGAGTGTCAATGGTGGACGATGGTTTTTTAGGTATTGGCCAAAAGTGTTCCAGTCACGTCTCTTTTGTGACTCGTACCTGCTTAGTGGTGGTGCAACAGAAACTTGCATTCTTTGTGAAGTTATTAACTCTTCACTATGGTTGCTGCTGCTTGAGGAGGAGTTTTGGTAGCCGGAGATAGCGGCGGAGGCGGAAGCAGCCACGGCAGCTGACATATCAATGTTGTGATGAATGATGGTTTCACTATGTTATTGTTTTGTTTCTGTATATGTTGAGATAAGTGTTTGTATATGTGTGTATATATAGGTTATTTTTTTATTGTGGTTTGAGATATTTGATGTTTAAAAGGTGGTGTTATTCAGGTGGGTTTGGTTGGGATTTGTCTACTAAAGCTAGCTAGCTGGATGAAAGAAGTTAAAATTCGGTGATTTTGAAAAAAGTGATTTAATTTTAGAATTCATGGCATGTGGTCAAAAGGAAAGAGATAGGAGTTTGGTGTGATTTTGGTAACATGGATGATGGGTGGATACATGGATCTAGTAATGAAGATGATGATGATAATTGGTTGAAATTTTTGGTCTAGTTAACTAAGGTTATACTCAATCTTATGGACGTGGAGAAGAAAAAAAAGGTGAGTCTAATTTGGGAGAGGTGACGAGGAATTTATAAAAGTTAAGCAATAAGAATAAGAGGATTTGAGTGTTAGGATAAGGTATAGGGTTATATAGGGGTAGCAAATTTACTAGCTATAGGGAGACAAAAGAGGGGTCCATGCATTAGAGACCAAGTGATGGAAGTTTGAATACCACTTCAATTAATCTCTCAATCATTGATCACACCCTAGTTAATTGACTTTTAATTTATTTGAAGTTTGTTAATTTCTTTTATTATGTTTTCAAGTGGAGAAGAAAAGAAAGGTGGGGAAGTTGTTTTGGCCTACCTCTTTAAGTAAAGTAAGTAGAAATACAATTTATAGCTTTGGATTGGACAGAAAATTGTCAATGATAGGTCTATTAACCTAAGATTAAAGGGTTACGCGGGTGCCATGGCAACTGTTTTCTGTCTAGCATGATGCCATGAATTGAGTTCATTCACAAGTCATTTTTTCAATCTTTAAGACTAAATAAATTGAATGCACTTGCATTGTACCTTCCAAACTTCAATCATAGTGTGGGGTGCATAACTTATTTGCATCCATAAGGAATACTCCTCATTTCTAGGGGTGTTCTCGGTGCAATTTGGACGACGTTAAAAATGATTTGAATCGCAGGAAAAAAATATATATGATTCGGTTTAGTTCGATTGACTTAAAAAAAATCAAATCAAACCAATGCGGTTTGCGTTGATTCGATTTTTTACAAGATTTTTATTGAGTCATGTATACATATATAAAGAAAACATAATTTTGTGTTTAGTCATTCATACATTACAAAATAATAACAAAACTCTCATATTAAAACAAAAATTTCTCATTCAATATACATAATTAGTTTAAATAAAAGTGAAAAAAATAATAGCATAAAATATATCAAAAATATTATAATAAAATAGAAAAAAAAAGAGGAGAAGGATATTAGAGAAGATGAAAAAGAAAAACATAAGACATATGAGATTAGAGGAGAAAAGTGCGATAAAAACGTAATAAGAGAAAATAGTAACATAAAAATGAGAACACGAAAAAGAAGGAACATGTGAGATGAGAGATTAGTGTAGAATAGGTGAGACATATATGACAAAGAAGATGAGAATAATGCTCAATACTATTAGGAGAAGTTTGAGAAGGTTGAAACTGAAAAGGTAAGTGTGAGTAAGAAAAAATATATAATAATTATAAGGTTAAGGCACAATGGGTTTGAGTTTTTGATTAGATATGTGATAAGTGAATTTTGGGTTGTAACATAATGCAATTTGGTTTAGTTTAATTCAGATTGAAAATACAAACCGCAAATCAAACTGAATCGTGCAGTTTTGTTAAAAGATCGTTCGAACAAATTTAAACAAAATGTGGTTTTTTGCTGTTCCGGTTTGATTTGTTTTGGTTTGCAATTTTTTATTTGTTTGGTTCGGTTTTGAACACTCATACTCTTTTCCATAATAATCAGCATTTGACATTATAACGCATATTATATTATATATAAAAATGAAGATATATGTACTCCAAGAGTAAGTTTAAAGAAGTACTCAAAATCCCGTCCCTTGATTTTCATTAATTTAATGAATTTGATTGATTATTTATATAGAAATTAAGTCCAAAAATATATAGATTAAATGATCAATTAAATCCGTTAGATGAATGAAAATAAAATGTTAAGATTTGAAGTAAGTCTTTTAAACTTACTATTGAATAAAAATATTTCATATATATATATATATATATATATATATATATATATATATATATATATATATATATATATATATATATATATATATATATATATATATATATATATATATATATATATATATATATATATATATATATATATATATATATATATATATATATATATATAGTCGTTTTGTAGTCATTAATGACCATGTCTCCTTGATTGAGTCAGGTCATTATGGTCATTCGCGGTCTTGTCTTAATGTTTAAGCATGGTTGTTAGGGTTATTAATGACTTTGTCTTATTGTCTTTGAGTTATTGTAAAAATGTTAGTACATTGTCTCTTAAGTAGGAGGCGTAGTCTCTCAAGCACGAGATTTGAAAGGGCAAAAAAAATTATGTGTCAGAACCCTCCTTAAGAGATAACTTTGGGAAAACGGACTCGATTCTCAAGGGTGTTCCTATTAAACTTGATCTAGTCGTCATTAGGTCATCTACACCTTTGTTTAAGTTGATGACCATTTTACCGTCTCAGATTCCCCGCACTTCTCAAGAGGTACTCGCTTCCCTTTCTTATGAAGACCTTGCATATATCTAGAATCTTCCAGAGACAGAATATGAAGCTCTTTTCTTATGCGACTTTTTATGCCTACCAGATGACTTCTTTGTTCTCCCTGGTTGCTGCTGGTCGGGGGTAATGTTCTTTCATGTGAAACCCCTATAAGGAAAGGGATATTTGGAAGATTAAAATTTAGGCGACTGAGCACGACATATCCCTAGCTCAAGAATAAAATTTTGTCTCTTTAGGAAGAGATAGGAAGTTTGAAAGCTCTTTAGGATGAAGCTGAAGTTCATGGGTCCCTTTCTTGCATTGCTTCTAAGAATGCATAACTTCAATCTTCTCAAGAGGCAAAAAAGAAGTCTCGCAAAAAGGTTGTCATTGTTATAGGAATGATGACATCTCACACTAACGAAGATGTGAAAGCTCTTTAGTTGGAGAAGGAGCGGGAGGCCTACGAGGGATTATATGGTTGATACATCTGACAAAGGAACTTGAAGGCTTCAAAGTGTGAAAGCTCTTCTAATCGTCTTCAGGTGATCAGTATATTCTAAAGACAAAGGATGTTTCAGCAAAAGTGTGACCAACTCAACACACACAATAAAAACTATTTTTGAAGATTTTCTTTTTTAATTAAAATCACCAAAAATGATTTTGGAGCCTAAACAATTGACTAGGAAATTATTTAGTTAATTAGAATACTTTTTATATTTGTTTAATCAATTAGATACTTGTCCATATCGATTAAATAATGGATATATGAATCTATAATCGATTGTGACAATGCCTTAATGAATGATAATAACTCTTTATCAAAATCTTCTGATTTAGGTAGAAACAATCGATTATTGCAAGTACCTAATAAATTAGCTAATTGATCGGGTGATTTATTCCTGTTCGATTTGTGTCAACCTGTGTAAAACCTCGGTTTGTTTTGGAGGATAGCCAATTAAAATCTTCATCTTGGTTCAAGATCAGTTTGTGTAAAATCTTAGTTTGGCTTAGAGACTAACCGCTCAAAAATATGTTCGTTGTTTTCCGTGAAGACTAACCGCTTCATTCCTTGGTTTGTTGTTTTGTTAGAAGCTAGACTGAAACTTAATTCCCTTTATTTAACGGGGTTAATAGGTTTAACCTTCTAAAAGATCTCAATCATTATTGGATACTCTCAAGATTAATTCTTGCGGAGAGAAGTAAGTCACTTCTTTAAGAACTAACCTCTATAAATTTCAAGTTTCATTCTCTCTTCCCTTAACTCTTTCACTTTCCACTTAATTTCTTTACTATGTTTTTTCCTACTGCATATTCTAATGTTTTGATGAAATATTTTCAAACTTTGATTTAGAAAATGATTTTGTTTTAGACTATCATTTTTTCAAACCCCATAATTCAACCCATCCCCTTGTATATGAAGTCACATATCTAACAAAGGCCTTGGGCAAAGTACATACATCTTTATAAAAAATTGAGACCGCTATGGACAAGGTCAATAAATCCTTGATATGTTATGATAAAATCACAGAGAACATGGAAAATGCCTTGAAGAAGTCTAATTCAGCCTTGCTTAAGTCACAAGAAGACTTGGAGAAGATTAAGAGGTAGATTAAGGCGTTGGAATCATAGAAAGTCTCCTTGCATGATCAATATGTGAATATTATTTAGATTGGGTGCAACATTATGCAAGTTTCGTTTGATATTGATTTGAATCAAGTAGAGTTTCTCTATGCTGACATAAAGATTTCAAGAGAGGAAATTCATGTTGAGCAGAAAGTCATAGATGGAAAACTTGTACCCTTTTAGTGATGCTTCGACTTCTAGGCTTATTTTCCTTGTTTTTGAATTGTATGACTCAACTGTGTTGGTTTTCCATTTTTATAAAACATTTGTATAAGCCTTTGGCCCTCTTGTTATGCTTTATAATAATTAATGAATGAACTTTTTGTTTTATCACTTCTCATGGTGCAATACTTTTTGACTTAATGAATATGTTTTTAATTCATGTAGAAATAATTTAGGTGATTTTGACTTAATGAATAAAACATAATGGTATTTCATACACGTTCCTCATCGGGCCCTTTTAGGGTCGGTGTCCTTGTTTTTTGTAACCGTTTTGGGATAATAATCCAGATTTCTTATTGGATGTCTCTAGGGATCAATCTTGTCCAAAGGTCTCATTCCACTTCCTTATTTTTAAGTAATAACCTGGTTTGAGGCTAGCGTGATTAATGCCACCATCCTCGCACTAGACTAGCTAGCTACCATTGGGACTTAGCATTGTGCATCATCTATGTGTTTGGATTTTAGGGTGTCTTTGTGTGTGCATCACCTCCGGGTTTGAAGTTCGATGTCTTTAACTTGTGTGCCTCATTCGTGTTCGAGTTTTATGGCTTATTTGGATTTTTCTTTTTATTGTACACTTCATACGCATTATAGGGTTATGTCAGCACAAAAAGTTCAAGATTTACCCTGTTATTCACGCAAATAATAATTGAAACAAACCTTTAGTAAAAATATATTTTATTTAACTTGTAACGCAAAAGTTTACAATATAGATATTTTACATAAGACTATGAGTTCAACATAAAAAAATGTCTTATTTGTAATATTTAGATTATTTGTATTCCATGTTCTTGGAATAAACTCTTTGTGGAACGTTTCCAAGGTATATGCCCCTTTGTGTTGAACAAGCGACTCAAAACACAAGAGGGGAAGGATGAATTGTGATATTTTGACTTCAAAAATCGGTTTGTAAAAATGATTTAATTTGAAAACAATTTGTGTTAGAAGAGAGAAATAAAATTAGATAAAGCGACAAAATTATTGAAATGAGAAGAGACTGAGAAATAAGCAATGTAATAAAAAAAATGACATAAATGAAAAGATATAGGGATAGAAAGTTCATTATTCTAATTCGACCTAAACCACGTAGCCTACTCTAGTTTCTAAGAGTTTCCTCTTAAGATTTTCAATAAAACAAACTTGAGCTATTTCATAGGTTCAACCCAATAATCTTTCACAAACTTGAGATTTTGCACAGGATCAACCCAATAAACTTTAACAAATAACCATAGAATCAAACCAAACAAATTAGAGCTTTTATATGGGTTCAGCTCAACAACCTTAAGCCAAAAAATTTACAAGTTTATATTGCAAACTTCAAATCAATTATAAAAGACGTCACAAGATAAGTAAGCTTTTGAATAAACAATTACAACATAACATCATCAGAACTCTAAGATGAACCTTTTCGCTCTCTCGGAACTAAGGCAACTCTAGTGATTTTTTATTATAAAAGAATGAGTAATAGAAAGATAAGAGAGGAGTTATATTAAGAAATATGTGTATTTTGAAATGAGAAAAATCCTCCTGAGAAAACTTGGGATCTAAAAGGCAATAATCCATGGGAATTTTAACACTTTAATATATCAAAAACATGTTGTAATCAATTAACTTAATCCAAAAAGGAATTTTTGAATTTTGAGATCACTTAATTGATTGTAAGCCTTATTAATTTATTAAGAGGCATTGCACATTGCTTAAACCAATTAAAAGAAGGGATTACTCACTTAAGCATTGTATGTTTGTATTCCTAATTGATTAAACAAGCTTCTTAATCAATTAACTAGTATATTTTTTTCCTTCCTAATTTATTAAATATGCTTCTTAATTGTTTAAGCACTTTCTCAAATTGATTTTAGGAAGTTTTATCAAAGCAATGAGAGGTTTGAAATACTTTGTGTGTTTGTGTGAATTGAATTAGTAGCTCAAAACCTATTATTGTTTCATTTATAACTAAGTGGTAAAAAACAAGATAAAATGCTAAACGATTGATCAAGAGAGATTTCAAAACTTTACAACTTCAAGTTTACATCTTCACAGTTCCATGTTTTTATACTTGATTAAAATTTGTCTAGCATTTGATTTAAACTTTGTTTAGCACTTTCAAATGGAACTTGAGACACTTTATCTTGTGCTTTCTTATTTATTGATGAGACTTTATATGCAACCTTTCTTGTTCACTTGTCCCCATAAAAATCATTTCAAGACCTTACTTGTATAGTACATAGAACCACGTTTTCACTTTTTTTTTTATTATGACAACACATCTCTCAAGAAGGAAAAAAAAAAGTATACTCTACTCACGTGAAAGTATACTTCTCCTCATTTGTTATCATAAAAAAGGCAGGGCATAAAAGAAAGAGAAAAATATAAACAACGCATAAAATCCAATAATATCTCAAACAAAAAAGCTAAGTTACCTAATAAAGATGGAAAAATAAGCACAAAAATACATCATCCAACTTTGAGACTAGTTCATTGAGCAAAAAAAAATTGTCGACCTTCTTCATCTTTGTTGATGTTGAACTTTAAATTTCTTTTTGTATTTCACACTCCTTCAATTGATTTATTTAAGGATGCCTTCGTCTTTTGATACTTTTCATATGTTGTTCGTCAAGATGATGATCCTTCAAAATTGTTCATTCTTTAGGTTTTTCCTCATCTTTATCTTTTAAGAGACATTTTTTTTAGAATATTTGCATAAACAAAGAACTCTACCTCTACAACCAATATGAGGTTAGTTCATCAAAGGTAACATAAATGAATTTTTATTTAGTCATGGTCTTTTTAAAAAGGTTTTAATAGAAAAAAAGATAAATTTATTTCATAGTTTTAAAAACCTTGTGTATAGAAGAATTAGACAATTCTCCATTACCTTTCTCATGCAACTTACTAAATACTAATTAAATCGTGTTATAAAAAATCAATAATCAAAACAACTCAGAGGTAGGATTATGACTCTTATCAATAGTCACAGATCCAACAAATTTACCTTTGTTATCGTAAGAAGAAATTTCTTCTCTCGTAGGAGTAAAATAAGATTATATATATATATATATATATATATATATATATATATATATATATATATATATATATATATATATATATATATATATATATATATATATCCAGTCATATGATTTTAAAAACCATTATTAATATGGCATTTTGCATTCAAGTTGTCAAGCATATTTTCATCACAATTTAACTTTTGACCTATGGTACTCAAATATTTTTTGACCTCTTACCTTTAGGCTTAGGACTAGAATAATTATTATTAAAGTAAGATGAAGTAGATATATGTCTCATTTTATTTCCATGACACTCTATGATTTATTCCTTTAATCATTTAAGAATAATATATTTAGAGGTTTTATTTGTATCGCATATGTTACTAAAATATTTAGCATTGTTTTTAGGTTTATAATCTAAACCAACTTTGTTATAAGATTCTCTTTGATTACCTAGAATGAAATTCAAGTTATCTATTCCTTTAATAAATTTATTAAGGTAGTTAGGTAAGTATTCAATTTTATTTTTCAAAACACTACATTGTTAACACTTAATGGGTTTAACAATATCCGCATGAGAATGAAAAGAAGGAGAATAAGGATAAAAAGAATTTTGAATTAAAATACTTTGTTTTTCTACAAGGCTATCTATTTCTTCCTATAATTTTTTACTTTTTATTTTAAAGGAAGAGATAGTAGTCTTAGAGGTAGAAATAAGGTGTTTTAATTTACTTGAATCTCTATCTAACTTTTTACAGATGCAAAATAAATCACTGTAAGTTAATTAAGAAGTTAGATAACTTACCTTATTTTCTTCTTGGTTTGTCATGGAACATAGGTAAGTTTCTTCCTCTTTTTCAGATTCATCAGAGGAGTTCATATTGTTTTCGTCCAATGCATTGTAAGCTCACTCTGAAAGTTTTGTGGTCTTTTGTATCTTCTATATTTCATTTGATTCTCCAGATATTTTAGCTTAATGTGACCTTTCTTTCAGCACTATAAGTAATTAAGAATGATGGTTGATCTTTCTTTACTTTACTTCGGAAATTTTGGAGATTTTTTATGCCTTAGAAATTCATTGAATTTCCGAAACATGATATCAGTGTCCTCATCACTTTCAATCCAGAAATTTTTTATCTTCTAAATCCATGTATTTATCCTCTATAAATTTTATTGCTAGACATTTCTTCTTTTTTTCGCCTTCTTCATACTCAATTTGTATTTTTAGTTGCATTTCATGTTCCTATAATTTTTCAAAAAAGGTAGCCGAATCCATACATGAAAAGTCTTTAGATTCATAAATCATAGCGACTTTAGGTTTCTAGATGCGGTTTAGGCAGGACTTTCATAACCAAATCCTCATTTTAAATTTTTTACCCAAAATTCTCATTTGATCACGATGTGAATAAAATATTTTCTTATATCCTGAATGTTTTCTTCATGTTTTATTCTAAAAAGCTCATATTCATAGGGAAATATGGTCATCCTAACTTATTTTACGTCACTTGTAACTTCACGGGTAAGTTGAATAATGTACGTGGTGAATGAATTATTTCAATTGTAATGGAGGCTTCCAGGGATGGTGATTCTTAGTTCAAATATATCTCATATCATCGCCCTCTTGAGCAAAAATAGGGAATTACGGTTGTGATTATGGCAATGGCGTCTTTTTGAAAATATTGTCGCTCTTTTTGGTTACGACGCGATGTCAACGCGAACGACCCTCAAGGAAGATTTAAAGTGATGATGTTTTAACACCTCTAGTTGAGTTACGACTTAAGATGATTTTGTTGTTGATTCTCTTATATATGGAAGATTTTTTGAGTTATGAGACTCCATTTTATTGTTGCACTAAGTTGTAGATACTTGTTAGGAGTTTGTTTGCAATATGCATTCCCATCGTCGCTTGGAGTTTTGGGAGACTTTGTGATAGGTTTGGCTCATAAGACTAGAGTGACGGTGGAAAAGAAGATTGTTATGAAAGATGAAACAAAATTTGTTGCTAGTGTAACGGAGGTTAAAGAGTTGACCCCTTCATTGATTGAGGAATCAGACTTTGACATGGTACTAAAATTGCTGAAGTGATCAATATTGAAGCATCTTGGCGCGAATGTAGCTTTTATATTGTATGAGTAAGAACTGGAAGGACAATGTCTTGACGCTTTTGAATCTTCGATGGAGATTCCATGCACGAGAATTGCGTTATGATAAGTGGTAGATCGAGTCGCCTTAGTTCCTACCATTAAAGGTGATTACAACAAACAATTTCAGAGGTTAAGAGTGATCAGAACTTGATAAGGGAAACAATTATGGTTCCTTGAACGACTAATAGAAAACAATTATGGTGGCACAACATAAGAGACTGAGAGAATGTAAAGGTAATTCATGAGAATAAGAATACGATTCTCAATGAAGATGTCGTTACTCTAGAGTGAAATATAAAATGTATTGTATGTTGATAATAAGCATCATAGAAAGTTTTTCAATGTGGTGGTATGTATCTCCAATGAGCAAAGAGGAATGTACATGAAATATTAACACTAGAACACTCAAGTCAACAAAATGTGAGAGGTGAGACTTTCATATATATGAATTAATAATACCTTTACGTGATGTAAAGTCACGCGTATATAGGAATTACAAACAAGATTTTCCCTAAGGGTTACAACGTGAGACACAAGAATGATGAATATCAACAGTTGAGATGATGGTGTGGCTTTGCTTATGGTGTGGCTTTGCTTAAGAGCAGTATAAGAATGATGAATATCAACAGTTGAGATGATGGTGTGGCTCTGCTTAAGAGCAGTATTTTAGTGTGAGTATTCACTTATTCGTCGATTAAATGAATGCACCTATAATTAGATTGGGTTAATCTTATAAGTCGTTGGATAACCTAATACTTTAGTGTGAGCATTCACTTATTTGTCGGTTGAATGAACGCGCCTATAATTAGATTGGATTAGTCTTATAAGTCGTTTGGATAACCTATAACAATTATCTATCTACAAATAACACAAAATAACTCAGGTGTTGAATCAAATGTTATGTGAATCAATATCGATAATTGAATTAAATCAAGACTATTGGCCAACCTGAAACAAGTATTCATCTGCAAATAACACAGTTGTTGAATCAACCATATGTTAATCCACATCGGTGCAAAATTTGCTCTAAAGAAGCATAGCTTATAAATAAGAGTAACAATAAATGAATTACGTCTCACCTATAAAAAAAGGTAAATTGTATTATATATAAAGGTGTCTAAAGGGTGTATAATTAAATATACAGCCGACCCATATCACAAAACCACATAGTGAATATGCCAAAAACAAAGCATGTGTAATTTTCAACATTCTACAATAATATAAAATATCATAGGCAAGCTTGTTGAAGACGCATATTATTACTGTAAGAATAAAATATGATAGAGAATTTGTGATCTTCAAGACAATAAATTAACTTGGTTCTTACAAGTATAGTACATAAATTTTAGATTATAAACAGGTTATTATATGGAATTTCACCTGCAACTTTTGATTTTTGAAAGAGTGCCAGCCCTGTAATAAATTTGCAACTGCTCAATCCTGAGAACCTTTAATGGCAATCAAATTATTGCCAAAGATTTTCATACAATCAAATGTTTACATGAGTGAAATTCACATTATAATGTGCAAAAGCAATAAAGACTATAGGAGGAAGGTAAGGAATGTACATGTACATGAAAGACAAATTACAACAAATAAAAATGCCCATTTTCTGATTTTCCTTCTTCGGAAAGAAAAACCCTTTAAATGTTATTAAATCCACCCACCACTAATGGTTGTGCTGAATTTTCTGAACTAATATATACCTAAGAAACTTGCCCCTTTCCAACCTCCTCTGCGCATAATCATCAACTTCCTTCCATTGTTGATTGTGCTTCTCTACGCCTTCGTCTCCTGCCTGAACGATTCAACAGAACTCTGCCACCACCCTGCCGGCGGAGCCGGCTAACCAGGGATACACCATCATCGTTGCCTTCATTGTAGCTTCCATCATCATTTTCATCATCCGAGACATCCAGTATAACATCCAGCTCATTGTCCTCGTTCTGATCAGTTAACCTATTGGGGGCCAGCTCGGGCCTCAGCCGTCTACTTATGCTGTTGAGATCATTCCCCTGCCGAACCGCATGTAACAGGAGGAAGAAATTCATAGCCTCCATACCCATCTGAAATCTACCATTTCTATCTGGATTACCTGCTTCAAGAGCGCCCTCCTCATCATCTGAGTCGAAGTCATTGTTATGGCGACCTTCTATAACATAATCTCCGAAAACTACTGCCCCGGGCATAGCTGATGTCACTGTGCTGATAACATCCTCACGTTCACGCTCCCACTCAAGCCATCTCCATTTCTGCTCATCATCAGGATCTACTGTCCGTGGACGTGCCAAAGGATGTTCTGCACGCACATGCTTCTTCAACTCCTTATAGCTCCCGACAAACGAGCAGTCTTCCTGCATGCAGCTTCGTTCCTTTTCGTTGAGATAGTCCCGCACAGGTTCCACAACTGTCCAACCTTTAACCTGACCCCTACATAGGGGGCAAGCAAGTTCAGTAACTTCATTCTTCTCATCAGGTACGTTCAAATCATGGCGCACAAATGGACTGCCCAGTACATTCTGGTTCTGTTCATTACGTGCTGAAATTACTTTGGTGTAAGCTTTCTTGTACTGATCAAGGCAGTTGGAATGACGAAGGCTAGTTCCACACATATAGGGACGACAACCCTTGTCATGAGAAGAACAGAGAAGAAGAACGGCATTATGTGGATATTCCATGCACACAGAACATGTTACATCTTCGCACTCTTTCTTATCCAATGCTTTAGAGCATTTCTTTTGGCACATTTCCTCACAAACATCCGTTTTGCATCGAGCCAGTGGGTATGGAGTCAGCCTGTACTGACGAGAAGCAACCCTGTATCGTCCTCTGCTTCCTTTTGCCATTTTCGAAACACCAACAGAACCTGAAGTTTAAACCACAAAACAGTTAAAAGAATACTCTGATTTAAGGGATCTAAATGTCATGCAGTGGAACTACCATCACAATAACATGTTTGTTTTATGTAAACTAGAATTTAGAGACTAACTTACAAATTATATAAAAAAAATAGCATAACTCTATTGGCAAATCTTGAATAAAAGATACGCTTGAATGTGATGAGAAACTTAATTTACTCGAGAAACTAGAGGTTAAATGTAGACCAATTAAAAACCCATCCTCCATAAAAAAATAATAAATAAAAAAAGTGCAGACAAAACAGGAATTTAATTTCATACTAAAGTAAAACAAATGATGTACAGAAAGACATCAATTTTTTATTAAGGAAAATCATCATTTTTTAGCATTCTACAAGCATCTATATATTTATAAATTTTTCTGCAGTGAAACATAACAGCCCAACCTTCCGCGGATATAAACTGTTCTCAAGCATTTAGCTTGTTCCCTCACTCACAAAGATGTCTTCTATTTGTCTTTCAAAAATTAAATTCCTTGTAAAAGGTGAATTGGTACTCAGTCACAGTCTCATAGATCAACTGTCCAAACCACTCAAACTATTTTACTTCAGAAGTTTATTATACCAGACCACTCTGATATTTCTATGAATCTATTGACAGGCAAACTTAATCAGTGCCTGTAAACTATATACAGTGAGGAAAAATCCACACTCAAAGGTTTTTCCTACTAGACAATCGGGTACATGGATCATGGGAACAGACAGGACATTAAATACAGATCCATCGTAACAGTTTGGCTAATAGTTTTCTTTGATCTTCTTTTATTTAAAGCTACCGTACCATCGTTCATCTAATGCAACCCTTACCGATGCTGCTTTCTATCTTCTCCGCATACGTTCATGTTCATGTTCAAGCCACATAAGGTGAGAGACTTCAAATTTTCCCACACTAGGTGTATCTCCAAACAGTGTTATCAAATCTCCAACCAGTGATATTGTGGGTTTTTTCCGCTATAACAGCACCGCAAAGCGGCCGACGTGGCAGCATTTTGGATTTCTGCCATCGATAACACTGTGTCCAACTATCACTCTAATCTTACATACCTAGTTTTGTATGACCACTACTTATCTGCTGTAACATACACATCTTCAACAACCCACAGACACTAAATATTTATCAAATTTTCATAAATCTCAGACCTAAAAAGGGTATTTTTTTTCAATTATGATATGAAAAACCTAAATATAGTCAACAAGAGTCCCTTCAAAGAATCTAAAAAAGGGGATTTCTCACTTGGGTTTAAACATGTTTTCTTAATTAAGTATGCTAACACTTGCAGGAAAATGCCCTGATCTCACCATAATCTTCGAATCTTTTATCAAACGCTTTCAAAATATTATCCAAAATGCCCAGTTAATCCAGTTTTTGGATTGATTCCTGGTTTTGCCTCCTTTGCCATGTTGGCAGATAGGAGCTTTGTTGCCTTACCTAGAGGCTTCTAGCTTTTTGTTTCTTTCCTTTTCTTTATGTTTGGGGCTAGGCCCCTTTATTCACACAAAAAAAAAAAAAACGGTTATTACAATTAAGAAAGAAAAGATTGATATAGAAATTTAAGCACTTGTTCATGTGATTGTCAATCTAGATATATAACAGCAATCTATGTATACCAATCTAAAATGCATCCTTCAATGATTCTAAAAAGTGCTGATAATAAATGCATAGATATACCAGTGATATCAAATGCAACATCTGATGCATTACACGTAAGGTTATGCTATAGAAAAAATTTCATCGCTAAAAAAGTCAATATTATAGCAATCACATTTAACCTTGAAACTCGTGTTAAATTTATCAGTATTAAAATTGTTCAGTTCTTCATATCCACAAGGCACTACGCAGACGAGAAAAACGCTCCCCACAACGAAAGAAAAAACATATTCTGTCCTTTGAGACCAATGATTACTTTAATAACATTACAAAGGCAGGATGCCTAAAAGGTGGTAGACAGACTAAATAATTTGTGCTCCGCCAATCACTGCAGATCAGTTTACTCATCAAACTTACACGAAAGACCTCAATTCTTTATTTCGTTTTTGATTCTCTTTTCTCACTCAAATAATTCCGTTCGTAAGCAGCTAGCACTGTGACCGGAAGCTGTTCGTGTGGACTGAGTAGAGGCGTTGCACTTCATCAACGCTTGTGATCGCTGCATCAAAGATCTGAATCGCCACAAAGAGGTAACGATTCTATCACTGACCATGCTCATTCGTAAGGATCACTAAAGGAAAATTTTTTGTTTTCCGCTGCGTTTAGATCGCAATTTTCCTTCAGGAAGCAATCAAGTCAAAAGGATTTGGACGTGGAGTAACACATCAAAATGACACTAAAAATTGAAACTATGATTGCAACTCTATACTACACCTAGAAGAATAACAGGTTATTTAAAGAATAAAGTAGCATATTGGAATCCTCTTAAAATTGCATATGCTAATCACTTTAAATCACAGATGCAGGCATAACCACATTTCAGAGGCTCAAGGGTGCACAATACCACAGGTTATAATCTGCCAGGATAGTAACCCACATAAGAGCATACATCAATGATTCTTATACATTTTGACAGTCTAAACTATGAATTTTGGTCTATTGTACCTAACAGCACCAGCCAGATCGCTCATAAACAAAATTTATAGCCAGATCTAACCACAAAAATTAGTTCATAAAAGAGAATATAGTGAGTTCTATACGAGAAGAGAAAAAACAAACTAGTTGGGTATCAAACCAACACAAAAATGAGATAATCTTTACAAAATGAAAACATGTGTTTTGCTTGTAATTGAATTCGAATAACAACATTGCTATTTTGTTTTATAACTCATGCCAAACACAAAATAAAAACAGACCTATACTAACTAGTGAATATCCAAAAGATGAAGAATACATACATTAGACAGTGTGAGTATTCAATGCAATTGAAACACTGACATAAAGAAAAACCAAAATGCTCAAAATAGCCCCCATTCTAGCAACAAAGAAGCCTCATTTTCTAACTGCTGTAAACAAACCATGTTATAATATACTTATGCATCAAACCATTACAAGGATAAGAAAAAACTAACCAGCTAGCAAATAGAGTTATGAATGAATCCAACAACTTAGTTGGAGAAATCAGTTTGCATCTGTCAATAAATAACCACAACACCAAATATTAGGATAAATATTAGGATAAGATTCATACAAATAAGTCAAAAGTAAACAACGAGGTGAGACACAATAGCAAGCAAAGACAACTAACAAAGTAAGATTCACATATAAACCTATAATATAATATTAACCAGAACATGAACCTAAGACAACAAACACATGTTAATCCATAATTCTTAGATCCAATCAACAACCTAATATTATATCATACAAATTTATAAAAAATAAAAAAAAAAAATCAATTTTTTAATAAAAAATAAAAAACAAAATCAACCAGAAACAAATGTGGCAAAAGGGAAAGAGATGTAATGATCTTACCAAGAAGAAAATGATAAAATGGAAGAAAAAATGAAGAGAATTTAAGAAAGAGGGTTAAAAAAAGAGAAAGAGGAGAATAGGGTTCTGTAGTAGGAAAAAGGATCGAAAGTAAAGGCGATGGAATCGATAGGGAAATTGAGAGGAGTGTAGAGGAAAAGAAAGGAAAAAGCGTGGGAGGGTGTTAGCGTTTCTCTCTCTTAAATTCTAATCTGCTTTTGGAGAGAGAAAGTGAAACCATAGAGTCGCCATGTTCGAGTCATTTCTACGCTACAATCTACCCATGTTCTCTTCTCCTACAAAATAAACTGTTTCTCCTTACGCGCCTATGTAGTGCGTTCGTAACACGCTCCACTCATCGTGATTTTGAATTGAATGAATGATGACGTGGCACGGAGTGCGCCTTGGTTTCACGTGCTTCGTGTTTTAAAACCTACGAATCAATCGAGCATATTCTGTTCTATACGGTTTATAATAATCGAAAAATGGATTAAATTTTTATTATTATTTATTTAATTAAAATGTTGAGAAAAGAAAATAATTTATCGTAAATGTCTTTTTATTTTTTTAATTTCTTTGTTACGAAAAAAGAATAAAGAAGAGCACCTCACGGAACTCTCGCAGAGGTGTCATCGTGGTGTTAAATGGAGTCATGATACGCATCAAATAACATCTTTACTTATGAATGAGTTTACATTTTTTTGGTGTCATGTCCAATTAAGTTTTTGGAACAAAAAGATATTCTAAACCTTAAGAAATGTTTGATTAAGAATGACTGAATGTTTTAAGAATCTATTTGGTAAATAAATTATGAAAATAAAAAAAAAGAGCTTTTAATTTTTCTATTCACTTTAGTAAAAGAAAAAGTTTTCTTGGTAACTATTGTTTGGTATATGTTTAGTTGGAAAAGTAATAAGAAAAATACTAGTATTATACATCATTCTATTCATAAATGGTAATTTATTTTTTTAGACTTTTGACTCAACAATATATTTAGTTCATATAATGGACTATATACATTAAGTGATTAGTGTATTTAATCGATACAATGGAATATACATAGAGTAATTCATGTATTTATTTAGTATATATAATAAATTATATACATTGATTAAAAATAAAAGTTTTTTAAGAAAATAAAAGTTTTTTAATAAATAGAATCAGAGAGTAATAATTGTATTTTTTTATTGAGATTAATTGAAATACACTGTCAGTTTAAAATTATTTTATATTGTTATTCAATTAAAATGAATCTTTTTTGTTAGAACAAAAATTGATTCTGCTCTCTAATTGAGTTTTGATGATAATAAATATTTTTTAAAGAACAAATTATACTTCTTAAAATTATTTACTTTAATATGCAGAATCTCTGAAGTAAAACAAGAAGTTTTTAAGATGATAGAAGTTCCTCATATAACAGAAGTTCTTCAACAAGGAATATTTTCAAAGTCTTTGTGGAAGATTTGAATGCGTAACGCTCAGCACAAGCAGTTCATTTGATCACACTCTTATATCCACATACACGCAAACTCTGATTTCAGAATCAACTTCATTAATTGAGTATAAAAGAATTAACGGCTATCAGACATAAATCTTTATTTTTGAAAACTCTTCAAAAATATTTATCTCCACCCAAAAATATGTTTAAGTGTCTCCAACGGTTCAAATATATTTCTCTCTAATAAAAGAGTCACTTGGAAGAAATTTGAAGTTTTCTCGCGCATATTCAAACAACTCAAATTTCTATTCATTCTCATTTTTTAAATAAGCGTGTGTAGGAATATCACAGTTGAGATAATAACTTTTTAGAAACATTTCTTTTTACACACTTGTAATCAAATATTTGATAATTCTTGAGTGACTAAATTGTTAGTTAGTAGGCTCAAGAAGACATTGATATTAGGTCTTTGTCATTTGTAATCTTTATTGATTAGTGGATTAAGATTTCATTGAGAGAGTCAAAATCACATTGACGCGTGGATCGAATGTAATTTGAGTTCAAACGAATCAAGATAAATTCATTGTATTCATTGTCTCAAAAAAATCTAATTCAAATCCCCCTTTATTTTGTTTTTCGTCCCTTCACTTTTGATATATAAATATTTGAATTAGAAATAAAAGTAATATATTATAATTAATTATTCTAATTTTGATATATAAATATTTGAATTAGAAATAAAAGTAATATATTATAATTAATTATTCTAATAATTGATTCTCCTTTCTCTTATTTTTCATGATTATGTTTTAAAAAAATCATTTTAAGTGAATGACATTGTAAAATGACTTTACATTAAGTATATTTCAATTAATCTCTTTTTTATTTTATAATTTCTTGTATTATATTATTCTATTTGAATTTTTAAAATATTAAAATGAATATATAAGTTTTGTGGTATAATTAATGAGATTAATTAGAATACACGTCCAATTAAAATGAATCATTTTGAGAAGAGAGAAACATGGAAAATAGTTATTAAATTGATTTAACTATAAATTATTTATTCTTATTTTTTATTTTATAATTATGTGTTAAAATGATTCATTCTAATTAGGTGATAGTATAAAATAATTTTACATTGAGGTGTATCTCATAATTAATTATACTTTTTCCTCTGACTTTTTATTATTTATAGTTTATATTATATTAGTAGATCTTAAATTAAAAAAAGGATAATGCTAATTTATGTTCTAGAGGGCACAAATTAAAAAATTTACTTATAGAAAATTTATATTTAAAATATTAATAAAGCAATTAAATTTATATTTTTATTAAAATTAATGTAGAATTTCCAATTTAAAAATTTTTCTTTTTGGTTTAGTTCTTAAAAATTATACACAAATAAATATATAAGGTTTTCTTACAATATCTTTTCTCTTCACTTAAGAAAATTTCACTTGACTATATTTTATCCATTAAAATAAAATAAAAAACATATAAATATTTTTCACTTAAAAATATGGAGCAATATTTATCATAGATAATTATATAAAAAAAATATTTATCATTAGTAAATATATAAAAACAAGAGACAAGTATTAATCATCAATGTTTAAAAAAACGACAAGATAAATATTTATCGTTGATTAATGTAAAAAAAAAAAAAGAGATAAATTTATGTTCAAAGATACATTAAAAAAATATGGGACACATATTTATCATTGATAAATGTACTTGCTGAAAGTATAACAAGTGACAACCCTCTGATGTATAAGATTAGAGGTCTTAAGATTGTTGTGGTGTTTTAGAGCAAGCTCGTGTAAGGATGGTGAGGAGCTCTTAGTGAAAGTGCAATCATTGTATTATATGGTATCTCTTATTTGTTTGGTTGTTTTTGTCAATTTGAATATAGTTGTATTAATCTATTTGTGTATTTGTAATTTGCCTCTCATTCTATATTTGTGTGCTTGTACGTTATTTATATTTCATTTGTATTGTAGTTGTTTTGGCTATCATGTGTTGCACCACTAAGAACCCTATTTGTTCGATTAAATATGAGTATTTTGATCCATGACATTGTTTCTTATTTAGCCTACCAAGTTGTTAATTTTTCGTTTGTTTGAATCACAAGTTAGAACTCTTAAATTTGGATTTTTAGTTCCTTGATTTTTTTATACAATGATTGGTCTACTAAAAACCAATAAAAAACACCAAGCCAAAACAAATTAGGCCCGATCAAATGACCCAACATGGTTCTCTAATGTTTTATTTGTGACAGTCTTTTTCATTCTAACCCTAGTAAGGTCGTGCACCACCATGTTTCTCTCTCTACTGATATGCTCAACTTGCACTTTATCAAACTGTTTTTTCATCCTCCACATTTCACGAAAACGCATGCTTGTGATACTCCTGAGGATGTTTTCTTCGCCACCGTTCATGATGGTGGTCAGATCATTGTTGTCCGTTTGGAATTTCACGACCTTCATCTTTTCAATTATAACATGTTTCATGGCTTGTTTCATAGCCATGGCCTCAACCGCAAGCAGATCATTGTTTCCTTTAATTCTCTTAGCATAAATTCTTAAGGTTTTACCTTTTTTGTCACTGTGGATTTCACCCAATCCCCATAAACATTCTTCTATGAGGCATGCATTCGTGTTAATTGTGATCATACTTTGCGCGAGGCTCTCCCATCAATCGGGTTCTCGTTGCTACTTTGATTGTTGTGTCAATCCCCAGTCTCCAGGTTGCTTTGAGTTTTGGTTCTGAGTTGGTGAGTCATATTATCCTTTTGATCCAACTTTTGTCTTGTATGTTCCTTTTTCTAACTATTTTGTTTTTTGTTGTTCTCCCCACTTGTACCCACCTATTCCTCTATGGTTTCTCTGTTTGTTGCTCCCTTGTTAAACCTTCTGATTTCCTTTCTCGTGGAGCTTGGAGTGTGAATTTGTATCCCTTCAAGACTTTTTTTTTTGCTTTCTTTATCATCCATAGTTCTCAGTTGAGTATTGTCCCTTTTATTTTTTTATTTGTCTGTTATTTCTTTTGGATGCCTTCTAACTATTCATGTTGTTGTTGTTTCCAGGTATCTCGCCTGCTTCTTCGATTTGGGATCTATGGTTGGTCTTGTTGTTTAACTTATTGAGCGTTGTGTCCTTATCCTCGTCATTATGCTTAACATGGTTGGTGGTTTGATCATTTCTTCTGATAGTCTTATCAGTGATCCTAAGAGTGGATTGATTCTCATGACCTCTTTTCTAATGACACTTTTTACCTGTGGCTTTAAGATTATCTTGGTTGTGCTTATTAACGATATTTTGATACTCCATTTGGCTTCTTCTGGTACTTATAATAACATTTATGGGTTGTATGTTTTTCCTTCATGTATAGCTTTATTTCTAGCATACCAAATGTTGTCAACCGTGTAGATAAACATAGTTATTTGTTCTTGATTCATCTTGCTTATATTGCTCTTGCACCGATCAATAAAATGAGTATTTCTAATATTGTTAAAATTCATAATTAGAGGGATCTGATACAAACTTAACCCACAAAGATGTCATAAAACAATGGTCTAAAGTTTTCATCTCCTTATAGCCTCTAAGACAAAGGAAGTCATTAGGGACAGTTCCTTGAGTGAGAAAAGATTTAACCGATATCATGTTAGATAACAAACTCCAAATTAGTTAGATTTTTCTAGAATGGGATTTTGTGTCAAACATCTTCCTCCACACTTCCTTGTTGTAGATGCTTTAGATTGGCTACATTTTGTGGTAAAAATTTGTTTGTTTCTGGATGTCATAAGCAATGTTATGACATGTGATTTAAGCATTATGC
This sequence comes from Lathyrus aphaca, assembly GCA_963966055.1. Classification (NCBI taxonomy): domain Eukaryota; kingdom Viridiplantae; phylum Streptophyta; class Magnoliopsida; order Fabales; family Fabaceae; genus Lathyrus; species Lathyrus aphaca. Next base: position 98,275,252 of record OZ014521.1, read on the forward strand.
AGGTGTGGAGTTTTTATGTGCAGCTATTTTTATCAGGATGTCAAGACCGATGTCATGACATCTCTGACTGAGCCTGAAGACCTAATTGAATTCTAATTTGTGCGCGCGTCTTGCTGTCATTAAAAATAAGATTTTGTTGTGGTTTTAGCGCGGTTTATCAGAAGGAATAGAAGAATTCAGTTTTGGAGTTATTTTAGCAAAACATTTTTTCTTGCTATTTTTGTTCTGTTATTTAAGGAATTATTTTATCTGGTTTGTGCAAGTTCAACAGGCCCAATGCCCATTCAATGTTCTACTTAAAATTGCTTTACCCTAGTGTGAACGTGTGGAAAATAAGGATTGTTATTTAGCGTTTTTCACGTGTGTGTTTTAGTTTTCTTGTGAGCCAAGCAATTGTATTTTGATGATTGTTTTGGAATATGTGTGCATTTGTATTTTGTCCACTCAAAGCTTGTAAGCAAGAGTGTTTGTATTTGACTGAAGCTTTTAAGCAAGGTCAAAGATTGTTTTGAAGAGTGTCTTCGCATTTTCTGAGTTGTTTGTTTAAGATCACTGTTGTGATTGAGGGGGAGTAAGAGGGGTCTCATATCTAGGAGTTCCTAGGTAGAACTGTCATTGGGTAGGGATTAAGTGAAAAGATTGCAAACTAGGGTGTTTGTTGTGGATCTTTGAATTGATACTACTGATAATGAAGTTTCTTCCTGGCTTGGTAGCCCCCAGAGTAGGTGTGATTGCACCGAACTGGGTTAACAACTCTCTGTGTTCTTTAATTATGTCTTTGTCTTTTATTATGTTTTAAACTTGTTATTATTGGTGTCGTGACATTGTGTTTGACATTGTATATCAATTTCCAAATTTTCAATTGGTGTCAGAGCAGGCACCCTGCCTGTTTTTCTGGGTGAGATCTAGGGGCATTACTCTGGTACCATGGACAAGGAAGAAGGATTTGGACACAGACCACCCATTATGGATGGTTCTAACTATGATTATTGGAAACCTCACATGGTTTCCTTCTTAAAGTATCTGAACAAGAAGGCTTAGAAAGCGGCTGATAGAGGATGGGAACATCCTGCCATTACTGATAAAGATGGAAATACAACTCTGAAGCCTGAGGATGATTGGAGCAAAGATGAGGATGAGTTGGCACTATGGAATTCTAAAGCCTTAAATGCCTTGTTCAGTTGCATTGATAAAAATATATTCAGACTTGTGCATCACTATCAAAATGCCAAAGAAGTCTGGGATATTACCAGAACCACTCATGAAGGAACCTCTAAAGTCAAGATGTCAAGACTTCAAATGCTTACCACCAAATTTGAAAATATGAGAATGAAAGATGATGAGAATGTTAATGACTATCACATGAATATTCTTGATATTGCTAATTCCTCAAAAGCCTTAGGAGAAAAGATGTCTGATGAAAAGCTTGTGAGGAAAATTCTCAGATCTCTTCCCAAGAGATTTTCTACGAAAGTGACTGTCATAGAAGAAGCACAGGACATCTGTAACATGAAGTGGAAGACCTTATTGGATCCTTTCAGACTTTTGAAATGGGACTCAATGATGTGCCTGAAAAGAAGAACAAAAGCATAACTTTTGTGTCAAATACTGAGGAGGAAGCAGAAAGAGGTGAAATGGAGAATGAGGAAAGTCTGAAAGAAGTTGTTGCCATGATGGGAAGACAATTCAACAAGGTCATGAACATAATGAATTTTAGCTCAAGACCAAATGTCAAGAACATTTCATCTTACATCAGTAGATCAAATGAGTCAAGTACAAAACCGGAAGAGAAGCCAAGTTAAAGTAGAAAAGTTCAATGTCATGGGTGTGATGGGTTTAGCCATATTAGAGCTGAGTGTTCTACCTATATAAAGGGACAGAAGAAAGGCCTATCTGTAATATGGTCTGATGGAGATTATGACAGTGACTTTGAAGAAGAATCAGCTAAACATATCACTGCTTTGACAGGGACATGTGTATCAGATGAAGACTCAAGTAAAGATGAGTTAACTTTTGAGGAACTTGCCGATACTTATCAAAGGCTATGTATAAGGTGTGCTCAAGTGATATAAGAAGGAAAGAATCAGAAGAAGATCATAGCAACCTTGGAGGCTGAAAAGAAAGAGCATTTAATAACAATATCACATCTGAATGATGAAGTCATGCTATGCTAAATTCCAAGCTTGATCAAATGACCAAATCCATCAGAATGCTTAACAGTGGATCTGAAACTCTTGATGATATTCTTCAAATTGGAAGAAGTGCAGGAGACCTATCTGTGATAGGATTTGATGGCTTTGTAAGGAGTAGTCAACCTGAGTTCAAAAAGGATGTTACTGAACAGATGTTGAAACCAGTGCCTCAACATCATGAAATAAGAATACCCACACATCAAAGGAGAAGATATCAAAGATGGAGGTGTCACTACTGTGGTAGGTTTGGTCACATAAAACCTTTAGTTTTCAGACTCCATAGATATCCTAATCATAATCCTCATCCCAAACATGAACAAAACATTATTATCAAGAATCAACAATGGGTTCCTAAGCATGTTGCCTTGCTAGCTTTTACTTCACTTAAAGTATTAGCTGAAGAGGAATGGTATTTTGATAGTGGCTGCTCTAAACATATGACTGGAAGAAAAAATATGTTGACTGATATCAAACCTTATCCTACTAGTTATGTGACTTTTGGTGATGGAGCTAGAAGAGAAATCAAAGGAGTTGGAAAAATTGAAGGATCGGGTGTTGCAAATCTTGATGATGTACTTCTTGTGGAAGGATTAACTGCTAATCTCATTAGCATCAGGCAACTATGTGATCAAGGATTACCTTTCAATTTCACAAAATCATAATGTCTTGTCACAAATGAAGATAATGTTGTGATCATGAAAGGGATCAGGTATGGAGATAACGATTATATTTGGGTTAATCAATGTCCAGTTTGCTCAAAAAAGGGAGACAAAAGAAGAGAACATTATTACTCAAAATGATGAAATTTGTGACTGTGACATGCTGCACTCTCAAGAGAGTGATTATATCTTGTCTGAAAAATATATTTCAAAAGAGTGTGTATATGTCGAGGACAAGTACTCTCAGCTTGTGTGGATGGACCAAAGAATGTCTAAATATAATGTGTTGCACCCCAAAATTTGCCCTCACAATACAAGACTTTGTGTGCTAAGAAGGTTCACAAGGTTCACAAGATTCACAACACATTCAAGACCTTCCCTGAGGTTCATGAAGTCTACAAGCTACTTTATGAAGGTTCACAAGGTTCACAAGTCTCTCAACACTTACAAGACCTTTCATGAGGTTCATGAAGTCTAAAAGTCACTTTATGAAGGTTCACAAGGTTCACAAGTCTCCCAATGCTTTCAATACCTTTCATGAGGTTCATGAAGTCTACAAGTCATTTCATGAAGGTTCACAAGGTTCACAAGATTCACAATGCTTTCAAAGCCTTCCTGAGGTTCATGAGGTCTACAAAGTCACTTTATGAGGTTCACAAGGTTCACAAGCTTCACAATACCTCCCATGAGTATCACAAGACATTTTATGATGGTTCACAAGGTTCACAAAGTTCACAATTGGTCAAAAGAGTTGACAATTCCCTCAGACAATGCACCTCCTAAGCAGTGCATCCAAAACTAGGGTTTTGATTTTAATCAGACTAAATGGACTTCCAAGACTTCAAGTGAGCTTCATAACATCTTATATGTGTGTAAGAACCCCCATGTCAAGTTTCAAGACTTTTCTCAGGAGTTTGCTCAGTCAGATGATCAGATAAGTCAAAATCAGTCAATGCAGTTAAAAAGTCAAACTGAGGTCAACTGTGGTCAAAACCAAAGTCAAACTCCATGATTTTTTGCCAACATCAAGTATATGAAGTAAAATTCATCATTTGATCAAGGGTTGATCATGATTCATCAAGGAGATTCCAGATCATCAAGAATCAGGAGTTTCTAAATTAGGGTTTCCTTAGTAAAAGTCAACTGAACTTTGACCAGCCATAACTTTCACATACTTCATCACCAAGTCTCCAATCAAAGCTCATTTTGAAGGAAATTGAATTCTCTACAACTTTGTGTCTCACAATCCAAGCCCAAAAATGCTTCATTTGGAAGGTATGAGCTAAAACATTATAGGTCCTTTTGAAAGTCAACAAAAAGTCAACAACTTCAAAAGGACATAACTTGAGATTGGTAAATGATATGGACATGAAACCAGTGGGGTTGTTTAGAGGACTCTTCAAGCTTTCCAAAATGTCCAAGAACACCCTCATAGCATTAAAATTGAAGGATATGTGCCCTTGCAAAGTTGGGAAATTTTGAGTTGGTTTATGATGAAAAAGGAGGTCTAAAACCAATTTCTTCCAAATGGGCTTGCCAAATGATGACCCAATCCATACATTGACTTCATGCACGACCCAGACCATTAAAAATCAGAATTTTTATTATTTTATTTTTATTTATTTTGATTTAATTCATTAAAAATCACTTTAAATAAAAATAAAATATGAAAATGTAATATTTGATGGAGATTGAGTTTCTAGAAAGTCTTAAATGTTGATTGGAATGAAAGAGGAATGAAATCATAAGATTTATCCAAAAATAGTAAGCCATCATACAAGAATATTTGATTTTCAAGGCATGATCAACTTGAATCTTTTCATATCAATTCTTCCACACAACCATTCAATTTTATGACCTAAATTCAATCACCTATAAGTACATAACTCATTGCAATCACAAAGGGACGAATTTGATCAGCCTCAAAGGTAAGTTCATACTTCAAAAATTCAAGCAAAAAGTAACATTCGGATTCTTTGATCCAAGGCATTTGAAGGTAAAACAAGCACATAGCAAGCTTCCTTGGACTTCTCTGATCATAAACCATCACTCATACGCATCAATACCATCCCATATGGCTCAACCCGAATCAACTTTTGTCTTGAAATTTAATTTTTCGAATTCGATAACATATGCATTATAAATTTTTTTTTATGACTGATATGTGTTTGTTGTGATGCCTAGAATGATTCTGGACAATTGGATTGAAGATTCATGGCCTGAAACGTAATCCACCATAGTTAGGGTTTCGGCCAAGAATTAGGGTTTTGTGATTTACGAAACATAAATGAATTCTAAGACCATGGACTGATTCGAATGGACCTCTGGACTATGTTTGTGCATTCAATTTTGTGAAATTTCACAGTTTTGTTGATCATTGAGTTTCGTAGGTTTTGCTGGAATTTGGTTTTCGCAGGAAAATTCGTGGCTGGATTCGCAGGAAAATTCGAAGGACATGAGGTTGAAGAAGAAGTTGTTGGCGCGCGTTCTGAGAATTCAAATTATAATTTAAATATTTTATGTTTTATTATTGGTTTGTTATCACAGGCGCGTGCTTCTCCCAGTGGTTGGTTGCTTGGTCTTGGACATTTGAAGCAAAGGGCAGGGGTTCGAACCCTGGCTTTGGTTCCTTTTATTTCTTTTTTCAGGAATTAAGTGGTTGTAATATATTATGCATTGTTCTCATTCCACTACCAGAATTGCTCACCTAGCTGGATGGTCATGCGCGCTTGCTTGTATTCAAGAGGTCCTGGGTTCAATCCTCCCCCAGGCCTTTTGGTTTTCATTATTTTTCGTAATTTTTCCAGGCAAGGCATAAAACAAACTGGATCTATTCCTCTATCACCTGCGCTTGGCTGGCCTAGTGGTGGGTTTTGGTGCTTGCAGGCAGAATGTCCTGGGTTCAAACCCAGCCAAGGTAAGTTTCTTTTTTACCATTTTTCTGTTTAATTTATTTAATTAATTTGCTTAATTATTCTCTTATTATTAATAAAGAAATAAATTGTACATGTATATATATATATTTAATAAATATCTAAAACAACACTTATATTTTTTCTAAAAATTCTAAACTTTTATTTTTCTCAATTTAAATTATTTTCTTCAATTATGTAATTAAATTATAATATATGCATGTTTATTCCAATAATTTTTGTATATTAAATTAAACCCTAAAAAAATATTTTCTAAACAAACCCTAATTTTAAGAAACCCTAGTTTGTCTTATATAATTATTAAAAACCTAATTTTATTTTCTAAATTTTGTAAATATAGTTATTATGTACATATTTTAATTAATATAATTAAATAATAGTTAATCACATTTTAATAATATTATATCTTTGTTTATAATTAATTATGTATGTAAATTGCAAAATTTAATAATTTCTCATAATATGTTCATTGTTTATTTAATTTGTTTATAAATTTTAAATTTTATAATTACTTAATATAATTACTCTTATTTTGCTATTAACCATTTAAATTTTGCCTTTTATTACTATTACTAATCATATTATTTCTAATCTATTTATTTTAATTATGCTTATTATTATTATTTTTCTAACCTTATTTGTTTTTTTTTTTAATTATTATTATTACTAACCCCTATTATATTTATTTATTTTTATATATATTTATTTGCTATTTATTTTAATTGCTTATTATAATTATGTAATTGCTTCTTGGTGTAATTTTTGTAAATATGTAATTTATTTAATTTGCTTGCTATGGTTAGTAAAATAGGGAGTGTAAACATGTATTCTATTTTAAAATTGAATTTAGATCACTTTAATTAAAAGATAAATAAAATTAAACACTCACACACGTAAGTCGATTTTTAATCGCCATCTCACTTTCTAGGGCTATCCCTCAATGTTGCCTAATCATAAGGTCAAGTGGGGTGTATAAAGCAAGTCCCTTAAAAGAAAAATCATCAAGTCCCTAATGGTTGCCTTTAAAGATCAAGTCCCTTTTCGAATAATGATGATAGTCCCTCCTAAATGCTTAATACACCTCACAGTTGCCTTCACAAAACAGATGTCCCTCATATGTCCCTCACATCCAAGGTAATGACTACCTATTACTTAATAATAGGGATAGTCTTACCACTTAAAGGATAAAGAACAGAGAAGACTTAAACTTTAGGGTAGGTATCTCATAGCTGCTTGCTCACTTCATTCAAAATTTTCAAACACTTAACAAATTTCAAACAAATTTTCAAACACAAGTTTCTACGCATTCGTACATGGATCATTATTAACTATTATGAAAATTTTTATTCACACACTACACATTTTCAAAAACATTTTAAAGTGAGCTAAGTAACTAAGAGCCCATGGATAACCATGGATGTAAAGGGTGCTAATACCTTCCCTTTACATAACCTACCCCCCGGACCCAAAAATCTTTTTAAAGGTCTTTCCTGTTCTTTTATGCCTTTCCTTTGGATAAAATAAAAGTCGGCGGCGACTCTTGCTATCCGCAACATAACTTAAAGTCAGTTCTCCCACCGTGTTACAGAACTGCCGACTCTGCTGGGGATTTAATAAAAGAGGGGTACCCTTAGGAATTAGATCACTTTAAATTGTTTGCCTTGTTTGCTTTATATTATCTTGTTGGGGTGCTCTTATGTGTGAAAGGTCCTAACCCGGATCTAGTGTACCTTAGGTAAATGGCAATAGACCAAGGAAACTGTACGACGTATATCGATATGGTTGATCTGGTGGCCATAGTTAGTGCGACTTCTTGGTTGGTGCTTATGTTCCTTAAGTCAAGTTGAGGATAATATGAGGCTGCCATATGTTGTCAATGCACTAACTAACTTTTAGAACCCTAGTTATCCCATCTTGGCCTTTAGAAAGTAGTGAGGTAACCGGCTTTGGTGCAGACTGAAGTTGGTTGACACTCGATACTACACTCATTGAGATCTTAAACTTGGAGGGTTTTGGTTGGCAAGTAAGTTGCCTTCTGATCAACCACCCTTGTGAAGGATCAATGATATTGAGATCCCTTAGAACCTGGTTACTTTTATAGGACAGGATGAACCATCTAACTTCAGGGGAGGGTACATACCTTAAACCTCATGCAAGCCTTTAAATCTAGGGCTATGGTGTGACTTGTTTGTGTGTGCCACATGTTTGTGATTGAGCATAACATCATGACATCATCATGCATCATAAGCATAGCATTTTCACTAACCATTTCAAGGACCAAAGGATTTATCTTTGTTCTTTGTTGCAGGTCATGGCTTCTGCTCGTAGAAACACCATCAGGATCAACTTTGTGGGGATACCTCCCAAGCTTAAAGAGTTGGTTTCTCAAGTGACTGATCATTCCCAGTTCCTCAAGAGACATGGTCACCTATTGGATCTAGTCACTTCAGGGTTCAATGAAGACATGATGAGTGTGTTGTTTCAGTTCTTTGACCCTAAGCACCACTGCTTTACATTCCCTGATTATCAGCTGGTTCCAACCATGGAGGAGTTCTCTAAACTTTTGGGTATACCTGTTCTTGATCAAAGACCCTTCACAGGCTTAGAGAAGGAGCTTAAACCAGAGGTTATTGCTGCAGCTCTACATCTGAAGAAGTCTGACATTGTTCTAGAAACGAGAAGCGGAGTCAAGGGTATTCTTGCCAAGGTGTTGATAGAGAAAGCTCAGATGTTCTTGAAGGCCATGAGCTATGATGCTTTTGAGGAGATCTTAGCCTTGCTGATATATGGCTTAGTACTGTTCCCCAATCCAGATCAGTTCATAGACGTTCATGCCATCAACATATTCCTGAGTCACAATCCAGTACCTACATTGCTTGGAGACATCCTACATTCTCTTCATGCTCGTACTACAAGGGCAAGAGGAACTTTGATGTGCTGCATACCTTTGCTTTCTAGGTGGTTTATTTCTCACCTTCCTCGCTCAGTAATGAAGAATGAGCAAGGACTCAGATGGTCCAAGAGAATTATGTCACTCTCTCACTCAGACATCCATTGGTGCTCCAGATCTATGGAGAATGTCACCATCATTGACCGTTGTGGGGAGTTTCCTAATGTGCCACTTCTAGGCATAAGAGGAGGCATCACTTACAACCCCTCTCTAGCTTTACGACAGTTTGGTTACGCCCGGAGCGATGGTCCATATGACATGTTGATTCAGGGCATTGTGTTTGATTACGACAACGATCTTCAGGGTTACCGTCAGAGATTCATACGAGCTTGGGGAAAAGTAAACAGGGTTGACAGCAAGACACTGGAGCCTAAGTACACTATTCCTATGGAGGCTTATCTCAGATGGGTACGATCTCGTGCTCAGACTCTCATGATGCCATATCCTGCCGTCCTACCAGTTACCATGGAACCTGTTGCTGAAGGAGACACAGCTTATACCATCCTTCACCCAGACATGCCTACTGATATGGAAGACTTGCAGAGATCATGGATCCAACTGAAGGAGCAAAGGGATACTTTCGAAGCTCATTACAAAGCAAGCCAAGAAAGAATCCTGGAACTAATAAAGCAACTTCATGAGGAACGAAACCTCAACTCATACCTCAATACAAAGAGGAAATGTCCATGGGAGACTTAAAACCCCATCTTTTGTACTTATTTCATTCCATTTTTTGTAAGCCTAAAAGGCAAAACAAAGTTATTACTAATAAAAGTTTACTTTCGTGTTTGTCTAAGCAAATTTAAATCCTGCGGTCCTTGAAAACATTGCATATACATTCACATATCATTTCATTGCATCACAGGTTTATAATTGTGCACAGGTTTCTCATCTTCTCGCTGTTTATTTCAGCAATGGCTCTTGAACAATCAGTTAAGGATCTCCAGGCACAAAATGCACAGTTCCAAGAGCTGATCTTGAACCTGTCCAAGGGGCAGGATGAATTGAAGGCACTGCTGGCTAAGAAGACTAAGAAGACTAGAAGGTCAGCTGGTTTGATCAACATGGGAAGAAGGTTCAAAGGTCTTGCCAAGACCAAAGAACCAGCTGAAGACTATGAATCTGAGGAATCTGAAAAAGAGGGAGGCAGTCTCCACAACACTATGGGGGACTCTGATTCTGAGGTAATTACTACCATGAGCCTAATGAAGACAAATTCAAAATGCTGGTGGATAGGATGGATGCCATGGAGTTGCAGAAGTCATCTGGGCTGGATTTTGAGGATTTGAGTCTGATATCTGGGGTAGTCATACCCATTGGTTTCAAGGTTCCTACATTTGTTGTTTATGATGGGGTCTCTTGTCCCAAGTTGCATCTGAGGTCTTATGTCAGAAGAATTCAACCCCACACTGCTGATAAGAAACTGTGGATCCATTTCTTTCAAGAGAGCTTATCTGGAGCTCAGCTGGAGTGGTATTATCAGTTGGAGAGTGCCAACATCAGAGACTGGAATGATCTTGCTGAAGCTTTCTATAAGCAGTATCAATACAATGCTGACTTAGCCCCCACTCGCATGCAGCTTCAGAGCATGTCCATGGGTGCCAAAGAAAGTTTTAAAGAGTATGCTCAGAAGTGGAGAGATTTAGCTGGAAGAGTTCAACCCCCTTTAACTGACAGGGAACTGGTTGATATGTTCATGTGTACGCTGAATGGTCCGTTTTACAGTCATCTCATTGGAAGCTCATCATCTGGCTTCACTGAGTTGATAATGACAGGAGAGCGAGTAGAAAATGGTATAAAGAATGGTAAGATCCATGTGGGCACTTCTTCATCAGGTGCTGCAAAGAAGCCTCCCACTGGGAAGAAAGAATCCAATGCTGTTTATGGTCAACCTGATCGTAACAGAAGGCATCAGTCTGTTAGTGCAGTTCATATTTCAAATCCAACTCCTGCAACAACAGAGCAGCCACAGGGCAACCAACAGAGGGCTAGAAGACAGTTCACGAAGATCAACATGTCAATGGCTCAGGCATTGCAACATTTGTTGAAGGCTGAACTTATTACGTTGAAAGAGGCTCCTCAGAATCCTAATGTTACCTCTCCCAGGTACAATCCCAATGCACGGTGTGCATACCATTCAAACTGTCAGGGACATGATACTAATAACTGCTGGGTCTTGAAGAACAAAATTCAAGATATGATTGATGCTGGAGAAATTGAGTTTGATCCTCCGGGTACTCCAAATGTGATTACTGCTCCAATGCCAAATCACGAGAAGACTGTCAATGCCATTGAGGAAGATCTGCATATCCATTCAGTTGATGAATTGACCACACCATTGTCTGTCATCAGAAAGAAGTTAGTGCAAGCTGGGTTCTTTCCGGGTTGTCGTGAAGATTGTGTTTATTGTGAGTATAATCCAGAAAAGTGTTGGAGGTTGAAGGACGGAATTCAACGTCTCATGAATAATTACACCATAGTGTTTGAAAGGAGACCATCTTCTGTGGAAAGTATGGTAGATCATATTACGCAGGGTAAGAAGACTGAAGAGGTTGACATGGTTGACAAAGTGCCGGTAAGAATCACTTCAAAGGGACCTATTAAAATCACTCATCAGGGTCCAATCAAAATTACTGCTGAAGGTCCCGTGAGAGTTGTTGCTGAAGCCAGAGTTGCTCCTGTGGTCATTACTACTCCTGGTCCTATTCCGTATACGTCTGACAAAGTTGTGCCTTGGCATTATGGATCTGATGTTTACATCCATGGTGTTAAGCAAGAGCCCTTAGCTGATGTGCCTGTTGATGTTGACAATATTGCCGGATCTAGTAAGGTCACACGTAGTGGAAGAGTTTTCTCTCCTCCAGTTACTTCCAAGAATATAGTTACTCCTGCTGCTACCTCTACCACTGATGCTAGGGGCAAAGGCCCGGTTATTGAACCTGTATCTACTGATGTGCCAGTTGCTGATGATCTCTCGAAGCAGATGGAAGAAGTATTGAAAATCATTCGCAAGAGTGATTATGACATTGTTGATCAGTTGGGGCATACTCCCTCAAAAATTTCTATACTGTCCTTGTTGTTATGTTCTGAAGCTCATGCAAAAGCTTTGATCAAGTTTCTGAAGACTGCTCATGTACCCAGTGCAATTTCTGTGGATCAGTTTGAGAACTGTGTTGCTCACCTGACCTATGACAATGGGTTAGGATTTTCTGATGCTGATTTGACCCCTGCCAAGAGGGATCATAACAGGGCCTTGCATATCTCAATTGAATGCAGGGGCACTACCCTGTCACATGTACTGATAGACAATGGTTCCTCTTTGAATGTGTTGCCCAAGGAAGTCTTGAACAAGCTGAGTCCTGAAGATGCTGTGCTGAAGCCCAACAACATTGTGGTGAAGGCTTTTGATGGTTCTAGAAGAGTAGTGCATGGGGAAATTGATCTTCCAATCAAAGTTGGCTCCCAGGTGTTTACTGCTACATTTTATGTGATGGATATTCGTCCTTCATGTTCTTGTCTGCTTGGTCGTCCCTGGATCCATGGGGCAGGTGCTGTAACCTCCACATTACACCAGAAGTTGAGATATCCGGTAGAAGGAAGGGTTGTTACTGTCTATGGGGAAGAAGAATACTTTGTCAGCCATGTGAATACTTTCAAGTATCTGGAAATGGAAGGTGAATACATTGAGACTCCGTGTCAGACGTTTGAAGTGGTTCCTTGGGTTGTTAATAACTATGTAGCTCCTCCTGTTACAAAGAAAGTTCCCGTGGTCACCAGAAAACCTCCAACAATGGCAATGGCCTCCCTCAATGATGCTAGAGCTGTGGTGGATGAAGGTGGTTGTACTATTTGGGGACAGCTTCCTGATATCCCATACAAGTCTGACAAGTTTGGTTTGGGTTTCACTGCAGAGTCCCAGAAGGCTGTTCGTCGTGCTCGTGCTGTTCGTATCACCAATCAAGGGGTTATGAAATATCAGATCAATGCTGTGGGAGACTATGATGAAGACTACAACTTGGATGCTTGGATTTTTCCTACTGTGGGTGCTGGGCTCAATAATTGGAAAGCTGAAGATGTTATCCCTATCTCCTTTAGTCAGGAGTAAATACTATTACTGTGTTGTTTTTTAAGTTTGTAATTTCTGAACAATTGAAACTCTCAAGCCTTGTGCCTTACCCGGGGCACAATGGTGTGCTTGTTACGGGCTGTCATTTCATTTGCATACTTCATTCAATAAAATCAGTGGACGTTTCGTTTTCGTAAATATTGTGTTCCTTGTCTTTCTTTTATTTTTATTTTTGTTTTATCAGCTATGTGTCCTTACACACACCCACATCACTAAAATGCAGATCCTCATCCACTCTGGATCCTGTTGATAACAGTTCTACTATTGCCAATTATAATTTCGAGAATCCGATCTATCAAACTGAAGACGGAAATGAGGACGATTGTGAAGTACCTGTAGAGCTTGCTAGGTTATTACAACAAGAAGAGAAAGTTATACAGCCACATGAAGAGCCAGTCGAAGTTGTGAATTTGGGGACTGAAGAAAACAGGAAAGAGGTCAAGATAGGGGCTGATTTAGAGGACAGTGTCAAGAACCGGTTGATTCAGATGTTACGTGACTATGTGGAGATCTTTGCTTGGTCTTGTGAAGATATGCCAGGGTTAGATACAAACATTGTGGTTCATCGTTTACCAGTAAAAGAAGATTGTCGTCCAAAGAAGCAGAAAGTTCGTCGTATGCGTCCTGAGATGTCAGAAAAGATCAAAGCGGAGGTAATGAAACAGTTTGATGCAGGGTTCTTAGCAGTGACTTCTTATCCTCAGTGGGTTGCAAATGTGGTACCAGTTCCTAAGAAAGATGGTAAGGTACGTATGTGTGTAGACTACAGAGATTTGAACAAGGCTAGCCCCAAAGATGACTTTCCGCTTCCTCATATTGATGTTCTGGTAGACAACACTGCTCAGCATAAGGTATTCTCTTTTATGGATGGTTTCTCTGGTTACAATCAAATCAAGATGGCTCCTGAAGATATGGAGAAGACAACATTTGTTACACAGTGGGGCACCTTTTGCTATAAGGTGATGCCATTTGGTTTGAAGAATGCAGGGGCAACATATCAGCGTGCTATGGTGGCTTTGTTTCATGATATGATTCACCATGAGATAGAGGTATATGTGGATGACATGATAGCCAGATCTCAGAATGAAGAACAACATCTTGATCATTTGCATAAATTGTTTGAGAGGTTGAAGAAATACAAGTTGAGGTTGAACCCAAACAAGTGTACTTTTGGAGTTAGATCTGGAAAGCTCTTGGGTTTTATTGTCAGTGGAAAAGGTATTGAAGTGGATCCTGCAAAAGTGAAAGCAATACGAGAAATGCCAGCTCCCCGTACTGAGAAGGAGGTTAGAGGTTTCTTGGGACGATTGAACTACATTGCAAGATTTATTTCCCAATTAACTGCCATCTGTGAGCCAATTTTCAAGTTGTTGAAGAAAGATCAGGTGATGGAATGGAATGATGAGTGCCAGACTGCCTTTGATGAAATCAAGAGATATCTGCTAGAACCTCCAATTTTGATGCCACCAGTCGATGGAAGACCCTTGATTATGTACTTAACAGTGTTAGACAACTCAATGGGGTGTGTATTGGGGCAACATGACGAGTCTGGTCGAAAAGAGCAGGCAATATACTACCTTAGCAAAAAGTTTACCGACTGTGAAACAAGATACTCACTGCTCGAGAAAACTTGCTGCGCTTTGGCATGGGCTGCTCGCCGACTAAGACAGTATATGTTGACTCATACTACCTTGTTGATTTCGAAGATGGATCCAATCAAGTACATATTTGAGAAACCTGCTCTCTCCGGAAGAATTGCAAGATGGCAAATGATCTTGACAGAATATGACATACAGTATACTACTCAGAAGGCCATCAAGGGAAGTGTTGTTGCTGATCATTTGGCTCATCAAGCAGTGGATGATTATCAGTCAATGAGTTTTGAGTTCCCTGATGAGGACATTATGATTATTACCAAAGAACCTGGACAATATGACGGACCTGAACAAAGATCCCGATGGACTATGGTTTTTGATGGTGCCTCTAATGCACTTGGTAATGGTGTTGGTGTTGTGATTAGTTCCCCTGAAGGTTGTCATACCCCGATTACTGCCAGACTTTGTTTTTATTGTACCAATAACACGGCTGAGTATGAGGCATGTATCCTGGGTATTAAAGCTGCTATTGATATGAAGATTCAGTTCCTTGATGTGTATGGAGATTCAGCCCTGGTAGTTAGTCAGATCAAAGGAGATTGGGATACCAAACATGATAACCTCATTCCTTACAGAGAGAATGTGTTGTCTTTGATCCCACATTTCAAAAAAATTACCTTTGGACATATTCCACGGAGAGAGAATCAGTTGGCAGATGCCTTGGCCACCATGGCATCTATGTTTGAGATCAGCTGGGATGATGAGGCTCCCAAGATTACCATTGATAGATTTGAGAAGCCTGCATACTGCAATGAGATTGACACTGAAGAAGCAGAGGAGAAGCCTTGGTTCTATGAAGTGAAAAGATATCTTGAAGCTCAGGAGTTCCCTGAAGGGGCATCTGTCAAAGATAGGAAGTTTCTGAGAAGGTTTTCTGCTAAGTTCTTTTTGAGTAATGGCACTCTATACAAGCGCAACCATGATTCAACTTTGCTTCGCTGTGTGGATAAGAAGGAAGCAATTGAGATTATGGAAGATATGCATGATGGGATCTTTGGCACTCATTCTAGTGGTCATACTATGGCAAAGAAGATTTTGAGAGCAGGTTACTATTGGTCTACCATGGAAGCTGATTGCTATCAACACTCCAGAACGTGTCACAAGTGTCAAATTTATGCTGATAAAGTCCATGTACCTCCATCACCATTGAATGTGTTGACTGCTCCTTGGCCCTTTGCCATGTGGGGCATTGATATGATTGGTGAGATCAAGCCTACTGCTTCTAATGGGCATCGTTTCATACTGGTTGCTATTGATTACTTCACGAAGTGGGTGAAGGCAGCTTCATTTGCATCTGTTACTAAGAATGTTGTGGCTCGGTTCATTAAGAATAATCTCATATGTAGGTATGGCATCCCTGAAAGGATTATCACTGACAATGGCTCTAATCTGAACAACACTATGATTACTGATCTCTGCATGCAGTTCAAGATTAAGCATCACAACTCATCTCCGTATCGCCCAAAGATGAATGGGGCAGTTGAAGCTGCTAATAAGAACATTAAGAAGATTGTACAGAAGATGACTGTTACATACAAAGATTGGCATGAGATGTTGCCGTTTGCTCTTCATGGTTATCGTACCACAGTACGTACTTCAACAGGGGCAACCCCATTCTCCTTGGTCTATGGTATGGAAGCAGTTTTGCCCATTGAAGTTCAGATTCCCTCCTTAAGAATTACGAAGGATGCAGGTTTGGATGAAGATGAGTGGATTCAGACTCGACTGGACCAGATAACTTTGATTGATGAGAAAATGCTAGCAGCAGTTTGTCATGGCCAGATGTACTAGAAACGAATGATCAAAGCTTTTAACAAAAAAGTTAAGCCAAAGGTATATCAGGCTGGTGACTTGGTAATCAAGCGTATCATATTACCACAGGGTGATCCTAGGGGCAAGTGGACTCCGACATATGAAGGACCATTCGTGGTCAAGACAGTGTTCTCAGGAGGTACCATGATACTCACTACTATGGATGGTGAAGACTTTCCACAGCCTGTAAACGCAGACATAGTTAAAAAATACTACGCATGAAAAGAGACCCGCTAGGTTGACAGGCCTAGGCAAAAATAAGGGCATCCCGGCAAACCAAAAGGGTTTGGGCAAAAATTAGGGATATATATAAAAAGATGTACACCCGGCAAGTCGAAATTCTGAAAAGGCGGCTTGGGCAAAAAAGGGTATCCCGGTGGATTGAAAACCTGAAAGGGCAATCCAGGCAAAAGTTAGGGATTAAAGCGTATGACTATGTCTCGTTTGGATCACCCATGAAACTGCAACCAGTTGTGTTACCTATTCAAGTTCGAACAGATAAAGCTCAATCCAATTGTTTCCGTCTCAACAGCAAAAGATGATGTCGCTCCCACCAAATGAAGCCGGGTCAAATGGGGTACAGACGCGAACGGTCGGCGAAAGGGGGATGCGAGGACACACAGGAGTGAACTCACAGGGAATGAATAGAGTCGCCAGCTAGGCATTTTTATCCCGGAGGAAAGGCAATGCTGCATAGACCTAGAAAGACATGGATAAGACGGTTGCGAACCAGAGAGACTGAGAAAGGGGGTTGGTTACAACCTGGGAAGGTATTAGCACCCAGATTGTCCGCCGTACTCGACGGGATCCACGCTTGAAAGATTTGTGTTTTAAAGGGGTAGTGTCAGTGCAATTTGTGTGTAAAAGAGTTGGAAAACAAAATGTACAGGTGTCAGTGTAAGAGAAAAGTGAAGTATATAAGTGAAGTGTCAGTGTAAGAACAGGAGTGAAATGCTCAAGATCATGAGGCTAAAAGAATGAGGCTAGAAAGAGGGGGAATATACAGAGACTTTTGTTCGATAACTGTTAAGTTATGCCTACGTATCCTCTCGTGCAATGAGGAAGTCAGAACACCGTAGTTCGACCCAAAGAGACTGAAAGATGAATTGATTGTGAATTGCTTACTTGTCTATGCTCAAGTGTATGATCTGTCTGGCACGGATGCTAACTGTCTTGCATTAGACGGAAAAAGCAAGTTCTCGTTTATGAGTGAATGAGATGAGAAAAGAATCCCGAAGGAGACGATTATTGTTTGTTTTTGTATTTTCAGTCTTTTATTGCTTTTTGGATTTTGTCATAAGTTAATGAGCTTAAGCCTAAACCAATGGATTCAGCAAACTCATCACATCTTCCCTCTGATTAGGGGTAATGAGGGTACCTTAAGTGTGAAGTCAGATTCTCACACTTAAACACCTTTGGTGTAGGATTAAGATCATTAACCTACTTGTGATTATTCAGATGTTTTTGTTGTTTTTGTTTAGTGTTGAGTAATGAGATTAAGCCATAATCAGGGATTAAACAGACTCATTACACCATCCTAATAGAAGGATAATAGATATGAATGTTTAAGCTGAGGAAGACTCCTCAACTTAATCCATGATTAGGGATTAACCTCATGACAAAACAAAACCTTTATTAAGTGGATTTTATTTAATGGTATGATGATGAAGTGGATTTTATGATTTGTAAGACAACTTGAGGGGGACTTGTCCATTAACACTAGGGTTAGTCCTTCTTAACCAGTTAAGGAAGAATTAGAACCCTAATGCAAGGCCCAAGTTACAAGTGTGATGTCTTGATAATTATTAGATGGATTGATTAAAGGATTTAAACACATTAAGGGTTTAACACTTAGGATTAAAGTTATGCACTCCATCCTAAGATAAGGATGCAGGCATAAGCTTAATCACAAAGTCTTAAAGCCTTTAGGGTTTAGTCCCTGATTATGAGGTGAGAAGAGAAGACTCAAAGAGACACAAAGGTAAAACTAAGTGGGGAGACTAATCAAGACCCTAATCATTGTCATGCTTGGTTGTTCCTAAGGTTTGTGAGGTTTTTAAAAGAAGATCTTCAGAGCAACCACCAGGAAGCAGATGAAAGGATCAGGAGAAGCAAAGTAACTTGCTTCATTCAAGAAGTCAAGTCACTTGAAGAAAGAAAGTGGGAAGAAGAAGAATGAGCAAGCTCAATCTCAAACACATACAAAAATGCAGCATGGATGCAAGAGAGATATGGGAAGAAAGTTATGAGAAGTGAAGGCAAATTCACTTCCCAAAATTACTTACCACCTGAAAGGTTAGGAAAGAAATGCAATGCAATGCAAAATGGGATGAGATGACATGATGATAAACAAAACCAGAAGCACATACATGATGCTAATGATGCTATGAGATGCTACAAACATGAGGCAGCACATGGAAATGATCATACAAGCTCATGAGTGCAAATGAAGCAAGTTAAGAAGCAAGGACATACATGAAAAGTTATGAAGTGCACATGACATACAACATGGAAAATACATGATGCAATGATCAAACATGATTTCAATATGTCTTATGATGTCAAATGAATCAAATGGATGCTTGAAATGTCATGGCAAGTCATGTGAGGCAAGAGAATGCAAGATGGATGCATATGGAAGCCCCAAATTAGGGTTTATGATCAATGCAACAAACAAAAACCAAAACCAGAAGCAAAAAACATTATAAAAAATTGAAAATGCACTCAAAGGACCCCTAAACCTATACTAACCCACTGCCCAAAGGAGAGGTCTCAACCCTTAACCAATTTCAAGTTATGGTTTTCTTAAGATTTCTAGGGTTTTAGGGTTCCTGAACAAGAAAATTACCAAACAAATGGAAAATGAAAGATCAAATCAAAGCCATTTAATCTCACAAACTACATTCTAAACACAATGCAATTCAAAAAGAATCAATGTCCAACTCTTCATGGATAGGCAGAAATGATTTTTGGAACTTTGGATCAAATTAATGCATAAAAATGATTTTAATTCAATGGAAAATTCTCAAAATGCATCAAGATCAAAAAATAAATTTGGTTTGAAGGTTGGAAAATGTTTCTAAATGTCTTAGAACACTTCATGAATTTTTTGGTGATTTTTAAATACCTAAAAGTATTTTTAATAAATTAATTTTCATTAATCAATTAAAAATAAACTTTTAAATATTTAAAAATACTTTTTTTGATGCTAAAAATAAAAATAAAAATATTTTTATGTTTTAAAAATTAATGAAACTCTTGACAAAAAGTTTCATAATTTTTAAAACAATTTTGCTATTTTAAATAAATTGTATAAACAAATATGAAATAAATGAATTAAAATAAAGAAAATGGAAAAGTCAACTGAATGGAAGGCTGAGATGGATCCTGGGTTTGAAAGGGTTGACCGCGCGCGTTTTTAAAGGGCCTGGATTGCATCTGATTAAATTAATTTAATTATGATTAATTAAACTAACTAAAGTGGATTAGGGCAAATGAACGAATCTGGGCCATTCATGCACGCGGGAAGTCAACAAAGTCAAGCAATCTGACGCATGAGATTCAAATGGAAGTTAATGACTGGGATTAGGGCAAATGACATTCAGGTGACCGGAGGGAAGCTCCGGTCATCTTCTCCGGCACCAACAAAACCCTAGATCCTGATTTAGGCTTCTAAACACCAAATTAAACACAGCCAAGTGATCCTCTAACATCCTAGGACACGAATCCACTCTCAAACATCATTTAAACATCAAGAATCAAGCAAATCGAAAGAAACAAATTTCACGGGTGAAAATTCAGAGTGACCACACAAACTCATTTCTTACTCATTTTTGATTCTAAGAACATCCCCATGACCAGCAAGACATGAGCAATCAATTTATAACTTAAAATGTAAGCTCTGAGGAAAAAGAATCCATGGTCATACCTGAGCTGGAAAGCTTCAAAACTGAGCTTCCAGAGCCTCCTTTGTGTGCAAATGAACTCCTTTGATTCCCTTGAACTCAAAGAGAAGCTCCAAAGCTCTTGTGGATGGCTGGTTTGAAGAGAAGAGTTCTGGTGCAGCAGGTTTCACAGTCAGGAATTGTGAGGTTTCAGGCTACTCCAATGGTGGATTCTTGCTCCTTTGGGTGTGCTTGAGTTGTTGGTGAAGAGAAATGGGGTGTTTGATGGCTGGAAAGTGAGATTCGAAAGTTCTGGTTTTGAGGATGAAAAATGGTGAAGCTCAGTTCTTGCTTAATTCAGGCCTGAGTCTTGCTGGTTTTGGCTCAGTGAAGCAAGGTGATTTAATCAAGGGACTTGGTTTTTGTGTTTGTGAGCTGTGTAGAGAAATTCGAAAGGTTTTGCTTGAGGGAGTGTTTTTGTGAATGGTGTCTTGTGATCTGTTTCAGCCTTGCTTGTTATGTGAAATGGTTAGCATTTGGCTTGCATAAAATAATCTCATTGGTCAGATGATGTGACCTGGCCTGCTGTGATAGGTAAGTTTACTTTTGCAAAATGTCAACTTTGGTGTAAGGAAAGCATGGGTTGAGCCCTAGGCTGGTACAAGCATGTGGGCTGGCGCAGCATGGTGTGTGAGTGAGGCTAGAATGGTTCAGCATTGTAGGCAACAAGTGGATGAGGTGTGATGATGGTTTTTGTAAGTTGATCATCCTTGGTTCACATGAAACTTTCTTGTCCCACAAGCCATAAAACATGAGGAAATCTTGGTCCAATATGAACTTTAGGACTTACATGATGCTTGTGTAATGGTTTGACATGAATTAGAAGTTACAAATGCCTTGGTACAAAGTTTTTGCAAGTTTCTCATTTGAGGCATGTCTTGAAAATTAGTGATTTTTGCCAACTTTGACACACCATAACTTTTGATCCAAAATGAATTAGATCATGTTCTTGTACTTTTTGAAAAGGGAAAGATATAATCTACAACTTTCATGACCAAAGTTTTTCCATTTGAAGTATTTTTGGATCAAAAAGTAAGGGTTGAAAAAGTGGCATAAAATGACATTTCATGAAAAGTCAACCATGCCCTAAAAAGTCAACTTTGCAAAAACTTGTAATTCTTGAATTTTTTGAACTTCAACCTTCTTCCATGATCAAATAAAGATCAAATACACTCAAAATGATGAAGATCAACCCTTGGTTAGGTCATTGGGGGCCTCAGATGCCCTGATTTTGCACTGACTTGTCCAGAAAGTCAACTCTTGATCAGGTGACTTCCCCATGGAATTTCTTCATGAAAATTGATGTGCATACTCCCTATACCATATAGAGACCAATGGAAACAAGAATGACCAAAAAATTTGGAGTTATGGCCTCTGAAACTAAAACCCTAGTTTCAGGTCAACTGTGCAGTCAAACTTGGCTCTGCTTCCATACCAATCCCAGTTCTTGTGATTCTTTGGCATTTTTGACTTTGAGAGGATGTGATATGATACAAGAACACACATGGATCCCTTTGAAGTGATTGATGACCTTTGGAGTGGCTCAAGAAGCTCTGGGATTGCTCAGATCACAAACCCTAGATGCAGATGACTTAGAACCAATGCAGGGACTCAAAACTGTGATATGAGATGCTATGATTGAGTTTATGCATATGAAATGATCACAAGCCATGGTGTGAATGGGTGAGGGCAAATTTGGGGTGTTTACAGCTGCCCCTATTCAAACATGAGTTAGCTGTGCAGGTTGTAAGCAACGGCTTAACAGGCAAACAGGATAACTTGTGGTTGAATACCAAAGACAGTCCAAAATTTGCACTCACAGAATGAAGAAGAAAAGGGATATAGATTGTAAAGGAAAATAAAGTATATTGTAAAGTGTGGGAAATAAAGCAATGACGGGGACGACCGACATGCTGGGGATAAAAGGTAAAGCCAAGACGGGGACGGCCGACTAGCTGGGAAAAGTAAGAAATTATGATGGGGACGGCCATCAAGATAAAGTTGTAAGATTCTCTGGGAGTTAACGAAACATGACGGGGACGGCCATCAAGTTCACAAAGCAAAGTAACCAACGATGGGGATGGCCATCGGGTTAAACTAAAAAAAGGACCATGACGGGGACGGCCATCGGGTTAAAGAATAAATGAAATAAACAGATGATGAGGTACGGTCATCAAAGGTGAAGGATGATCACCTAGCAGGGGACGGCTGCTCTGTTGGGTTAAGATGAGGGACGGTCATCTAAGGTGGAGGACGACCACCTGGCAGGGTACGGTTGCCGAAAATATCGCGACATAGGACGAATGCCGGATAGAAAATCAATGATGGGAACGGCCATCGGATGAGCCTGATGGAGGACGACCATCAAGAGGTGGAGGACGACCACCTAGCAGGGGACGGCTGCTCTCAAGGTTTATCATGACATAGGACGAATGCCAGATAACCAAAAATCGACAATGGGGACGGCCATTGGATAAAACTGATGAAGGACGATCATCAAGAGGTGGAGGACGACCACCTAGCAGGGGACGGCTGCTAAAAATCAACGATGGGGACGGCCATCAGACGAGCATGATGGAGGACGACCATCAAGAGGTGGAGGACGACCACCTAGCAGGGTACGGCTGCTCTCAAGGTTTTCATAACACAGGACGAGTGTCAGATAAAAGAGAAAATTTGTTTGTTGGTAACCTACTGGGGAATAGTAAACACGGACGAGTGCTTATATCCAAGAAAACAAAAGGTATAAGTGTTTGGTATTTGTGTATAGATTAAAGATGCGGACGAGCATCCTTAAGACTATGATACGGACGAGTATTGGATAGAAACAAATACTGACACGTGTTCAAAGATGATGATACGGACGAGTATCAACTGGTTAACAGAGAACACGGATGAGTGTTGAATCTGAGAGGATTCTTCTGGGGAATAGTAGACACAGGCGAGTATCTATATTCAAGAAGACAGGAGTTTTTGACACAGTGTATGGATTAAAGATGCGGACGAGCATCCTTAAGACTATGATACGGACGAGTATCATGTAGAAACAAACGCTTGACGCATGTTCTAAGATGATGGTACGGACGAGTACCAACGAGTTAACAAAGAACAAGGACTAGTGCCGAGTCTCTGGGGATATGAATGGTATATACAAGATACGGACGAGTATCTGTATGAGTGTAACATGAGTAGTGAGCATGAGTATTGTATAGATGAGTGTTTATCTGCTGGGGAGGGTGACACGGACGAGTGTCAAGAGAGAAAAGTATAATAATATCAACAAGTATATGGGTTGTAAAAGTGTAGGCGACTGCGCTGGAGATATGACACGGACGGGTGTCAAGAAAATGTATATAGGTAAATGTGAGTGCAAAGAGGATGTCTTTGGCTTTCTGCTGGGAGCATGACACGGACGGGTGTCAGGAAGTATCTGTAATACGGGTGATCTTGTCCGTAAAGAGTGTTCAGGCGACTTTACTGGGGAAAGATGGCACGGACGGGTGTCAAAATGAGTATATACTGGTGTTTGTGGATTGTGAGGCAGCTGCTTTTGCTGGGGACTCTGGTGGGGATTTTCCTGTACGTTGATGAACTGTCATTAT
Source organism: Lathyrus aphaca (assembly GCA_963966055.1). Lineage (NCBI taxonomy): Eukaryota > Viridiplantae > Streptophyta > Magnoliopsida > Fabales > Fabaceae > Lathyrus > Lathyrus aphaca. The sequence continues at coordinate 98,299,125 of OZ014521.1, forward strand.
TCACAAGTGTTGGTTTAAGACACAGCTTATGATTATGCTATGTGTTGGATTTTTGCCGTAATGCTCCGTGTTAAAACAGAATGCTACGCTTTGTGGGTGAACACGATGCGAATGCTATGATTGTGCAAAGATACCAAACCGGGATCCGGGTCCCGTTGCTGCGAAGATCTTCGATCGATCTGTTTGAAGTAGACATCCCAGCTGGGGATGAGATCATTGGTAGATCTGATGAGATGTATCTGCTTGGGGAAATGGGTCAATGAGAGACCCAGCTGGGGTTTGTAGAAGCTTTCTTCACTCTGTTGTGATCTTTCATGCGTTGCTCTTCTGGATAGAGGCTGGAACTCTGTGGGGAGATAGCTCCCTGACTGTTGTACTCGGCTGAGGGCAGGATGGCAATTCGGCTGGGGAGAAACAGAGGAATCACTGAAAGGCCTCCCTAGAAATTCTGTTGGGGTAGCTTCTTGACTCAGCCGGGGATATGGGCGCCTTCTGTGATACCTGGACACTCTGATGGGGAGAAGTAATAAGTAGCAACTCGGCTGGGGAGAAGACATTTTGAGTGCTGAGTGTTGATTTGTCAGCTTGCTGGGACAAAACTTGCGTGCCTCAAGTTGCATTCTGGATACCTGCAATCCTGCAAAGATAGAGAAACGCACAAGTAATCCCGAGGTATCCTTTACTGGATCCCGTCATAGGAGTTTAGACACTTCTGAGAGTAAGCATATTTCCTGCAAGCATGTTTTTATTTTTGAAGATAAACATCTGTATCCATGCAATCGTTTTTCTTTAAGATATCAGACATTTTTGCAAATAAAAAAATGTACAAGACGAGACATGACTGAAAATCTGATTTTATTAATTCACATGCCCTGAATTGGCGAGATACAGTCAAAGAAACAAATCCCCTAAAATGAGGGGATTGCTACAAATTGAGAAACAAAGTGCTGGCAATGTTAATGACGCTTTAAGGAGCTTCCTCTCTTGCTATGACTCGCATGACTTTTGACATTCTTCTCATCTTGCTTTCTGAAGAAGGCTGATTCTGATTGAAGCTTGATCCTTTCGAAGCTTACCAAGTTGTAAGTGATACAGACGAATTCAGAGTGCAGTTGTTCGCTTATTCCCTTATTTTGCATGGATCGCCCTTTCGGGTTTTCAATCCATCGGGATACCCATTTTTGCCTGAGCTGTCCAATGTGGCTTTTCAACTCGGCGGGTGTACATTTTTGTTTATTTTCCCTTATTTTTGCCCGAGTCTTTTATTCTGTTTTTGACTCGCCGGGATGCCCTATTTTTGCCTGGACTTACATTCTGTTTTTGTGTCCAGCGGGTCATTTTTATGCGAAGTATTTTTTAACTGCATCTGAATTCACAGGGGATGGGAAATCTTCACCATCCATGGTGCTGAGCATCAGTGCTCCACCAGAGAAAACTTTCTTCACCACAAATGGTCCTTCATAGTTCGGAGTCCATTTGCCCCTGTGGTCTGTATGAGGAGGGAGGATTCTTTTCAGCACAAGATCTCCTACTTGGTACTCTCGGTGCCTGACTTTCTGATCGAAGGCTTTCTTCATTCTCTTCTGATATAACTGTCCATGACAGATTGCAGCCAACCTTTTCTCTTCGATCAGACTCAGTTGTTCGTATCGGGCCCGAACCCATTCTGCTTCACTCAGTTTAACATCCATCAGTACCCGTAGAGAGGGTAATTCAACTTCAACCGGTAGGACTGCTTCCATGCCATACACAAGCTGATATGGTGTTGCCCCAGTGGATGTCCTGATTGACGTGCGGTACCCATGCAAGGCAAACGGTAGCATCTCATGCCAGTCCTTGTAGGTGACTACCATCTTCTGCACAATCTTCTTAATATTCTTATTAGCTGCCTCAACAGCGCCATTCATCTTTGGCCTGTAAGGAGAAGAATTGTGATGTTGAATCTTGAAGTCCTGGCACAGCTCTGCCATCATTTTGTTGTTTAGATTGGAACCATTATCAGTAATGATTCGCTCGGGCACTCCATACCGACAGATGATGTCTCGTTTCAGAAACCTGGCTACCACTTGTCTTGTAACATTTGCATATGATGCTGCTTCAACCCATTTGGTGAAATAGTCAATGGCGACCAGGATGAATCTGTGGCCATTTGAAGCAGTTGGCTCAATCTTGCCAATCATATCAATGCCCCACATGGCAAAGGGCCATGGTGAAGACATGATGTTCAAAGGATTGGGAGGCACATGCACCTTATCTGCGTAGATCTGGCATTTGTGGCATTTTCTGGCGTAGGCACAACAGTCGGCATCCATTGTGATCCAGTAATAACCCGATCTTAACAACTTCTTAGCCATGGCATGTCCTCCAGCATGGGTACCAAAGGATCCTTCGTGCACCTCGTGCATCAACAAGTCTGCTTCTGTCTTATCAACACATCTGAGGAGTACCATATCAAAGTTCCTTTTGTATAAAGACCCATCAGTGTTCAGAAAGAAACTACCAGCAAGCCTTCTCAAAGTCTTCTTATCATTGGAAGACGCCCCAGGTGGGTATGCTTGATCCTCCAAGAAGCATTTAATGTCATGGAACCAAGGCTTATCATCTTTGTCAACTTCTGCTGCGAACACATATGCTGGTCTATCAAGTCTGGACACTGAAATCTGAGGTACAAAGTTAGCAGCTTGAACTTTGATCATGGATGAAATGGTAGCAAGAGCATCTGCAAACTGATTCTCGTCCCGAGGGATATACTCAAGCTTGATTGTTGTGAAGAAAGTCAATAACCTCCTTGTATAATCCCTGTAAGGTATCAGATGATCCTGGTGGGTGTACCATTTGCCGTTGGTTTGATTGACTACCAAAGCTGAATCTCCGAACACGGTCAGTGTCTTGATCCTGAGGTCAATGGCTTCCTCAAGACCCATAATGCAAGCTTCGTATTCAGCTTCGTTGTTAGTGCAGTTGAAAGTGAGTTTTGCCGAGAAAGGCATGTGAACTCCTTTAGGTGTAATGAGTACTGCACCAACACCACGACCATTCATGTTAACATCCCCATCAAACATCATAGTCCATTCTTCTTCCGGGTCGGGCCCTTCGGTGTGAATAGGCTCTTCATGATCTTTCGCTTTTATGAACATGATGTCTTCATCAGGGAAGTCAAATCTCATAGGCTGGTAATCATCAATAGGTTGCTCAGCAAGATATTCAGACAGTACACTGCCCTTGATGGCTTTCTGAGAAGTGTACTGAATGTCATACTCTGTAAGAATCATTTGCCATCTTGCAACCCGTCCGGTAAGAGCTGGCTTCTCAAATATGTACTTAACTGGGTCCATTTTTGAGATCAACAAAGTGGTGTGGGTCAACATATACTGCCTTAGTCGGCGAGCAGCCCACGCTAAAGCACAACAAGTTTTCTCGAGCAGTGAATAACGCTGTTCACAGTCGGTAAACTTTTTGCTTAGGTAGTATATTGCATACTCTTTTCGACCAGACTCGTCATGCTGGCCCAGCACACACCCCATTGACTCTTCTAATACTGTCAAGTACATTATCAAAGGTCTTCCTTCAACTGGAGGCATAAGGATTGGAGGCTCTTGTAAGTATTCCTTGATCTTGTCAAATGCCTTCTGGCAGTCTTCATTCCACCTGACCGTCTGTTCTTTTCTTAACAATTTGAACAAGGGCTCACAGGTTGCTGTAAGGTGAGATATGAACCTTGAGATGTAGTTCAATCGACCTAAGAACCCTCGAACTTCTTTCTCTGTCTTCGGTGCAGGCATCTCTTGGATGGCTTTGACTTTATCAGGGTCAACTTCGATCCCTTTCTCACTTACAATAAATCCCAACAGCTTACCGGATCGCACCCCGAATGTGCATTTGTTGGGGTTCAACTTCAGTTGGTATTTCCTCAGACGCTTGAACAATTTCAGCAGATTTACCAGGTGATCTTCTTCAGTGAGGGACTTGGCAATCATGTCATCCACATAACATTCGATTTCCTTATGGATCATGTCGTGGAATAATGTCACCATAGCCCGTTGATATGTTGCACCAGCATTCTTGAGCCCAAATGGCATTACCTTGTAGCAGAACGTGCCCCAGGGTGTGATGAAGGTTGTCTTCTCCATGTCTTCAGGTGACATTTTGATCTGATTGTATCCTGAAAATCCGTCCATGAAGGAGAACACCGAGAACTGAGCCGTGTTATCCACCAATACATCAATGTGAGGTAAAGGGAAGTCATCTTTCGGGCTAGCTCTGTTCAGATCCCGGTAGTCTACACACATTCTTACTTTGCCGTCCTTTTTAGGCACAGGTACTATATTAGCAACCCATGGTGGATAGCTAGTTACGGCAAGGAACCCGACGTCCCATTGCTTTTGTACCTCTTCCTTGATCTTCATTGCCATGTCTGGACGAGTACGGCGCAGCTTCTGTTTAACCGGCGGGCATTCTTCTCTCAAAGGCAGCTTGTGCACAACAATGTCGGTGTCCAACCCTGGCATATCTTGATAAGACCAAGCAAACACATCCACATACTCTCGAAGCAGGTCAATCAGTTGTCTCTTCACTGAGTCTTGCAGGCAGGCCCCGATTTTAACTTTTTTCACGTCTTCATCTGTACCAAGATTGATCACTTCAACCTCCTCCTGGTGAGGAGTAATAACCTTTTCCTCTTGTCTTAACAACCTGGCTAGCTCCTCAGGAAGCTCATACTCTTCTTCAACCCCTTCATCAGCTTGATTGATTGGATTGTCAAAGTCATACGAGGTCATAGCCGTGCTGTTGTCGGTGCTGTCTGGAAGGCACTCTCTGCAAGGGTTCAGTTTGTTCATTTTAGTGATTTGATTTTAATCTTGTTTTAGAAAAGTGAAATAAAGTTGTCATTTTGAAAACATTGCCATTTATTTTTTGTACAAAAAGAAAAATGGAAAAACAGTGAACGGAAAAGAAAAAGGACTCGTTTGCAAAAAGATGTCTGATATTTCATTGATTAATCTTGTTGCACAAAAAGTACAGATGGCCCGATTACAAAATGAGTCTTGTCATCTTGGGCAAGATGCAAGACTTTGATGCATGCTATAAAAATACAGGAAATAATAATTACTCTGCATGAGTAACTCTTATAATTTCCTGGGAAGACCAGTTTGAGATACTGCTCCCCGGGATCTTCGGACGAATCCAGCTTTCCAGGTTGCATTCTTCTTCCAGCTCGTCTTCCAAGTTGTTGACAGCATCAGGGGTGAGCATCCCCCCACTAACAAAGTTGGGCTCTTTTGCAGCCTCTGCTTGATCTTGTTGAGTTGGTTTGTAACCCAACCCAAATCTGTCCTCTTTCTTTTCCACCGGTAGCAGTTTGCCCCAGCCTTGGGCATTTCCTTCCTCAACAACCTTCCGGGCTTGTTGGTATGATGTCATCGAAGTTCCAGGTACAGTAGATGTTTCATTCACGTTCAAGGCCTCGAACCCCTGACTCATTGTCTCATGGATCTCCCCATCCATCTCAATGTATTTATAAGTTGCCAAGTGGCTGACAAAAATATCCTCCTCTCCACAGATTGTAACGATTTGGCCCTCCCACTCGTATTTTAACTTCTGGTGAAGGGTAGAGGTCACGGCGCCAGCGGCGTGAATACATGGCCTACCCAATAGACGGCTGTAGGCAGGCTGTATATCCATCACGTAGAAGGTCGTTTTGAAAGTTTGCGGGCCAATCGTTATGGGCAACTCAATCTCTCCCAGAACCGATCTCTTTGAACCATCAAAGGCTCTCACCACCAGGTTGCTGGGTCTTAACGCCAATTCGTCATATTCTAGCTTCACCAGGGCCTTTTTAGGTAAGACATTGAGGGATGACTCCGTGTCTACCAGCACATGGGAAAGGACAGCACCTTTACATTCCATGGTTATGTGCAATGCCTTGTTATGGTTGCGGCCTTCCGCTGTCAAATCAGTGTTGGTGAACCCTAGTCCATGACTAGCATTAACATTTCCAACTACAGCTTCCAGCTGATTGACAGTGATCTCTTCAGGCACGTAAGCTGCGTGCAAGACTTTGAGTAGTGCGTTCCGATGGGCTTCGGAGCACATAAGCAATGATAGGATTGAGATCTTGGAAGGCGTCTGATGAAGCTGATCCACTACTTTATAATCACTCTTCTTGATGATTCGCATGAACTCATCAACCTCTTGATCAAAGGGCGTTTTCAAAGCTTCTTTAACAGTCTGATCTTCCTGCGCCAAGCTTTTCCCTTTTGCCTTGGCAGCAGCTTCTGCTTCGGCAGTGGGTCTCTGAATTTGTGGGGCAAAGAGACGTCCGCTTCGAGTGAAGCCTCCGCCTCCTCCCACATTGTCTATTTGTGGTGCAGGGGTTGATGATTCAAAAGTGATTTTTTGTCCTTCGCAATACAAATCAGAGCCGTAATGCCATGGGATGGCATTGCTGCTTTCATAAGGTACCGGCCCAGGCACCGTGATAGTGACTGGACTAATTGCAGCTGCGGAAGGAATTGTGATAGTCTGTGGATCGTAATATATCGTGACCGGTGCTCTGATGGGAGCAGCACTTTGTGAGTTGTAAGCAGTATTATTTTCTGGATCATAATAGATTGTAACGGTTGAGACATCTTCATGATTTGTTGCTGATGTTGTAGGAGACATTGTTGGAAGGATGGATGTTGTTGTTGTAGGAGTTTCAAAATGGAGCGGTGCTGGAGTTGTAGAAGGAACATTTGTTTATATCTGACTAGTTGAAACGACAGATGAAATACTTGTTGATGAAGCCGAAGAATTGTCAGGAACAATGGTTGTTGCAGTTGTAGGAGATACCGAAATTGTTGCTGATGAGATTGCTGGATTTGTAGGAAATGATGTGGTGATTTGAAGTTGGCCACTCTGAATGAGACCATCTATGCCATTCCTCAGGTTATCGCACCCATTTACCGAGATATTGCAGTAAGCACACCCCAACTCACACCCCGGGAACATTTGACATTCGAGGAGTTGAGCCTTAATTTCTACCAACGGTGTCCGGATCTGACCCACACTGGTTATTAAATAAGACGGCTTGTCTCCTTCAATAGCGTTAATTCTGGGACCACCGTGGTTTGGCATTGGGTTCTTATTGACATTGGGTGGTGGTGCGAAATTCAAGGCCTTAGAGTCTACCAGGTCTTGTACCTTCATGTGCAAGGCTCTGCACTTTTCTGTGCTGTGGCCAGGTGCATTTGAATGAAAAGCACATCTGGCGTTGGAGTCATAATTTCTTGGCAGACTATTAGGATCCGGAGGTGCCAGCGTCCTTAGCTCAACCAGGTTGAGTTTCAGGAGTTGTGGCAGCAATGTAGCATATGGCATAGGGATCGGATTGATCACCCTATTGGCTTGAGATGGCCTCTGCTGAAATGGCCTTTGCTGGTTGTTGTTGTTGGTGTTGTTGTAGTTCCTTGGAGGATACTGAGCTTGTTGATGGTACTGAGGTTGTTGCTGATAGTCTTGCTGCGGAGGTTGATAAACTGGTTGAGGATGAGCTGGAGCGGGAATGGTGACTGCTGCCGCTGAACTGTGAACATATTGGGGTCTGCCCCTGTTGGTGTGGATGGCATTGGTCTCGCCAGTTCTTCTTGGGCCTGCAAAAGGCTTCCTTGTACTACTGGACGAGCTGGCACCATTGTCAGAAATCTTGCCCATTTTTAACAGGCTCTCAATTCTCTCCCCAGCTATGACAACATCCGCAAAGCTAGTGGAAGAGAAAGCAGCCAGCCTGTCAATATATGTTCCCTGGAGGGTGTTCATAAACATATCTTCCATTTCCCTCTCAGACATAGGTGGCTGAACAGCAGCAGCCAATTGCCTCCATCTCTGGGCATATTCTCGGAAACTTTCTCTTGACGACTGTGACATTCCCATTAGGAGGGTCCTGTTGGGTGCCATATCTAAGTTGTACTGATATTGTCTAATGAAAGCTTCTGCCAAATCCTTCCAACACCTGATGGTTGCCCTTGTCAGGTGAGAGTACCATTCTCTTGAGGCTCCCGTCAAGCTATCCTCAAAATAGAACATCCAGAGCTTTTCGTCCATGGTGTAGGCCTTCAGCCTCCCCAGAAATGATTGTAAGTGAGTCCTGGGGCATGAAGTCCCGTTGTATTTTTCGAAACAAGGAGGCTTAAACTTATGGGGAATCCTGACCCCGTCTACCAAGCCCATGTCCATGACATCGAAACCCAAAGAGTTTTGAGACTCTAAGGACCTCAACTTCTCAGCTATCTCATCCAGCCTTCTATCATAAGCTTCCTCCCCAGCACCCATTACTGTGAACTGATCCTCTTGGGGGTCTTCTTGCAGTACCCTGCCTGCAGTGGCAGTCCCTTGAACATTTGCAGGAATATTGACCTCTGGATGAAGATGGGGGCCAAATACAGGGGGGTTAACATGAGGTTGGACCCTTTCATTGTTGCTGGTGCCGGCAGTCCCTATATGTGGATCTTCTTGATTCTGCCTTTCCACCATGGCTCTCAATCTTTCTTGGCTCTGAGCCATGTTGTTCATCACTTCCATAAACTGAGTCATCTGCGTTCTCATTTCCAATCTTTCGTTTGCCATTTGATTTCTAACCTCTGCAAGGTCCTACTGTACCTGATCCATTTGTATGCCCGGAAGGTTGTTACGGGTTGGATAACAGTGCGGACGGTTGAGGGGAAATACCCGGCGTCGAGCAATAGTTCCTGAGCATCACAACAGAGTTAGTAGCAATAAAACAAAAACCTACAAAACAAACAAAAGGTTAGCATGCAATGCAGTATGCTTATTTGTTTTCAAGGTATCCGGCTTGGCATTCAGTTTTGACCCTTCCAGACCCTTGAAGATGCTGTTGATGTTGCTTTCGAAATAAACTCGGATGGAACAAACTAATACATATATTACAATAAGCAAAATGGTACATAGTTCGTTTACAAATACAAGCCCTCCGAGGGGTCAAAATATATTACAGGAAAACAAAAGTACATGGAATGAAAGCAACAACAAACAAATGGTCAAACACCAAGACCAAACTCATCCTCCCGAACTTCCTTGAGAAGAGCTTCGGTCACAAGATCAGCTGGACGCTCCGTGAGATTCCTGATGAGGAGATTCCGGGTAGTAACAGCTGCTGTTAGCTTCTTGTGCTGACTTTGGTCCTTTGACCTCTTCACTCCAGCTTTGATCTTCAGCTCTGATATCTCCCTCTGGGCTGCTGTCAGGGCTTCCTACTGCTCTTTTTCACTAGCTTCCAGTTGCTCCATCTTGTCTTGGACCCTCTTGTCCTCCAGAGTACGAGCTTCGGTGATCCTGACCCACCTAGCCTGACTCTCCTTCAGATACAAGTCTGTCCTTGCTTTCTGGAACTGGGCTTCCTTGCAAGCATCCTTCAGAATTTGTTCTCCGGCCTTAGACTTTTTGATATAATCCCCAGACTTCTCAATCTTAGCCAGATGCTCCACTCTCGATTTCTCTAACCTCTCAATATTCAACCTGCCATCACTCCTCTCCCGGAGGGTCCTCTGCAAAGCCTGAGTCAACTTCTCATTTCTTTCTTTCAAGCTCTCAAACTCCTCCAAACTGACAGTGGCAGGGGGTGGTGCTGAGGATGGTCCAGGCATATCTTCCATGGTAAAGGGCATTCCAGAGAATTGAGCCCTGGCATGGGACCACTCATAATATTGTGCTGATGCCACATTGTTGCACTTTCCCAAAATGGTTACTCCCTTGGTTTGAACATTATCCCAGGCCCAGGCTGCCTGCCTAACAATAGTCAGATTAGGCTTGTTCTCACAATAAAGAGTCTCAACCAAGTCCTGTGCCTTAGGAGTGTGGACCAGTGCATAGCCCAGTTGCCTTCTGAACAGCAGAGGATTGTAATTAATACTACCCTTAACTCCTATTAAGGGCACATTGGAAAAATGCCCACAGCTGGTGATGATATCCCTGCCTTTGGTGCTTTGAGTACACCATCTGATATCGGCTGAAGTTAGAGCAGTGAGTCTCTTAGCCCAGTTTCTCTGCTGATGAGGATTCAAAAATGCATCTGTCCTGGGTAGATGCCTGAGAAGCCAAGTATGAAACAATGGAGCACAACACCTCACTAATCTTCCCCTCTGCTTTTCATTCCTCTGATGCACTGAGTAATAGAGATCCCCCAATAAAGTGGGCACTGGGTTCTTCAGGATGAAAAGATGGATTGCATTCTTGCTAATGAATCGAGGCTCATCTGCAAACAATACAATTCCATATATGCTCAGGGCCAATAAAGCACAGACTGCTTTCCACTCTCCTAAAGAAGCTTTCAGGGTAGCTTGAGAGATTAAGAAATCCAGATGCAGGCCAGGGATTCCAGCCTTAGTAGTCATATGCTGCCCAATCAGAACTGGTTCCAGATGCAATGCCTTTGCTACCTCTTCATTACCAGGAAAGACCATCTCAGGGTTGAAAGGGATTCCACCCCTGATAGGTATACCAACCAATGATGAGTATTCTTCCAATAAAGGGCCCAGCTGAAAGTCCTGAAAAGTGAAACACCTCAGTGGGGGATCATAGAACTGAAGGCAAGTGTGAATCAGGCTCCTCTGTGAAGGGTCCAAATCCATAACCATATCAAGTATATCTCCATAGTGTTCCCTGAACAATGGTATGTGATCTGGAGTGATCAGGGTCTGAATCCTCCTGATGTCGGATAGCTCTGGCTGGAAGAAGTGGTAGGTGATGTTACTCTTTTTAGGAGCCATGTTGTTGAGGATGAGTAGAGACAGGTGCTGATGATGATGCTGAAAGAATGGGCCACTGATTGGCTGGTGCAGGTGACTGATAGCTGAAGCAGGTGCAGATGAAGATAGGTCAATACTGATGATGGGGTCAAAACCAAAACCAGATGAAGGTGGATACCCTGAAACACAAATAAGCAAATGTCAATATGATGCAATGATTATATATGCAAATAATATGCAGGGGTTTGTGACTGAGCTGGATCTGATCAAAATGCTCTGATATAGGTCCAAGTATGTTCAAGAATTCCAGATGGAGGTCTATAAATCCAGTAACCAAGGTGGGGGACTCAAATAAAGAGCCACATGTCCAGGGTTTTGAATCACAAGAACTGTTCCAACATGGAGTACTCTTAAACAAACAAAGTAATAGGGTATTCTGAGGCCAAGGTACCTGCAAACCTGTAAACAGCCCAACCCCCTCACAGGTGGTGTTCTAAAACAAGGGCCCTCAGACTTGGACCAGTTATGAGAAGTGTAAACACTTCTAACCCGGAGGTACAATGTTTACAATAACCATAAAAGTTCCTCCTCTAATTCACCTCAGCTTCTGAAGGTCAATACTAAAGGTCATCCAGACTTAGCAGGCTTCCCAGATAGCCCTAGCATTGCAGGAAATCTGCAACACAGAGTTCTCAAGAAGAAACCCATATCTGAACCGTGTTTCATATTCCCGCACCAGACCGAGATGGAATGGGAAAGAATATGAACCACTCTAGCCTAGGTGTCACTCAGGTCCCAGGTATAGGACCTTAACTCTCAATGGAACACCCACCCACCAAAGCAAAACCAGATCCAGCCAGACAGCATGCCAGTATGATACATGTAAAGCTATAAATAAAGCAAATAAACAACTGTACATAAAGCAAAAACAAATACAAATGTACAAACACAAATAAGCACATAACACCCCAGAAAACACAAATCAATCAAGCGCTAGGAGGAACCCACAAAAAGAACCAGAAGCCCTGGTTGCAGTATAAGGGTCCCCAGTGAAGTCGCCAAGCTGTCGCTCCCACCAAATGAAGCCGGGTCAAATGGGGTACAGACGCGAACGGTCGGCGAAAGGGGGATGCGAGGACACACAGGAGTGAACTCACAGGGAATGAATAGAGTCGCCAGCTAGGCATTTTTATCCCGGAGGAAAGGCAATGCTGCATAGACCTAGAAAGACATGGATAAGACGGTTGCGAACCAGAGAGACTGAGAAAGGGGGTTGGTTACAACCTGGGAAGGTATTAGCACCCAGATTGTCCGCCGTACTCGACGGGATCCACGCTTGAAAGATTTGTGTTTTAAAGGGGTAGTGTCAGTGCAATTTGTGTGTAAAAGAGCTGGAAAACAAAATGTACAGGTGTCAGTGTAAGAGAAAAGTGAAGTATATAAGTGAAGTGTCAGTGTAAGAACAGGAGTGAAATGCTCAAGATCATGAGGCTAAAAGAATGAGGCTAGAAAGAGGGGGAATATACAGAGACTTTTGTTCGATAACTGTTAAGTTATGCCTACGTATCCTCTCGTGCAATGAGGAAGTCAGAACACCGTAGTTCGACCCAAAGAGACTGAAAGATGAATTGATTGTGAATTGCTTACTTGTCTATGCTCAAGTGTATGATCTGTCTGGCACGGATGCTAACTGTCTTGCATTAGACGGAAAAAGCAAGTTCTCGTTTATGAGTGAATGAGATGAGAAAAGAATCCCGAAGGAGACGATTATTGTTTGTTTTTGTATTTTCAGTCTTTTATTGCTTTTTGGATTTTGTCATAAGTTAATGAGCTTAAGCCTAAACCAATGGATTTAGCAAACTCATCACATCTTCCCTCTGATTAGGGGTAATGAGGGTACCTTAAGTGTGAAGTCAGATTCTCACACTTAAACACCTTTGGTGTAGGATTAAGATCATTAACCTACTTGTGATTATTCAGATGTTTTTGTTGTTTTTGTTTAGTGTTGAGTAATGAGATTAAGCCATAATCAGGGATTAAACAGACTCATTACACCATCCTAATAGAAGGATAATAGATGAGAATGTTTAAGCTGAGGAAGACTCCTCAACTTAATCCATGATTAGGGATTAACCTCATGACAAAACAAAACCTTTATTAAGTGGATTTTATTTAATGGTATGATGATGAAGTGGATTTTATGATTTGTAAGACAACTTGAGGGGGACTTGTCCATTAACACTAGGGTTAGTCCTTCTTAACCAGTTAAGGAAGAATTAGAACCCTAATGCAAGGCCCAAGTTACAAGTGTGATGTCTTGATGATTATTAGATGGATTGATTAAAGGATTTAAACACATTAAGGGTTTAACACTTAGGATTAAAGTTATGCACTCCATCCTAAGATAAGGATGCAGGCATAAGCTTAATCACAAAGCCTTAAAGCCTTTAGGGTTTAGTCCCTGATTATGAGGTGAGAAGAGAAGACTCAAAGAGACACAAAGGTAAAACTAAGTGGGGAGACTAATCAAGACCCTAATCATTGTCATGCTTGGTTGTTCCTAAGGTTTGTGAGGTTTTCAAAAGAAGATCTTCAGAGGAACCACCAGGAAGCAGATGAAAGGATCAGGAGAAGCAAAGTAACTTGCTTCATTCAAGAAGTCAAGTCACTTGAAGAAAGAAAGTGGGAAGAAGAAGAATGAGCAAGCTCAATCTCAAACACATACAAAAATGCAGCATGGATGCAAGAGAGAGATGGGAAGAAAGTTATGAGAAGTGAAGGCAAATTCACTTCCCAAAATTACTTACCACCTGAAAGGTTAGGAAAGAAACGCAATGCAATGCAAAATGGGATGAGATGACATGATGAGAAACAAAACCAGAAGCACATACATGATTCTAATGATGCTATGAGATGCTACAAACATGAGGCAGCACATGGAAATGATCATACAAGCTCATGAGTGCAAATGAAGCAAGTTAAGAAGCAAGGACATACATGAAAAGTTATGAAGTGCACATGACATAAAACATGGCAAATACATGATGCAATGATCAAACATGCTTTCAATATGTCTTATGATGTCAAATGAATCAAATGGATGCTTGAAATGTCATGGCAAGTCATGTGAGGCAAGAGAATGCAAGATGGATGCATATGGAAGCCCCGAATTAGGGTTTATGATCAATGCAACAAACAAAAACCAAAACCAGAAGCAAACAACATTATAAAAAATTGAAAATGCACTCAAAGGACCCTTAAACCTATACTAACCCACTTCCCAAAGGAGAGGTCTCAACCCTTAACCAATTTCAAGTTATGGTTTTCTTAAGATTTCTAGGGTTTTAGGGTTCCTGAACAAGAAAATTACCAAACAAATGGAAAATGAAAGATCAAATCAAAGCCATTTAATCTCACAAACTACATTCTAAACACAATGCAATGCAAAAAGAATCAATGTCCAACTCTTCATGGATAGGCAGAAATGATTTTTGGAACTTTGGATCAAATTAATGCATAAAAATGATTTTAATTCAATAGAAAATTCTCAAAATGCATCAAGATCAAAAAATAAATTTGGTTTGAAGGTTGGACAATGTTTCTAAATGTCTTAGAACACTTCATGAATTTTTGGTGATTTTTAAATACCTAAAAGTATTTTTAATAAATTAATTTTCATTAATCAATTAAAAATAAACTTTTAAATATTTAAAAATACTTTTTTTGATGCTAAAAATAAAAATAAAAATATTTTTGTGTTTTAAAAATTAATGAAACTCTTGACAAAAAGTTTCATAATTTTTAAAACAATTTTGCTATTTTAAATAAATTGTATAAACAAATATGAAATAAATGAATTAAAATAAAGAAAATGGAAAAGTCAACTGAATGGAAGGCTGGGATGGATCCTGGGTTTGAAAGGGTTGACCGCGCGCGTTTTTAAAGGGCCTGGATTGCATCTGATTAAATTAATTTAATTATGATTAATTAAACTAACTAAAGTGGATTAGGGCAAATGAACGAATCTGGGCCATTCATGCACGCGGGAAGTCAACAAAGTCAAGCAATCTGACGCATGAGATTCAAATGGAAGTTAATGACTGGGATTAGGGCAAATGACATTCAGGTGACCGGAGGGAAGCTCCGGTCATCTTCTCCGGCACCAACAAAACCCTAGATCCTGATTTAGGCTTCTAAACACCAAATTAAACACAGCCAAGTGATCCTCTAACATCCTAGGACACGAATCCACTCTCAAACATCATTTAAACATCAAGAATCAAGCAAATCGAAAGAAACAAATTTCACGGGTGAAAATTCAGAGTGACCACACAAACTCATTTCTTACTCATTTTTGATTCTAAGAACATCCCCATGACCAGCAAGACATGAGCAATCAATTTATAACTTAAAATGTAAGCTCTGAGGAAAAAGAATCCATGGTCATACCTGAGCTGGAAAGCTTCAAAACTGAGCTTCCAGAGCCTCCTTTGTGTGCAAATGAACTCCTTTGATTCCCTTGAACTCAAAGAGAAGCTCCAAAGCTCTTGTGGATGGCTGGTTTGAAGAGAAGAGTTCTGGTGCAGCAGGTTTCACAGTCAGGAATTGTGAGGTTTCAGGCTACTCCAATGGTGGATTCTTGCTCCTTTGGGTGTGCTTGAGTTGTTGGTGAAGAGAAATGGGGTGTTTGATGGCTGGAAAGTGAGATTCGAAAGTTCTGGTTTTGAGGATGAAAAATGGTGAAGCTCAGTTCTTGCTTAATTCAGGCCTGAGTCTTGCTGGTTTTGGCTCAGTGAAGCAAGGTGATTTAATCAAGGGACTTGGTTTTTGTGTTTGTGAGCTGTGTAGAGAAATTCGAAAGGTTTTGCTTGAGGGAGTGTTTTTGTGAATGGTGTCTTGTGATCTGTTTCAGCCTTGCTTGTTATGTGAAATGGTTAGCATTTGGCTTGCATAAAATAATCTCATTGGTCAGATGATGTGACCTGGCCTGCTGTGATAGGTAAGTTTACTTTTGCAAAATGTCAACTTTGGTGTAAGGAAAGCATGGGTTGAGCCCTAGGCTGGTACAAGCATGTGGGCTGGCGCAGCATGGTGTGTGAGTGAGGCTAGAATGGTTCAGCATTGTAGGCAACAAGTGGATGAGGTGTGATGATGGTTTTTGCAAGTTGATCATCCTTGGTTCACATGAAACTTTCTTGTCCCACAAGCCATAAAACATGAGGAAATCTTGGTCCAATCTGAACTTTAGGACTTACATGATGCTTGTGTAATGGTTTGACATGAATTAGAAGTTACAAATGCCTTGGTACAAAGTTTTTGCAAGTTTCTCATTTGAGGCATGTCTTGAAAATTAGTGATTTTTGCCAACTTTGACACACCATAACTTTTGATCCAAAATGAATTAGATCATGTTCTTGTACTTTTTGAAAAGGGAAAGATATAATCTACAACTTTCATGACCAAAGTTTTTCCATTTGAAGTATTTTTGGATCAAAAAGTAAGGGTTGAAAAAGTGGCATAAAATGACATTTCATGAAAAGTCAACCATGCCCTAAAAAGTCAACTTTGCAAAAACTTGTAATTCTTGAATTTTTTGAACTTCAACCTTCTTCCATGATCAAATAAAGATCAAATACACTCAAAATGATGAAGATCAACCCTTGGTTAGGTCATTGGGGGCCTCAGATGCCTTGATTTTGCACTGACTTGTCCAGAAAGTCAACTCTTGATCAGGTGACTTCCCCATGGAATTTCTTCATGAAAATTGATGTGCATACTCCCTATACCATATAGAGACCAATGGAAACAAGAATGACCAAAAAATTTGGAGTTATGGCCTCTGAAACTAAAACCCTAGTTTCAGGTCAACTGTGCAGTCAAACTTGGCTCTGCTTCCATACCAATCCCAGTTCTTGTGATTCTTTGGCATTTTTGACTTTGAGAGGATGTGATATGATACAAGAACACACATGGATCCCTTTGAAGTGATTGATGACCTTTGGAGTGGCTCAAGAAGCTCTGGGATTGCTCAGATCACAAACCCTAGATGCAGATGACTTAGAACCAATGCAGGGACTCAAAACTGTGATATGAGATGCTATGATTGAGTTTATGCATATGAAATGATCACAAGCCATGGTGTGAATGGGTGAGGGCAAATTTGGGGTGTTTACAGATGAGATACTTGAAGATAATGGCAATAGTAGAATTGAAACTCAATAGGATTATTTCCCACATAGCTGATTCTCTTTGTTTTGTAAAAACTTCATGGAAAAATCCTCTTACTAGGGTTTATGTCTCCTTGTACAAACTTACCCGTGTATGGGTCACTTTTTGATATAAATAAATTCCATCTTTTGAATCCAGATTTACTTTTACCCTATTTACATAAGCGAAACGTCCATTGGTTGTGATTGAATGCATGTATGCTTAATATGATTGATGTTTACAAGAAATGCATGTATGCTTAATATGATTGATGTTTACCAGAAATGCATGAAAATACAGTAATAGTATTTACTAAGGACGAACGAGGGAAGGATTTCAACGAAGCTTCGCCGGTTCACCTTTACAAGAAAACTACAAAACCCTCAGTAGGACGAATCCATCTTCATAAAGTCTTATCTCCCCTGGAATTTATATCCATCTCTTTTATCCTCATACGGATATTCGGGAATTTACTTTCCAATAAGGGTACGGCGAACGAAGACGGGGGGTTATATCTGCCCTACTATCAAACGAAGACGAAGGTTATATATACCTTACTATCCCCAGCGTACGGAAGGTTATATATACCTTACTATCCCCAGCATACGGGAGGTTATCTATACCTTGCCATCTCCAGCAGACGGGAGGTTATCTATACCTTACCATCCTCAACATATGGAAGGTTATGTATAATATACTCTTCAGCAACAAACTGGGATTTATTTTCCCAGGGCAGCAGTTGTTATACGCAGATATCCAGACTCTTCCGACAGCATCATATCGTACATACATCATTTACATCATACCATAGCATACATATCCATAGATACATAATACATTTACTTAGGTGCATCATACTATGCATGCATACATATTGCATAAACTAACATTCTCTTTGCAGGATAGTTATATGCAGATAAAACAATATCAACAATTCACAACGGGTCAGAGATGATCCATACATTACTCAAGATGTCCTCGGAGAGTAGGCAAACGGTCTGTACAAAGATCCATTCCCTAATCCAGGATATTTACAGAAGATTTCATCTATCTGGTCTTGAATAGCAGGCAAACAATCTGTACAAAGATCCAGTCCCTGGTTCAAGATATTTTCAGAAGATTTAATCCATTTCCTCGGAGAGTAGGCAAACGGTCTGTACAAAGATCCATTCCCTAATCCAGGATATTTTCAGGAGACTTGATCCTGACACTTTTTGTCCTCGGAGAGTAGGCAAACGGTCTGTAAGAAGATCCATTCCCTAATCCAGGATATTTCCAGAAGATTTCATCTATCTAGTCTTGAATATCAGGCAAACGGTCTGTACAAAGATCCATTCCCTGGTTCAAGATATTTTCAGAAGATTTAATCTATTGGCCCTTGAATAGCAGGCAAACGGTCTGTACAAAGATCCATTCCCTGGTTCAAGGTATTTTTCAAAAGAACAAATCCTGACGTTCTTTTGACCTTGGAGAATAGGCAAACGATCTGTAAAAAGATCTATTCCCTAATCCAAGATATTTCCAGAAGAGATAATCGTCACGAAGATTTATTTCTACTGGTCTATTCAACAAATTCAAATTATAAACGATTCAGAGACGGCCTATACGAAGACCTAGTACTGAGATCCAGTATCAACACAAAGCTATCACCACATCCAGTTCTTTAGATGGCATCTCTAAGCCCATCTCCAATTCTTCCAAGTGGCATCTTTAAGCCCACTCAAGCATATACAACCAAACATCAATATCATTCTATGCACTGGTGAGTGCAAATTTTTGGGCTTTTGTGTTCAATCCCCTTCAACCTTCCAGGTCACGACTGGCAAATATACCAATCTAACCCCTCAGGTCTCAGAAAATTGAACAGGGGCAGCTGTTGCACCCCAAAACTTGCCCTCACAATACAAGACTTTGTGTGCTAAGAAGGTTCACAAGGTTCACAAGATTCACAACACTTTCAATACCTTCCCTGAGGTTCATGAAGTCTACAAGCTACTTTATGAAGGTTCACAAGGTTCACAAGTCTCTCAACACTTACAAGACCTTTCATGAGGTTCATTAAGTCTACAAGTCACTTTATGAAGGTTCACAAGGTTCACAAGTCTCCCAATGCTTTCAATACCTTTCATGAGGTTCATGAAGTCTACAAGTCATTTCATGAAGGTTCACAAGGTTCACAAGATTCACAATGCTTTCAAAGCCTTCCTGAGGTTCATGAGGTCTACAAAGTCACTTTATGAGGTTCACAAGGTTCACAAGCTTCACAATACCTCCCATGAGTATCACAAGACATTTTATGATGGTTCACAAGGTTCACAAAGTTCACAATTGGTCAAAAGAGTTGACAATTCCCTCAGACAATGCACCTCCTAAGCAGTGCATCCAAAACTAGGGTTTTGATTTTAATCAGACTAAATGGACTTCCAAGACTTCAAGTTAGATTCATAACATCTTATATGTGTGTAAGAACCCCCATGTCAAGTTTCAAGACTTTTCTCAGGAGTTTGCTCAGTCAGATGATCAGATAAGTCAAAATCAGTCAATGCAGTTAAAAAGTCAAACTGAGGTCAACTGTGGTCAAAACCAAAGTCAAACTCCATGATTTTTTGCCAACATCAAGTATATGAAGTAAAATTCATCATTTGATCAAGGTTTGATCATGATTCATCAAGGAGATTCCAGATCATCAAGAATCAGGAGTTTCTAAATTAGGGTTTCCTTAGTAAAAGTCAACTGAACTTTGACCAGCCATAACTTTCACATACTTCATCACCAAGTCTCCAATCAAAGCTCATTTTGAAGGAAATTGAATTCTATACAACTTTGTGTCTCACAATCCAAGCCCAAAAATGCTTCATTTGGAAGGTATGAGCTAAAACATTATAGGTCCTTTTGAAAGTCAACAAAAAGTCAACAACTTCAAAAGGACATAACTTGAGATTGGTAAATGATATGGACATGAAACCAGTGGGGTTGTTTAGAGGACTCTTCAAGCTTTCCAAAATGTCCAAGAACACCCTCATAGCATTAAAATTGAAGGATATGTGCCCTTGCAAAGTTGGGAAATTTTGAGTTGGTTTATGATGAAAAAGGAGGTCTAAAACCAATTTCTTCCAAATGGGCTTGCCAAATGATGACCCAATCCATACATTGACTTCATGCACGACCCAAACCATTAAAAATCAGAATTTTTATTATTTTATTTTTATTTATTTTGATTTAATTCATTAAAAATCACTTTAAATAAAAATAAAATATGAAAATGTAATATTTGATGGAGATTGAGTTTCTAGAAAGTCTTAAATGTTGATTGGAATGAAAGAGGAATGAAATCATAAGATTTATCCAAAAATAGTAAGCCATCATACAAGAATATTTGATTTTCAAGGCATGATCAACTTGAATCTTTTCATATCAATTCTTCCACACAACCATTCAATTTTATGACCTAAATTCAATCACCTATAAGTACATAACTCATTGCAATCACAAAGGGACGAATTTGATCAGCCTCAAAGGTAAGTTCATACTTCAAAAATTCAAGCAAAAAGTCACATTCGGATTCTTTGATCCAAGGCATTTGAAGGTAAAACAAGCACATAGCAAGCTTCCTTGGACTTCTCTGATCATAAACCATCACTCATACGCATCAATACCATCCCATATGGCTCAACCCGAATCAACTTTTGTCTTGAAATTTAATTTTTCGAATTCGATAACATATGCATTATAAATTTTTTTTGATGACTGATATGTGTTTGTTGTGATGCCTAGAATGATTCTGGACAATTGGATTGAAGATTCATGGCCTGAAACGTAATCCACCATAGTTAGGGTTTCGGCCAAGAATTAGGGTTTTGTGATTTACGAAACATAAATGAATTCTAAGACCATGGACTGATTCGAATGGACCTCTGGACTATGTTTGTGCATTCAATTTTGTGAAATTTCACAGTTTTGTTGATCATTGAGTTTCGTAGGTTTTGCTGGAATTTGGTTTTCGCAGGAAAATTCGTGGCTGGATTCGCAGGAAAATTCGAAGGACATGAGGTTGAAGAAGAAGTTGTCGGCGCGCGTTCTGAGAATTCAAATTATAATTTAAATATTTTATGTTTTATTATTGGTTTGTTATCACAGGCGCGTGCTTGTCCCAGTGGTTGGTTGCTTGGTCTTGGACATTTGAAGCAAAGGGAAGGGGTTCGAACCCTGGCTTTGGTTCCTTTTATTTCTTTTTTCAGGAATTAAGTGGTTGTAATATATTATGCATTGTTCTCATTCCACTACCAGAATTGCTCACCTAGCTGGATGGTCGTGCGCGCTTGCTTGTATTCAAGAGGTCCTGGGTTCAATCCTCCCCCAGGCCTTTTGGTTTTCATTATTTTTCGTAATTTTTCCAGGCAAGGCATAAAACAAACTGGATCTATTCCTCTATCACCTGCGCTTGGCTGGCCTAGTGGTGGGTTTTGGTGCTTGCAGGCAGAATGTCCTGGGTTCAAACCCAGCCAAGGTAAGTTTCTTTTTTACCATTTTTCTGTTTAATTTATTTAATTAATTTGCTTAATTATTCTCTTATTATTAATAAAGAAATAAATTGTACATGTATATATATATATTTAATAAATATCTAAAACAACACCTATATTTTTTCTAAAAATTCTAAACTTTTATTTTTCTCAATTTAAATTATTTTCTTCAATTATGTAATTAAATTATAATATATGCATGTTTATTCCAATAATTTTTGTATATTAAATTAAACCCTAAAAAAATATTTTCTAAACAAACCCTAATTTTAAGAAACCCTAGTTTGTCTTATATAATTATTAAAAACCTAATTTTATTTTCTAAATTTTGTAAATATAGTTATTATGTACATATTTTAATTAATATAATTAAATAATAGTTAATCACATTTTAATAATATTATATCTTTGTTTATAATTAATTATGTATGTAAATTGCAAAATTTAATAATTTCTCATAATATGTTCATTGTTTATTTAATTTGTTTATAAATTTTAAATTTTATAATTACTTAATATAATTACTCTTATTTTGCTATTAACCATTTAAATTTTGCCTTTTATTACTATTACTAATCATATTATTTCTAATCTATTTATTTTAATTATGCTTATTATTATTATTTTTCTAACCTTATTTGTTTTTTTTTTATTATTATTATTACTAACCCCTATTATATTTATTTATTTTTATATATATTTATTTGCTATTTATTTTAATTGCTTATTATAATTATGTAATTGCTTCTTAGTGTAATTTTTGTAAATATGTAATTTATTTAATTTGCTTGCTATGGTTAGTAAAATAGGGAGTGTAAACATGTATTCTATTTTAAAATTGAATTTAGATCACTTTAATTAAAAGATAAATAAAATTAAACACTCACACACGTAAGTCGATTTTTAATCGCCATCTCACTTTCTAGGGCTATCCCTCAATGTTGCCTAATCATAAGGTCAAGTGGGGTGTATAAAGCAAGTCCCTTAAAAGAAAAATCATCAAGTCCCTAATGGTTGCCTTTAAAGATCAAGTCCCTTTTCGAATAATGATGATAGTCCCTCCTAAATGCTTAATACACCTCACAGTTGCCTTCACAAAACAGATGTCCCTCACATCCAAGGTAATGACTACCTATTCCTTAATAATAGGGATAGTCTTACCACTTAAAGGATAAAGAACAGAGAAGACTTAAACTTTAGGGTAGGTATCTCATAGTTGCTTGCTCACTTCATTCAAAATTTTCAAACACTTAACAAATTTCAAACAAATTTTCAAACACAAGTTTCTACGCATCCGTACATGGATCATTATTAACTATTATGAAATTTTTTATTCACACACTACACATTTTCAAAAACATTTTAAAGTGAGCTAAGTAACTAAGAGCCCATGGATAACCATGGATGTAAAGGGTGTTAATACCTTCCCTTTACATAACCTACCCCCCGGACCCAAAAATCTTTTTAAAGGTCTTTCCTGTTCTTTTATGCCTTTCCTTTGGATAAAATAAAAGTCGGTGGCGACTCTTGCTATCCGCAACATAACTTAAAGTCAGTTCTCCCACCGTGTTACATAATGTCACATAAATTTTCATGACATTGTACTTCAAAAATTCCAATACATTCAGCTTGAGAATATGTCTTTAAGAGGGTTTGTGGCAATTAGTGATATGTGGAAACATTCTTAAGGACATTGCGTATTTTTTAGAATTAGGTTTAATGCACTTTAAGTGGAGGCGCAAAATATTTGATTTCATCATTAATTCACTTATTCGAAGAAAACTCATTCAAAGGCATATCACTCCACAAACACTTCACTACGTCATATTGGGCATTTGCTTTCCTATATTCCATTCAAAATATGCTTATCTTTTCTCTCCGCAAAGTCCTATCAACATTTCTCAAAAATCATTTGTTTCGCCTTCAAAGAGGCCATCCTTCAAGCCTAAGTCTAAGGTTCATCATCTTTCTGAAGATGTCCTAGATGTTTCTCCTTTGAACGTGGTCGTTCCTGACGTTGCTAGAGTTTCTAAACCTAGAACACCTAACATGCGTAGACCAAAGGATCAGTCTACATGTCCATCATCTGGCTCTTAAGGCATTGTTTTTGGTGATGAGGCCACTAAAAAACTCATCTCAAGAATCATGGCTGAAAATAGTGACTTTGTTGAAGCATGTCTCTCAGGAAAATCAGAAGATTCTAGATTCTGGACCAAGTAATGAGGCTGTTAAAGAAAACACTATTGTGTATACTATTGAAGGAAGCTCCAAAGATGCTGAAGTAGATGTTGTAACACTTGCTATTGGGGTTACTAACCAAGATGATGAAGGTGCACAGGTAATTGATGATCTTCCTGAAGTTGAGAACAACAGAGAAAATACTCCTGAAGATGTGATTGATCTTGATGATTTATCTGATAATGAGCTCATTGCCAACATCAATCCAATTGTGGCTAAAATATTGATTTCAAGAAAAGGGAAAAATGTTGTTACTCAAAGCTCTACTCAAAGCAAGCCTGTGTCCAGAAAAGACAACCCAAAGGACACGCCCAAAAGGATTGTTGCTACTCCCTCCAAAGGTTGGAGTAAGGTGGTTACTAAGAAGAGAAAGGCCAAAGTTGTTTCTGAGTATGACAATGATGTTAAAAGTGATGTTCCAGATATCACACCAAGAAAGAAACCAGCTTCAATCAAGCTTGCCTCTAGGGTTCCTGATGCACCTCTAGACAACATCTCTTTTCAATGTATCAGCAGTGTTACTAAATGGAAGTTTGTCTACCACAGAAGGTTGGTCTTGGAAAGGGAGATTGTTGAATCTGTTCTGAATTGCACTGAAGTTATGGACATAATCTACTTTGCAGGTCTATTCAAAAATGTGGCCAGGTTCTCACAGTGTTATGAAACTCTAGTAAAGGAGTTTATTGTAAACCTTTCTGAAGAATGTGCTGATGGGAAGTACAAGGACTTCAGGAAAGTGTATGTTAGAGGTAAGTGCATTAAATTTTCTCCTGTTGTGATAAATACCTATCTAGGTAGAGATGTTTCTAATTACCCTGAGTTAGAAGTCACTGATAATCAAGTCTGTAAGACCATCGCCGCTGATCAAGTCAAGTACTGGACGAGAAAGGGAAGGCTTTCAACCAGTTTGCTTAGTATTAAGTATGTTATGTTAAATAGAATAGGTGCAGCCAATTAGGTTCCTACCAACCACACGTCTAACATTGCTAATAGTTTAGGGAGGTTTATTTATGTTGTGGGTACCAAAACCAAATTTTATTATGATACTTATATATTTGAGAAAACCATGAAGCATGCTAGCACAATGGCTGTGAAATTACCTATTTCCTTTCCTTCTCTCATTTTTAGGATTATTTTGAACCAGTATCCAGCTATCTTGATTGAGTTTGACATAACCTACAAAAGGGAAAGTGCTCTTGCTTTCCATTATAAGTTGTTTCAGGGAGCTCATGTCCCTGATATTTCTATGAAATCCACTACAACATCTACAAGCAACAAACCTCTTGATAAAAGATCTATCATTGCTGAGCTCAAGGAAGCTTGTAAAGAGCTAGATGCCAGAAAGGCAAATTTTGAGAAAATGATTGAGTCATTGGAGAAAGAAGAGGAAACTGATGAAGATCAGGCTGGAGAAGAGGTTGAAGGTGATTCTGATGGAAGCTCAAATAGTGAGGGAGAGGAGGATGTTGGAACTGATTCTGATTAATGTCTGTGGAGGGTTGTTGGTCCTGTTTTTTTTTTGTTTTTTGTTTGGATTATCTGTGTGGTTCCTTGCCCTTGAAGGCACCTATGTAATTTTGTTTAGATTTTGGTTCTGTAATTTGTGGATTTCTACTATACCCATAATATTTTTTTGCTCTTAATGAGCTTGTGGTGATGACTGGTTCTTTTGCTTTATGATCGTGATCCTGTTTGGCTAAATTTCTGGCTAAAGGGGGAGTAATTAGATAGTCTGCTATTGTTGTGTGCTGATAAATACTACTTATTTTAGTATTTTCAGTTCTTGTGTGCTGGAGGGATGAGCTTAACAGGTTGAGGGGGAGATGAAATATCTCTTTATTTTCTGTTGTTGTTGTTGTGTTGTGATGTACTTTGTTACAATTTCTTTTTGGTTTTCTGCTGTGTGCATAATTTATGTTTTTTTGGTGCTTTTGTTGTTGTTGGTGTGTTGTACTCTGATATAATTGATGTTTATTTTGGTGTTGCTATAATATGATACAATTGTTGGTTTGAGGGGGAGTCCTCTCTGACGTGTGTGTGCTTCTACTGCTGCTATTTGTTTTCTGTTTTATGATATTCTGATAATGCTTAAATTGTTTTAGCCAAAAAAATTCCAAATGGAGAGTTTGTAGATGCTTTAGATTGGCTACATTTTATGGTAAAACTTTGTTTATTTCTGGATGTCATAAGTAATATTATGACATGTGATTTAAGCATTATGTAGGTGTGAAGTCTTTATGTGCAGCTATTTTTATCAGGATGTCAAGACTGATGTCATGACATCTCTGAATGGGCCTGGAGACCTAAGTGAATCCTATTTTGTTCGTTCGCCCTACTGTCATTAAAAGTAATATTTTGTTGTGGTTTTAGCGCAATTTATCAGAAGGAATAGAAGGATTCAGTTTAGAGTTATTTTAGCAGAACATGTGTTCTTGCTATTTTTGTTTTGTTATTTAAGGAATTATTTTATCTGATTTGTGCAATTTCAGCAGGCCCAATGCCCATTAAAGGTTCCACTTAAAGTTGTTTTACCCTAGTGTGAACGTGTGGAAAATAAGGATTGTTATTCAGCGTTTTTCACGTGTGTGTTTTAGTTTTCTTGTGAGTCAAACAATTGTCTTTTGATGATTGTTTTGGACTAGGTGTGCATTTGTATTTTGTCCACTCAAAGATTTTAAGCAAGATTTTTTGTATTTGACTGAAGCTTTTAAGCAAGGTCAAAGATTGTTTTGAAGAGTGTCTTTGCATTTTCTGAGTTGTTTGTTTAAGATCACTATTGTGATTGAGGGGGAGTGAGAGGGGTCTCATATCTAGGAGTTCCTAGGTAGAACTGTCATTGGGTATGGATTAAATGAAAATATTGCAAACTGGGGTGTTTTTTGTGGATATTTAAATTGATACTACCGATAGCGAAGTTCCTTCCTGGCTTGGTAGCCCTCAGAGTTGGTGTGATTCCACCGAACTGGATTAACAACTCTCTGTGTTCTTTAATTTTGTCTTTGTCTTTTATTGTGTTTTAAACTTGTTGTTATTGGTGTTGTGAAATCGTGTTCGACATTGTATATTAGTTGCCATAATTTCACTTGTCAGTACTTATCTTTAAACATCCTTCATTATGGGTGTGCATCCACTCCATAATGCTATAGTATCATGTTCTAATTGTGTAGTGTCCTTTTTTCCTTGCCTTCCAACTAAGACTATCCTCTTCATCGAGATTGTTTAAGGGGATATTATTGATTTCAATAGTGTCAATGTTTATGAAAGTGATATTTATCACATTTTGGTTATAACATATGTTTTCCATGTCATTGAGATCCCTAACTCCAGAGGTCATTGTTTCCAAGGGCCTTTGTGTTAGGATTTTAAATATACATTGGGTTTGTAATGCCCTGTATTTTACTAAATGCTCTAATTAATATTAGTTGAGATCAATTGAGTTCTGGTGCACTCTGAGAGTTATCTATTAAGATAATTAGAGCAATTGATGAGCTCAGATTGGATTCAATTAATATTATCTGACTCTGAGGTTTTATTAATTGGTACAATTTAGACATTTTTTGATATCCTCAGTTTTGGACAAGTTAGTGTTACTAACTTAATGATATTTCTATATATCATTTTTTTTGCCTTTCATTCATTTGGAACAAAAATAGAAACATAAAGAGAAAAAGTAAAGAGAAGGAGGAGAAAGAAGAGAAAAAAAAGGAAGAAACCCTAGAAGTGGAAGAAAGCTTGGATCATCATATTTTCTTCACCAAATAAATCATCTCATTATCTTCATCCTCATCTTTTATCAAGGTGGGTTCTAGTTAGATGCTTTAAGTTATAGAAGTTAGCATTGTGGGAACCTAGGTTAGAAAATTGATAAAAATGATTTATTTTGCTAAATCAATGTTCTAACGGTTTAAATGTGTAATAAAATGCGTAGTATAACTGGGTTATGTATAAGTTTAACCTATAATGCTTGCTATGATGTTCCATTGTGTTTCTATGAAGTTTTATTGGATTTAAGAGTAAGAAAACAAGTGTTTTTCAGCTTCTACACAGTGGTTAACCGATTAACAGGATATGGTTAATCAGTTAACGCATGAAAGTTTGGTGTTTTACGTGAAACTGTGATTGATTAACCGATTAACATGATATGGTTAGCCGGTTAGCCTGAAGTGCATATAACTCTAATTTAGCTATTTTCTTAGATTTTTCAGCTGTGTTAACTTGTTAACCATATCCCGTTAACCGATTAACTGTTATGAAATGTGAAAATCTTTAAAAATCCATAACTTTTGAACTCGATGGGAGTGGGATTAATTATTTAGTGACAATTAATTGAAATTAATAGTTTGTGTGATTATGTAATTACATAATTAAAACAAAAAGAGTTGAGAAAGTGAGGAAACCTTACCACAAATCAACAGAATAACTTAATAATGTAATTAGGGATTGATAGATGTTTTGAGATGGAAATACTTGTGCATTTGATGCCTATGTGTACATTTTGTGAGGAGTAGTTGTTAGCGGCGGGTTAAGGCTTATATTGAGAGCCCCTCATACGTGTGCGCATTATCCTTTAATAAGTATATGTGACCCGTGTTGATAACTCTCTTATGTAGGGTTTCCCGTGGAAAGTTGCTTATTAGGTAAGTATTTGTGACCCATGTCGATAACTCTATTGTGTAGGGTTGGCCAAGGAAAGTGACTTAGTGAGTGGTATGAGTGACTCGTACCGATAACTCTCTTGTGTAGGGTTGACCAAAGAAAGTACCCATGTTTTAGATATTTGTGACCCGAGTCGATAACTCTTGTGTAGGGTTGGTTGGGGAAAAACATATACGACTAAGGATCTGTGACCCGTGTCGATAACATTTGTGTATGGTTGGTCAGGGAAAGATGCCTAAACACGTTTTTCGATTATGATAGTTTGAGTTGTTGAACCCATGAGCATGTTCCATATAGTGTGATATTGTGAACTCAAAGTCCTGTCCTTTCCCTTTAACTTGGTTAGATTTGGTTAGAACCTTGTAAAGACGAGAGAATTCATGAGATAGAGATCTCACTCGTATTTATTATCTCACCCCATGTTGTTAATTATATTTCAGGTATTTCAGGTTCCATCAAGGGTAAGGATAAAGCAATTTGATTATCCTTACTTATCTTGGCTTTTTGGGATGACATAGCTTCTGTTGTGAACATTCTATTTTAAGATCATTGTATTGATCTAGTTCTTAGTATTTATGAACATCTTGTGTATATGATGCCTTAGTTTTAGTTTTATGTATTTTGGGCATGTAATATATACGATGTATTAACTGGGAACTTATTGGTATTTCAGTACCAAGACTTTGATTCATGTATAATATATACCTTTTATGGATGTACTTATATATGGGTGTTACAGGGTTGGAACTCACTTGTCCTCCTAAATGTTCACCATGTTTCCATTTCCTATGTTCCAACAACTTCCATTTCTTATAATTCATATGTTATGGGCCTGACTTCTCCATATATAACTAGAATTTATACCCATAGTAGTATGAAGAATATTAGTTTTTGGATGGTATTTATCTCTGATCACCTTAGCCAATAGGGATTGAGGTTCAGACTGTAGTCTCCATATTTGTTTTCCAGCATTGCTTCATTAAACTCTTGCAAGTTTCTGAACCTGAGACCCCCCTTCAGCTTTGTTTTTAAAAAGAGTTGTCCACTTTTTCCAATGAATTATGTTGTCCCCCCACCAAAATCTAGCAGCCAAACTTTCCATCTTATTGCAAATAGTTTCGGGGATAAGGAAATAAATTATTACATAGGATGGGGTAACCTATTCCACTACCTTAATCATAACCGCTATGCCTGCATATAATAACAAATTTTCTCTCCAAATTCTCAACTTGTGCCTAAGCCTATCTAGGAGAAAATTGAAACACGTAGACTTTGATTTCCCCACAATCATGGGAAACCCTAAATAGGTGTTTATTTTAATGATTCTAGGGATGTCCAGGGCTTTAGAAAACACTTCTCTTGTCTCCTTATGAGAGCTAGAGCTGAACATCATTTGGGATTTTTGAAAGTTAATCTTTTACCTTGAGCTGTTTTGGTATATTCTGATAAGGTCCTTTAGTTTGTTTGCTTCCTGCTCCTCTGCCTAGCAGAATATCACATTGTCATATGCAAAAAAAAAGTGTTATGTTATGAGCTTTTCTGGATACAAATATACCTCTAAAGTAGTTATCTTTATTAGCATTTTGTTATCGAATCAGAGAATATGTCATCACACAAAATAAAAAGATAGGGTGAGACAGGGTCTCCCTATCGAATTCCACGAGATGGTTGAAAGTACTTTGTAGGAAGGCCATTTATGAGAATTTATAAACGAATAGTAGTAACACATTTCATGATAAGATTAGTAAACTTAGTTGGAAAACCAAAATTAATGAGGGCATTGTATATAAAAGTACATTCCAATTTATCATAGATCTTCTCCATATCCAACTTAATACCAACCACTCCCCTCTTCCTCTTCAAATTATTTATTGTATGTTGGAAAACCTCATAAGCCATCATCGTGTTGTCAATGACAAGTCTTTTGTAGACAAAAGCACTTTGGTTTTCACTGATAATAATATGGAGAAAATTCTTTTATCTGTTGATTATGGTTTTGGTGATGATTTTCATTATCACATTGCAAATGACAATAAGTCTGTAGTCAATAGGTTTTGTTGGATTCTACTTCTTAGGTATGAGTGTTATATAGGTGTTGTTGAACTATTTTGGATTTTCGTGATTGTTAAGGATATTGAAGATGTTGAAAGTGACCTACTCACTAACAATCTCCCAGTAAGTTTGATAAAATATAGCATGGTATCTGTAGCGATAAAATCATGAGTGTAAGTTATTGGTTAACTTAACTCAAAGTAAACAGAGTCGTCACCGCGCTTTTATTTTATTCCAAATGGAAAAGGAAAAAAGAGCGAATAAATCCTAATGAATCTAAAAGCAAAAAGCTAAAAGAATCAAGCAGAGAACGGGTAAGGGGATTGGTTACAAATGGGGAAGGTTTTACGCACCCAAAATGTCTGTGGTACTCCATGGGAGCCCTTTGAAATATTTATTGCTTTTGGTTTGAAAAAGGTTTGTTTAAAAGAGATTGAGGAGATGAGAAGAGAAATGGTTTTTAAGATTTTTATGTTTGAAGATACATTCGTCTCATGCCTACGTACCCACAAAGTGCAATGCGAGATCAAAACCTCGTAGTTTGTGGTACAAATAGTGAAAAGACAATGTGTTGAATTGATTTTAGAATTTAGAGATAAGTCTTCATTCTTTAGCGAATACTTCCGCTAAAAAGAGTGAATCATATCTAAACATGTGAAAATGGTTAAAAATAAAAGTGCATGAGGGCACAAAAACAATTGAATGAGTTTTGCAATTTTTAAAGTATTTTGAAAAGAAAGTTTCGATATGCATATGTGGTTTAACATTTATTAAGAAATGAAATTGAAAAAGTAAAACCGCTTGACCTAAGTCAAGGTTTGATTATGAAAGTGATTTGAAGTTTGAAAATAAAGAAGATTTTTGAAATAGGGAAAAGCTTTGAAAATTTAAGAAGTGGGAAGAGATGAAAGGACTATCATAAGACTTAAAGTAAAAGTTAAAGTAAGAACGATCAAACCGTATGGCGGACACTCTACGAAACAATAGGACTTCATCGTTATAAACAAGTGAACCAAATCGAGGCCAAGATCTTCAATCCATAATAACTCAAGCAATGGGCAAGATCCTAAAATATAAGTCCAAAACTCCATGTCCAATGCTAGGGATAGTAGCCATAGTCCAAAATTAAAGTCACAAGTTTTTTAGATGTTTAATCCTTTATTAATATTTTTGTGTCCAAATGGACAAAGGAAAAAACACAAGAATAACAATATAAACATAAACAATATGATGAATGATATAGTATAAGATAAGTATAATATAAGAGATAAGGTGCGAGAAGGAATTAAAATGTTAGTATATTAATAGTATAATAATATTTACATAATAATGGTATGGTGAACTTAATCAACCACAACAAAAAAAAAAAAAACCAAAATCGCAAGGCAACCAGACCCGCTTAGTATCTTACGCTATAGTGATCAATCAAGGAAAATAGAATTGAATTCAATGAAGTTTGAAAGGAGATTGGGAGACCCAAAATACCTATGCATCAAATATTCATAAGTCTCGATTCTTAATGCAAAATGATCAACCACTTTGGGATTACGCGACCAACAAGAGGTTCGGTCCACGAAAGTGTAAGTATCCAATTGGATTTTTATTTCGAAATCGGGACAAGTTTAGGTTTATGTTAAGCAATCGCCGAGTAATTTACGAAGTAATTACCTACAAATGAGGTCGGCCAACACCAATTAAGGTGAATGATATTTGTGCTAATACATGTTAGAGAAATGATCCAAATGATCATTAAACCATAGATTTGAAATAATGAAGATTAAACATCTTCAAAAATAAATAATCGTCGAATTGGAGATCTCATCGACCAAAAGAAAAATAAGATGAAAGAAATATGGATCTAATATAAAATCCATAAAAACAACAATTAAAATATTTTTCAACTTTTCTCAAATAATATTTTTTTCAATTTTCTTTTTATAAAAGAAATCAATATAAAAAGAAAAAGTTAAAAAACAATATTGGAGATAATGCCTTCTTTAAAAATAAAGAATATATATATATATATATATATATATATATATATATATATATATATATATATATATATATATATATATATATATATATATATATATATATATATATATTGTCTGCACTGAACAATGGTGTTGTGTTTAAAAATTGGATAAAAAAACTCACAGGCCCAAACCAACTCTAAAAAATAAAACAATTAAACTCATACAATCTGAGGGTGGAAAATGCAGGGATACAGGGAGTGCAGATAGCAATATTTAGGTCCAGAACACATAAGCCCAAACAAACTACTAATTAATTAAAAAAAATTAACAAACAGAAAGAAAAAGCTAAAAACGTGAAACAAAAGTATTTCACTTCTTCTTCCAAAAACAAAGTGCCATCGGCACTGTTTATGGTGTACAGAGAAAAACGCCGCCGCTACCTTCTTCCGATGAAATCACACCGCCGGTAAAAACAAGGAAATCGTCATCACATTTCAATCAACTGACGCCTTCTCTTCACGAATTTCGCGATGTTCTCACTCTCTCCCTCTATTTTTTCGATCCGATTTGTGTCGAGTCGTTGTTGTTGATGTTGTTGAGAAATTGGATCCAAGACTTGTTTCTTTTTTAAATTTGTTGAATTGCAAGTTAGGATTTTTGTTGAAGGATTAATGGAGATTGCAGAAGAATGGAGATTATGGAAATGGTGTTTGAAGCTTGAAGAATGGTGGTGGTGAAATATCTGCATTGGTTTTGTAGGCTTTCAAGCTTAAGATTTGAAAGAGGAGAGATTTTTATTTATAGATGGAAAGATGAATGGAAGGTTGAGATTGATGATACCGTTTTTGAATTGATTTCGCGTGTTTCGTATTCACACTTGCAGTGTGTTTCATTATGATTTTTCTGCGTTTTCTTGCCGATGCTCACGGTAGCAGTCGTTTTGCTTGAATTTCAATTGCGTTTTGTTTGGAAGCTTTGTGCGTTTCACTGTTGTGTGTGGTGCAGTGTTGAGTGTTGCTTTTGTTTGCGTTTTGTTGCTGCGAAAGCTGATGACGTTGAGCATATGGCTGAAAAGTGGCTTAGGTGCAAATGGGCCTATTATTTTTGGCTGGGAAATAATCACGTGCTAACTGAGGTGTGAAGTGCAGCGTGAAAGCTTGCAAACTAAAGCTGGGTAGAATGTGTCTGGAAAAAATTGGATGGGCCGGTTTTCTCACTTTGTTTCAAATTTTGTTATATAAAAAAAATGGGCCTCTTCTTTTATTTGGAATGTGGGCTTCTAAAAAAAATTATGGACCTATGGTAAAAAAATTGTAATAATTTGGTAAACAATATCAAGAAGTGAATAGAAATAAAAATATGGAAAATAAAAAAAAAATGGCAATGAATATAAAATGGTATGTTAAAATAATAGAAAATGGGAAATGGATATTGAATGAATAAAATTGAAAAAGGGTTAGAAATGGTAATTTGGATAATTGAATTAAAAATGTAAGAATTGGATGATAAAGAGAAAATGGAAGAAAAATGGTCATTGAATAATAATGGATAATAAAAATTGGAAAATAAAAATGGTTTAATCGAAAATGGATAATGGATATGAAATCTTGATTTTAAGCCCACAACCAACTCTTGATTTTTTCCACAAGCCTCTGATGAAAGGAATTCAATCTTTTTGGACCAATGAATGAATTGTCAATCAAGCCACGACTGTCATCTGAAAATTGCCTTGATTATTTGAATCCATACTGAAAAAAATAAATCCACAGATGAACCACTGATGAAATGATGAATCTCAACACACGACAACTTGAACTTTGAACACACACTGTCTGAGAAATAACCCACTGGCATAAACATCTTGCAGTTGAAACAATTTTTTGATAGTTTGACAAAGATTAGGTCAAACGTCCATCTGAATCGAAACATAACTGAACAACCACATATGAATTGAATTCACTGCCTTATCTTTGAAAACCTGCGACACAGAGAGAAGAAGAAGCAAACTGCAACATATTTTTGGTATTTTGGTTAGAAGTTAGTAAATATAAACGAATAAAAGCAAGTAAAAACACGGTGATCCCCTGTGAGGCATAAACCTGCACCCGAGAAGGGTAAACGAACTAGTGCGTGATCTTGTTTGTATGCAAGATGCAGATGAGATGCGAAAAATCTTAGGATAAAAAATTAGGATATGACAGTATCCATCAGGAAATCATTCACTATGATTATTGGTGTTATCAGTTGTGAATTGCTTAATGTAGAACTGCATGAGGGATCTTAGATTTCCTCATCACCATAGGTGATATGACATCATTGCATTTATCCGTAGAAATGATTTTGTTACGGTTCCTTCTATAGATCACTTTTGAGGGGAAGAAATTTGTGTTTCTATCGCCTTCTTTAAGCCAATGGATTTTAGCACGTTGGACCCAACAAACTTCTTCCTGGAACGAATCAATCTTATTCTGAATCTCTTGCATTTGAATATTATTCTTGTTCTTATAGTTATTATCTTGCAACTGTTTGTGGGGTGAGGGAATTTCTTTTCAATTTATAATGAATTTGAATATGTATTATTAGATGTATTATATCAATTTGAATGAAATAACTCACTTTTAGTAATAAATAAAAAGTCCATTTAATTCTCAATATTTTTATTTTTATTTTTCAATGGTATCTTTTAAATAAGCATCAATATTAATTTTTATTTTTTATTTTATAATCAGAATATAATAATAATAATAATAATAATAATAATAATAATAATAATAATAATAATTGTTTTTTATAAAACTACTATTCTATTTTATTTTTCATTTTTTTAATTCTTATGAAATGATCTTATTTTTATTTAAATATGATATTTATTTTATGACGAAAAGAGCGTTATTTAAAGTCAAATTCGATTATGGTTGAAACTTAATTATTCACCAAATAATTAGTTTGTGACACCTATAATATATTGGGGATTTGATCTCATTTATTGGAAATGATACTTGATAGATGTATCGATTTGATATAAATTGGTCCTATCGATTCACATCAACAAGTTCAATTTTTCTCTAACTTTCTCTGAATATTTTCCATTCTTACGTGTGCTTTAGAAAAAAAGGAATAAGACTAGAGAAGCCAATTTTGTAATAACAAGATACAATAGCTTCATAGTCAAAATATGGATAGATACATAAAAGAAAAACTACAAACGAGTATGTTCGGTGTGTATTGGATAGACACAGGATAAGAAATCAGATAATGATGGGATATGATAGTATTAATAAGACAATTTTTACAGAGCAAAAGCTCCAGATTTAAATGGATTTTCAGCTAATGAAAAGTGAGATTGATCTCTTTAAATTAGTTGATTTCAAGATCAAATATCAAACTTATGAAAATTAATTATAATATTCTACCACTATGATTAAAAATATGATAGCATTATTTTATTAACAATGTCCTTGCTACATATTTAACTGACAAATGATAAAATAAATATTGAAGTTATTTTGAAATGGACAAATGCTCTAATGACTAAAGTCTAATTCATTTCAAATTCATTCATTTGATTTAAGGTATAAAATCAATTCACATGTTAAAAGTAGGATATATTTTTCGATCTTCAAATTTTATGACATTCATCTTGAATCTTGAATTGACTTGGGCGTTGAAGTGCTAATCATGCAGGTTCATCCTGCGTCGCCGTAAAGGAGATCAAAATCAATGTTCAAGATCATCAATTTTACAACTGCACCTATTTTTGATTTTCGAATGGAACAGTGACAACAACTATGAGGATACACTTCTGATTCTTATGATTTTCACGATTTCAGATCTAATTTTCGATTTACCAGTTCATAATCTCCTTAGGTCACAAACTAAGAACAAATCGACCTCTAATTTATATGCTTTCCCCAAATTCATGATCATTTTCCAACTTCATTGTTCATAACTTCCTCATATCATCGAATCGAGAGCATTCAAAGTCGAATACGAAAATTCGTCTCATTCGATTCAGACGACTACTATTTCAACAACGATTCGCCAAATCTCCAAATCCCTGATTTCTCTCGGGGAACTCCGCGAAGAAGAAGGAAGAATCCCAAATCTAGATCTAAAGGTTACGCCGGGGTCTAAAGGCAATTTCCATGAGGGTCATGCTAGAGATTTGCAATCTGTCCTCCAACCTAACATTGTATGTACTTCTCACCGCCATCAGGGTACTCAATGTGGCGATATCATAAGATAACACAAGTTCATGTTAATGACGTCTGGATACCACAAGTTCATAATTAATGCCAGAAGTGAAACCAATACGAGGCACCCGAAAATTTCTACTACAGACATTGAGGGTCTCCTCTGACCAGATCAAAGATCAAAGGTTCTCCAAGCATGCATGAAGAAAGTACCATGTACTCTAGCTGCAAGGAGACATGTCGGTTCTAACTGCCATTCAACACCCATGTTCCAAAGGAAATACTAGACGTGAAGAGAATATCTCATTGCCTCTATGCAAATCGGAGAGACAGGCCTATCAAAGAATGTTGTCAATGCCCAACCATTATATCGGGTCAGGGAAAAGCTAATTCGCATGCAGGATTGGTCATAGGTAGACCCGTGGTTTCTTATGGAGTGATTGGGATAAATACCCACTCCAGAATAGGAAAAAAGTTGTTTTATTCCGGCCCTGGTGATCAAAAGTGGTCTACTGAAACATTAGACAGAGAAATTCGACGAGGCTAAAGCTTCGACGATCATCCTCAAACTATGTCCTCGATGAAGTCGGCCACTTAGCGACACGACGATGAGAAAATACAAAGGGAGATACCTTGACGCCCCGTCCAATCAAAGAAGACGTTTTGAAGTGTGAAGTGCATGTAACCCGATATTCTAGGGAATAATAATGGCTAAAGACCTCGAACACCGACCATAAAGTATGAAGGCGTCGTTAAAGGTTTATCTACCTAGATATCTCGTCGTTTATTTGTAATATATATATATATATATATATATATATATATATATATATATATATATATATATATATATATATATATATATATATATATATATATATATATATATATATATATATATATTCCACTTGTATGCTTCTTTGTCTTTCCTTCTTTTAAAGTGCTCAAGTTAGAGGCAACAAAGATAAAGTGTGTAAATGTGTATTCGATATAAACTTAAGGCATTTCTACAATTTTAATACGACTTAAACGCATTCTATGTCAGGTTGTGTATCTGATATAGACTTCACACATTTTTGTGTGATTATGACAAGACTTAAACACATTTCATGTCCAATTGTGTATCCGATACACACCTAATGCATTTCTGCGATTCTGACACAACTTAAAACACATTTCATGTCTGATTGTATATTTGATACTGACTTAACACATTTATGTGATTCTAACAAGACTTAAACACATTCCATGTTCGGTTGTGTATCCGATATAGACTTAACGCATTTATGCGATTCTAATACAGTTTAAGCGCATTGCTTGCATGAATGTGTATTTGATACAAACTTTACGCATTTATGCGATTATGACACGTCTTGGATATTTCTTATCTCAGATTGTGTATCCAATACAGGCTGAATGCATCGTTACAATTCTGATACGACTCAAACACACCTCGTGCGACTCCTCATCCGAGATACATTAAACGCATTTTTGCGTAGTTGGGTACACCCCCTTCGGATCTACCCAATCCAATGATGTACGTGGTAAAACCTTGAGAGGTCCACCTCGATCCGAGTCAGGCCTCGGGGGCAAGGACCCAAATCTACCCTTGGTCAGGAACAGTCCTCGGTGACACGAAGCACATTACAAAAATACGACCATATCATACTGATTTTTTCCGATCCCAAGCATTGTCCCGAGGAACGCAAACAAATCGCCAAACGCGGTAGACAAATCAATACTCTACTACAACAAACGATAAATTGATGCATTGAAATTTCAATCTCCGGACACTACGAATAGTGTTTTTGAGTTTCAATATGATGTGTGAGCACTACATAGGTTGTAGTGAGCACACCCTTTCAAAATTTATCATAAATCATTTTCTTAGATTTGTATCAAAATTCCATATCCAAATTCAATTTGTTACAACAAACTTATAAGAAAATCTGAACAAACAAACTTCCAAGACTGACATGAAATAATACTTGTCTATGCGAACAAAATTACTAAACGAGTTTGACATCAAGATTCAGTTCATAAACTTCTCAAATTAGATACACATATAAAATAGAAACCACAAAGCAACTTATTTTACATTATGGCATGTACTGCTCTAGGAAATTCTAATTGCACCCCTTCTACATAAGGCAATATACTACTATGCATTGTTATGTTATCAAACCTAGACATAGAAGGTATGCTTTGTTCATTTCTAAAGAAGTTTAGAGGATCAACTTTGGTCTTAACCATTGCTAATTTCTTGAAGTTGTTCTTGAAATACTTTAAACCCCAAATACTAGCTTTCTTATAGCTTGTGTATCCATTAATGTTATTCACCCCAATATCAAGGTCTCTATAATTCACATATGCAGCTCTTGGAGACTTTGAAACAAAAGGTTTCATATAACTATAAAGCTTTCTCATCCAATTTATGTGCCTTTTTTCTACTTCATCACCTTCCTCTTGCCAATAAACCAAATGCTGAATTTTGTAAATGTTTCCAGCTCTATGCGGAAATGGAATTTCCGAATCCGATATCTCGTCCATTTTGCCACCATAAGGAGTGAATATTAACACCGCCACTTGTGCCTCGTCTTCGTAAAACATTGGCCATAACCCCTCAAATCCAGTATCAGGAATTGGATCTCTAACATAATCAGATTTTGCCTTGAAAAACCTCACATCATTATGAGTTCTATTCAACAAAACTTCAAGAGGTTGATTCTTTGTAAAACCAGCAAGGTACAGAACCGATTCAATCCAACTCATCTCAGTACAATCTTCTCTAACCAAACCAAGTTCCGGAAACTTCTCTTCCATCAGAAGAATAAGTCTATCTACACCTCCAAGAAACAAGGATTCAAATGTGACTTTTATTGTTCGAGTACTTGAATTTTCCCTCTCCAAAATGATCCTAATGTTTAAGTCTTCATCAAGCTTATTTGCCACTAACTGCCACTTATGAATAAGTTTGGTTGCATTTTGTTCCAGTGTCTTTGGAACATTGAACAATGTCACAGTGGATGGAACATGAACAAGTTTTATCTTCCATGCTATGATAACTCCAAAGCTTGCTCCTCCACCACCTCTAATAGCCCAAAACAGATCCTCACCCATTGTATCTCTGTCAAGAACCCTACCATTCACGTCAATTATGTGAGCGTCAAGTATATTATCGGCCGAAAGACCATATTTACGCATCAGGAAACCATAGCCACCGCCGCTGATGAGTCCGCTAACACCAACAGTAGGACAAACACCTGCAGGGAAGCCGAGAGTTTTGCTTTTTTGGCTAATTTTGTACAAAAGTTCGCCCACCGTTGCCCCTCCTTGAACCCAGGCATTGCTATTTTCTAAGTCTATTTGGATTTCTCGAAGGTTTATAAGATCAATGACAACAAATGGAACTTCAGAAACATACGACAGACCTTCATAGTCATGGCCGCCGCTTCGGATTCGAATCTCCATATCATGGCGTTGGGAACAGATTATGGTGGCTTGAATTTCTAGTACTTCAAGAGGTGTTACAATGACAAGAGGTTTTGATGTTGTGTTGGATGTGAATCTAAGGTTTTGAACCGAAAACCGGAGTATAGATAAGTATGAGGAGTGTGTTTGGGTGAACACAACCTTAGAGATTGAAGTGTAGTTATAATTAGAATAACTTTTAAAGCATTGAATAAAGCCTTCATGATTATCAGCTGCATAAGATGTAAAAGAAAATAACAAAGCAATTGCAACAACCATAAAATATAATGTTAGAGGCATATTATGATGGTGTAGTGTGTATGTATGAAAGTTGGTGTACCATGCATGAGATTTGTAATATTTTTTTAAACTTGTACTTAAAAAGTCTAAACTACAACAGATCTGATGTTTGAAACAAGACAAACCTTGAACTCATTAAGCTGACACTTGGATTAACTTGTATCAGGTCTTCAAGCCTAAAGCTGCATATAATTTAGTGTGAAAAATC
The DNA here is from genome assembly GCA_963966055.1 of Lathyrus aphaca. NCBI lineage: Eukaryota > Viridiplantae > Streptophyta > Magnoliopsida > Fabales > Fabaceae > Lathyrus > Lathyrus aphaca. The sequence continues at coordinate 98,339,694 of OZ014521.1, forward strand.
ATCATTTATTCAACCTGAATCTTGTAAGAAAATGAAAATAAAAACTTCTGTCATAATGATGTCCATGGTATCCAATAATTCACCAGTATATCCAATAAATTAGTCCAACAGATCACAGGGACATGTGCATCTAGCAATAAATAAATGAATAAAATAACAAGTGGAGAAAATAAAATAGTATAAGATTAGAAAATGAGCAACAGCAAGCAAATCAGTGAACATAGTCAGATTCACAAATTAATATAATATTAACCATAACATGAAGCTATGATAACAAGAATCTGGACACCAGATCCTCTCAATCAGTATTTTCTGTTAATCTCAACAGTAAAATCAAACCGTTAAAACAATCTAACGACTAACTCCTACGGTTTGTCCTCTTGGTGAAAGCTTGGGACTCTATTCTGTTGTAAAAGCTTGGGACTTGACTTGAGAGTGTGTTTCTCAGTCGGTATGCATTATTGGACTGTGTTCTGTTTTGTGCACTAGATTTTTTCAATCTGTCGGCCGATATATTAATCTGTTGGCTGGGTTTTATTGTTTAGAGAAATTGAGGGGGAAATAGATTGAGAGGAACTGAGTCTCAAACACTTGTCAGTAAGCTTCACTCATTTTTAGCAATAAAGCCAGAGTACGTCACCTCCAACAAATGAGTTAGATTCACTTGAAAGAACACTTTTTTGCATTCTAAAGATACAAGAATCAATTCACAAAATGAAAAGGAATTAGATAAAATTATTGTAGTTTCCTAGAAAGAACAGTTCGACAATTATATACAGTTTAATTGATCACAAAAAATCATGTACAACTTCGCGCCCTAGTGGCATAGATAACACAACATTTGTACAGTAGTGGCAGCATCTTTCATGACCATATATCAGCAACCAGCCAACCACTTTGCAATAACAATTCCATGAATGAGACCCTGAATGGATCAAGTGAGTATATGGGCAGATACTGCAATAACCATTTGCTTTAGGATTGGAATTATGACTTGAAAAGCAATGGTAGAAGCAATATGACTGCAAGTTTCGACAACTCTTTCAAATGACCAATTGTACAGGCCTGTTGCAAATCTGCAATCTTCTTTTGGCTGCATACTACAGGTAAGAGCACTTGACTGGAATTGAAGAGCCCATCTCCTCCATACTTCTCCAATTCCCCCCTCCAGACATAAGAAGTTCCTTACAGCAAGATAAGGAGCCATTGCTTCTTCTCGTTTGACATAAAGGTGAAAATTTAGCTTCTTGGAACTCTTGATTTTGTTAATGCAGTCTTGCCTTTTGATGAAATTATCTTCAGCATGGGATCGGTGTGGTTGTCCAACACAAGAGATGATAGAGATTAGCAACCAGTGAGTTTCAAGGTCCAACTCCAGTACATATTGTGCAAACCCATGCTACTTTTCATGGATATTTCCACCGGTCTAAACTCAAGATGTGTAGGGATTAACTTGAGAAATAGAGGATAATTTTGACCTTCTCAGTGTCAATATAGGAAGTGATCAAGATCTTTTAAGGCTGAACAATGCTATTAATACGTGGAGAACCTGCGCTTAATCGTCTCCTTAGAAATGAATGATTTGATAGCTGAGCTGCAGTTGGGCGTTTACTTGGGTTAACTTGTAAGCATTTAAGAATGAAATCTCGGGCATCATTAGATAGAGATTCAGGAATCGGTGGAGGTTCACCCCTACCAATCCGAAATATTGCTTGCATCTGTAGGGACAGAAAAATATATATGTTATCATCCATTGTCCAATTGGATAAGCAAGTACAGTTAGTTCATCTAACTTAATGATTCTAGACGAAGCAGCCAACTAAACTAAATTCCTAACATTATGGGCCCATTTGTTTTGCCTTTTTTTAAAAATGATTTTTATAGTGTAACATATTTCAGTGTAAAAAAAATTTCATAAAAGTTTCAAATGAAAATTTGGTTTTAATAGTTATTCTTAAGATGTTATCTTATGTATTCATTTTATCGAAACCTTTTTTGGAAATCAAAATTTCAAAAAATCAATTAATTTCAAAGCTATTTCAAATAGCTTTTCATAAAAATCATTGTTGAGATACAACTTTTTGAAAAAACTATGATTTTGACTATGTTTTGATCTTCAATAATGTATGTTTATGTTATAGTATGTTAAAATTAGTCTTTTAATTTATAAAAAATAAATTTACAAAAACTTGTAATATTTTAAAAAGCGTTCTTGTAGAATCCATTTTCAAAAAAACAAAGAAAAAAACCATTTTTTTTAAGCTAAAACAAACTGACCCTAAATATTCATAAGGTGATTTAAAGGAATGGAATAGCAAAAACAGCAAGGAAAATGGGAAAGTAACAAACTTAAGAAGATTACATACTCCTTCTAATTCAAAGTAAGGTGGCTTCCTCGTCAACATCTCTAAAACCGTGCATCCTAAGCTCCATATATCAGCTGCTAGCCCGTAACCTTGGTTTCTTAAGTTAACAACCTATGGTCAAAAAAATTCAAAGTTAAATCAGTCAAAATTTAAAAGCTCGCTTGCATAAAAAAATCATATATATACTGTAATAGACTAATTTATGGATGGTTAAATTTTAGGGTTTAAATCAACATTCAGGATGTGTTGAAGAGGCGCAAATGAATTAGATAGTCATATTAATACATTATCTCATTCTACTTCATCTCTTTGACGATATAATTTTAAAAAGATTTTACAAGGGCAGAGGCAAACCTCAGGAGCCATCCAGTATGGGGAGCCTTTGCTTGATTTAACATCATTTAGTTTTGTAGCCTGAGAAGGTAAGAGAACTAAAATTATGAGTTATATGAGTTCGGGCAGCCAGCATTTGGACTGTGTATTAGCAAAATTCCGAAAAGAGAAATTCAGTTTTGTTGAAGATTACCTTTGCCAACCCAAAATCTGCTAGCTTGACCGAACCATTTACATCAACCAGTATATTGGCACACTTGATATCCCTTTAAAATGTAATATTTGGATTGAAAAGATTAGAGTGCAGACACACAGCAAATCAATATAAATTCAAGATATATCAGAAATCAATGACCAAGCACTCCATCCTAATTTTATCTTTTTGCAGTGATTCAATGTTGTGCATTTTCATATCAGAAAAAAAAAATTCACTGCAAAAAGATTTACTGGATGCAAATTATAGGGTAAAAAGATTTACTGATGTAGCTTTAAATTAAAAAGGAGTACAAGACCTAAATTTCAAGACCTAATTAGACTTTGAAAATCATGAATGACACTAAGCTTAATAAGTTCCAAGGAATGTATAGAAGCTGAATTTCAAAATGTCAATCATAACCCTGTAAGATATGCCCTGACATCCAGTTTCTACTCGGAATAAGATTCTAGTTTTAACTAAGTTGCACATGTGCACACACAGAGTATATTTCCCTATAACATTAAAAATCCCTTGACCCTTCGCAACAAATAAGTGTAACAACATAAACCAAAACCTGCTAACGTTCCTGTGTAATTTTGAGAAATAAAATTGCTATTATGGTAGAATTAGTCATTGAATTGCTTGCATAATGATAACAAATCCACTCATGTTACCTGTGGACGACATCATTTTCATGAAGATACTTCAAGCCATTTAAAATCTGTCTTGTGTATGCAGAAACTTGAGAATCATTTAGGTGATAGCTTTGATAAAGACTGGCCAATGATCCTTTTGACACAAGCTCAAGGAATATATACAGTGTGCTTTCATTCTGAGAAATCCAAAACATAAATTTATAAATAACAAAGAGAAGGAGATAAAAACACTAGAAACGCAGTTGCTGTTAAGTGAACAGAATTAGATAGAAAAATAATTTGATTAAATTTTAAAGTTGGTCCTCAAAAACATTTGGATATCAATTTGGTCTATAAAAGACCAGTGACGTCAAATTGGCCCTCAGATGAATTTCGATCACCACATGACATCTTGAAACCATTGAGCTATTTCAATTTTTAAAAATTGTGATTTGAGGACAAAAATCATAATTTGCTCCAAATTTAAAGAATGCATAACTAAACAAAAACGTGTACTAATCAATAAGCACAATCTATAAACAGGAAAATATGTAACTAGGCTTTATATAGTTGGTTAATCATCATTAAAAAGAATTTGAACAATAAAGTTTCAGTTATTTAAATCAAACTATTTTTTTAAATGGAAAAATTAAGGTAGCTGGGAAAACCTGCAAAGAACCTCTTTAAATTCTATAAATTATAAAGGAAACAAAATAGATTAAGAAAAATAAAGATTTGCAACCTAAAAAGAGATTATCTTTTTAGGAAACCATAATGTGCATTTGCGGTTCAAAATTTACATTAAAGACTGCTCAAACGACATTAAGGATTTTTAACTGCAACACTCCCAAATAAATGTATGTATGAATTGATAACTTTCACATTACATGATCTAGAAGAAAATAATTGATTCACCTTTCTAATAGGAATACAAGAATGTTTGATGAAAACATTTTCCATTTTGATGCATAAGCATTAAGCGTAGGATCCCAAAAATGTTTTTACCACTTTTATCTTCTAAACAACCCATATTATTAACAACCTATCTCCTTCAAATAGCACTCTGGTATCTAATTAGACCCAATTGATATTACAAAGCTATATCATTTCCTTTACCCATCACAGTAAACAATTACAAAACTTACGAAAGACAATGTAATCTGACGATTATCATAATTTCCAAGATTCTCGATGAAGAAAGCCATTTTTCTTCCAAAAAATGCTACCACACTTGCAAAATGCTGATTTCAAATTCCTCAGGCATAAAAATCCAATCATATTCTACCAGAATAAAATAAGCTTGCACACTAGATAAGAACATACCTTGTCTGAGCCATAATATCGAACTATGTTCTCATGTTGAAACCTACTCAAAAGAGATATTTCCTGAAAAGAAGTTCACAAAGATAATGCATAAAAAATACTAATACATAAGATGGAATGAACAATTCATCAAATTCAATTTGAAGACTAACTCCTCCCACCTGCTGAAGTTGGAAAATGCTTTGTTTTCCCTGGTTACTACCATCATCCAACAAAGACACCTCTTTCACCGCATAAAAGTATCCATCGCTACAAGAAAAGAACATGCATATTTCGTCAGTCAAAACAAGCAAACCATAAAGCTTAAAAAATGGATGACTTAATAATCATTAAACAAAGGTATATATAAAACAACTGGATGTTATGCTTTACCAGCTACGAACACAGAAGACTTCCACTACCATGGGTGTCAAAAATAAAATCAAAAAATCAAAAAATCAAAGCCAACTAACAGCCAATACTTAGCCATGGAAGATACGATTCAATCAATTTTCCAATGTCTTTAACTCCAATGATATATTATAAATGATCCCGGTTAATGATATATTATCAAAAGGTCACTTTAGCAAGATCATTTCCTCCTCAGCAACAAAATGAGACAAACCAGAGTAGTCAATGGCGGCACTATCCCGCTATAGCGGAGGGAGCAAAGGCCGACCACTATGGAAAAGCCTTAGCGGTGCAGAACACTATAGTGACCGCCATGAGAAGAGCCTTAGCGGTGCAGAACACTATAGTGACCGCTATAGCAGTTAACTTTATCAAGATCATTTCCTCCTCAGCAACAAAATAGGACAAAGTGATAAACCACTAGCTTTACTAAAGAGATTCTAGCATGTCAGAACTACTTAGAAACTCTCCAAATCCATTCTTATAGAGCACAAAATGAAACTAACAAACTGAATCCATGCAATACACATAAACGATTTTCACAGATCCTAACAATCAAATCAAACACCTCTTAAACCATCCTTATAAACATTCATCAAATGGGCAAACTTTTCCTCAACACTTGAGTTTTGCATAAGGTAAATTAGAGTAACTTGTGTGTTCATGTGTGTGCATTAGTCTTATTCATCAAACTAGTAAGCATTCCATGATAATAACTTAGGCACGCCTTACATAAACAAATAAATAAGGAAATAGAACTTACTCAGTGAAGCATTCATAAACCGTTCCAAAAGAACCCTTTCCCAGAATGGCACCTTTTTGCCACGAAGAAAAAGTAGGTTTAAGCCACCCATAAGGATACGCCGTTCTCTCCCCACCACCATCACTATCATAATCATGCGAAGTAGTGAAAGAACCCGAATCCGTAAAAAGCACACTCCTTTCACCGTTTCTGAGTGGATCAACAACATCCCTAACATCATGCTCCCCCGAGGAAGAAGGAGAATCCCTAACAATCACAATACCAGAATCACCAGAATCATCAGAAACTGAAATTGAAGCGAGGTTGGAAGAGCGAACCTTCCGAGCTTCCCAATCTTGTGTTGGGATAGAGAAATCTTCGGGTCCAGAAAGGCCCAAACTCTGAAAGATACGGTCGAATTCGCCGTCGATTCCTAATACACGGAGACTGGTTTCTTCGTCGGAGGGAGACGGAGTTGGAGATTGGATGGCGGCGGCGGCGGCGGTGGGGAGTTGGTAATTAATGTTCTTTTTGGCGTTGAGTCGCTCCAATCGAGGCGGCTTCTTCTTCGTTTTGGTCTTTCGCATCATCCACTCCATTGTTGTAGTTTCGTTGCTCTTTCTTGTGTCAGTGTTTTTATGGCTGCTAGTGGAAGGAAGGTGGAGAGAAATTGGGTTACTTTATCTGTGTATGCCTTGTGTTTTTGTTGCCATTTGGATTAATTGCCAAAATGGAGTGGGACTTTCTAAATTTATTTACTTACTATTTTTGGGGTAATCATTCACTTTTTTTCTTTTAAATAAAAATATTTTATATTTCAAAGTGACAGTTACAACTGATCCGAATGATTCAAGATAAAACCATATCTTCAAGAGGATATTACTCTTAAACCATTTCTCATGAATGTTTTTCTTAAATCATTGGAGTTCTTCCTTCCATTGCCTCGATTGATCATCTATTTCTAACAAATTCAGAATCTGAATCCAAATCCCTTTGGTTTTCTTGCAGTAAAATAATAAGTGCTCTATAATTTCACAATCAGCACTACAAAGCTTACAAATGTCATCTTGGACCATACCAAAATTCAGCAGTCTTGCTTTAGTAGCGAGTCTGTTATGGCAGGTCAGCCATATGCATACCACAACCTTTGACCTTGCATGATTATTTTGGATCATATGACATCAATTTACATTTTCATTGTGATCTATATATTTCTCATACACATTCTTCATAGACAACATATTTTTCATAATCATGTCATTCTAAACTGGTTGTGTTTCCCGGATGTTATCTCTTTTTGCGATGATATTCTTCAAAATCCAAGCACAAGACCAGTTAATGCTAGCATGGGCTATCATAACATCATTCCCTTTTAGATTTTAATTATAAATTTAAAAGGGAATCATTCACATTAATTGTAAATTTAAATTATAAATTTACTTTTAGTTTTTAATTTAAAAATTAAATGTTGTTTTAAGAATTTAATTGAAATGCATTAAAAGTGTAAATGTATTTTACATCGTTAATTAATCATAAACGTTGAATGTTGAAAGTAGGACTGATAATGAACCGAACTAACTCAAAAATAGTTCGAAATTCGGTTCGACAATTAATTCGTTGAATTTGATTCATGAACCTAATGAATTGAGTATGAACGAAAAACTAAATTCGTTAACGAAATGAGTTGAATTTGAACTATACATAGTTTGACCTGTTAGATTTATTAACTAACTTGATTATATATGAGAAGAACTATATTGTCTTTAAGAATAAATTTAAAGATTTAATATAAATTTAATCATATATTTTATTATAATTTAAGGTTTTAATTGATAATTTATATTCTCAAGTGAACAAATACTTCTAAAAATAATTATACAAATAAAATTAGTTTCGTATAAATTAATTAATTTTTAAATTAAAAATGTTTTGAGATAAAGTTAAATTACAATCTAATAACTTTTATTTTATTTTAATATTTTAAAATAATATTAATTTAAAATGTCAAATATATAAAAAATAAATTTTAAAAAATGGTTTTTAAGTATGTGAAGCAAGCGAGCTGGACCTAACGAGATGAATCTAACGAGTCAAACTGAGTTGCTCGTAAACTTATAACGAGACGAGTTTGAGCTTAAAAAAAAGTTTGTAACGAATTCGAACGAGATTTGAGTTGAACCGATTCTTAACGAGTCAAGCCGAGTTGAGGCGATTTCGACTATACTCGGCTCATTTTCAAACCTAGTTGAAAGAAATTTGACTTTTTATTTAAATACTAATAATCAATTCAAACAGATCATGGTGATGAACTGATAATGTAAAAAATTTTACACCGTCAGTGCATAATAATTAATCTCATTTTTATATTAAGAATAGTAAAGAAAATGTATTTCCTCATCCGTCTTTAAATGGTTGTCATTTTAAAAAAAAAATATCGTCATAAAACATTTCGATTTTACTAAATTAACTTTATTAAAATAATATTAGAAGTGATATACAAGATAATAATTAAAGAATACAATTGAAAAAATTATAATCGTTGATAAATTAAAAAGTGAAAATGATAGTTGTTTTAAAACAAATTTTATTTGATAAAACAATAATCATTTTGAAACAAATTAATATTATGGTTTGCTTGAGTAGATGGAGTAAAGTGGTATGGGATGAAATGTAATAAAATTTCATTGATTAAACTAGTTAAAGTTGAATGGGGAATGAATCAATTTTATTATATACAAAATTAGTTCAATATATGACTGATTGTTTAAGAGCCAAAGCAATACCCATGGGTTAATAACATATGCAATTCAATAACGCATGATTCAATAATGAATCAATAAAGTCGAGAAGTCGTTGAAAATGGTAAAAAAAAACTATAAAGTCTAACTAATGATGTAAGATAAAGATGGCATACGCTCACGTGTATCTGTTTTATGAAAACACTTATGCGAGCAAACGATTGAAGAATGGCCATCATATAACTTAACAAGTTATATTTTGACACTTTTGTATTTGAACAATGATCATACATCGAAAGATTCTAGACCCTCAAAAACCTAAGAATATCATATAAAAAAGTAGATAAATGTCAAATCGAGATACATACATTTTTTTTACATATTGTATCTCTTGCATCCGATAGAACGTTCTTTAGGCGTCAGAATGCTTGCAGATACCACCCCTCATTAAGGCAATGAATCATGAACTATATAACTTCCCATAATTACCAGCATCTGACTAACTTCACAACTACGTGAATGCTTCCTCTCAAGAAAGCTTATTGGCATTGTCTTTGGGAACAACCATCAACGTTCAACTACCTATATAGATGTCACAATGGCAAATAGAGGAAAAAGGACAACACATAACTTCAATCGTCGACGATCCTTTTCTAGCGATGTCGTGAGGGGAAACAACATTTTTAAAGAAGAACTTACGACATCCTCTTCCTGCCCAGAGAGAAGATCCAACAATTAAAATAGTTTTTGTGCCTCGCCGAATAACAAACCTCAAATATCAATTGAGGGAAACTTGGCTCTACACTTGGGAGATGCCAATGGTGCACCTTAACTCACCACCCTAGTGACCCAAATGAAAAACGCTAAGATTAACACCTTATTGAGATACCTACTCACGACGATTAATAAGTAATCCACAATGATAGAGTTTCAAAATAAATAACTTTGAGAGGTTGAAACCCCAAATCCCGACCATTTCCCGCAACCCAAGCTCTAAAATAACATAGTAACAAACCAAAGTGAAAACTAGAGGGAGTCTTCCCGATATTTCCGATTCACCTCATGTTCCTCATCCTTAGATTGTCTTGAAAGGGACAATGAGGTCTCTTTTTGAAACGCATCTAGCTGAAGAATTAACGAGTACCCCATACACATGGTACTCCATAAATCACTAGGATAATGGCCTATGAAGGAACGATTGACGAACACATAAGACATGTTGATATTTTCTTGAACTTTAGAGGAAATGGAGGTCCTGAGATATGGAAATTGTCTATCATCATCCTTGTTGAACAAGTGACTCCAAACACAAAGGGATGGTGAATTATGAAGTGCAGAAACTGTGATTAATTAAAACAAATATTTTACTTTGAAAAGCAATATATGTTAGTGCAAAAATAAAGCAACAAAAAATAGAAAGAATAAATTAAAGAGGAAAAAAATAAATCAACATAAATAAAAAGAGATATGGGTAGAGAGAGCACCATGATTTATAGAGGTTCAACCTAATCACTTGGCCTACTCCTCTTCCCATGAATTTCTTTTGGAGAGTTCCACTAAAATAAAGTCTTGAGCTTTTATGGATTTGTCAATGAACCTTATTACAACTGATGAGAAATTTTACACTAATAGATTGATCAATGTATTTTAATACACCACATTTTACTTTGTGCTAAGAGATTTTTATGACTTATTGCTTTTATTTTACTGTTTTTAGTGTGTTTCCTAAGTTTAGCTTATTTCTTCTTTTATTTTAAGTCGATTATTTATTTTTCGAGCTAATTTGACACCTTCCCGTTGTGCTGGTCATAACTTGAGTTACAGGATGTCATTTAACGCGTTCTAATATGCGTCAGAAAGTTGGGAGGATAAACTACAAGTTTTGTGCTAAAGTCAGAAGCCAATTCGGAGTGAAGAAGTGTCAAATACCGTCCAGACATAGATAAATAATTATTTTTGGGCATACTTTTATGTTTTTCGGGTTGGTTGCTATTAGTGCTCGATTTATTTTGTAATATTTAAACTAAAATGCAGTGCTAATGATAGGGTATTCACTATTCAAGAAATTACATTAGACAATCACAATTCCTATGGAGAGTTAATCACCTAGGTTGATCTACTAATTCGTGTTTCCACTGATACTTTGAGGTTTTAGAATTTTCAATCCAATTTCTTTTCCCTTTCGATATTTTGTTATATGTCTTGTATGCTTAATTCAAGTTCTATAAAATATGTTGATTTATTTACGTCTCTTAATCATTATCACGTGTTAGTGTAGCTTTTTTTGTTAATTCATGAAAATCTTTAATTTGTTTGCTTAATTCGGAAAATAGGAATGTAAACCACGTAATGTCAATTGTGTTTGTTGATTGATGTTGCAATCAAAAAGGGGATAAAATCCGCTTAGGCTTGGGAATTATATCTGATCTTACCTAGTGATCAGAACTTCAACGGCTGCTGACGTGGATCTTCAAGTCTGCTCGTGCGATGAGGAGAACGGGAGGGGGTGTATCTGCAAGGTACTCTAATGCCAAAGTCAGAACGGGCACAAAAGTTAGCAAGTACGAGTAAAATGTTTGAGGAGAGAATATTCAATACCTGACTCTCTCAAATGAAAGAGTTTACATAGAGGGCCCCCAGCGCGTGGCCAACGGTCCATATTTCTGGGTCTGGATCGCGAATCCCCCAAAAATAGGTAACTGCCAGGAATGAAGCGAGGACGAGCATTATGATCGGGAGATATTGTGTCGGGCACGAGGCCCCCGAGCAAAGGCTATCCTGGTCGATTCTGGGTGGTCCCTGTCGTAACCGAACAGAGGCCACGGACGAGGAGGGGGGACGACCACTATAGCAATGGACCCCTTGGATAATGAGTTATTGGGTCGTTTCATTGGTCATAGAGGATTGGGCCATACCTAGTCGCTGGTCCAGTCTAGAATAGGAGGCCCCTAAGTCGTTGCTTCTGGTCTGAAAAGTGATGACTTAAGAACACGCGTTTTGTTACCATGGTCGTTAACGGAATCAGTCGTTGTATCTTGGTCGTTGTAGACAAGGATCCCAAACGTTTGGAGAGATTGGAGTGACACGCGTGTGTCTGGGAAATTGTGCGCATTTAATGCGTAATGATAGTTAGCCTACGGTCGTCCCTAGGCAATGAGTGCACCGTTTATAGGTTTGAAGACCCCACGTACTCGTGCATGTGTTCGAATGGTCTATAAATAGAGCGTATGGCCTCATTTCCACACTTTTCTCTTCCAAGTTCATTGATTGCTCAAGTAAGCTGCTCGTTGCCGCCGTCAACCACCGCCTACCTCCGTGACTAACGAGGACGATCTCTGACCACCGCAGTAACCCTTCAAACTTGTAAGTTCCGATGCCTTTCCCCTTGATTGAGCTTCTGATATTCAATAAATGAGATAGTTGCATGCGGTTAGGGTAGTACTTTAGTTGGATAGAGCTGATTTGATCGAAAATCTAGGGTTCTGGCACGGTGTTTTCCGCCTCTATGGGTGGCGGTCAGCGACAGAATAGTTAGTGCTATGGTGTTTAAGATTAGTTTGCACCACCTACGACGACACGATTCGTCTTCTTCGGTTGAACTTCAACCGAAGTTCTGGATAAAATCGTGTCCGTCTCACGATATCCTCGTGGTGACATTTCCCTGTTTACCCGGGTAGTTACCTGATCGTTGTCATTCTTTACGATTAAGGGCATTGGCCGAGGACAGCATCCTAGCCCCCTATCGCGCACTTTCAATTGATAAGTGGTGGAAGGGTGGATTTGATTTTGTCATCGAATTCACATTTGCTTTCATTGCTTTTCAGGTGCTACGATGTCAAACGACGACCGGATAAACATGGAGACCGAGGATCTGTCCAGCGAGTTTGCGTCTTCCCCTACTGAAACCGAGAAAAGTTTGCCCTCAGGGAGGAGCTCAGAATCTTCCACGGATTATGAAGAGACTACCTCGGCCAAGGACAACTCGGTCGATTCTGAGGAGAAGAACGAGGAAGTGGAAGAGGACATACATGTCAGTGAATGGGCCGCTGTCGAGCTGCTGAACATAGTCTCACAATATGCCCAAGATGTGGTGGGTAGCAAACTGGATGGTGAGGTATCCAACTCTCGATGATCGCATCTGCTCTGATTTCGGCTCAGATATGTTTCCCTTGTATGATATACTCTTCAAAGACATGAAGTTTAGGCTCCCTTTCACTGACTTCTAGCAGAGTGTGTTCGTTCATCTAGAGCTCGCGCCCTCGCAAATACACCCAAACTCGTTTGCCTTTATCCAGGCATTCGACAAGACATGTGGATATTTGCAGATAGGGGTGATACTCCCCTTGTTCTTTCACGTCTTCCACCTACAACTGCAGGTTGTGAATGGGAAGTTTGGATGTGTTTCCCTGAAGCAGAAGAGGAAGATATTCAAAGCATTCTCGGAATCAATTCAGGATTTTAAGGACCATTATTATCTGGTCAAACCGATATCTGATCGTGCTTTGAACTCATGCAAATTCTGGGGGGTGGACGCTGGCGATCAGGGGAATACTTTACTGGACAAGGATGGAAAGGAGGTTCCCCGGTTGCTTCTGAAATTTCTTTTCTCTTAGTCACGAGATCATTTTACTCGTGGAACCGACGAATTCCTGGAGATTGGTTCTGCTTTGGACGACAGCGACCAAGCTAGCTTTGAGATCCTAATGAGCTACATTTCCAAGATAACGATGAAGGTGCACGTGGACAAACATGGTCGTGCTGTTCTGGACAGAGACGGGGGTGCTAAGGTGACCCCCAGGTTTATTGAAGTATCCAAGCTCTTGGCTTGTGAGACAGACGAGGATGTCCGCGAGTACCTTGGTAGATTTAATGCTTGTATTTTCTTATGCCCGTCTATTATTTACTTGCTCTGACCGTTTTGTTTTGCGCCCTTTCAGATTCGATGGTGAACGCCCAAGACAAGATGATGGCCAACTTCAATAGAAAATGGGCACCCAAAAAATTGACGCTGACACATTTAAGTGGCAGGGTGGTCACGGGCTCGGGCACTTCTTCACCGGCCTCTCACGGTTCTCCTGGGGGGACTTCCAGAGCAGGGAAAAGATCCAGAAACGACAACGTGGTTAATTTGGATAGCGCCTCCCCAAAACCCTCCTTCGAGCTCCCTCAGAGCTTCCTCAAGCCAAAATTCTTCGAAGATCACTCTCTCCAGATCCAGCGAGCAGATACTCTTCATCTGGAAAATACAAGTCGATCGAACAGGCGTTCCTGGTTGGCGCGGGACGCTAGTTTGGTCATGCGAGTCCTTGAGATGTCTTTTATGTTTGTCGAAGGGAGCGCTGTAACACGGTGGGAGAACTGACTTTAGTTAAATGTTGCGGATAGCAAGAGTCGCCACCGACTTTTATTTTATCCAAAGGAAAGGGCATAAAAGAACAGGAAAGACCTTAAAAGATTTTTGGGTTCGGGGGGTAGGTTATGTAAAGGGAAGGTGTTAGCACCCTTTACATCCATGGTTATCCATGAGCTCTTAGTTACTTAGCTCACTTTAAACTGTTTTGAGAAGTGTAGTGTGTGATTGAAAATTTTCTTAAGTACTTTATAATGATCCTTGTACGGATATATATAAAGACTTTGTTTTGAAAATTGTTTGAAAATGTGAAGTGTAATGAAGTAATTTGATGTAAAGTGAGCAAGTACTTTAAGAGGAACCTACCCTTATTTGAATCTTTTCTGTTCTTAAATGTTCTTTCAATGGTAAGACTATCCCTATTATTAAGGAATAGGTAGTCATTACCTTGGATGTTGTAAGGGACATGTAAAGGGACATCTATGTTTAGGCAACTGTAAGGTGTCTTAGCAATACGAAGGGACTTATCATCTTTTATTCGAAAGGGACAAGATCATTTACGAAGGTAACATCGAAGGGACTTGATCTTATAATCGTAAAGGGACTTGATGATATTTTAGGAGAAGGGACTTTGCTTAAGACACCTTACTAGACCTTTTTCTTTAGGCAACATGAGAGGTATCCTTAAGAATGTGAGATGGCGATCCAAGATCGACTTACGTGTGTGAGTGTACAAATTCAAGTATTTATCTGAAGATTAGTGATCTAAATTCAATTTTAAATACAAACATGTTTACACTCCCTATTTTACTAACCATAATAAAAATTCTACAACTATTACATAATTTGTACAATTACATTATAACAATAATAAAATAATTTAAATAAATAAGCATATAATAAATAAATAAATGGGTTAGTAATAATAAATGAAATAAATATAAAAGAGGTTAGTATAATAATATAATATAGAAAACAAATTAAAAGTTCAAAATTAAACAAATAATTTTTTAGAATTTTTTAAGAAAAAGAATAAATGATAACAATTATATAAAAATAGTATAATAAATTAATTATATATATACATATTAGAAATATTTAATTATACAAGCATAATAAAATAAGAAATTAAAATCATAAAATAAAATTAGGGTTTTGAATTGTTTTAGGAAAATAAATTAGGGTTAATTATTTAATCTAAACTTAATTAAATTATTTATATAAAAAAACTACATACAATAATAATATAAACAAATTACAAAATAAATATATACAATTTAAATTTTAGAAAAATAAATTAAGATTTATAACATAATTAGGATTTATAAAGAAAATAATTAGGTTTTTTTTTTTAAATATTAGGGTTAACTATTTAATCTAAACTTAATTAAATTATTTAAAAAAACATACAATATTAATAATATACAATGAAACAAATATAAATAATTTTATTAATAAAGTTTGAATTTTTAAAATATAAGTTTTTGAATTATATACAAGAAAATAATATAAATATTTTGTTTTAGACATTTATTATTAATTAAGTTAATTAAACATATTATAAACAAAACAAAATAAATGAAAATATGAGAAAAAGAACATACCTGGGGTTGGGATTCGAACCCAGACCCTAGGCTTCACATCTCCAAGACCAACCTCTCTTCCACTGGGCTGCGCATGCGCAGGTGACATTGAATGAGAGTCAATGCGTTTTGTTTCATAACCTGTAAAAATCATTAAAAAAAAAAAACAACACAAAATGGCCTGGGGGGATTCGAACCCAGGACCATCAACCTCACGCGCACACACACAAACCAACTGAGCCAAGCTGTTCTTCTGAAATAATATCCACCACAATATCATAAAATATAATACCCAATTTTAAAATACGAATTTGGCGCCAGACTTCATTTTCCTCATTCAAATTACCTGCGAAATTTCCTAGGCTTTCTCCTGCGAATTTTCCTGCAAACTTTCAAAACCAGAATCCTATGTTTTTGTGAATATCAATCAAATCGCAACATCAATTCAAATTAACAGCCCAGATCAATTATACAAGGATCATAAGTCACAGCCATGTGCTTAGATTTCATTTAAATGTCCTAAAGCCTAAGATCCCAAATTCGAGCTTCAAACCCTAGTAATGGCATCTCCTTGATTCTGCAACAAAAACTCAATTCAAGTATACAAAAACATTCCAGAGACATCAATAAACAAGAATCAGTGCACAAAAATCATTTATATTAGTTGAATCAATGAAATCGAAAAACTCAAGAACTCAAGAATGTGATGATTCGGTTTCAATGAATTATGATGTTTTGAATGATGAGAATGATTGGGATAGCTTCAGTGATGTTCCAGGAACCTATTACAACCTTTAGAATGTCTTGATATAACCTCTATTGCACAATCCGAATGTGACTTTTTTAAGACTTTTTGAGAGTTTGAATGAGGTTTCTTGGCTGCAAAAATCTGTGTCCTAGGCTGCTCAAGGTTCTATGTATATATATGAATGAGATTAGGTCAAAAAAAACTATCACTCTTTGGACTTTTTGGATGTTTGAAGATTGAAAAAGATTTGTCATGAAATTTGATTTTTCTTTGATCTAATATTGCTATTTTGGGACAATCCTCATAACTTGTGTATCAATCTAATCCAAATATTATTTATGACATTCTAGAAGCAACATCCTTTTTCAAATATATGATTTTATATTTTATTTCAATTTAAATTGTATTTTAATGAATAAAATTAAAATAAATATGAAATAAAAAATAAAAAATCATAAAAAAGGTGGGTTGGGTCGTGCTTGATGACATTGTAAAGATAGGATGGCAATTTGGTGGGCTCATTTAGCAAAAATTTGATTTAAAGCCTTATTTGCTTCATAAGTTTCCCTAAAATTTCCCAACTTTACAAGGTCACAAATCCTTCAATGTTAATGCTATGAGGGTGTTCTTGGACATTTTGGAAAGCTTAAAGAGTCCTCTAACCAACCTCTTTGGTCTCATGTCCATATCTTTTACCATTCTCAAGTTATGCTATTTTGAAGTTGTTGACTTTTTTTGACTTTTAAAAGGACCTATAATGTCTTAGCTCATACCTTCCAAATGAAGCATTTTTGGGCTTGGCTTTGTTAGACACAAAGTTGTAGAGAATTCAATTTCCTTCAAAATGAGCTTTGGATGGAAAATTTTTGATGAAGCATGTGAAAGTTATGGCTGGTCAAAGTTCAGTTGACTTTTCCTGTGAAAACCCTAAGTTAGAAACTCCTGATTCTTGATGATCTGAAATCTTCTTGATGAATCATGATCAACCCTTGATCAAATGATGAATTTTACTTCATATACTTGATGTTGGTAAAAAATCATGAAGTTTGACTTTGGTTTGACCACAGTTGACCTCAGTTTGACTTTTTAACTGCTTTGACTGCTTTTAACCTATCTGATCATCTGACTGAGCAAACCT
This sequence comes from Lathyrus aphaca, assembly GCA_963966055.1. Taxonomy (NCBI): domain Eukaryota; kingdom Viridiplantae; phylum Streptophyta; class Magnoliopsida; order Fabales; family Fabaceae; genus Lathyrus; species Lathyrus aphaca. The sequence continues at coordinate 98,357,236 of OZ014521.1, forward strand.
TTGAGAAAAGTATTGAAATTTGTCACGGGGATTCTTGAACACATATAAGATGTTATGAAGCTCACTTGAAGTCTTGGAAGTCCATTTAGCCTGATTAAAGTCAAAACCCTAGTTTAGGATGCATTGCTTAGGAGAATGCATTGTCTGAGGGAATTGTCACATCTTCTGACTAATTGTGAACTTTGTGAACCTTGTGAACCTCATGAGAGGTCTTGTGAACCTTGTTAACCTTGTGAAACTCTTAGTACACAATGTCTTGTCTTGTGGAGGGCAAATTTTGGGGTGCAACAACTGCCCCTGTTCAATTTTCTGAAACCTGAGGGGTTAGATTGGTATATGTACCAGTCATGACCTGAAAGGTTGAAGGGGATTGAACACAAAAACCCAAAAATTTGCACTCACCAGTGCATAAAATAACACTGATTATTAGTTGTATATGCTGGAGTGGGCTTAAAGATGCCACTTGGAAGAACTGGAGATGGGCTTAGAGATGCCATCTAAAGTATCAGGATGTGATGATGTCTGTATGTTGATACTGGATATCAGTACTATGTCTTTGCATAAGCCGTCTCTGAATCATTTATGCAACATGATTTGAGTTGTTGAATGGACCAGTAGAAATAAATCTTGTGATGATTATCTCTTCTGGAAGTATCTTGGATTAGGGAATGGATCTTTGTACCGATCGTTTGCCTATTCTCCAAGGTCAAAAGAACGTCAGGATTTGTTCTTCTGAAAAATATCTTGAACCAGGGAATGGATCTTTTTACAGACCGTTTGCCTGCTATTCAAGGGCCAAAAGAACGTCAGGATTTGTTCTTAAGGGTCAAAAGAACGTCAGGATTTGTTCTTCTGAAAAATATCTTGAACCAGGGAATGGATCTTTTTACAGACCGTTTGCCTGCTATTCAAGGGCCAAAAGAACGTCAGGATTTGTTCTTAAGGTTCAAAAGAACGTCAGGATTTGTTCTTCTGAATAATGTCTTGAACCAGGGAATGGATATTTTTACAGATCGTTTGCCTGCTATTCAAGGGCCAAAAGAACGTCAGGATTTGTTCTTAAAGATCAAAAGAACGTCAGGATTTGTTCTTCTGAATAATGTCTTGAACCAGGGAATGGATCTTTTTACAGACCGTTTGCCTGCTATTCAAGGGCCAAAAGAACGTCAGGATTTGTTCTTAAGGATCAAAAGAACGTCAGGATTTGTTCTTCTGAATAATGTCTTGAACCGGGTGTAACACGGTGGGAGAACTGACTTTAGTTAAATGTTGCGGATAGCAAGAGTCGCCACTGACTTTTATTTTATCCAAAGGAAAGGGCATAAAAGAACAGGAAAGACCTTAAAAGATTTTTGGGTTCGGGGGGTAGGTTATGTAAAGGGAAGGTGTTAGCACCCTTTACATCCATGGTTATCCATGGGCTCTTAGTTACTTAGCTCACTTTAAAATGTTTTTGAAATGTGTAGTGTGTATTTAGAAATTTTCTTAAGTACTTTATAATGATCCTTGTACGGATATATATAAAGCCTTTGTTTTGAAAATTTGTTTGAAAATGTGAAGTGTTTTGAAATGTTTTTGAAGAGTGAGCAAATACATAAGAGGAACCTACCCTAAGTTAAGTCTTTTCTGTTCTTAAATATCCTTTAAGTGGTAAGACTATCCCTATTATTAAGGAATAGGTAGTCATTACCTTGGATGTATGAGGGACAAGTGAATGGACAACTGTTATTTAGGCAACTGTAAGGTGTATAAGCAATTCGAAGGGACTTATCATCTTTATTCGAAAGGGACAAGATCATTACGAAGGCAACCATTAAGGGACTTGATCTTTTTATCTATTAAGGGACTAGATGATATAGGAGAAAGGACTTTGCTTTATACACCCTACTTGACCTTTTGTTTAGGCAACTTGAGAGGTAACCCTTAAGAAGTGAGATGGCGATCCAGGATCGACTTACGTGTGTGAGTGTACCAATTCAAATATTTATCTTGAGATTTAATGATCTAAATCCAATTTTAAATACAAACATATTTTACACTCCCTATTTTACTAACCATAGCAATTAAAAATTAAATAATAAAAATTACTACAACTATTACATAATGGATACAATTACATTATAATAATTAAAATAATTAAAATAAATAAGTAAATAAATAAATAATTAAATGGGTTAGTAATAATAATAATAATAAAATAAATAATCACATAATGGATAAATAAATAAAGAAGTTAGTAATAATAAACAAAATAGATATAAGAAGAAGAAATTAGCATAATAATATAAAAAGTTCAATTTTAAATAAATAATTATTTTTAGATTTTTAATAAAAGAAATAAATAATGAATATTATATACTTATAAAATATGATTAATAATATACATATTATAAAAATATCTAATTATAATTAAATAAGCATAAATTAGATTCATAAAATAAAATTAGGATTTTTAATCATTTAGAGAAACAAATTAGGGTTTACTATTTAATTAAATTATTCAAGTTGTTTATATATAATAATTACATGTAATATGGACAAATTATAAAAATCAAAATCTATAAACAAATAAACTAATATTTACAAGATAATTAGGGTTTATAAAATATTATTAGGATTAATCAAAATAATTAGGGTTTATGAGTTTAGAAAATAGAATTAGGGTTTTATTTATTAATTTACAACACAAATTCATTTATTTACAAATTATATTTATTTAATAATATGAACATATAAAATATAAATAATTAAATTTTGAAAATAAAAGTTTGATTAAAAAAACATGAGTTTAGGTATAAGAAATAATATATATTTATTTTAACATTTTAATAAATTAATTAAATTTAATTATAAAATATAAGCAAATAAAATAACAGGAAGAAAAAGAGAAAGAAAACATACTTGGGGCTGGGATTCGAACCCAGGCCCTAGGCTTTGAATATCCAAGACCAAACAGCCAACCACTGGGACAAGCCGTGCGCTTGTGTTAAGGAATGGACACCAATGCCTTTTGCTTCTTCTCCTGCAATCATGTTGAAAATAACCAAAAAAACAAAAGGGGCTGGGGACGATTCGAACCCAGGCCCTCTACCATCACATACAAGCATCAAAACCAACTGAGCCACGCGCTCACTTTGAAATATAATTAGAAACAAAATATAATATTTTAAGTTAGATTTTTTGAATTATTTTTCGCGCCAGATGGTCTTCTTCAACCTTGGTTCTTACGAATTTTCTTGCGAAATCTCCTACCATATTTCCTGCGAATCCAGTTTTGTATGAAAACTAGGTTTCTTCGAAACTCATGATACCTGTAATTTTTCCTCAAATTGAACACACCATGGTGTTACCCACATCAAATACAGTTCATTTAAGCAATTAAAATTCATTTATATTTACTAAATCATAAACCCCCAAATGAACCACAAAACCCTAACAATGGCAGAATGAGGTTTCGGCCATGAAGCTTTGATCTAAGTATCCAGAAACGTTCTACACATCACTATAAACATGATTAAACAAACAAAATCCATTAAAACGCAGTGAATTTATGGAATCGAAAAAAAATAATTCATGAACAAAAATGCTTCGGGTTATGCATTATGGCATGATTCAAAGGCATGTGAGGATTGGTTTCGGTTCAGGGAAGCTTGTGATGTTCTTAAAATACCTTGAAACCTCCTCCAATATGAAAACCGAAAAATTGAATTTTGATGATTTTGGTGAAGTTTGAAATATGACTTAGAGGCTGCAAGCTTCGTCCCTATGCATTGTGATGAGTTTGTGTACATATAGTGAACTGAATTAGGTCAAAAAGTTGGGCTATCCTTTGGATATTTTGGTCATGGAAGATTGAAAAAGATCATGCCTTAAATTTCAAATATTCCTTGATACAACCTTTCTATCTTAAGAAAATCACCATAATTTTCATATCAATCTGATCCAATTAACTTTCATGACTTTCTAGAATCAAAATATTTTTAAATCTTCATATTTTTATATTTTATTTGAATTTAAAATGATTTTTAATATAAAAAATCATAATAAATAAAAATAAAATGAATAAAATTATGAAAATATTAAATAAATTTCGTGCATGATGTCATGGAACACATTGGGTCACAAAAAAGTCAGCTCATTTGAAGAATTATGGTTTTAAGACCCCATTTACTTCATAAACCACTCAAAAATTTCCCAACTTTGCAAGGGCACAAATCCTTCAATTTTAAGGCTATGAGGGTGTTCTTGGACATTTTGGAAAGCTTAAAGAGTCCTCTAACCAACCCCATTGGTTTCATGTCCATATCTTTTACCATTCTCAAGTTATGCTCTTTTGAAGTTGTTGACTTTTTGTTGACTTTTAAAAGGACCTATAATGTCTTAGCTCATACCTTCCAAATGAAGCATTTTTGGGCTTGGCTTGTAAGACACAAAGTTGTAGAGAATTCAATTTTCTTCAAAATGAGCTTTGGATGGGAAAAATTTGATGAAGCATGTGGAAGTTATGGCTGGTCAAAGTTCAGTTGACCTTTCCTGTGAAAACCCTAATTTAGAAACTCCTGATTCTTGATGATCTGAGATCTCCTTGATGAATCAAGATCAACCCTTGATCAAATGATGAATTTTACTTCATATACTTGTTGTTGGAAAACAATCATGAAGTTTGACTTTGGTTTGACCACAGTTGACCTCAGTTTGACTTTTTAACTGCTTTGACCGATTTTGACCTATCTGATCATCTGACTGAGCAAACCTTTGGGAAAAGTCTTGAAACTTGTCATGGGGGGTTCTTAAACACATATGAGATGTTATGAAGCTCACTTGAAGTCTTGGAAGTCCATTTATCCTGATTAAAGTCAAAACCCTAGTTTTGGATGCCCTGCTTAGGAGGAGGCATTGTCTGAGAGAATTGTCAAACTTTCTGACTATTTGTGAACTTTGTGAACCTTGTGAACATCATGAGATGTCTTGTGAACCTTGTGAACCTCTTAGTACACAAAGTCTTGTCTTGTGAGGGCAAATTTTGGGGTGCAACAGCTGCCCCTGTTCAATTTTCTGAAACCTGAGGGGTTAGATTGGTATATGTACCAGTCATGACCTGGAAGGTTGAAGGGGATTGAACATAAAAACCCAAAAATTTGCACTCACCAGTGCATAAAATAACACTGATGATTAGTTGTATATGCTGGAGTGGGCTTAAAGATGCCACTTGGAAGAACTGGAGATGGGCTTAGAGATGCCATCTAAAGTATCAGGATGTGATGATGTCTGTATGTTGATACTGGATATCAGTACTATGTCTTTGCATAAGCCGTCTCTGAATCATTTATGCAACATGATTTGAGTTGTTGAATGGACCAGTAGAAATAAATCTTGTGATGATTATCTCTTCTGGAAGTATCTTGGATTAGGGAATGGATCTTTGTACCGATCGTTTGCCTATTCTCCAAGGTCAAAAGAACGTCAGGATTTGTTCTTCTGAAAAATATCTTGAACCAGGGAATGGATCTTTTTACAGACCGTTTGCCTGCTATTCAAGGGCCAAAAGAACGTCAGGATTTGTTCTTAAGGGTCAAAAGAACGTCAGGATTTGTTCTTCTGAAAAATATCTTGAACCAGGGAATGGATCTTTTTACAGACCGTTTGCCTGCTATTCAAGGGCCAAAAGAACGTCAGGATTTGTTCTTAAGGTTCAAAAGAACGTCAGGATTTGTTCTTCTGAATAATGTCTTGAACCAGGGAATGGATATTTTTACAGATCGTTTGCCTGCTATTCAAGGGCCAAAAGAACGTCAGGATTTGTTCTTAAAGATCAAAAGAACGTCAGGATTTGTTCTTCTGAATAATGTCTTGAACCAGGGAATGGATCTTTTTACAGACCGTTTGCCTGCTATTCAAGGGCCAAAAGAACGTCAGGATTTGTTCTTAAGGATCAAAAGAACGTCAGGATTTGTTCTTCTGAATAATGTCTTGAACCGGGTGTAACACGGTGGGAGAACTGACTTTAGTTAAATGTTGCGGATAGCAAGAGTCGCCACTGACTTTTATTTTATCCAAAGGAAAGGGCATAAAAGAACAGGAAAGACCTTAAAAGATTTTTGGGTTCGGGGGGTAGGTTATGTAAAGGGAAGGTGTTAGCACCCTTTACATCCATGGTTATCCATGGGCTCTTAGTTACTTAGCTCACTTTAAAATGTTTTTGAAATGTGTAGTGTGTATTTAGAAATTTTCTTAAGTACTTTATAATGATCCTTGTACGGATATATATAAAGCCTTTGTTTTGAAAATTTGTTTGAAAATGTGAAGTGTTTTGAAATGTTTTTGAAGAGTGAGCAAATACATAAGAGGAACCTATCCTAAGTTAAGTCTTTTCTGTTCTTAAATATCCTTTAAGTGGTAAGACTATCCCTATTATTAAGGAATAGGTAGTCATTACCTTGGATGTATGAGGGACAAGTGAATGGACAACTGTTATTTAGGCAACTGTAAGGTGTATAAGCAATTCGAAGGGACTTATCATCTTTATTCGAAAGGGACAAGATCATTACGAAGGCAACCATTAAGGGACTTGATCTTTTTATCTATTAAGGGACTAGATGATATAGGAGAAAGGACTTTGCTTTATACACCCTACTTGACCTTTTGTTTAGGCAACTTGAGAGGTAACCCTTAAGAAGTGAGATGGCGATCCAGGATCGACTTACGTGTGTGAGTGTACCAATTCAAATATTTATCTTGAGATTTAATGATCTAAATCCAATTTTAAATACAAACATATTTTACACTCCCTATTTTACTAACCATAGCAATTAAAAATTAAATAATAAAAATTACTACAACTATTACATAATGGATACAATTACATTATAATAATTAAAATAATTAAAATAAATAAGTAAATAAATAAATAATTAAATGGGTTAGTAATAATAATAATAATAAAATAAATAATCACATAATGGATAAATAAATAAAGAAGTTAGTAATAATAAACAAAATAGATATAAGAAGAAGAAATTAGCATAATAATATAAAAAGTTCAATTTTAAATAAATAATTATTTTTAGATTTTTAATAAAAGAAATAAATAATGAATATTATATACTTATAAAATATGATTAATAATATACATATTATAAAAATATCTAATTATAATTAAATAAGCATAAATTAGATTCATAAAATAAAATTAGGATTTTTAATCATTTAGAGAAACAAATTAGGGTTTACTATTTAATTAAATTATTCAAGTTGTTTATATATAATAATTACATGTAATATGGACAAATTATAAAAATCAAAATCTATAAACAAATAAACTAATATTTACAAGATAATTAGGGTTTATAAAATATTATTAGGATTAATCAAAATAATTAGGGTTTATGAGTTTAGAAAATAGAATTAGGGTTTTATTTATTAATTTACAACACAAATTCATTTATTTACAAATTATATTTATTTAATAATATGAACATATAAAATATAAATAATTAAATTTTGAAAATAAAAGTTTGATTAAAAAAACATGAGTTTAGGTATAAGAAATAATATATATTTATTTTAACATTTTAATAAATTAATTAAATTTAATTATAAAATATAAGCAAATAAAATAACAGGAAGAAAAAGAGAAAGAAAACATACTTGGGGCTGGGATTCGAACCCAGGCCCTAGGCTTTGAATATCCAAGACCAAACAGCCAACCACTGGGACAAGCCGTGCGCTTGTGTTAAGGAATGGACACCAATGCCTTTTGCTTCTTCTCCTGCAATCATGTTGAAAATAACCAAAAAAACAAAAGGGGCTGGGGACGATTCGAACCCAGGCCCTCTACCATCACATACAAGCATCAAAACCAACTGAGCCACGCGCTCACTTTGAAATATAATTAGAAACAAAATATAATATTTTAAGTTAGATTTTTTGAATTATTTTTCGCGCCAGATGGTCTTCTTCAACCTTGGTTCTTACGAATTTTCTTGCGAAATCTCCTACCATATTTCCTGCGAATCCAGTTTTGTATGAAAACTAGGTTTCTTCGAAACTCATGATACCTGTAATTTTTCCTCAAATTGAACACACCATGGTGTTACCCACATCAAATACAGTTCATTTAAGCAATTAAAATTCATTTATATTTACTAAATCATAAACCCCCAAATGAACCACAAAACCCTAACAATGGCAGAATGAGGTTTCGGCCATGAAGCTTTGATCTAAGTATCCAGAAACGTTCTACACATCACTATAAACATGATTAAACAAACAAAATCCATTAAAACGCAGTGAATTTATGGAATCGAAAAAAAATAATTCATGAACAAAAATGCTTCGGGTTATGCATTATGGCATGATTCAAAGGCATGTGAGGATTGGTTTCGGTTCAGGGAAGCTTAAGGAAGCTTGTGATGTTCTTAAAATACCTTGAAACCTCCTCCAATATGAAAACCGAAAAATTGAATTTTGATGATTTTGGTGAAGTTTGAAATATGACTTAGAGGCTGCAAGCTTCGTCCCTATGCATTGTGATGAGTTTGTGTACATATAGTGAACTGAATTAGGTCAAAAAGTTGGGCTATCCTTTGGATATTTTGGTCATGGAAGATTGAAAAAGATCATGCCTTAAATTTCAAATATTCCTTGATACAACCTTTCTATCTTAAGAAAATCACCATAATTTTCATATCAATCTGATCCAATTAACTTTCATGACTTTCTAGAATCAAAATATTTTTAAGTCTTCATATTTTTATATTTTATTTGAATTTAAAATGATTTTTAATATAAAAAATCATAATAAATAAAAATAAAATGAATAAAATTATGAAAATATTAAATAAATTTCGTGCATGATGTCATGGAACACATTGGGTCACAAAAAAGTCAGCTCATTTGAAGAATTATGGTTTTAAGACCCCATTTACTTCATAAACCACTCAAAAATTTCCCAACTTTGCAAGGGCACAAATCCTTCAATTTTAAGGCTATGAGGGTGTTCTTGGACATTTTGGAAAGCTTAAAGAGTCCTCTAACCAACCCCATTGGTTTCATGTCCATATCTTTTACCATTCTCAAGTTATGCTCTTTTGAAGTTGTTGACTTTTTGTTGACTTTTAAAAGGACCTATAATGTCTTAGCTCATACCTTCCAAATGAAGCATTTTTGGGCTTGGCTTGTAAGACACAAAGTTGTAGAGAATTAAATTTTCTTCAAAATGAGCTTTGGATGGGAAAAATTTGATGAAGCATGTGGAAGTTATGGCTGGTCAAAGTTCAGTTGACCTTTCCTGTGAAAACCCTAATTTAGAAACTCCTGATTCTTGATGATCTGAGATCTCCTTGATGAATCAAGATCAACCCTTGATCAAATGATGAATTTTACTTCATATACTTGTTGTTGGAAAACAATCATGAAGTTTGACTTTGGTTTGACCACAGTTGACCTCAGTTTGACTTTTTAACTGCTTTGACCGATTTTGACCTATCTGATCATCTGACTGAGCAAACCTTTGGGAAAAGTCTTGAAACTTGTCATGGGGGGTTCTTAAACACATATGAGATGTTATGAAGCTCACTTGAAGTCTTGGAAGTCCATTTAGCCTGATTAAAGTCAAAACCCTAGTTTTGGATGCCCTGCTTAGGAGGAGGCATTGTCTGAGAGAATTGTCAAACTTTCTGACTATTTGTGAACTTTGTGAACCTTGTGAACATCATGAGATGTCTTGTGAACCTTGTGAACCTCTTAGTACACAAAGTCTTGTCTTGTGAGGGCAAATTTTGGGGTGCAACAGCTGCCCCTGTTCAATTTTCTAAAACCTGAGGGGTTAGATTGGTATATGTGTCATTCGTGACCTGGAAGGTTGAAGGGGATTGAACACAAAAACCCAAAAATTTGCACTCACCAGTGCATAAAGTAATACTGCTGATTATTTGTATATGCTTGAGTGGGCTTGAGGATGCCACTTGGAAGAACTGGAGATGGGCTTAGAGATGTCATCAGGATGAACTGGAGATGGGCTTTAAAGATGCCATTCGGAGAAAAGTTCTTCAGATATATTTCTTTGAGAGGAAAGCAAGGCCAAATATGAAGATCTAGCCTTTTAGGTGGATAAACAACGGCCCAAGGTAACAATATGGCTTTTGAGAAGATAAACGACGTCTCAAGATAGCCTTCGGGAAGATAAACGACGTCCCAAGATAATGAGGTAACCTTTGGGTGGATAAACAACGGCCCAAGGTACCAATATGGCTTTTGAGAAGATAAACAACGTCTCAAGATAGCCTTCGGGAAGATAAACGACGTCCCAAGATAATGAGATAACCTTTGGGAAGATAAACAATGGCCCAAGGTAACAATATGGCTTTTTGAGAAGATAAACGACGTCTCAAGATAGCCTTTGGGAAGATAAACGACGTCACAAGATAATGAGATAACCTTTGGGAAGATAAACAAAGGCCCAAGGTAACAATATGGCTTTTTGAGAAGATAAACGACGTCTCAAGATAGCCTTCGGGAAGATAAACGACGTCCCAAGATAATGATATAACCTTTGGGAAGATAAATAACGGCCCAAGGTAACAATATGGCTTTTTGAGAAGATAAACGACGTCTCAAGATAGCCTTCGGGAAGATAAACGACGTCCCAATATAATGAGATAACCTTTGGGAAGATAAACAACGGCCCAAGGTAACAAGTTGTTGATGAAGTTTGTCTGCTGGAGAATTAATCTGAAAAACAAGATTAGTTCGATGCAAATATCATGATGTATATAACATTCTGCAAGATAATATTAGTTTATGCATTATGTATGCATGTATAGTATTATGCACTTAAGTAATGTATTATGTACTTATGGATATATATGTTATGGTATGATGTAAATGATGTATGTATGCATCATGCAGCTTGAAGCGTCTGGATATCTCCGTATAACAACTGCTGGCCAGGGAAAATAAATCCCGATTTGTAGCTGAATATGAGGAACCCGTTCCCGTCTCGTTTGATGATATAGTGAATAATATGAGGAACTCGTTCCCGTCTCGTTTGATAATATAGTACTTACAAACCTCTCGTCTTCGTTCGATAGTATAGTATTCATAACCTCCCGTCTTCGTTCGATAGTATGGTATCCCTAACCTCCCGTCTTCGTTCGATAGTATAGTATTCATAACCTCCCGTCTTCGCTCATCGTACTCCTATTGAAAGAATAAATTCCCGATTATCCGTCTGAGGATAAAAGAGATAGATATAAATTCCCGGGGAGATGTGACTCGAAGTATTTATGAAGATGGATTTGCCCTACTGGGGGTTTGTAGCTGTCTTGTGGGGATGAACTGGCGAAGCTTCGTTGAATTCCCTCCCTCGTTCGTCCTTAGTAAATACTATTACTGCATTTTCATGCATTTCTGGTAAACATCAATCATATTAAGCATTTATGCATTTCTGGTAAACATCAATCATATTCAAAAGCATACATACATTCAAACACAACCAATGGACGTTTCGCTTATGTAAATAGGGTAAAAGTAAATCTGGATTTAAAGATGGAATTTTATTTATATCACAAAGTGACCTATACATAGGCGAGTTTGTACAAGGAGACAGAAATCCTAGTAAGAGGAATTCGTCGTAAATTTTTTTTTACAAAACAAAGAAAATCAGCTATGTGGGAAATAATCTTATAGATTTTCAATTCTACTATTGCCATTATCTTCAAGTATCCCATCTTCTGTTGTTGAGACGGAAACGATTGGATTGAGCTTTATCTGTTCGAGCTTGAATAAGTAGCACAAATGGTTGTAGTTTCATGGGTGACCCAAACGAAACATAGTCATACGCTTTAATCCCTAACTTTTGCCTGGATTGCCCTTTCAGGTTTTCAATCCACCGGGATACCCTTTTTTGCCCAAGCCGCCTTTTCAGGTTTTCGACTTGCCGGGTGTACATTTTTTTTTATATATATATATATATCCCTAATTTTTGCCCGAACCCTTTTGGTTCGCCGGGATGCCCTTATTTTTGCCTAGGCCAGTCAACCTAGCGGGTCTCTTTTTATGCGTAGTATTTTTTAACTATGTCTGCGTTTATAGGCTGTGGGAAGTCTTCACCATCCATAGTAGTGAGTATCATGGCACCTCCTGAGAATATTGTTTTGACTACAAATGGTCCTTCATATGTAGGAGTCCACTTGCCCCTAGGATCACCCTGTGGTAATATGATACGCTTGATTACCAAGTCACCAGCCTGATATACCTTTGGCTTAACCTTCTTGTTAAAAGCTTTAATCATTCGTTTCTGGTACATCTGGCCATGACAAACTGCTGCTAACCTTTTCTCATCAATCAAATTTATCTGGTCAAGTCGAGTCTGAATCCACTCATCTTCATCCAAGCCTGCATCCTTCATGATTCTTAAGGAGGGAATTTGAACTTCAATGGGCAGAATTGCTTCCATACCATATACTAAGGAGAATGGGGTTGCCCCTGTTGAAGTGCGTATTGTAGTACGATAACCATGAAGCGCAAATGGTAACATCTCATGCCAATCTTTATAAGTGACAATCATCTTTTGTATAATCTTCTTAATGTTCTTATTAGCAGCTTCAACTGCCCCATTCATCTTCGGACGATACGGAGAAGAGTTGTGATGCTTAATCTTGAACTGCGTGCAGAGATCAGTAATCATAGTATTGTTCAGATTAGAGCCATTATCCGTGATAATCCTTTCAGGGATACCATACCTACATATGAGATTATTCTTAATGAATCGAGCCACAACATTCTTGGTAACAGATGCAAATGAAGCTGCCTCTACCCACTTCGTGAAGTAATCAATAGCAACCAGGATGAAACGATGCCCATCAGAAGTAGTAGGTTTGATCTCACCAATCATATCAATGCCCCACATGGCAAAAGGCCAAGGAGCAGTCAGCACGTTCAATGGTGATGTAGGTATATGTACTTTATCAGCATAGATTTGACACTTATGACATGTTCTGGAATGTTGATAGCCCAGTCAGCTTCCATGGTAGACCAATAGTAACCTGCTCTCAATATCTTCTTTGCCATGGTATGACCACTAGAATGAGTGCCAAAGATCCCATCATGCATGTCTTCCATAATCTCAGTTGCTTCCTTCTTATCCACACAACGAAGCAAAGTTGAATCATGATTGCGCTTGTATAAAATCCCATTACTCAAGAAGAACTTAGCAGAAAAACTCCTCAGAAACTTCTTATCTTTGACAGATGCCCCTTCAGGGAACTCCTGAGCTTCAAAATATCTTTTCACTTCATAGAACCAAGGCTTCTCCTCTGCTTCTTCAGTGTCAATCTCATTGCAGTATGCAGGCTTCTCAAACCTATCAATAGTAATCTTGGGAGCTTCATCATCCCAGCTGATCTCAAACATGGATGCCATGGTGGCTAATGCATCTGCCAACTGATTTTCTCTTCGTGGAATATGTCCAAAGGTAATTTCTTTGAAATAGGGGATCAAAGACAACACATGCTCTCTGTAAGGAATGAGGTTATCATGCTTGGTATCCCAATCTCCTTTAATTTGACTTACTACCAGGGCTGAATCTCCATACACGTCAAGGAACTGAATCTTTATATCAATGGCAGTTTTGATACCCAGGATACATGCCTCATACTCAGCCATGTTATTTGTACAATAGAAACAAAGTCTGGCAGTAATCGGGGTATGACAACCTTCAGGGGAACTGATCACAACACCAACACCATTACCAAGTGCATTAGAAGCTCCATCAAAAACCATAGTCCATCGGGATCCTTGTTCAGGTCCGTCATATTGTCCAGGTTCTTTGGTAATAATCATAATGTCTTCATCGGGGAACTGAAAACTCATTGACTGATAATCATCCACTGCTTGATGAGCCAAATGATCAGCTACAACACTTCCCTTAATGGCTTTCTGAGTAGTATACTGTATGTCATATTCTATCAAGATCATTTGCCATCTTGCTATTCTTCCGGAGAGAGCAGGTTTCTCAAATATGTACTTGATTGGGTCCATCTTCGAAATCAATAAGGTAGTATGAGTCAACATATACTGTCTTAGTCGGCGAGCAGCCCATGCCAAAGCGCAGCAAGTTTTCTCGAGCAGTGAGTATCTTGTTTCACAGTCGGTAAACTTTTTGCTAAGGTAGTATATTGCCTGCTCTTTTCAACCAGACTCGTCATGTTGCCCCAACACACACCCCATTGAGTTGTCTAATATTGTTAAGTACATGATCAAGGGTCTTCCATCAACTGGTGGCATCAAAATTGGAGGTTCTAGCAGATATTTCTTGATTTCATCAAATGCTGTCTGGCACTCATCATTCCACTCCATTACCTGATCTTTCTTCAACAGTTTGAAGATTGGCTCACAGGTAGCAGTCAATTGGGAAATAAATCTTGCAATGTAATTCAATCGTCACAAGAAACCTCTGACTTCCTTCTCAGTACGGGGAGCTGGCATCTCTTGTATAGCTTTCACTTTTGCAGGATCTACTTCAATACCTTTTCCACTGACAATGAACCCCAGGAGCTTACCAGATCTAACTCCAAAAGTACACTTGTTTGGGTTCAATCTCAACTTGTATTTCTTCAACCTTTCAAACAACTTATGTAGATGATCAAGGTGTTGCTCTTCATTCTGGGACCTGGCTATCATATCATCCACATACACCTCTATCTCATGATGAATCATATCGTGAAACAAAGCCACCATAGCACGCTGATATGTTGCCCCTGCATTCTTCAAACCAAATGGCATCACTTTATAACAAAAAGTGTCCCACTGTGTAACAAATGTCGTCTTCTCCATATCTTCAGGTGCCATCTTGATTTGATTGTAACCAGAGAAACCATCCATGAAAGAGAATACTTTATGCTGAGCAGTGTTGTCTACCAGAACATCAATATGAGGAAGTGGAAAGTCATCTTTGGGGCTGGCCTTGTTCAAATCCCTGTAGTCTACACACATACGTACCTTACCATCTTTCTTGGGTACCGACACCACATTTGCAACCCATTGAGGATAAGAAGTCACAGCTAAGAACCCTGCATCAAACTGTTTCATTACCTCTGCCTTAATCTTCTCTGACATCTCAGGACGCATGCGACGAACCTTCAGCTTCTTTGGACGACAATCTTCTTTTACTGGTAAATGGTGAACCACAATGTCTGTATCCAACCCTGACATATCTTCGTAGGACCAAGCAAAGATCTCCACATAATCATGTAACATCTGAATCAACCTGCTCTTGACACTATCCTCTAATTCAGCCCCTATCTTGACGTCTTTCATGTTTTCTTCAGTTCCCAAATTCACAACTTCGATTGGCTCTTCATGTGGCTGTATAGCTTTCTCTTCTTGTTGTAACAACCTAGCAAGCTCTACAGGTACTTCACAATCGTCCTCATTTCCATCTTCAGCTTGATAGATCGGATTCTCGAAATTATAATTGGCAATAGTAGAACTGTTATCAACAGGATCCAGAGTGGATGAGGATCTGCATTTTAGTGATGTGGGTGTGTGTAAGAACACATAGCTGATAGAATAAAAGAAAAGAAAGACAAGGAACACAATATTTACGAAAACGAAACGTCCACTGATTTTTATTGAATGAAGTATGCAAATGAAATGACATCCCGTAATAAGCACACCATTGTGCCCCGGGTAAGGCACAAGGCTTAAGAGTTTAAATTGTTCAAAAATTACAAACTTTAAAAGTAACAACACAGTAATAGTATTTACTCCTGACTAAAGGAGATGGGAATAACATCTTCAACTTTCCAATTATTGAGCCCAACACCCACAGTAGGAAAAATCCAAGCATCCAAGTTGTAGTCTTCATCATAGTCACCCACAACATTGATCTGATTCTTCATAATCCCCTGATTGGTGATACGAACAGCACGAGCGCGACGAACAGCCTTCTGGGACTCTACAGTGAAACCCAAACCAAATTTGTCAGACTTGTAAGGAATGTCAGGAAGCTGACCCCAAATAGTACAACCACCTTCATCCACCACAGCTCTAGCATCTTTGAGGGAGGCCATTGTAGGAGGTACTCTGGTGACCATATGAACTTTCTTGACAACAGGAGGAGCTTCATAATTATTAACAACCCAAGGAACTACTTCGAACGTCTGGCACGGAGTTTCAACATATTCACCTTCCACTTCAAGATATTTAAATGTGTTTACATGTCTAACTATATATCCTTCCTCTCTGTAAACAGTGACAACTTTTCCTTCTATTGGATATCTCAGCTTCTGATGTAAAGTAGAAGTTACAGCACCTGCCCCATGGATCCAGGGACACCCAAGCAAACAAGAATACGAAGGACGAATATCCATCACATAAAAGGTAGCATTGAAAACCTGAGAACCTACTTTGATTGGGAGATCAATTTCTCCATGCACCACTCTTCTCAAGCCATCAAAAGCCTTCACCATTATATTACTGGGTTTTAACACAGCATCTTCGGGACTAAGCTTATTCAGAACCTCTTTGGGCAACACATTCAGCGAGGAACCATTGTCTATTAACACATGAGACAGGGTAGTGCCCCTACATTCAATAGAGATATATAAAGCCCTATTATGATCCCTCTTGGCAGGAGTCAAATCAGCATCGGAGAAACCTAACCCATTATCATAGGTCAAGTGTGCAACACAATTTTCAAACTGGTCTACAAAAATCTCATTTGGTACGTGAGCAGTCTTCAAAAATTTAATCAAGGCCTTGGCATGAGCCTCAGAACACAACAATAAAGACAACATAGAAATCTTGGAGGGAGTATGCCCCAATTGATCAACAATGTCATAATCACTCTTGCGAATGATCTTCAGTACTTCTTCCATCTGCTTAGAAAGATCATCAGCAACTGGCATATCAGTTTGTATAGGTTCAATAACAGGACCTTTGCCTCGAGCATCAGTAGTGGAGGTAGTAGCTGGAGTGACTGCATTCTTGGAAGTAACTGGAGGAGAGAAAACTCTTCCACTTCGTGTGATTTTACTAGATCCATCAATATTATCAACATCAAGGTTTTCATCAGCAACAGGCGTATCAGCTAAGGGTTCCTGCTTAACACCATGGATATAA
Organism: Lathyrus aphaca; assembly: GCA_963966055.1. Taxonomy (NCBI): domain Eukaryota; kingdom Viridiplantae; phylum Streptophyta; class Magnoliopsida; order Fabales; family Fabaceae; genus Lathyrus; species Lathyrus aphaca. The sequence goes on from OZ014521.1 coordinate 98,374,360, forward strand.
ACATCGGAACCATAATGCCAAGGCACAACTTTATCAGAAGTGTACGGAATAGGACCAGGAGTGGTAATGATCATAGGAGCCACTCTAGCTTCAGCAACAATCTTCACAGGTCCTTCAGCAGTAATCTTAATTGGACCCTTATGAGTGATTTTGACAGGGCCCTTGGAAGTAATCCTCACCGGCACTTTATCAACCATATCCACCTCTTCAACCTTCGCACCTTTAGTTATATGATCAACCATACTCTCCACAGAAGGTGGGGTCCTCTCAAACACTATGGTGTAATTATTTATGAGGCGTTGAATTCCGTCCTTCAATCTCCAGCAACTATCCGGCTTATAAGCACAATAGACACAATCTTCATGACAACCTGGAAAGAACCCAGCTTGTACTAACTTCTTCTTGATAACAGATAATGGTGTAGTCACGTCTGCAACTGCGGAAATATGTGAAACTTCATCAATGGCATTGACAGTCTTTTCTGTAGGATCAAGCGCTTACCACTGCACTAAAAGCAATTGCTGTTAGTGAAGGCGCAACTTTATTTCCTTATAGTATATAGTCTTTCAAGGGGCTGCGCCTATTAAGCGCCATGGGTTGGGATGTTAAGCCCATCGAATCCCTAAGGGTGACGCTGAATTAATAAATCCAACAATCTCCCCCCCAGTGTCAGCCGGGGGGATTCGAACCCATGACCTGGCTCTGATACCACTTGTAGGATCAAGCGCTTACCACTGCACTAAAAGCAATTGCTGTTAGTGAAGGCGCAACTTTATTTCCTTATAGTATAGAGTCTTTCAAGGGGCTGCGCCTATTAAGCGCCATGGGTTGGGATGTTAAGCCCATCGAATCCCTAAGGGTGACGCTGAATTAATAAATCCAACATTTTCATGATTTGGCATGGGAGCAGTAATCACATTTGGAGTACCTGGAAGGTCGAACTCAATTTCTCCAGCATCAATAATATCCTGAATCTTATTCTTCAATACCCAGCAACTATTGGTATCATGTCCCTGACAATTTGAATGATATGCACATCGTGCATTAGGATTGTACCTGGGAGAGGTAACATTGGGATTCTGAGGAGGGTCCCTCAAAGTGATAAGTTCACCCTTCAACAAGTGTTGCAAGGCTTGGGCCAGTGACATGTTGATCTTGGTGATCTGTCTTCTAGGCCTCTGTTGATTGCCCTGTGGTGGCTCTGGTGTTGCAGGAGTAGGATTGGAGATGTGAACTGCACTCACAGATTTGTGCCTTCTATTACGATCAGATTGACCATAAACAGCATTCGACTCTTTCTTCCCACTAGGGGGCTTCTTTGTAGTACTGGATGAAGAAGCACCCATTTGGATCTTGCCACTCCTTATACCACTTTCTACGCGCTCTCCTGTCATTATCAACTCAGTGAAGCCAGATGATGAGCTTCCAATGAGATGACTATAAAAAGGGCCATTCAACGTACACATGAACATATCCACTAACTCCCTGTCAGTTAGAGGGGGTTGTACTCTTCCAGCCAAATCTCTCCACTTCTGGGCATACTCCTTGAAGTTCTCTTTAGTACCCATAGACATGCTCTGTAATTGCATGCGAGTAGGGGCTAGATCAGCATTGTATTGATATTGCTTATAGAAGGCTTCAGCAAGATCATTCCAATCACGAATGTTGACACTCTCCAACTGATAGTACCATTCCAATTGAGCTCCAGATAAGCTCTCTTGGAAGAAATGGATCCACAACTTCTTATCAGCAGTATGGGGTTGGATTCTCCGGACATAAGACCTCAGATGCAGCTTGGGACAAAAGACACCATCATAAACTACGGAAGTAGGAACCTTGAAACCAATGGGTATGACCACCCCAGATATCAAACTCAGGTCTTCAAAATCCAACCCAGAAGACTTTTGCAATTCCATAGCATCCATTCTATCCACCAGCATTTTGAACTTGTCTTCATTAGGATCATGATAGTAGTTAGCTTCAGAATCAGAGTCCCCCATAGTGTTGTGGAGACTGCCTCCCTCCTTCTCAGACTCTTCAGACTCATAATCTTCAACCCGTTCTTTGGTCTTGACAGGACCTCTGAACCTTCTTCCCATGTTGATCAGGCCTCCTGACCTTCTAGTCTTCTTAGTCTTCTTGGCCAGCAGTGTCTTCAATTCATCCTGCCCCTTGGACAAGTTCAGGATCAGCTCTTGGAACTGTGCATTTTGTGCCTGGAGATCTTTAACTGTTTGTTCAAGAGCCTTTGCTGAAATAAACAGCGAGAAAATAAGAAACCTGTACACAATAAACCTGTGATGCAATGATATGGTGTATAAATGCGTATGCAATGGTTTCAAGGACCGCAGGATTTAAATTTGCTTAAACAATCAAGAAATTAAACTTTTATTAGTAATGTAACACCCCAAAATTTGCCCTCATATTTAACTACTAACTAGCTTATGCTTCACAGTCATTTATATTAGGTAATGACATTCGTAATCATGCATTCCATTAAGTTTCTAAGATGTGGGATCAATGGCGTCAGAAGTTAGGGTTTCACAATGTACTTATGGTCATGAGATGAATTCAAAAGCTGAACTATGCAACCATCGGGAGAATCATTTTCTTATCATCATCAACACTAGATCGGGGATTATCCTTCTAATTAAGTGATTTTCTTGGAAGGATTACCATTGATATATCTAATTACTGGAGGAATAGGTTAGAGGCAAGCATTGTTTCGTTTGGTCCGATCCCAAGTGTACTCGAAATATATGAAAGCCAGGATTATTCTTCTCCAAAATTCACCAGGATCGCGAATCAAAGTTTATTTCTCTATATTCCTTAGAACATCAGGGTTTTGGCTTATTAGTGGTTGAGTTTGGAAATAGTTTCTTCAATCTGCACTCGTGCTATTAGAACTGGTCTTTAGGGCTATTTTGAGTATTACTCGTCATTTCAAGCTCATCAATGTCAGTATGCATTTCAGGGTAGATTATGGTTTCGCATTCATGGCTGAGTCTATGGACAATTAATAGAAGATGACAATCGAAGTTCGTGATGGGATAATGGTATTATACTGCAAAACTTCTCAGGACATAAAGATTGTGGATTTATTAAGAATACACATGGATCATAGGGCCAATTTGAATGCAATATGCAAAAATGCTTCCGATCATTATGCCTCCTATTTTCTGATTCATGTCCAAATTCCAATTCAAGCCCATAATAAAGTCCATTTTCATTTCCTGTCCATTTTCGATTTCGAAATTTCGAAAGCCTCCTTCTTGTCTATAATCCATGTCCATTAAGATTCTTATAATAATTTAGTAGTTCATTGATCCAAATAAGGCCCGTATCTATTCAAGTTATCAAATCCAAAATCTCATGCCCACACCATTTCCTTTAATTCTAAATTTCTTATGACCCATTTAGAACATTTTAATGGTCACTAATAATATTTGTTTCATTTCCAAAGTTCATTGTTTATTCATTAATGTTAAACCCATTTACAATGAGTTCAACCCATTACCATAAATTAAAAATAGTGATAAGAAAACAATTTTTTTAGAGAAAAAACCATTTTTTATTCCAATTGAGAAACTTGTGGAATTTGATGACTTCATTTCCACTCTACTGGTGTTTCTGATGGTCAGTATTATCAGTATTTCAGGTTAATTTCATTTCACTTCAGATTCTCAATAAATTTGATTCTATTAATTCTGTTATATCCATGGAAAGAGAAATATAACAAGTTTTAAAATGGACTCCCTCTCTCCATTTTTTGATTTCCATAACATATCTTGGGCCATAACAAAATTCTTGAACAAAAATTCAGCAGTTTCTTATTGGAAAAAATCAACAATTCATAGCTGAATTCCTAAACCAAAATTCAACAATTCATCATCTATAAAGTGTTGCTTATTACTGCAAATAGAGGGGGGTCTTCACTATCTTCAAGCTCTCTGAAATCTTTTACCATCTTCAAGTTTCTTTTTCTTCTTTTCTGGATTCTTCACCCTTATCTCAATTCAGTTTCTCCCTCTTACAACTTCACCATCTTCTTTTTCTAGATTCTTCACCATTTCTCCTCCCACTTTCTGCATTCTTTTTCACCTTCAACAACATCCTTCATCATCAATAATCTATCACTGCAATTCAACAGAATCACTTCACAATAATAGATCGCAATTGTTCAGTAGCATAGAAGAACAAGAATTGAAAATAGAACGGAGAGAAAGAAAAACAGAAAGCAGTTACAAGAAAATCAATCAAACTTGGAACTCACTTGAATCCACACTCTTCCTCTTCAAACCTTCACCATGTTCAATCTGCAGAACCATCTTCATACTTTTTATCAATCTTCTGCAACCGAATCAGCTTCAAGTTCCTTCTCCACCATCATCCTCTTCCATCAACTCTTCATCATCATTCAAAGGCTTCATGGTATCCTCATCATCAATGGCCTCACAAGATTATGTTTCAGCAAGAATCAGCAACAACATTACTCAGAGATTTAGAAGAATTCGAAGGAGGAAGAGAGAAATCAAGGCACGATTCGTACCTTAACAGTCGAAGCCTTCATCAATCCGTAAATTCTTCTTCAACATCACCATCGTCTTCAATTCTGGAAATCAGGAACCAACACGAATTCAAGAATTCGTAAGACCTCCACTAAACCTCGTCGGGATCGCATCAGCTTCTTCGTTCTGTCTCCGACACTTTCACCTTCATCGTCAATTCTAAATGTCCTGCAGCAAAGATTCAACCACAAGAACAACAAATTATGCAATCGTTCACAATTTCCCAAGGGCACACAAGACTACAACTCGTAAGGATCCATCAATATACGAACGGAAAATTATACAGAAAATCTCCAACAACATCGCATATCAATAATGAGTCGCGCAACCATTCCAGAACCACAACCAGAGAAAAAAAGGAATTCATACCTGAATCGAACTCACTTCCAAGTAAGTATCTTCATTCATAATCGTTCTTCGCTGTTTCCATATTTTTGCGCTTGGTGTAGTCATGGCGTAGTCATCGCATTTGGTTGAATCTGGTTTGAGAAAAGAAGGTTAAAACGAATTGAATGTTGAGACGGAGGCATGATGATTGGGAACAAGCACGAGATGAGATAGAGACGGAAGCAATGCAGGAGAGAAGATGTTACCGCGAGGGTTCGATCGTCGACGGGAATAGACAATGTTGACATCGTGATTATCGACGGTGCGATTCATATCGAAGATAAGATGATCTTCAGCGGCGGTGTTGTGGTGGCGATTAAGGAAAGCCCAGAAGAGGAAACCGCGACGGTGGGAGGGAAATGCTGATGAAGAAGAACATTGGAGAAGATCATGACAGCCATTCATCGAAGGAGAGGAGATGGCGACTCTGAAAGAGGATTTCGAGATTGTGTTTATCTGAGTTTAGAGGGAGGGTTTGTGAAATTCGAATTGAGAAACCATGAGAGGCTATTGAGAGAGTTGAAGAAGAACGGCGCGCTAGGGTTGTAGAAGAAGAAATGGAGGAAGAGGGTTGGCGGCGGTGAAGGTAAGAAGAAGCAATTTAGGGTTTTCATTGGGTCTTAATCTCAACCTGTGTTATCCCTGTCGTTTTATGCTTCTTTTTTTTTTAAATAATAATTATAATAGGTTAGTTAATTAAGAATATTTGAAAGTTAATGGAAATTAAGGAGGTTAATGGATGGTCAAGAGGATTTAAGAAGATTAATCACTATAAAACATAATTAAGTCCACCGTTTAATTTCTGTTTTCAGAATTGGGAAAAGGATAAGCTCCTGCGCAGTGGGCCTAGGAAGTTTACTAATTCCACCCCCGATCCAAGCCCATATGTTTTATTAACTGATAATTGTTTCTATTTTCACCCCCCAGCCAACTCAGTGCAAATGGGCCTAAGGAATTTCTTTCTGCACCCTCTTAGATGGGCCCATGTTATTATTTAACTTAGAAACACTTCTATTCTTCCCCCTTTCTTTATCTCCTTTTCTATTTAATTTCTATATTATATAGTTTCAAAATTAATTCATGAAAAATACAAAAATGCATAAGAAAAATCCCCAAAAATTATATTAGCTTTTTAATACAATTTAGAAACTTTTCATATTTTTACTTTCTGAATTTTTGCATTTTTCAATTTAATTTCGATTTTTTAATTTAATGGACTTATATTGAATTTCCATTTGGATATATAAATTTGTACAAATTATTTATGCCACTTCCTGTAATATTTTTTGCCCATTCTTTTTGCCATGATTAAAGGACAAATAGAAGTACCTATAATATTTTTTGTGTATTTTTTAGGACATTTTTTCTACTGTTTTAATAGTGTAATTTGTGTAAATTTGTGATGGAACTTTACATAGAATTAGGTGACCATTTGCCTTAGTTAGAATGAGAATTTTTTTTAGAGATTTTTTAACATAGTGTTATAATCAGGTTAGAAACCTTAGGAATTTAATTTCACATTTTTTCCATGACTTGTGATATTTTTGTCATTTTAATTCATTCCATCATATTATGCATATTCATGGTTCATATCATTCACTAACTATTTGTTTTTTGTGCAAGGTATTTTGCAAGGTTTGGCTTATGGACTTGGACATTTTTATGCCTCAATTATGTTTGTGTGCTTTGTGATGTAATAGCTTAGAACTTGTATGCTTGTATAGTTTCTATAACTAGGTTAGAAAAGATAAAACAAATCGTTAGAAAACGAAAATCTCAAAAATAAGTAAAAGGCTCGATCCAACGTTGAGTATATTTTCAAATAAATAAATAAAGTTGCATGTAACTATAGGGTTCCTCGATTACCTTCGTTCCACTCCATTCAACCAAAAGCAAGCCTTGTATGTTTCACACCATAAGTCGTGCGTCTCAGCACCACGCAATCAACCCACCCGATCCATTGTTTCATCCCATTTACATTTCATACCGTGTTTACCTACCATGACCTAGGAGGACCATATTGCTCATTATTAACTTCTTTTACTTGCATGTTTAGTCTTATGTCTTTTAGGTAGATTTAATCTTAAACCTCATTAACCATAAGTCATCCATGAACTCAACTAACTTAGGGTAAGTCTAGTTTCCCTTAGAATTTTTCCTTTTATAATTTGAGTTTCTCTTCTCATCTTGAAATAAAATCAAAAACACTTAATAAAGGAAAGGTGTATAATGCGTCACGAGCCTTAAGCTATACGGGAAATGATTAGTGGAGGTCTCCTCCACTCTTCTAGGATGCTTTACAAACGTTCCATTGGGGGAGATCTTGGAAAGTATTCGCTCCTGTGTCATAGTCTTTAGTGTTGTACATTCAATAAACACAAATTCAAAACATTTCTTATAAAAGACAACAAACCAAGAAGTCACGTCTTCTCATCTCATCTCATACTCTTTACGGACGAACATGACTTGTCTCGACAGTTCAAACAGCGACACGGTAAACACCCTCGAGTCAGAGCCGGTAAAACCTGAGCTAGAACTATGGCAACGTCATCCTAAAAACCACAAACGAGTGTAAGCCTTAGTTAGACGAACTACGGCGTCTCTGATCCTCATTTATCCCGATGAGGTACGTAGGCAGTGGGGTAGGGCCCATTCGAGCACAATCTTTCTTTTTCCCTACACTTTCCCCCTTTATTCCCATTTTCCAATTTCATTTCTTTTCTCATTTCCATTTCATTCCAGATAGCTATTCTTTCAGTTAAAACAACATATTATTTCTCACCCTTTGAAAACAGACTTATAAGCGTGGATCCCGTCGAGTACGGCGGACGGATTGGGGTGCTAATACCTTCTCAATTCGTAACCGACTCCCGTATCCAGATCTTTGGTTCGCAAGGCCTCGTCCTTTTCCTCCTTCCTTAGGTTTGTGCAACATTACCTTTCCCATTCCTTTGGGATAAAAATGCCCGGCTGGCGACTCTAACGTTTCCGCGCCACTTTCGCGTTTGTACTAGGATGAAAATCCCGGGAGCGACAAGTAATAAATTTGTTTTGCCCCTTGGGCTTACAATAAAAATGAAATGAATATAAAAGATGGGGTTTTAAGTCTCCCGTGGACGTTTCCTCTTTGTGTTGAGGTATGAGTTGAGATTCCGCTCCTCGTGAAGTTGCTTTGTTAGCTCCAGGATTCTTTCTTGACTTGCTTTGTAATAAGTCTCGAAAGTATCCCTTTGCTCCTTCAACTGGATCCAGGACCTCTGTAAGTCTTCCATGTCAGTGGGCATGTCTGGGTGAAGGATGGTATAAGAAGTATCTCCTTCAGCAACAGGCTCCATAGTAACTGGCCGGATAGCAGGATATGGCATCATAAGAGTCTGAGCACGAGATCGCACCCATCTGAGATAATCTTCCATAGGAATAGTGTACTTGAGCTCCAAAGTCTTGCTGTCAACCTTGTTCACTTTACCCCATGCTCGTATGAACCTTTGCCGATAACCTTGCAGATCGTTGTCATAGTCGAACACAATACCCTGAATCAACTTGTCATGTGGACCATCACTCCGAGCGTAACCAAACTGTCGTAAAGCTAAGGAAGGGTTGTAGGTAATGCCTCCTCTTATGCCTAGAAGTGGCACATTAGGAAACTCCCCACAACGGTCAATGATAGTAACATTCTCCATGGATCTGGAGCACCAATGAATGTCTGAATGCGAGAGTGACATAATCCTCTTGGACCACCTGAACCCTTGCTCATTCTTCATCACTGATCGAGGAAGGTGAGAAATAAACCACCTAGATAGCAAAGGTATGCAACACATCAGAGTTCCTCGTGCCTTTGTAGTACGGGTATGAAGAGAGTGTAAGATGTCTCCAAGTAATGTAGGCACTGGGTTATGAGTCAGAAATATGTTGATGGCATGAACATCTATGAACTGATCTGGATTGGGGAACAACGCTAAGCCATATATCAATATGGCTAAGATCTCCTCAAAAGCATCATAACTCATAGTCTTCAGGAACACTTGAGCTTTCTCCATCAATGCCTTAGCAAGGATACCTTTAACTCCACTTCTTGTTTCTAGGATAATGTCTGATTTCTTCAGATGTAGGGCTGCAGCAATGACTTCAGGTTTAGTCTCTTTTTCCAAACCTGTGAAGGGTCTCTGATCAAGAATAGGTATACCCAATAATTTAGAGAACTCTTCCATTGTAGGAACCAATTGATAGTCGGGGAATGTGAAGCAATGGTGCTTAGGATCAAAGAACTGAAACAAAACACTCATCATGTCTTCATTGAACCCTGAAGTGACTAGATCCAGTAGCTGACCATGCCTCTTGATGAACTGGGAGTTTTCAGAAACTTGGGAAACCAATTCTTTAAGCTTGGGAGGTATTCCTACAAAGTTGATCCGGATGGTATTCCTACGAGCAGAAGCCATAACCTGCAACAAAGAACAAAGATAAATCCTTTGGTCCTTGAAATGGTTAGTGAAAATGCTATGCTTATGATGCATGATGATGCTATGATGCTATGCTCAATAACAAACATGTGGCACACACAAACAAGTCACACCATAGCCCTAAGTTTAAAGGCTTGCATGAGGTTCAAAGGTAAGTACCCTCCCCTGAAGTTTAGATGGTTCACCCTGTCCTATAAAGTAACCAGGTTCTAAGGGATCTCAATATCATTGATCCTTCACAAGGGTGGTTGTTCAGTAGGCAACTTACTTGCCAACCAAAACCCTCCAAGTTTAGAATCTCAATGAGCGTAGTATCGAGTATCAACCAACTTCAGTCTTCACCGAAGTCGGTTATCTCACTACTTTCTAAAGGCCAAGATGGGATAACTAGGGTTCTAAAAGTTAGTTAGTGTATTGACAACATATGGCAGCCTCATATTATCCTCAACTTGACTTAAGGAACATAAGCACCAACCAAGAAGTCACACTAACTATGGCCACCAGATCAACCATATCGGTATACGCCGTACAGTTTCCTTGGTCTATTGCCATTTACCTAAGGTACACTAGATCCGGGTTAGGATCTTTCACACATAAGAGCACCCAACAAGTAAGTATAAAGCAAGCAAGGCAAATAATTTTAAAGTGATCTAATTCCTAAGGGTACCCCTTTTTTATTAAATCCCCAGCAGAGTCGCCAGTTCTGTAACACGGTGGGAGAACTGACTTTAGTTAAATGTTGCGGATAGCAAGAGTCGCCACCGACTTTTATTTTATCCAAAGGAAAGGGCATAAAAGAACAGGAAAGACCTTAAAAGATTTTTGGGTTCGGGGGGTAGGTTATGTAAAGGGAAGGTGTTAGCACCCTTTACATCCATGGTTATCCATGGGCTCTTAGTTACTTAGCTCACTTTAAAATGTTTTTGAAATGTGTAGTGTGTATTTAGAAATTTTCTTAAGTACTTTATAATGATCCTTGTACGGATATATATAAAGCCTTTGTTTTGAAAATTTGTTTGAAAATGTGAAGTGTTTTGAAATGTTTTTGAAGAGTGAGCAAATACATAAGAGGAACCTACCCTAAGTTAAGTCTTTTCTGTTCTTAAATATCCTTTAAGTGGTAAGACTATCCCTATTATTAAGGAATAGATAGTCATTACCTTGGATATATGAGGGACAAGTGAAGGGACAACTGTTATTTAGGCAACTGTAAGGTGTATAAGCAATTCGAAGGGACTTATCATCTTTATTCGAAAGGGACAAGATCATTACGAAGGCAACCATGAAGGGACTTGATCTTTTTTATCTATTAAGGGACTAGATGATATAGGAGAAGGGACTTTGCTTTATATACCCTACTTGACCTTTTGTTTAGGCAACTTGAGAGGTAACCCTTAAGAAGTGAGAGGGCGATCCAGGATCGACTTACGTGTGTGAGTGTACCAATTCAAATATTTATCTTGAGATTTAATGATCTAAATCCAATTTTAAATACAAACATATTTTACACTCCCTATTTTACTAACCATAGCAATTAAAAATTAAATAATAAAAATTACTACAACTATTACATAATGGATACAATTACATTATAATAATTAAAATAATTAAAATAAATAAGTAAATAAATAAATAATTAAATGGGTTAGTAATAATAATAATAATAAAATAAATAATCACATAATGGATAAATAAATAAAGAAGTTAGTAATAATAAACAAAATAGATATAAGAAGAAGAAATTAGCATAATAATATAAAAAGTTCAATTTTAAATAAATAATTATTTTTAGATTTTTAATAAAAGAAATAAATAATGAATATTATATACTTATAAAATATGATTAATAATATACATATTATAAAAATATCTAATTATAATTAAATAAGCATAAATTAGATTCATAAAATAAAATTAGGATTTTTAATCATTTAGAGAAACAAATTAGGGTTTACTATTTAATTAAATTATTCAAGTTGTTTATATATAATAATTACATGTAATATGGACAAATTATAAAAATCAAAATCTATAAACAAATAAACTAATATTTACAAGATAATTAGGGTTTATAAAATATTATTAGGATTAATCAAAATAATTAGGGTTTATGAGTTTAGAAAATAAAATTAGGGTTTTATTTATTAATTTACAACACAAATTCATTTATTTACAAATTATATTTATTTAATAATATGAACATATAAAATATAAATAATTAAATTTTGAAAATAAAAGTTTGATTAAAAAAACATGAGTTTAGGTATAAGAAATAATATATATTTATTTTAACATTTTAATAAATTAATTAAATTTAATTATAAAATATAAGCAAATAAAATAACAGGAAGAAAAAGAGAAAGAAAACATACCTGGGTCTGGGATTCGAACCCAGGCCCTAGGCTTTGAATATCCAAGACCAAACAGCCAACCACTGGGACAAGCCGTGCGCTTGTGTTAAGGAATGGACACCAATGCCTTTTGCTTCTTCTCCTGCAATCATGTTGAAAATAACCAAAAAAACAAAAGGGGCTGGGGATGATTCGAACCCAGGCCCTCTACCATCACATACAAGCATCAAAACCAACTGAGCCATGCGCTCACTTTGAAATATAATTAGAAACAAAACATAATATTTTAAGTTAGATTTTTTGAATTATTTTTCGCGCCAGATGGTCATCTTCAACCTTGGTTCTTACGAATTTTCTTGCGAAATCTCCTACCATATTTCCTACGAATCCAGTTTTGTATGAAAACTAGGTTTCTTCGAAACTCATGATACCTGTAATTTTTCCTCAAATTGAACACACCATGGTGTTACCCACATCAAATACAGTTCATTTAAGCAATTAAAATTCATTTATATTTACTAAATCATAAACCCCCAAATGAACCACAAAACCCTAACAATGGCAGAATGAGGTTTCGGCCATGAAGCTTTGATCTAAGTATCCATAAACGTTCTACACATCACTATAAACATGATTAAACAAACAAAATCCATTAAAATGCAGTGAATTTATGGAATCGAAAAAAAATAATTCAAGAACAAAAATGCTTCGGGTTATGCATTATGGCATGATTCAAAGGCATGTGAGGATTGGTTTCGGTTCAGGGAAGCTTAAGGAAGCTTGTGATGTTCTTAAAATACCTCGAAACCTCCTTCAATATGAAAACCGAAAAATTGAATTTTGATGAAGTTTGAAATATGACTTAGAGGCTGCAATCTTCGTCCCTATGCATTGTGATGAGTTTGTGTACATATAGTGAACTGAATTAGGTCAAAAAGTTGGGCTATCCTTTGGATATTTTGGTAATGGAAGATTGAAAAAGATCATGCCTTAAATTTCAAATATTCCTTGATACAACCTTTCTATCTTAAGACAATCACCATAATTTTCATATCAATCTGATCCAATTAACTTTCATGACTTTCTAGAATCAAAATATTTTTAAATCTTCATATTTTTATATTTTATTTGAATTTAAAATGATTTTTAATATAAAAAATCATAATAAATAAAAATAAAATGAATAAAATGATGAAAATATTAAATAAATTTCGTGCATGATTTCATGGAACACATTAGGTCACAAAAAAGTCAGCCCATTTGAAGAATTATGGTTTTAAGACCCCATTTACTTCATAAATCACTCAAACATTTCCCAACTTTGCAAGGGCACAAATCCTTCAATTTTAAGGCTATGAGGGTGTTCTTGGACATTTTGGAAAGCTTAAAGAGTCCTCTAATCAACACCATTGGTTTCATGTCTATATCTTTTACCATTCTCAAGTTATGCTCTTTTGAAGTTGTTGACTTTTTGTTGACTTTTAAAAGGACCTATAATGTCTTAGCTCATACCTTCCAAATGAAGCATTTTTGGGCTTGGCTTGTGAGACACAAAGTTGTAGAGAATTCAATTTTCTTCAAAATAAGCTTTGGATGGGAAAAATTTGATGAAGCATGTGGAAGTTATGGCTGGTCAAAGTTCAGTTGACCTTTCCTGTGAAAACCCTAATTTAGAAACTCCTGATTCTTGATGATCTGAGATCACCTTGATGAATCATGATCAACCCTTGATCAAATGATGAATTTTACTTCATATACTTGTTGTTGGCAAAAAATCATGAAGTTTGACTTTGGTTTGACCACAGTTGACCTCAGTTTGACTTTTTAACTACTTTGACTGATTTTGACCTATCTGATCATCTGACTGAGCAAACCTTTGGGAAAAGTCTTGAAACTTGTCATGGGGGTTCTTAAACACATATGAGATGTTATGAAGCTCACTTGAAGTCTTGGAAGTCCATTTATCCTGATTAAAGTCAAAACCCTAGTTTTGGATGCCCTGCTTAGGAGGAGGCATTGTCTGAGAGAATTGTCAAACTTTCTGACTATTTGTGAACTTTGTGAACCTTGTGAACATCATGAGATGTCTTGTGAACCTTGTGAACCTCTTAGTACACAAAGTATTGTCTTGTGAGGGCAAATTTTGGGGTGCAACACAAGGGAATTGATCTTTTTACAGACCGTTTGCCTGTTATTCAAAGACAACTTGAGCAAATGTATGGATCATTTCTGACCCGTTGTAAGTTGTTGATATTGTTTTACCTGCATATAACTATCCTGCAAGGAGAATGTTAGTTTATTGCATTATGTATGCATGCATAGTATGATGCACCTTAGTAAATGTATTATGCATTTATGGATATGTATGTTATGGTATGATATAAATGATGTATGTATGAATCATGCAGCCTGAAGCGTCTGGATATATTCGTATAACAACTGCTGGTCAGGGAAAATAAATCCTGGTTCGCTGCTGAAGAATATGAGGAACTTGTTCTCGTCTAGTTTGATAATATGGTACTCATAACTTCCCGTCTTCGTTGGATAGTATAGTATTCATAACCTCCCGTCTTCGTTCATCGTACTCCTATTGAAGGAATAAGTTTCCGACTATCCGTCTGAGGATAAAAGAGATGGATATAAATTCAAGGGGAGATGTAACTTGAAGTATCTATGATGATAGATTTGCCCTACTGGGGAATTTGTAGTTGTCTTGTGGGGATGAACTGGCGAAGCTTCGTTGAATTCCTTCCCTCGTTCGTCCTTAGTAAATACTATTACTGCATTTTCATGCATTTCTGGTAAACATCAATCATATTAAGCATTTTATGCATTTATGGTAAACATCAATCATATTCAAAAGTATACATACATTCAAACACAACCAATGGACGTTTCGCTTATGTAAATAGGGTAAAAGTAAATCTGGATTCAAAGATGAAATTTTATTTATATCACAAAGTGACTTATACATGGGCAAGTTTATACAAGGAGACAGAAACCCCGGTAAGAGGAATTCGTCATAAAAACTTTTACAAAACAAAGAAAATCAGTTATGTGGGAAATAATCCTATTGAGTTTCAATTCTACTATTGCCATTATCTTCAAGTATCTCATCTTCGGCTGTTGAGACGAAAACGATTGGATTGATCTTTATCTGTTCGAACTTGAGTAAGTAGCACAACTGGTTGTAGTTTCATGGGTGATCCAAACGAGACATAGTCATACGCTTTAATCCCTAACTTTTGCCTGGATTGCCTTTTCAGGTTTTCAATCCACCGGGATACCGTTTTTTGCCCAAGCCGCCTTTTCAAGTTTTCGACTTGCCGGGTGTACATTTTTTATATATATCCCTAATTTTTTCCCGAACCCTTTTGGTTCGCCGGGATGCCCTTATTTTTGCATAGGCAAGTCAACCTAGCGGGTCTCTTTTTATGCGTAGTATTTTTTAACTATGTCTGCATTTACAGGCTGTGGGAAGTCTTCACCATCCATAGTAGTAAGTATCATGGCACCTCCTGAGAATACTATTTTGACCACAAATGGTCCTTCATATTTAGGAGTCCACTTGCTCCTAGGATCACCCTGTGGCAGTATGATACGCTTGATTACTAAGTCACCAGCCTGATATACCTTTGGCTTAACCTTCTTATTAAAAGCCTTGATCATTCGTTTCTGGTACATCTGGCCATGACAAACTGCTGCTAACCTCTTCTCATCAATCAAATTTATCTGGTCAAGTCGAGTCTGAATCCACTCATCTTCATCCAAGCCTGCATCCTTCATAATTCTTAAGGAGGGAATCTGAACTTCAATGGGCAGAACTGCTTCCATACCATATACTAAGGAGAATGGGGTTGCCCCTGTTGAAGTACGTATTGTAGTACGATAACCATGAAGAGCAAATAGTAACATCTCATGCCAATCTTTATAAGTGACAGTCATCTTCTGTATAATCTTCTTAATGTTCTTATTAGCACCTTCTACTGCCCCATTCATCTTCGGACGATACGGAGAAGAGTTGTGATGCTTAATCTTGAACTGTGTGCAGAGATCAGTAATCATAGTGTTGTTCAGATTAGAGCCATTGTCAGTAATAATCCTTTCAGGGATGCCATACCTACATATGAGATTATTCTTAATGAATCGAGCCACCACATTCTTAGTAACAGATGCAAATGAAGCTGCCTCCACCCACTTCGTGAAGTAATCAATAGCAACCAGGATGAAACGATGCCCATTAGAAGCAGTAGGCTTGTTCTCACCAATCATATCAATGCCCCACATGGCAAAAGGCCAAGGAGCAGTCAACACATTCAATGGTGATGGAGGTATATGTACTTTATCTGCATAGATTTGACACTTGTGACATGTTCTGGAATGTTGATAGCAGTCAGCTTCCATGGTAGACCAATAGTAACCTGCTCTCAATATCTTCTTTGCCATGGTATGACCACTAGAATGAGTGCCAAAGATCCCATCATGCATATCTTCCATAATCTCAGTTGCTTCCTTCTTATCCACACAACGAAGCAGAGTTGAATCATTATTGCGTTTGTACAAAATGCCATTACTAAAAAAGAACTTAGCAGAAAACCTCCTTAGAAACTTTTTATCTTTAACAGATGCCCCTTCAGGGAGCTCCTGAGCTTCAAGATATCTTTTCACTTCATAGTACCAAGGTTTCTCTTCTGCTTCTTCAGTGTCAATCTCATTGCAGTATGCAGGCTTCTCAAATCTATCAATAGTAATCTTGGGAGCTTCATCATCCCAGCTAATCTCAAACATGGATGCCATGGTGGCTAATGCATCTGCCAACTGATTTTCTCTTCGTGGAATATGTCCAAAGGTAATCTCTTTAAAATACGGGATCAAAGACAACACATGATCTCTGTAAGGAATGAGATTATCATGCTTGGTATCCCAATCTCCTTTAATCTGACTTACTACCAGGGCTGAATCTCCATATACATCCAGGAACTGAATCTTCATATCAATGGCAGCTTTGATACCCAGAATACATGCCTCATACTCAGCCATGTTATTGGTACAATAGAAACAAAGTCTGGCAGTAATCGGGGTATGATAACCTTCAAGGGAACTGATCACAACACCAACACCATTACCAAGTGCATTAGACGCTCCATCAAAAACCATAGTCCATCGGGATCCTTGTTCAGGTCCGTCATATTGTCCAAGCTCTTTGGTAATAATCATAATGTCTTCATCAGGGAACTCAAAACTCATTGACTGATAATCATGCACTGCTTGATGAGCCAAATGATCAGCTACAACACTTCCTTTAATGGCCTTCTGAGTAGTATACTGTATATCATATTCTGTCAAGATCATCTGCCATCTTGCTATTCGTCATCTGCCATCTGCCATCTTGCTATGGGTCCATCTTCGAAATCAATAAGGTAGTATGAGTCAACATATACTGTCTTAGTCAGTGAGCAGCCCATGCCAAAGCGCAACAAGTTTTCTCGAGCAGTGAGTATCTTGTTTCACAGTCGGTAAACTTTTTGCTAAGGTAGTATATTGCCTGCTCTTTTCGACCAGACTCGTCATGTTGCCCCAATACACACCCCATTGAGTTGTTTAACACTGTTAAATACATAATCAAGGGTCTTCCATCAACTGGTGGCATCAAAATGGGAGGTTCTAGAAGATATTTCTTGATTTCATCAAAGGCTATCTGGCACTCATCATTCCACTCCATTACCTGATCCTTCTTCAACAGCTTGAAGATTGGCTCACAGGTAGCAGTTAATTGGGAAATAAATCTTGCAATGTAATTCAATCGTCCCAAGAAACCTCTAACCTCTTTCTCAGTACGGGGAGCTGGCATCTCTCGTATAGCTTTCACTTTAGCAGGGTCTACTTCAATACCTTTTCCACTGACGATGAAACCCAGGAGTTTACCAGATCTAACTCCAAAAGTACATTTGTTTGGGTTCAATCTCAACTTATATTTCTTCAATCTTTCAAACAGCTTATGCAGATGATCAAGATGTTGCTCTTCATTCTGGGACCTGGCTATCATATCATCCACATATACCTCTATCTCATGATGAATCATATCATGAAACAAAGCCACCATAGCACGCTGATATGTTGCCCCGACATTCTTCAAACCAAATGGCATCACTTTATAACAAAAAGTGCCCCACTGTGTAACAAATGTTGTTTTCTCCATATCTTCAGGTGCCATCTTGATTTGATTGTAACCAGAGAAACCATCCATAAAAGAGAATACCTTGTGCTGAGCAGTGTTATCTACCAGAACATCAATATGAGGAAGTGGGAAGTCATCTTTGGGGCTGGCCTTGTTCAAATCCCTGTAGTCTACACACATACGTACCTTACCATCTTTATTAGGTACCAGCACCACATTTGCAACCCATTGAGGATAAGAAGTCACAGCTAAGAACCCTGCATCAAACTGTTTCATCACCTTTGCTTTAATCTTCTCTGACATTTCAGGATGCATGCGACGAACCTTCTGTTTCTTTGGACGACAATCTTCTTTTACCGGTAAACGGTGAACCACAATATCTGTATCCAACCCTGGCATATCCTCATAGGACCAAGCAAAGATTTCCCCATAATCATGTAACATCTGAATCAATCTGCTCTTGACACCATCCTCTAATTCAGCCCCTATCTTGACTTCTTTCCTGTTCTCTTCAGTTCCCAGATTCACAACTTCGATTGGCTCTTCATGTGGCTGTATAGCTTTCTCTTCTTGTTGTAACAACCTAGCAAGCTCTACAGGTACTTCACAATCGTCCTCATTTCCATCTTCAGCTTGATAGATCGGATTCTCGAAATTATAATTGGCAATAGTAGAACTGTTATCAACAGGATCCAGAGCGGATGAGGATCTGCATTTTAGTGATGTGGGTGTGTGTAAGAACACATAGCTGATAAAACAAAAATAAAATAAAAGAAAGACAAGGAACACAATATTTACAAAAACGAAACATCCACTGATTTTTATTGAATGAAGTATGCAAATGAAATGACATCCCGTAACAAGCATACCATTGTGCCCCGGGTAAGGCACAAGGCTTAAGAGTTTAATTGTTCAAAAATTACAAACTTAAAAGTAACAACACAGTAATAGTATTTACTCCTGACTAAAGGAGATAGGAATAACATCTTCCGCTTTCCAATTATTGAGCCCGTCACCAACAGTAGGAAAAATCCAAGCATCCAAGTTGTAGTCTTCATCATAGTCACCCATAGCATTGATCCGATCCTTCATAATCCCTTGATTAGTTATACGAACAGCACGAGCACGACGAACAACCTTCTAGGATTTTGCAGTGAAACCCAAACCAAATTTGTCAGACTTGTAAGGAATGTCAGGAAGCTGACCCCAAATAGTACAACCACCTTCATCCACCACAGCTCTAGCATCCTTGAGGGAAGCCATTGTAGGAGGTACTCTGGTGACCACAGGAACTTTCTTGACAACATGAGGAGCTTCAAAATTAGGAACAATCCAAGGAACTACTTCAAACGTCTGGCACGGAGTTTCAACGTATTCACCTTCCACTTCAAGATATTTAAATGTGTTCACGTGGCTAATCATATATCCTTCCTCTCTGTAAACAGTGACAACCTTTCCCTCTACTGGATATCTCAGCTTCTGATGTAAAGTAGAAGTCATAGCACCTGCCCCATGGATCCAGGGGCGCCCAAGTAAACAAGAGTACGAAGGACGAATATCCATTACATAAAAGGTAGCATTGAAGACCTGAGAACCTACTTTTATTGGGAGATCTATTTCTTCGTGCACCACTCTTCTCGAACCATCGAAAGCCTTCACCACTATATTACTTGGTCTCAACACAACGTCTTCAGGACTAAGCTTGTTCAGCACTTCTTTGGGAAGTACATTCAGTGAAGATCCATTGTCTATCAACACATGAGACAGGGTAGTGCCCCTACACTCAATAGAGATATGTAAAGCCCTTTTATGATCCCTCTTGGCAGGAGTCAAATCAACATCGGAGAAACCTAACCCATTATCATAGGTCAGGTGTGCAACACAATTTTCAAACTGATCTACAGAAATCTCATTTGGTACGTGAGCAGTCTTCAAAAATTTAATCAAGGCTTTGGCATGAGCCTCTGAACACAATAATAAAGACAACATGGAAATCTTGGAGGGAGTATGCCCCAATTGATCAACAATGTCATAATCACTCTTGCGAATGATCTTCAATACTTCATCCATCTGCTTAGAAAGATCATCAGCAGCTGGTACATCAGTTTGTATAGGTTCAATAACAGGATCTTTGCCTCGAACATCAGTAGTGGAGGTAGTAGCTGGAGTAACTGTATTCTTGGAGGTAACCGGAGGAGAGAAAACTCTTCCACTTCGTGTGATCTTACTAGATCCAGCAATATTATCAACATCAGGATTTTCATCAACAACAGGTGCATCAGCCAAGGATTCCTGCTTAACACCATGAATATAAACATCAGAGCCATAATGCCAAGGCACCGCCTTATCAGAAGTATATGGAATAGGACCCAAAGTGGTAATGATCATAGGAGCCACTCTAGCTTCAGCAACAATCTTCACAGGGCCTTCAACAGTAATCTTAATTGGACCTTTATGAGTGATTTTGACAGGGCCCTTGGAGGTAATCCTTACTGGCACTTTATCAACCATATCCACCTCTTCAACCTTCGCACCTTGAGTTATATATTCAACCATACTCTCCACAGAAGGTGTCCTCTCAAACAATATGGTGTAATTGTCCATGAGGCGTTGAATACCGTCCTTCAACTTCCAGCAACTATCCGGTTTATAAGCACAATAGAAACAATCTTCATTACAACCTGGAAAGAACCCAGCTTGTACCAACTTCTTCTTAATAACAGACAATGGTGTGGTTATATCTGCAACGGAGGAAATATGTGAAACTTCATCAATGGCATTAACAGTCTTTTCATGATTTGGCATGGGAGCAGTAATCACATTTGGAGTACCCGGAGGGTCAAACTCAATCTCTCCAGCATCAATCATATCCTGAATTTTATTCTTCAATATCCAGCAATTATTGGTATCATGTCCCTGACAATTAGAATGATATGCACATCGTGCATTAGGATTGTACCTGGGAGAGGTAACATTGGGGTTCTGAGGAGGGTCCTTCAAAGTGATGAGTTCACCCTTCAACAAGTGTTGTAAGGCCTGAGCCATTGACATGTTGAGCTTGGTGAACTGTCTTCTAGGCTTCTGTTGATTGCCCTGTGGTGGCTCTGGTGTTGCAGGAGTAGGATTGGAGATATGAACTGCACTCACAGATTGGTGCCTCCTATTACGATCAGGTTGACCATAAACAACATTTGACTCTTTCTTCCCACTAGGGGGCTTCTTTGTAGTACTGGATGAAGAAGCACCCACTTGGATCTTGCCACTCCTTATACCACTTTCTACGCGCTCTCCTGTCATTATCAACTCAGTGAAGCCAGATGATGAGCTTCCAATGAGATGACTATAAAAAGGGCCATTCAACGTACACATGAACATATCCACTAACTCCCTGTCAGTTAGAGGGGGTTGTACTCTTCCAGCCAAATCTCTCCACTTCTGGGCATACTCCTTGAAGTTCTCTTTAGTACCCATAGACATGCTCTGTAATTGCATGCGAGTAGGGGCTAGATCAGCATTGTATTAATATTGCTTATAGAAGGCTTCAGCAAGATCATTCCAATCACGGATGTTGACATTCTCCAACTGATAGTACCATTCCAATTGAGCTCCAGATAAGCTCTCTTGGAAGAAATGGATCCACAACTTCTTATCAGCAGTATGGGGTTGGATTCTCCGGACATAAGACCTCAGATGCAGCTTGGGACAAGAGACACCATCATACACTACAAAAGCAGGAACCTTGAAACCAATGGGTATGACCACCCCAGATATCAAACTCAGGTCTTCAAAATCCAGTCCAGAAGACTTTTGCAATTCCATAGCATCCATTCTATCCACCAGCATTTTGAACTTATCTTCATTAGGATCATGATAATAATTAGCTTCAGAATCAGACTCCCCCATAGTGTTGTGGAGACTGCCTCCCTCTTTGTCAGACTCTTTAGACTCATAATCTTCAACCTGTTCCTTGGTCTTGACAGGACCTCTGAACCTTCTTCCCATGTTGATTAGGCCTTCTGACCTTCTAGTCTTCTTGGTCTTCTTGGCCAGCAGTGTCTTCAATTCATCCTGCCCCTTGGACAAGTTCAGGATCAGCTCTTGGAACTGTGCATTTTGTTCCTGGAGATCTTTAACTGTTTGTTCAAGAGCCATTGCTGAAATAAACAGCAAGAAGATAAGAAACCTGTACATAAGAAACCTGTGATGCAATGATATGGTATGTAAATGCGTATGCAATGTTTTCAAGGACCGCATGATTTAAATTTGTTTAAACAATCAAGAAAGTAAACTTTTATTAGTAATAAATTTGTTTGCCCTTTGGGCTTACAATAAAATGAACTGAAATAAATACAAAAGATGGGGTTTTAAGTCTCCCATGGACGTTTCCTCTTTGTGTTGAGGTATGAGTTGAGATTCCGTTCCTCGTGAAGTTGCTTTGTTAGCTCCAAGATTCTTTCTTGACTTGCTTTGTAATGAGCCTCGAAAGTATCCCTTTGCTCCTTCAACTGGATCCAGGACCTCTGTAAGTCTTCCATGTCAGTGGGCATGTCTGGGTGAAGGATGGTATAAGAAGTATCTCCTTCAGCAACAAGCTCCATAGTAACTGGCCAGATAGCAGGATATGGCATCATAAGAGTCTGAGCACGAGATCGCACCCATCTGAGATAAGCTTCCATAGGAATAGTGTACTTGGGCTCCAGAGTCTTGCTGTCAACCTTGTTCACTTTTCCCCATGCTCGTATGAACCTTTGATGGTAACCTTGAAGATCGTTGTCATAGTCAAACACAATACCCTGAATCAACATGTCATGAGGACCATCACTCCGAGCGTAACCAAACTGACGTAAAGCTAAGGAAGGGTTGTAAGTAATGCCTCCTCTTATGCCAAGGAGTGGCACATTAGGAAACTCCCCACAACGGTCAATGATAGTGACATTCTCCATGGATCTAGAGCACCAATGAATATCTGAATGAGAGAGTGACATAATCCTCTTTGACCACCTGAACCCTTGTTCATTCTTCATCACTGATCGAGGAAGGTGAGAAATAAACCACCTACACAATAGAGGTATGCAACACATCATAGTTCCTCGTGCCTTTGTAGTACGGGTATGGAGAGAATGTAAGATTTTTCCAAGTAATGTAGGCACTGGATTACGAGTCAGAAATATGTTGATAGTGTGTACGTCTATGAACTGGTCTGGATTGGGGAACAACACTAAGCCATAAATCAATATGGATAAGATCTCCTCAAAATCATCATGACTCATAGCCTTCAGGAACACTTGAGCTTTCTCCATCAATACCTTAGCAAGAATACCCTTAACTCCACTTCTTGTTTCCAAGACAATGTCTGACTTCTTCAGATGTAGAGCTGCAACAATAACCTCAGGTTTAGGCTCTTTTTCCAAGCCTGTGAATGGTTTCTGATCAAGTACAGGTATACCCAGAAGTTTGGAGAACTCTTCCATGGTAGGAACCAGCTGGTAGTCGGGGAATGTAAAGCAATGGTGCTTAGGATCAAAGAATTGAAACAGGACACTCATCATGTCTTCATTGAACCCTGAAGTGACTAGATCTAGTAGGTAACCATGTCTCTTGATGAACTGGGAGTTTTCAGAAACTTGAGAAACCAATTCTTTAAGCTTAGGAGGTATTCTTACAAAGTTGATCCTGATAGTATTCCTACGAGCAGAAGCCATGACCTGCAACAAAGAACAAAGATAAATCCTTTGGTCCTTGAAATGGTTAGTGAAAATGCTATGCTTATGATGCATGATGATGTTATGATGTTATGCTCAATCACAAACATGTGGCACACACAAACAAGTCACATAATAGCCCTAGGTTTAAAGGCTTGCATGAGGTTTAAGGTAAGTACCCTCCCCTGAAGTTTAGTTGGTTCATCCTGTCCTACAAAGTAACCAGGTTCTAAGGGATCTCAATATCATTGATCCTTCACAAGGGTGGTTGTTCAGTAGGCAACTTACTTGCCAACCAAAACCTTTCAAGTTTAGGATCTCAATGAGCGTAGTATCGAGTATCAACCAACTTCAGTCTTCACCAAAGCCGCTTATCTCACTACTTTCTAAAGGCCAAGATGGGATGACTAGGGTTCTAAAAGTCAGTTAGTGTATTGACAACATATGGCAGCCTCATATTATCCTCAACTTGCTTAAGGAACATAAGCACCACCGACTTTTATTTTATCCAAAGGAAAGGGCATAAAAGAACAGGAAAGACCTTAAAAGATTTTTGGGTTCGGGGGGTAGGTTATGTAAAGGGAAGGTGTTAGCACCCTTTACATCCATGGTTATCCATGGGCTCTTAGTTACTTAGCTCACTTTAAACTGTTTTGAGAAGTGTAGTGTGTGATTGAAAATTTTCTTAAGTACTTTATAATGATCCTTGTACGGATATATATAAAGACTTTGTTTTGAAAATTGTTTGAAAATGTGAAGTGTAATGAAGTAATTTGATGTAAAGTGAGCAAGTACTTTAAGAGGAACCTACCCTTATTTGAATCTTTTCTGTTCTTAAATGTTCTTTCAATGGTAAGACTATCCCTATTATTAAGGAATAGGTAGTCATTACCTTGGATGTTGTAAGGGACATGTAAAGGGACATCTATGTTTAGGCAACTGTAAGGTGTCTTAGCAATACGAAGGGACTTATCATCTTTTATTCGAAAGGGACAAGATCATTTACGAAGGCAACATCGAAGGGACTTGATCATATAATCGTAAAGGGACTTGATGATATTTTAGGAGAAGGGACTTTGCTTAAGACACCTTACTAGACCTTTTTCTTTAGGCAACATGAGAGGTATCCTTAAGAATGTGAGATGGCGATCCAAGATCGACTTACGTGTGTGAGTGTACAAATTCAAGTATTTATCTGAAGATTAGTGATCTAAATTCAATTTTAAATACAAACATGTTTACACTCCCTATTTTACTAACCATAATAAAAATTCTACAACTATTACATAATTTGCACAATTACATTATAACAATAATAAAATAATTTAAATAAATAAGCATATAATAAATAAATAAATAAATAAATGGGTTAGTAATAATAAATGAAATAAATATAAAAGAGGTTAGTATAATAATATAATATAGAAAACAAATTAAAAGTTCAAAATTAAACAAATATTTTTTTTAGAATTTTTTAAGAAAAAGAATAAATGATAACAATTATATAAAAATAGTATAATAAATTAATTATATATATACATATTAGAAATATTTAATTATACAAGCATAATAAAATAAGAAATTAAAATCATAAAATAAAATTAGGGTTTTGAATTGTTTTAGGAAAATAAATTAGGGTTAATTATTTAATCTAAACTTAATTAAATTATTTATATAAAAAAACTACATACAATAATAATATAAACAAATTACAAAATAAATATATACAATTTAAATTTTAGAAAAATAAATTAAGATTTATAACATAATTAGGGTTTATAAAGAAAATAATTAGGTTATTTTTTTAAAAATATTAGGGTTAACTATTTAATCTAAACTTAATTAAATTATTTAAAAAAACATACAATATTAATAATATACAATGAAACAAATATAAATAATTTTATTAATAAAGTTCGAATTTTTAAAATATAAGTTTTTGAATTATATACAAGAAAATAATATAAATATTTTGTTGTAAACATTTATTATTAATTAGGTTAATTAAACATATTATAAACAAAACAAAATAAATGAAAATATGAGAAAAAGAACATACTTGGGGCTGGGATTCGAACCCAGGCCCTAGGCTTCACATCTCCAAGACCAACCTCCCTTCCACTAGGCTGCGCATGCGCAGGTGACATTGAATGAGAGTTAATGCGTTTTGTTTCATAACCTGTAAAAATCATTAAAAAAAACAAAACAACACAAAATGGCCTGGGGGGATTCGAACCCAGGACCATCAACCTCACGCGCACACACACAAACCAACTGAGCCAAGCTGTTCTTCTGAAATAATATCCACCACAATATCATAAAATATAATACCCAATTTTAAAATACGAATTTGGCGCCAGACTTCATCTTCCTCATTCAAATTACCTGCGAAATTTCCTAGGCTTTCTCCTGCGAATTTTCCTGCAAACTTTCAAAACCAGAATCCTATGTTTTTGTGAATATCAATCAAATCGCAACATCAATTCAAATTAACAGCCCAGATCAATTATACAAGGATCATAGGTCACAGCCATGTGCTTAGATTTCATTTAAATGTCCTAAAGCCTAAGATCCCAAATTCGAGCTTCAAACCCTAGTAATGGCATCTCCTTGATTCTGCAACAAAAACTCAATTCAAGTATACAAAAACATTCCAGAGACATCAATAAACAAGAATCAGTGCACAAAAATCATTTATATTAGTTGAATCAATGAAATCGAAAAACTCAAGAACTCAAGAATGTGATGATTCAGTTTCAATGAATTATGATGTTTTGAATGATGAGAATGATTGGGATAGCTTCAGTGATGTTCCAGGAACCTATTACAACCTTTAGAATGTCTTGATATAACCTCTATTGCACAATCCGAATGTGACTTTTTAACACTTTTTGAGAGTTTGAATGAGGTGTTCTTGGCTGCAAAAATCCGTGTCCTAGGCTGCTCAAGGTTCTATGTATATATATGAATGAGATTAGGTCAAAAAAAACTATCACTCTTTGGAATTTTTGGATGTTTGAAGATTGAAAAAGATTTGTCATGAAATTTGATTTTTCTTTGATCTAATATTGCTATTTTGGGACAATCCTCATAACTTGTGTATCAATCTGATCCAAATATTATTTATGACATTCTAGAAGCAACATCCTTTTTCAAATATATGATTTTATATTTTATTTCAATTTAAATTGTATTTTAATGAATAAAATTAAAATAAATATGAAATAAAAAATAAAAAATCATAAAAAAGGTGGGTTGGGTCGTGCTTGATGACATTGTAAAGATGGGATGGCAATTTGGTGGGCTCATTTAGCAAAAATTTGATTTAAAGCCTTATTTGCTTCATAAGTTTCCCTAAAATTTCCCAACTTTGCAAGGGCACAAATCCTTCAATTTTAATGCTATGAGGGTGTTCTTGGACATTTTGGAAATCTTAAAGAGTCCTCTAACCAACCTCTTTGGTCTCATGTCCATATCTTTTACCATTCTCAAGTTATGCTCTTTTGAAGTTGTTGACTTTTTGTTGACTTTTAAAAGGACCTATAATGTCTTAGCTCATACCTTCCAAATGAAGCATTTTTGGGCTTGGCTTGTTAGACACAAAGTTGTAGAGAATTCAATTTCCTTCAAAATGAGCTTTGGATGGAAAAATTTTGATGAAGCATGTGAAAGTTATGACTGGTCAAAGTTCAGTTGACTTTTCCTGTGAAAACCCTAATTTAGAAACTCCTGATTCTTGATGATCTGAAATCTTCTTGATGAATCATGATCAACCCTTGATAAAATGATGAATTTTACTTCATATAATTGATGTTGGTAAAAAATCATGAAGTTTGACTTTGGTTTGACCACAGTTGACCTCAGTTTGACTTTTTAACTGCTTTGACTGCTTTTAACCTATCTGATCATCTGACTGAGCAAACCTTTGAGAAAAGTCTTGAAATTTGTCATGGGGATTATTGAACACATATAAGATGTTATGAAGCTCACTTGAAGTCTTGGAAGTCCATTTATCCTAATTAAAGTAAAAACCCTAGTTTAGGATGCATTGCTTAGGAGAATGCATTGTCTGAGGGAATTGTCACATCTTCTGACTAATTGTGAACTTTGTGAACCTTGTGAACCTCATGAGAGGTCTTGTGAACCTCTTAGTACACAATTTCTTGTCTTGTGGAGGGAAAATTTTGGGGTGCAACAACCGCCACCCAGGAAGAGGAAATTAATAGGTTGAAGGCTCAATTAGCTGACTTCGAGAAGCTATCCGGGGAGCGGGAGAAGTCCTTGAACATGGCCTCTAGGCGGGTTAAGGAATTGGAGGAGTTGGTGGTATATACTAAAAAGAATGTTGCGGAGGAGATTGCTCGTTTGAAATATGACTTGGCCCCGGCTAAGGACGAGTCTGAAGAGATAAGGTCTCTGAAGACCCGGGAAGAGTTGGTGGCCAAGATTGAGGAGGGGTATGCCGACCTCGAAGAGATGGCTGGTGTCTCTTTCAAGAACGTGGTTGATCAATTGAAAATATTCAACCCCGGCTTGACGTTCAACAAGGAAGACACTAGTTTCATGTATAAAGTTGAAGACGTCATTATCCACATCCCCGAGTACCTCAAAGAAACTAAGCAGGCCAACCCATGGACGAGGACCTTGGGAACACAACTGAGGGCCATCTGGAACACGATGTCGAAGCCTGAGACTTGTAATTTTTCGTATGTTTTTTGTTGGCTGGCCTGCGTGCCATAGCCTTTTTTCTTTTGACGGGGGAGTATGCTCCCCCTTTTATGTAACCTAAGAAAAGGTTAGTCCTCGTGGCTGCATTTTAATGTTTCATGTTTACGACCTTGGTGGTCGGATTATATATTTTGTTGTATTTGAGGGTGTGTCCGTTGGAGGGCACACTTTGTTTATTATTTTCGCTAAGTGTTTATAACTTTGGGAAGGTGGTGCTCGGTATAAATATCTGTTCGTTTGGGGTGCTGGGAAGAATGCCATCTATAAGGTTGGTCGGGGGGCGATGTTCGGAACATGTTAATGATCTGTGCTTCGCAGTGTGAACGTCCCATCGCGAGATGGGTGTTCTGTCTGGTGGTGGTACTTAGACGATGATGGACTCATTTGAGGATCCAATCGTGTGAGGATGACCGTCCTCGTTCTTGAGGAGGGTCTTACCGAACTAAATGTATAGCATGCAATACTTGTACATGTGTATGCATTTTAGGCCGATGCTGGTGCCGAATGACGCCTTAACTGTAGTATTATTTGAGTTTTTCGGCGTTCCAAGGATGAGTAAGTTCTTCCCCTTTCAAATTTTCTAAGTAATATGCTTTGTTGTCCGTCTTTGCTTGGACTCGGTAGGGTCCTTCATAGTTACCGGTAAGCTTTCCCTCTTTGGGATCTTTATGACTTCTTCTGAGCATGAGGTTGCCGACTGGGAAAGCTCATTTGATGACCTTAGCATCGTGCCTTAAAGTAATATTTTTTTTGAGGGATTCCTAGCATAGGGCTGCCCCTGACCTAACTTCCTCGACTAGATCGAGCTCCTCGCGTAATATTTTTGCGTTGGTATCTTCGTCCATAGGAGCTCCTGTCTGTCTGGATTGGATGTGAATCTCTACGGGAATAACGACTTCCATTTCGTACGCAAATCGAATGGGGGTTTCCCCTGTGGTCGAGTGAGGAGTAGTCGGATAAGCCCATAGGACACTGTGCAATTCTTCGACCCAACGCCTCTTGATCTCGTCCAGTCTTTGCTTGAGGCCTCGAAGAATGACTTTGTTCACCGCTTCCGTTTGCCCGTTGGTTTGCAGGTGTTCCACAGATGCGAAATCTTGTTTGGCTCCGACGCTGGCAACGAACTCTTGGAAATTCTTGTCTATTAATTGAGTGTCGTTGTCGGTAATGATCGCTTGAGGAATCTAGAAAAGGACGAGGATGTTACGTTTGAAGAAACACAATATGTTGAGGGCCGTGATTTTGGCCAGGGGTTCAACTTCGATCCACTTCATGAAGTAGTCGACACCGACGATTAAGTACTTTTTTTGGTTTGAACCGACAACGAAAGGGCCGAGGATGTCTAGGCCCCATGCGAATGGCCATGGGGAAGACATTGTTATTAGCTCATTTGGTGGAGCGAGGTGCATGTCCCTATGCCGTTGGCATTTGTCACATTTCTTCACATGCTCATTTGCATCGTTTTGCATCGTGGGCCAATAGTATCCTGCCCGGAGGGCTTTTCTTGTGAGGGATCATCCGCCCAAGTGTTGGGCATTGATTCCTTCATGAATCTCACGCAAAACATGCGGGACTAATTCTTCCTCGACGCACCTAAGGAGAGGTATGGAGAACCCTCGTTGGTAGAGTTTTCCTTCGATTAGGACGTATGAGCATGATCGTCGTTTGATAATGCTAGCCTCCTTTGGGTCTTCGGGCAACTCGTTGCTGGTTAGAAATTTGTACACATGGGTCATCCAACAGTTGGCGTCACCGACGACGTTGATGTGTAACGTCGCTTTTGATCTTTCGATGCTGGGTCGTTGAAGTATTTCCTAAATAACTGATTCATTTCCTCCTTTCTTCTTTGTGCTCGCGAGTTTCGAGAGAATATCTGCTCGGATGTTGTTTTCGTGAGGTACATGTCTTACTTCTACGGACGTGGATTTCACGATCTTCTCCTTGACCAGAGTTAAGTATTCTGATAAGCTGTCACTTTTGACCTGGTACTCTCCTCTGACCTGCATGGCCACTAGTTGAGAGTCTGTGCAGATGGTGATCTCCTTGCCCCTAGGTCGTTGGCCAGTCTCAATCCTGCGAGGAATGCCTCATACTCCGCTTGGTTGTTGGACGTTGGGAATGATAGTGTAAGGGATACCTCAATCAGAATACCTTCCTCATTCTCCAAGATAATTCCCGTGCCGCTCCCCGTCGAGCTTGACGCACCGTCCACTAAGATAGTCCATTTTCTGGATGGGCGTGCCCCAGGCCGGAGGTTCCTGCATGTTTTCTTTATTTGAGGGGATTTGTTACGCCTGGGAGACGAACGAGTCCTCTTCTTGATAGAACTAGAAGATTCTGGTTGTTGATCTTTTCTCTGCCTGGGCGACCTGCTGTGGGACCGACGATACTTCTGTTAGACGCCGTGGCTAGTGATCTAGAGGGGGGGTGAATGGATCACCTCCTTGTTTACAAGGATTTAAAAGATTTTTCAGAGTTTTGGAAAGTTAACGGAAACAACTGTCCCAAATATACAAGCGTCTATTATGGACCAGCCACTAGAAGACCGGACATGTGATAACGTGTTGGATTTACGATTGTGATGATAAAGGATTAAACACACAATATGTAAAACAGTTGAATGCACCTATCACAAAGCTATTTCCAATGAATCAAAAACAATTGAAAACGTAAATAGAGATAGAGAAGAGATACAATACGCAGAGATTTGGTAAGGAAGTTCCCCACGTTCGTC
Organism: Lathyrus aphaca; assembly: GCA_963966055.1. NCBI lineage: Eukaryota > Viridiplantae > Streptophyta > Magnoliopsida > Fabales > Fabaceae > Lathyrus > Lathyrus aphaca. Next base: position 98,405,468 of record OZ014521.1, read on the forward strand.
CTCGCGTGTGGGTACGTCTCCCTCTCAATTTCAAACCGAAATTGAGAACTTTTATATCAATATTGCTGAATTCGTCGATTACAAGGTTGCAATACAAACACCAGAAATCTATACACCTAGATCTTCCTATTGTATCAACCTTCACTTGATCTGAGCCCAATCAAGATTCCCTGCAAGTAATACAAGCAATTCACCGGTTCCACGACCTATTTGCGAAATCCCCCGATTTCCAAATCTTACGCTGCGGCTGAATCTGTCTTGTAAACGTGACTAACAAACCCTCAAGAACACGCCCGTTCTTGAAGGAAAACCCAGCTGGTTTTTCCTTGAAACCTTCTATCAAACTTCAACTCAGCTGGATCTCCGATCGTACCACTGAACGTTATCTCGAAAGCCTTCAATTCACAGAGCAGCATACACTTCCTTGTTGATGTTCTTGAATTAAGGTCTTTGAGAAGATGATGAAGATGATTTGATTCTAGGATTCAATCCCGCTCAACATTGAATTGTCCAACACTCCAAAATCCTTTTCTTGATGTGTACTTCAATGATCTATCACTGTAAAATTCGTCTGCAATTTTCTGTGATCTGTTACAGCACTAAATGAAACACTCCACATATATATGCAGATTCTGTTAGAAGAAAAACAGACTAATGAATCGATTCAAGACATGATGAATCGATACATACTGAACAAATATATAAAAACAGAGAATAGAACAAGCAATGAATCGATGCATGTTTGTATGCGTCGATTCATAGAAGAAAATCCAGAACCATTCAAACAGCATGAATCGATACATGATAAGATGAATCGATTCATTTTGCGAATTTCCAGAATCCTTCAAACAGCAAGAATCGATTCATGATGGAATGAATCGATTCATTTTGCGTATTTTTCAAAAGATCAAAAACATTGAAAACAAATGAAACAAAAGATCTAAAGGCAAGCATTTTTCTTAATATGAAGAAAACACAAACACTTAAAAATTATAATCAATCAAAACTAAGGTTGCTCACAAACTCCCCCTTTTTGATGATGACAAAATTTTGAAGTGTGAGAATTACTCCCCCTGAGGTTGTGCCTGTCATTGTCTTTTCACACTTGCCTTTTTCTCCCCCTTTGTCAACAGTAAGAAAGAATCATAGGTGAAGAAACCGAATCAACAGTACAAAGATATAGAAGCAGATTTCACTCACAAAGAATGAAACATAAAGTGCAAACAATTTAGACAAAAGCAAATAATCATAGGCAGTGAAATTGTCAAATAGAGTTGCGAATTACATAACCAAACCAAACCATAAAGTGTTTAAACAAGAAAAACAAAGAAACTTAAGCAACAAACAATGATGATATGCAAAATGAAATGCAGCTTCAATGAGGGAAATGGCCACCACACGACTCCGCATCATCTCGATCAGGGTCACGGAAACTTGGAGGATGAGGTGGAGGAGGCATTTCATCTGGATTCTGTCCCATGAAAGCGTAACGCCTGAAACGCCTCTGAACCTCTGTGCTTTTAAACCTTTCCATAATCCCCGGGTGCGAACGACAATCATCCATAAATCCAGACATCTCATTATAGAACACTTGATGCCACTTAACCAATTCAGTATGCCATGAATGTTGATTATGATACATTCTAGTATGCTCATCATGCCATTCTCGATGCTCTTTATGCCATTCCGTTTGCTGGACATGCCACGCACGAGCTTCTTCATGCCGAGCATTGTTTGCAACTTCCAACTGTGCAAACATTTGAGTAAGATAGGCCGGAGCAGCAGTAGAGGAAGTCGGTAGAGCCGATGAAGGAGCCGGATCATAGTTTGTAGGAGACCACCTTTGTGGTACCCACTCACCCCAACCGGTGTTGGCATTCGCATTAGGAGGATTTTCTGCCTCTTCCATATCTTCATCCCTTTGTTCTTCAACATAAATGTGTTCAGACGGAATGTCAAAGTTGTAGATGCGGGTTCGAGTGCTGCGTTCAAAGAAGTAGTAGAAGCGACGCTCGATGTCCCATCGATAACCCATATGAGAGAGTGTGGCATTGTTGAATTCTTGCACACTAGAGGCTGATAAGAGAGGCACAGGAGGGAAAGCCACTTTCCAAAACTTGAGAATCCACATGATCTGGGCAGCATATGCAAGAGTGATGTTTTTGGAGCTGTTCCGCGTAAGAAAGATACGCTTGACAGTAATTGGCCCAGTTTAATGGTATCTTCTTCTGCAAAATGTACAATAAATGGATATCCGGCTTGTCCAATCGAGAATGCCCACCGGACCTTGGACGCAAGATATGTGAAAGTATCCAGTGCAGAATTCTTGGAACACTTTTAATCATACCAGAAGTCAGAGACTCATCATCAGCAAGAGGTCTCCCCAATTTAGAAATGGATGTACAATATTCCTTCAACTTAAATTGTGTTTCAAAGTTCTGGTCATGCCACATCTGCAATTCATGCAACAGAGATGGCAGATTGAACATTGTGGACCAGTCATCAGCCTCAAAACGGTAAGTTCTGGTTCCAATCGAACACTTGAACATGTAGCCTTTTCCAGTTTTCACACCAGCATAGAAAGCACGAATAAAGTCTTCATGATACTCATCTTTAACAGATAAAAAGGAACCAAGATTTTGTGCTTCGATTAAATCCGCAACTTCTTCTAAACAGAGAGTACGTACATCACTAGTATCGAAAACATGTGGCTTCATAACTAACCTTGTTTTAAAAGAATCTTCAAATTCTTCAACAATGGCAGGATGAAGAATTGCAGTCCCGGATGGAGGAATTTCAGGAACAGAAGGAGCCTGATGAGAATACCCAACGGGTTCTTTGCCTTTACGTTTACCTTTTTCTCTTGGAAGCAAGACTCTTGGAGGCATGGTGATGAGATTAGGGTTTTGAGAGAAGAGGGGTTTTTGTGACAGTTAGAGTTTGATGCAAATGATGCAAATGAGATGATGAGAAAGACATAATGGAGTTTTATAACCGATAGACATGTCATGGCAGTTGCTGACGTGTCGATTCATTAAAAAATAAATTGAATTTACAACAGGATGCGTCGATTCATGACTGTATGTATCGATTCATTTCACGAAAATTTTTAAAAATTAGAATGCTATGTATCGATACAAGCCATTATGTATCAATACATACTGTAACCATTTAGACAGAAATTAAAAGAAAATCAACATGAATCGATTCAAGATTGTTGTGATCGATTCATAATGCGAATTTTTGAAATACAAATGACAATGTATCGATACAAGTCACTATGAATCAATACATACTGTAACTATTTTGATAGAAATTAAAAGAAAATCAACATGAATCGATTCAAGCATGTTGTGATCGATTCATAATACGAAAATTTTGAAATTCCAGTGGATATGCAAGAATTGACACAACAATGAATATGCAAAATAAACATTATGCTGCAGAATGAATCACAACATTGTAAAAATGCTTAAGAATACTTTACAAATAAAAACATCAATGTTCAAACATTCATATGAAAAGAATTTCATGTAAACAAGAAATCATTGCTCAAACATACATTGATCATACAATATCAACAAAGTGAAGAGAGGAACAATATTACCTCCGTCGTAGTATTCTCATGAGGTACGAGTGAAGACTACAATCAGAACTTAGCAAATACGATGAGATAAATAGAAACTACATCAATCAAACTTAAGACACCAATGCGGAGAGATCAAGAATCCCCAATTCGCGACGAATGTTGAAGAATGGTTCAGTTGCCAAAGGTTTAGTGAAAATGTCAGCAAGTTGATTTTTAGTATCAACATGCTCAAAAACAACATCTCCTTTTTCAACATGATCGTGAAGGAAGTGATGTCTAATCTCAATATGTTTGGTGCGTGAGTGTAAAACAGGATTCTTAGTGAGATTAATGGCACTAGTGTTGTCACATTTAATTGGAATGCGTTTAAGTTCAATGTCAAAATCTTGTAGTTGTTGTCTTAGCCACAAAATTTGAGCACAACAGCTACTGGCTGCAACATACTCAGCCTCTGCAATAGACAAAGCTACGGATACTTGCTTTTTACTATGCCAACTTATTAAAGAATTTGAAAACAGATGACATGTGCCACTAGTGCTTTTCCTATCTGATTTGTAGCCAGCAAAATCAGAATCAAAATAACCTACTAAGCTGCAATCGCTTCCTTTGGAATACCAAAGCCCATATTTAGGTGTTCCATTAAGATACCTAAATATACGCTTGACTGATTTTAAGTGAGATTCCTTAGGATTTGATTGATATCTTGCACACATACACACACTAAACATAATGTCCGGTCTAGAAGCAGTAAGATACAAGAGAGACCCAATCATACCTCTATACCTTTTGACATCAACACACTTACCATGTTCATCTTTGTCCAAGTTTTCGTTGGTAGGCATAGGAGTGTCAATTGATTTAGAATTATTCATTCCAAAACGCTTGAGCAGCTCTCTGCAGTATTTTGTTTGACATACTGCTGTACCTTCATCAAGTTGCTTTATTTGGAGGCCTAAGAAGTAGTTCAACTCCCCCATAAGACTCATCTCAAACTCACCCTGCATAACATTAGAAAATTCTTCGACCAAGTGTATGTTAGTTGAACCAAAAATTATATCGTCTACATAAACTTGAACTAAAAGAATGTGCTTTCCTTTGTGTTTAATGAAGAGTGTATTATCCACTTTACCTCTAGAATATCCATGATCAAGTAGAAATTTGCTAAGTCTTTCGTACCACACACAGGGTGCTTGCTTAAGACCATATAAAGCACGTTTTAATTTGTAAACATGATCTAGATATTCAGAATTTTCAAAACCAGGAGGTTGTGAAACCTATACTTCTTCATTTATAACACCATTTAAAAACACACTCTTTACGTCCATTTGGTAAAGCTTGAAATTCATAGAACACGCATAGGCAAGCAAAAGGCGTATAGCTTCAAGGCGAGCCACCGGAGCATAAGTCTCCTCATAATCTATGCCCTCCTCTTGGTTATACCCTTGTGCTACCAAGCGTGCCTTGTTTCTAGTTATCACTCCGCTTTCATCAAGTTTATTCCTAAAAACCCATTTAGTACCTATGATGTGATGATCTCGCGGACGAGGGACAAGTTCCCAAACGTCATTTATTTTAAATTGATTAAGCTCTTCTTGCATGGCCATTAGCCAAAATTCATCAACCAAGGCCTCTTTAGCATTTTTAGGTTCCACTTGTGATACAAAAGCGAAGTGAGAACAAAAATTACTTATCTTAGAACGAGTCAACACTCCCTTTGAAATATCTCCCAATATATTGTCTATAGGGTGGTCTTTAGAGGATTTCCAAGCTGGTGGAAGGTCCTTCACTTCAGATGTTCCTTCCTCTTTATCTTTTTCATGACAAGTATCTTCCTCCTTCTCAATAGCAACCGCTTCAGATTGATCAATTTCCGAAACAACTTCTTTGAGTATGTCTTCTGTAGATACACCTGCGTCATCAAAAGAGATACCTACACTACCTTTACCAAGTATAGCTCCTTTGTTATTGTCTCCATAAGTAACATAACCCTTCTTCTTTGCTTTGAAGTCAATAAAAAGCGATATGTCACCCGTCATGTGCCTTGAACACCCGTTGTCCAGAAACCATCTTCTTTCCATGGATGCAAGACACTCATCCTACAATATCAAAAGAGAGAGGTAGGTACCCAATTTTTATTGGGTCCAAGTGGGTAAGTGGTAACATGACTGTCTTTAGGCATCCATTGATAAATGCCTTTAGGCACTAGAAATCTTCTAAATTTGCATTTCTCAATGGTATGGCCAGCATGACAACAATAATGACAAACACTACGATAATGATGTTGTTTACGATTGGTCCTTAAATCCTTTAGAACAAAAGAATATTTTTCATATGGAGGATTTAATGACTTTTTGAACAACCTAGTATCAACGACATAAGTAATCTTAGGTTGCAAGGCTTTTTCCAATTTGACTTTAAGAGAGATGACCTCTTGTTGCCAAATGTGACACCTTTCACAATGCCTTATTTTACTACAACCATCAATATCAATAGCTTTTGAATTTTCTGCAATACCAGCTTTCAAGTATTCTAAATCTTTTTCAGCATGTTATACTTTACCTTCCAAGTATGAAATTTTTTTTTTATCGGAAGATAATCTTTTGAATGCTTCTATAACTTCATTATGCAGTTTTTCAAAAGCTACTTTCAATTCAGAAAAGGACATAGAAGAGAAATTGTTATAATAAGCTTGTTTTACCTTTTTATCATCACTTTTCTTCTTGTGGTGGGACTGATTTTTGGTGTGAGCCATAAGACACAAATTTGTGGTTTCATCGCTATCACTTGAGCATTGTGTACTTGATGAATCACTATCACTTTCCCAAGCAATGTAAGCTCTTCTTTGCTTATTATACCTTTTTGGTGGAGCTTTTCCTTTATCCTTTTTCTTTAAAGGACAATCCGTTTTATAATATCCGGACTTGCCACAATTAAAGCAAGACCCTCTTTCTCTATTCTTCTTACTCTCTTCCTGTTTTGAATCTATAGATTGTCTTCTAAACTTTATGAGATTTTTGTCGGAATGCTTGATTCCATTCTTTCGAATGAATCTATTATATCTCCTAACAAAAAGTCCCATTTCTTCGTCACCGGAGTCTTCGTCACTACTTGACTCATTGTTGCTTAGCTCTTTTTGTGAGGACTTTGAGTTTGAAGCCATAAGAGCTATAGGCCTCTTCTCACCCTCTTTGTCTTTATTCTTCTCTTTTCCCTTTTTAATTTTGTTCTCAAACTTTTCTAGACTTTCTAGTTCTTGTTGACGTTCCTCCAGCTTTCCAAACAAAGTAGTCATTGTGAGTGTCGTTAGATCATTGACTTCCTTGATAGCTGTTACTTTAGGTTGCCATTCCCTGCTAAGACATCTCAGAATTTTATTAGTAGCAATATCATTGGAAACAGGTTTTCCAAGTGCATTCAAACGATTAATGAGATAAACAAATCTCTTTTGCATGTCGGGAATATATTCTCCTTGTTTCATGCTGTTGCACCCCAAAATTTGCCCTCACAATACAAGAATTTGTGTGCTAAGAAGGTTCACAAGGTTCACAAGACCTTTTCATGAAGTTCAAGAAGTCTACAAGTCACTTTATGAGGTTCACAAGATTCACAATACTTACAAGACCTTCCATGAGGTTCATGAAGTTTACAAAACACTCCATGAGGTTCACAAGGTTCACAAGACCTCCCATAAGGTTCACAAGGTTCACAAGACCTCCCATGAGGTTCACAAGGTTCACAAGACATTTTATGATGGTTCACAAGGTTCACAAAGTTCACAAATAGTCAGAAGTTTGACAATTCCCTCAGACAAGGCATTCTCCTAAGCAGTGCATCCAAAACTAGGGTTTTGACTTTAATCAGGCTAAATGGACTTCCAAGACTTCAAGTGAGCTTCATAACATCTTATATGTGTGTAAGAACCCCCCATGACAAGTTTCAAGACTTTTCTCAAAAGTTTGCTCAATCAGATGATCAGATAAGTCAAAACCAGTCAAAGCAGTTAAAAAGTCAAACTGAGGTCAACTGTGGTCAAACCAAAGTCAAACTTCATGATTTTTTGCCAACATCAAGTATATGAAGTAAAATTAATCATTTGATCAAGGGTTGATCATGATTCATCTAGGATATTTCAGATCATCAAGAATCAGGAGTTTCTAAATTAGGGTTTCCTCAGTAAAAGTCAACTGAACTTTGACCAGCCATAACTTTCACATGCTTCATCACCAAGTCTCCATACAAAGCTCATTTTGAAGGAAATTGAATTCTCTACAACTTTGTGTATCACAAGCCAAGCCCAAAAATGCTTCATTTGGAAGGTATGAGCTAAGACATTATAGGTCCTTTTGAAAGTCAACAAAAAGTCAACAACTTCAAAAGGGCATAACTTGAGAATAGTAAATGATATGAACATGAAACTAGTGGGATTGGTTAGAGGACTCTTCAAGCTTTCCAAAATGTTCAAGAACACCCTCATAGCATTAAAAATGAAGGATGTGTGCCCTTGCAAAGTTGAGAAATTTTTGGTTGGTTTATGAAGAAAATGGAGGTTTAAAACCAATTTTTTCTAAATGGGCTTGCCATATGATGACCCAATCCATACCATTACCTCATGCACGACCCAAGTCTCTAAAAATCAGATTTTTTTATCATTTTATTTTATTTATTTTGATTTAATTCATTTAAAATCATTTTAAATTAAAATAAAATATAAAAGTCAAAGATTTAAAAGGGATTGAGCTTCTAGAAATTCATAAAGATGATTGGTATTAAAGTGGTAAGAGGATCATGATGATTGGCTTAAAATAGAAGGTGTTCATACAAGAATATTGGAATTTAAAGCCTTATCTTTTTCAATCTTTTCTAATCAATTTTTTCACACAATGATCAATTTTTTCTGACCTAATTCATTGCACTATAAGTATAGAACATAACCCTACTCATTGCACACGAATTTTCTGCCTCCAAGTGAACATTCAAGCTTTCAAAAATCACTCCAAATTTGAAATTCGATTTCTGCCATTTAGGTTCATTCAGCACGATTTAAAGGTGTAAATTTGTTCCTTGGGAGGTCTATAAGCTATCTCCATCATCATTATCATTGCATCCATGGCCGAATGCTCTAACCGAATCCATTCTTGTTCAAAATTTCATGCTTTTCGATTTCATAAATTTAACTGTCAAAACTTGATTCTAACTATTGATTTGTGTTTAGTTTGAGGTGTAGAAGAAATCTGGATATTTGGTTTGAAGCTTCATGGCCGCAATCATGTTTTGCCATAACTAGGGTTTTAACCAAGCATTTAGGGCTATGCGATTTAAGCTGTATAAATAAAATTAATTGATGAAATTGAACTGTGTGAAACCTGGGCAAGCTGTTAGCACAATCAATTTGGACCAATTTTACATGTTTTGCAGGTTTTCAAAATCATAGGTTTTCCTACGGGAAAATTCGCAGCAAAACACCCAAGAAATTTCGCAGGAAATTTCGTAGGGTGAGAGGTAGAAGACGATTGTGTTGGCGCGTTTCTGGAAATTCAAATGTTGAATTTAATATTTTATTAATTCGTTCTAACCTAATAACATGTATATGCTTGTGGCCTGGTGGTTGGATACGTACGCTGGTGATGTAAACGTCTGGGGTTCGAATCCCAGTTTTACCATTTCTCTTCTCTGTTTTTTTTTCCTCCTATTTTTTTCAGGTTTAATATATATTTTATGATACTCATACCATAGCACAAAGGGGTGGCGTAGCCCAGTGGATGGAGACAGAGTTGGAGAGTGAGGGGGCAAGGGTTCAAACCCTACCTGCAGCATTTTGGTATTTCTGTATTTTTCTTATTTTATTTATTTTATTATATAAATACTATTTTGTTTAAATTAGTAAATCTAAAAATCTAAAAATAATTTCTAAAATAATAATAATAATAATATTTTATAAAACTAATTTCTTTTTATTAATATGTATATATTATATTTGTATAATTCATTCATATAATTGAATTAATATTTAGTATTTAATATTTTTGCATATAAAACCTAATTTATTTTTTTATAAACCCTAAAAAACACATTTTTCTCAAACCCTAATTTTCTTCTATTTAAAATTTAATTCTATTATAATTTATAAATCTTAATTATGTATATATGTATTATATAATTTGTTTATAATTAATTTATTGTATATAAATAATTGTTTTATTATGTTTAAAAATAGTTAAAAATTACTAATTTAATTTTATAATTATAACTTTATTTTTATAATATTTTCATAATTAATTTAATTTTATAATTTGTATATAACTTAAAACTCTATAATAATTCTTATAATTGTCAATATTTTCTTATTAACTTTAAATAATTGTTTATAAAAATTTGATCTCTTCTTTTAATTATTATAATATTTTTGCTTATTTCATTATTATTATTATTAATTATGTTTATTACTAACCCCATTTAATTTAGTATTATTTTTATTATTTTTATTATTTTCACTAACCCAATTATAATTATATATTTATTTTACTTATGCTATTTAAATTGCTTTATTATTATTATTATTGTAATTGCTCCTTGGTGTAATATTTAATAGTAATGTTTAAATTATTTATTTTATGCTATGGTTAGTAAATAGGGAGTGTAACATGTATGTTTATTTAAAATTAATTTAGATCACTTAATTTAAAGATAAATATTAAAATTGAACACTCACACACTTAAGTCGATCTTTGATCGCCATCTCACTTCCTTAGGGATACCTCTCATGTTGCCTAATCAAAAAGGTCAAGTAGGGTGTATAAAGCAAAAGTCCCTCAAAATAAAGTCATCTAGTCCCTTAACAAATAAAAGATCAAGTCCCTTTCGAATGTTGCCTTCGTAATGATCTTGTCCCTTTCGAATAAAGATGACAGTCCCTCCAAAATTGCCTAATACATCCCACAGTTGCCTACATTAACAGATGACCCTTACTTGTCCCTCACATCCAAGGTAATGACTACCTATTCCTTAATAATAGGGATAGTCTTACCATTTAAAGGATTCAAGAACAGAAAAGACTTAAAACTTAGGGTAGGTTCCTCATAGTTACTTGCTCACTCTTCAAAACTTTTCAAACACTTCACACATTTCAAACAATTTTCAAAACAAAGGTTTATACGCATCCGTACATGGATCATTATAAACATTTAAGAAAATTTCTATTCACACACTACACATTTCAAAAACATTTTAAAGTGAGCTAAGTAGCTAAGAGCCATGGATAACCATGGATGTAAAGGGTGCTAACACCTTCCCTTTACATAACCTACCCCCCGAACCCAAAAATCTTTTAAGGTCTTTCCTATTCTTTTATGCCCTTTCCTTTTGGATAAAATAAAAGTCGGTGGCGACTCTTGCTATCCGCAACATTTAACTAAAGTCAGTTCTCCCACCGTGTTACACATGCGAAAGAGTTCGAACTCTTGATTAAGTGTGTTAATGCGGGACTGTTTTACTTCAGTTGTACCATCATGTGCAATTTCTAAAGCATCCCACATTTCTTTAGCTGTCGAGCAGTGGGAAACTCGATAATACTCATCTGCACTAAGTGCTGAAATTAGCATATTTCGAGCTCTCCAATCACTTGACCACTTTTTCTCATCTTTTTCATCCCAATCATCTTCTGGTTTAGGTACTATGGCACCTGCCTCATTCATCATGGTAATTTGAAAAGGACCATTTTGAATGGCAGCCCATACGCGCCTATCAACAGAATTTATGTGAACTCGCATGCAGTCTTTCCAGTAGCCATAATTTTCACCATTGAAAACAGGAGCTCTATTGTACGCCCCCTTTGGTTCAGAATCCATAACGTTACAGGCAGCCACAAAGCACCAGCGAACCGGTGCTCTGATACCACTTGTTAGATGCTGTGGCTAGTGATCTAGAGGGGGGGGGGTGAATGGATCACCTCCTTGTTTACAAGGATTTAAAAGATTTTTCAGAGTTTTCGAAAGTTAACGGAAACAACGGTCCCAAATATACAAGCGTCTATTCTGGACCAGCCACTAGAAGACCGGACATGTGATAACATGCTGGATTTACGATTGAGATGATAAAGGATTAAACACACAATATGTAAAACAGTTGAATGCACCTATCACAAAGCTATTTCCAATGAATAAAAAACAATTGAAAACGTAAATAGAGATAGAGAAGAGATACAATACGCAGAGATTTGGTAAGGAAGTTCCCCACATTCGTCCTCGCGTGTGGGTACGTCTCCCTCTCAATTTTAAACCGAAATTGAGAAATTTTATATCAATATTGCTGAATTCGTCGATTATAAGGTTGCAATACAAACACCAGAAATCTATACACCTAGATCTTCCTATTGTATCAACCTTCACTTGATCTGAGCCCAATCAAGATTCCCTGCAAGTAATATAAGCAATTCACCGGTTCCACGACCTATTTGCGAAATCCCCCGATTTCCAAATCTTACGCTGCGGCTGAATCTGTCTTGTAAACGTGACTAACAAACCCTCAAGAACACGCCCGTTCTTGAAGGAAAACCCAACTGGTTTTTCCTTGAAACCTTCTATCAAACTTCAACTCAGCTGGATCTCCGATCGTACCACTGAACGTTATCTCGAAAGCCTTCAATTCACAGAGCAGCACACACTTCCTTGTTGATGTTCTTGAATTAAGGTCTTTGAGAAGATGATGAAGATGATTTGATTCTAGGTTTCAATCCCGCTCAACATTGAATTGTCCAACACTCCAAAATCCTTTTCTTGATGTGTTCTTCAATGATCTATCACTGTAAAATTCGTCTGCAATTTTCTGTGATCTGTTACAACACTAAATGAAATACTCCACATATATATGCAAATTCTGTTAGAAGAAAAACAGACTAATGAATCGATTCAAGACATGATGAATCGATACATACTGAACAGATTTATAAAAACAGAGAATAGAACAAGCAATGAATCGATGCATGTTTGTATGTGTCGATTCATAGAAGAAAATCCAGAACCATTCAAACAGCATGAATCGATACATGATAAGATGAATCGATTCATTTTGCGAATTTCCAGAATCCTTCAAACAGCATTAATCGATTCATGATGGAATGAGTCGATTCATTTTGCGTATTTTTCAAAAGATCAAAAACATTGAAAACAAATGAAACAAAAGATCTAAAGGCAAGCATTTTTCTTAATATGAAGAAAACACAAACACTTAAAAATTATAATCAATCAAAACTAAGGTTTCTCACAACTTCTTCATCGGGGTGGGTGATCGGGAGCTACTTGATTTCTCAAGAACGTCCAATCTTTCACTCTGGCGTAGGATCAGGAGGTTGATGGTGTTGGTTGCTTCGACCAACACCGCAAGTGTTTGGTTTATTCCCTCTGGAATAGGGATATCAGCGTGCGTGATATCTGGCTGATGGGATGGTTCAGGGGATGGGGATGTTGTCCATCCGTCTTGAGAACGATCCGGCTCCCCTAGGGGAGGGTTGTTCAAGTCATTGTCCCGTTGCTTAACGAGGACGCTGGAGAGAGCACGAGTTGCGGAGGAATCCTCTTGGTGAGCCATCAAGAATGAAATCGAGAGTGATGTTTTATCTTTATGAACGGATGGTGAAAAGACGGGGAGACGGCGTTCCCACAGACGGCGCCACTGATCTTCCCTAGTGATCAGAACTTCAACGGCTGCCGACGTGGATCTTCGAGTCTGCTCGTGCGATGAGGAGAACGGGAGGGGGTGTACCTACAAGGTATCCCGATGCCAAAGTCAGAACGGGCACATGAGTTAGCAAGTACGAGGAAAATGTTTGAGGAGAGAATATTCAATACTTGACCCTTTCAAATGAAAGGGTTTATTTAGAGGGCCTCCAGCGCGTGGCCAACGATCCCTATTTTTGGGCCTGGATCGTGGATCCCCCAAAAATAGCTAACTTCCAGGAAAGAAGCGAGGACGAGCATTATGATCGAGAGATGTTGTGTCTGGCACGAGGCCCCCGAGCAAAGGCTGTCCTGATCGATTATGGGTGGTCCTTACCGTAACCGAGAAGAGGCCATGGACGAGGAGGGGGGACGACCACTATGGCAATGTGTCCCTTGGATAATGAGTTATTGGGCTATTTCATGCGCCATAGAGGATTGAGCCATACCTAGTCGTTGGTCCAGTCCAGAACAATATTAATTGATGATAAGTTGGGAAACTGAAATAGTATATTAGCTTGTTTATTTTATTTGTAATCAGTAACATAAATCGAAAACCTTAAACCCCTTATTCAATCGATTGGTTAAAATAATCAAGAGTCCTTGCAATACGACTCGAGTGTCGCTTCCGTTTACTACGTTTTAAAACTCGTTTTTGACATGTGTGCGATAGTGGATCAAATTGGTGTCGTTGTCGGAGACTCTCTGAAAATTTTAACCAATATTAAAGTCATAGGTGTTTTGATTCTGCACCTGGCCCTTTCATTCTTGTTATTTTGGCCTTTATGCGATCTAGCGTCTAAAACCCGCTTTTTTGAAAAATCTGGTCCGAATAAAAAAATTTACGTGTCATTTTAGTGAAAAATGCAACAATCAAAGTATCGTTTTTGGGACAAAATAGAGGCACCCCCCTAAAATCCCCAAATTCCTTGTGTTTAATTAATTAATTTATTTTCTGTTTTCATATTTTCGAAAAAAATTAGAAAAAAAATGTGGTGTCTTATTTTGATTTTATTTAATATTTAGTAATATTTCCATTTTTTATTTTAATCATTTTTAATTTTTCAATTGTTTTTGTTAATAGGGACATTGTTGGTATTTTATTAATTTGTTGCATTGCTGAAGTAGTTTTTCCTATTAGGCATGGTTGTTTTGATTTTGATCCTGAAGTAGAGAGAACTTTGCACACACGTCGTAGAGCCAATCAGGCTAGTACTAATGCACTTGTTAATGATAATGATTCTGATTTTGTGTTCTCCCATAATTTGATTCTGATTTTGAATTTATTTATCATAACATGGTTAAACAAAGAACTCTAAGAGATATTGTTGCACCAGATGTGAATTATAATGCACTTTTTATTGAGTATCCTAAAGTTGTCACACCTTTTGAATTGAAATCTAGTCTAATACACTTGTTGTCAAGGTTTATTGGTCTTACAAGTGAGGGTCCACATAACCATCTGAAAGAATTTTAGGTTGTGTTTGCACCATTGAGGCATCAAGGAATCATCGAAGATTATGTCAAGTTCAGAGTCTTTCCATTATCACTACAAGAATCTGCAAAAGATTGGATGTATTATGTTGAGCTGAATTCTGTCACAAGCTGTAATGATCTGAAAAGAGTGTTGATGATAATTTGTCATTACATGAATTTTATGAGTATTTGCGATGAATTTGATGGATTTTCGAGGTAAAGATGAGCAAAATTTGAAGAAATATGAATAAAGTGAATAAGATGAAGAAACAAAGCAAGGCCAAGAAATTATGAAGAAATGAGTATTTTTCAGCATAATTTACATCCTGACGTCTGTCCAGTAACTTGATTATATATAGAGTTCCGTAACTCGTTTTGAGACGGAGTTTTTTTTACAAAATAAAGCTAAAAATGATATCTATATTCTATAATAATCACGCACACGATGGAAAGTACCGTATGCGCGATAGAAAGCAATCATGTGTGCGATGGCGCACAATAAGTCTATTTTTTGGGCTTTTCTGACGCATTCTAACATGTTCTTACAATTTTAAAAGGGGATTTTACCCACTTCTTCTAGTGTTCTGAAATTTTGACAAAAAGTGACGGTAACAAACACTTGGAGGGAGATTTTGGGAGCATTGGAAGTCACTGTAAGCAAGTTCTTCAAGGATTTTCATATGTAATCTTCATCTTATTTATTGGTATTTATTTGTATTATTATGAGTAGCTAATCTTCTTTATGCTAGGTTTTGTATGATGAACTTATTTTGAACATGTTGGGACATATGTTAAATATGTCAATGCATGAATAATTGAAGTTATATTTCTATTTAATTTCCACTTATGATTAATACTTTTTATGTGAGACACTTGTTTAGTCTGATTATGGGCGCACATGGAATACAAATTATTAGACTATGCATTGGAACTAGGGAAATTATTGTACTTACGTTGGTTGAATAGAGATAAAAGACCTTTAGTAGTGGGGCATTTGAGTTACCGTACAATTGCATTTCCTAATTTCAATTACATTGGTTGAAGAGGGATATGAGACCTTGATCGAAGTCGCACACGAGTCAAAAATGAGTGATTTTTAAAGTAGTAATGAGAAGCACACTTGAGTATTGTATCACAAGGATTCTTGTCTTGAATTTAACCAACTATAACAACGGTTTATGGGGGTTTAGATTTCAACTTCATGAAAAAATAATTAAAATAAAAAGTGTGATTATCAAATAAGCTAAAACAACTAATCTTACTGATCCGGGTTCTGACTTATCCTCGACTATTATAACACCAATCCCTAAACAACTTCAATCATATTTGATTATGAGATCAATCAGATAAGCGCTTATCAAAATCATACGAATTATGTTCCTGTTTACTGAATTAAGCAAACAAATATGAATATGTCGAGTTAACGAATTAATCAAACAATATTAAAGTTAGAAACATGCATATAATCAAATTTAATCAATTATATCATATGAACACAATTGAATTAAGCAAACAGTTACAATCAAATTAAGAAAATGACTTCATAGAAAAGAATTGAATAGAAATCAAATTAAATTGGTATTAGAATAACTTCAAAGCGATAGAACCCGCAAGCAACATGATTTTCCTTGGGAATTAGTTCTCCATGAAAACCGTACAAAAGCAAAAGTGAAATTCATGAGGAAAAAAACAAAGGTCTTGTCAACAGTAACGTGACAGCTAGGTATAAGAAAGCATCACAAATTTGGGTTATAACCCAACTAGGTCGAAAAACATAAAAAAAAACTCGGCCCAAAACTAAATATTTGTTAAGTCATAATTTAGGTTCTGGCTTCAACGAATTATTTGACCATCTTTCACTTCAAACCCACTCTCGAATGCAACACAAAATTTGTAGCTCTTTGTCTTAACTTTCCAATGCCTAGTAGAAAGCATCAATCCAATACTCGTAGCTAAGGTTATAGTTTGCATAGTGAACATGTATCAAATAACTATTAATGCTGAAATCAAAATACAAATTTAAATTAAAGGCATAAATAAACTAAAATACGAAAACACATTAAAATAGAAAAAATAATAAACTAAACTAAAGAAATGGCTAAGTATAATAGTAGAAGAATGTGTATGAAGATGCACTAATCAAATTCCCTCATACTTGAACTCTTGCACTCCGAGCAAAATAGTATCAAGACTCATGAAAAACAATTGCATTCAGATACTCATTCTAGGCTACAAACTCTTCTTCTATTAAGGGTGCATCGATAGGTACTAATCTTGCACACTAAGGATATCATAAGAACACAAATATGCAATTGTGCAGTCATAAGCCTCCCTCTTATACAAACCAAACTGAATTGTGAAATTATGCCTAAGCCTAACTTACTCATCCTTTTTTTGCTCTCTTTCATTCTAATGCAATCACATTAAGCCTGTTATTTATTCATACACATAGTAAATAAGCCTGTTAGTGACTATGATCCTTATGTTGTCAAAATTTCAAAATTAACCACTTTAGCAACAATAATTTTTTCTTGAAGGTTTCTCAACTGTTAGGCTAAATAACTGGGTGAAGGTCACCTAACTTAAAAGCAAATTCCTATTCAGATCTCTTATCAAGCACAAGATCATTCACTTATTTTCATCAATTTAATCACTTAGTGTGTGATTTCTAGATAGTGTTGACTGTTTGATAAACTACTTAAAGTTATTAATGGATGAGAACTCAAGGCTATGTCATAACAAGTATTTAAATCGATTTCCATATTTGGGAAACTTAAGGTGTTAAAACGATACCGATCTTATAAATTTTTCCCAAGTCTCCACAATCTAACCTCAAATAAATCCATAGCCTAAAAATTTCAAAAGATGCATTGTGTTTCTAAGTCTATTTTTTTAAAGAAAACAAACAAAAACAAAAAAAAATAAATCAAAGAAAACAAAGTAAAAGGTATCCCCCCCACACTTAAAGCACACATTGTCCTCAATGAAAGAACGTAAATACAAAATAAGGGTGAGAGAGAGGAAAGAACACACTCGAGTAGTCAAGGTGGATATGGGATCACATAAGCACCTTTTCCCAAAGAGAGCTCTTCTACAATCTCTTTTTCCAAAGTGAGGATCTCATAGAGTAACTTTGGGTAACATCCATTGAACTTGAAATTTTTATTAGTGCCTTTGCCTTTTATTCCATGATCAAAGAAGAACCTCTGGTAAGTAAATGGGCACATGAAAGTGATCTTCTTTACCACAACATCAGAGATCAAAGGATTAAGGGTCTGTCTCGCTTCTTTTCTTCCATATTCAAATAAGATCTTATGCATACTCATGGATGGACTAATATCACGAGTGTCAACCAAGGTCCATCCAATTCCATTCTCATGTTCATGCAATATTTTTTCTTCTTGCTCAAATTGAAGCTTTGATGAATGATATGAATCATCAGGAAGTGGTTTAGAAGGTGAAAGTGGTTGTTTAACGGAATGTTTTGTTAGGGTAGTTGGGATGTCGAGAGCTTCAGTTGTACAAATAATTTCATCTATAACTTCATCTGTAGGCAAAATGTCAACCTGCAAGGCATCCTCAATCTCAATACAAACAAAACAAAGGTTAGTGATGGTATAATCATCACATGAGTAATTATCATTAAAATCAGACAATGATAGAAAATCAGATAACAACTCAGAATAAGTATCATCAATAGTTTCAGAAAGCAACTCTATTTGAAAAATAGATGCACTTCCAAGGGCTGTTGATTTGATCCTTGAGCTTGTTGCATGGCATTTATTAAAGTGGTAAGTTGTCCAATCTATGTCTGTAAAGTCTGAATACTATAATCAGTTCGTTATTGAAACTGGAGATTATTAGCAACCATTTGCTTGACAAGATCCTCTAATGAAGGTCCAGAAGATGCATAACACCTATCCTGGAATTCCTTCAGAGGCTTATGCGGGTCCTCACATGCAAAACCATTAAAACTTGGCAATAAATGTGTTAAAGCAAATTTTAATTCGAAAGGTACAACAACATAAGCATATTCAATACATAAAGCATCATAATGCACATCAGGAGCATCAAGCTCTCTTAATGTTCTTTCTTCAACCATATTATCAAGATCAAGTTCAAAATCAAATCAGCACAAAATCAAATAAAATCACTACAGATTTAAAAAGAGTGAAAAATAAGAAAAGCGATTAAATTTAAATCTAAAAATATTAAAATAACACTAAAAACAAGAGAAAAATAAAACAAAACTCTAACAAAATTTTAAACTAAAATTTTAAAATTGGCTAAAATCAACAAGAATCCCCAGGCAACGGTGCCAATATGATCTGCTGTCGTACACAGTTCAAAAACAAGTGATTTTTAAAGTAGTAACGGGAAACGACACTCAAGTATTGTATCACAAGGATTTTTGCATTGAATTTAACCAACTATAGCAATAATTTGGGGGTTTAGATTTTGATTTCAAGAAAAAGAAATTAAAATAAAAAGTGATTGTCAGATAAGCTAAAACAATTAATCCTACTGATCCGGGTTCCAACTTATCCCCGACTATTATAACACCAATTCCTAAACGACTTAGATCTTATTTGATTATGAAATCAATCAGACAAGCTCTTATAGCTCTTTGTCTTAACTTTCCAACACCTGGTAGAAAGCGTCAATTCGATACTCGTAGCTCAAGTTATGGTCTGCACAGTGAACATGTATTATATAACTATTAATGCTGAAATTAAAATACGAATATAAATTAAAGACAAAAATACGAAAACACATTAAAATAGAAAAACTAATAAAATAAACTAAAGAAATGCATAAGTATAATAGTAGAAGAATGTGCATGAAGATGCACTAATCAAACCTCTAGTAGGAATTAATGAGTTATATACCAATAGATTGAGTATAGTGGTTTTGTTAATTCACCATGAAAATATAATGACCTTCTCATTCATGTAATGGATTAAACATCAATAGGGGATAAATAAGGGATTATATATAAAACCTGTCTAATTTCACATTATTTCATAACCACCTTTATTTTTTCCATTCAAACTCGAAAATCCCCCATTGTTACTTTCTAAACTCTCACAAATATTTATTTGCTAAATAGAACTCCACGTGGATTCAATATCTTTTTATTACCACAATACTATTGATACATTTGTCTAGAAGTCATCAGGTTTTTGGCGCCGTTGTCAGGGATTGCAAATTTCAACAAGGCAATTTTTGTGCAAAATTTGTTAGGTTTAGTTTTTTTTATTTGTTTCGATTTATTTTATTTTAATATTTTTGTTTCTATTTTTATTCTAGATTCATATTTATTTATTTTTGGATTAGTTTTGGTTTGTTTTTCTTTTTTCTTTTTTCTTTTTCTTTTTTATTCTCGTTTAATTTTTTTATCTAGTGCAGTGCTACTAATATATTCTTCTTTTATGTTGTAGGCGATATGAAGACAGACATGCAAGAAGAAATATATGCTAACTTGACAAAGTTTAAAGCTTATTCAAAGGAACTTGCAACAAAAACTCTAATTCAAAAAAATGCAAGAAATAATTCAGAGCCAAAACCTTACATCAACATTGATCATTCATGGGAGGAGGATTCATCATCTCAACTTGAAGAAACCTTGACTTGATTTATAAAGATGACTTAACTCAATTTCTAGAAAATCAACATCCATTAAGAAATCGTACGAAGTGACATGGAAACATCCTTCGAGAATTTAGAGATGAAACTTGGTCAAGTATCTAGCCAAATAGTATTAAAACTGAGATCTACTGGGGATTTCTATAAAAATATGTCAGATAGTCCTAGAGATGCGGAAATTGAAAGAGAATTCAAATAGGAATGTGAGGTAGTAGATGAAAGAGGAATTGAAAAAGAGAAAGAAGAAGAAAAGTGCACATCATCTGATAAAGAAATAGAAGCAAAAATAGAAGAAGTGAAGGTGAAAAATATATGTGGGAAAAGAACAAGAATGCAATATGATGATTATACAGTTTTATATGAAGCTCCAAAGTCAATAATTCATTTAGACATAGATTTCCAACAACAAAATCTTCAGGAAAATAATATTCCTACATCTAGCAAAAAGGTCGATGAAAGAGGAGAAATAGACGAACTATTGAATGATATTTATGCCTTGTTTGATACTATCAAGTTGAAGAGAATATGGAAGAAAAAACTTTAATTTCTCAAAGTAATGGAATTCCTACCAAACAAGAGGAAAAAGAAGGATGGTGTATTTTTCGTGTCATATATGTCGCCCTAATAAAAAAATCGAAAGGTCAGACTTAGGACCTTAAAGAAGCGCTTAATGGGAGGTAACCCATCAAATAAGTTTTTATTCCAATTGCAATTTTAAATTTCATATTATTTTAATTAATTATTTTTATTTTGTAGCTTGTCATATTAAGGAGCAATATGACAAAGACTTAAGAAAGTGATTGAAATAAGAAAAGGAGAATAAAAATTCTCTCTAATCCTAATTTTTATCTCTAGTCTTTTGCATTTCCAGTGTTGTTTTTGTTTCAGGCAATGGGTAAAAAATGAATCTGCACCTCTCGAGCATCAATATCAATCAAACGAGAGCATATTGGACCAAATAGAACCAAGACTTGAACAACACCGTGTAAGACATGCAAGACTTTTTTTTGCTCCAATGACATGTGAATGTGGAGTTTTCAGAATTTGTATTATTTGCCGCAATTTCATTTTACATCTTACAAGTCAATCTAGAGTAGTAGCTACAATACTCGGTTCTCTTTTGTACCACTTCTCTATGCTTTACTTAACAATTGTCTTTAGACATTATACCTTTCATTAGAATAACATATTTATCATTTTTAACTAGGCATTTTGTCTTTGAGAAATTAACTAATAACCCTTGGTCACACAATTGAGTAATGTTGATGAGATTAACAGTTAGTCCTTTCACAAGGAAAACATCTTCTAAATTGTGTGATCCAGCACACATACTGGTTTTCCAACTCCTTTAATTTCACCTTTAAGGCCATCACCAAATCTGACAGAGCCCACGAGATGAGATTTGATATCAACCAATAACTTCTGAACCCCTGTCATATGTCTAGAGCATCCACTGTCAAAGTACCAGTCTTCTCTAGTTGAATTCCTCAAGGGAGTGTTAATTATAAGGTTCACATCCTACATATAGAGCTTATTTTTTCACTCACTTGATTTGCCTTAGAATAAGTTGAAGATTTTTTTTATCTCCATACAATTTATAACAAATAGGATTTATATGACCATAATCACTACAATAATGACATCTCCAAGTAGATCGGTAATTATTTTGAGGTTCATTATGTCTGTCAGGATATTGTAACGTGCAATTGGACATTATGACCATCTTTTTCCTTAAGAGTAAGGAATTTTTCTTCCAACCTTCTTCTTTGTTTATTATTAGATTTATAATGACCTTCTGAATCTCCAACCTCTTTTATCATATCATCTCCATATTTCATCCTTCTCAAGTAAATTGTCATGTCATAAAGCTTGGAATTTAAGAGAGTTACCTCATTTTGAAGATGAGAAACAATACATAAGAGTTCCTTCTTCTCATTTTCCAATTCAACTATGACCTTTCTCTGATTTACCTCTGTCTTACGACTTTCTACACATCTGACACAAGTTTCCTTGCAGGGCATATCCAAATCTTCATAGAGGACATTTTCATCACAAGATTCTACTTCATCTGCCCATCTTCCAGAGAGCAGTTACAAGTTTGACAGTTTCAGTGTTGGATTCATCTTCTGACTCATCATCATCAAACCAAGATATAAACAAGCCTTTTTTCTGTTTCTTGAGATAGATGGGACAATCTGGCCTAATGTGACCAAAACCTTCACACTCATACAAGAGGTGCAGAGATCAAGGACTTCAAGATTAGGGTTTCACAATGCCCAATTAGGGTTTTTGACTGATCGGGGAACCCAAAGTCAAAATTTTCCTCTGGAAAAGAGCCAATATCATAGGGAATGGTTTAAATAGCTCATATACATCTAAAAGCTCATTCATAAGGTCAAAATACCTCAAAAGATGTCCAATCAGAAAATCAGAAAACCAGGGGTATCTAGTGTAATTTCCATCTAGAACAAAAAGTCAAACTTTGACTTTTTAACCCAAAATGATCCTCATGACCTATATTACAAGAATATATGGTCCATGAATGCATTTGATCACAAAAATCAGAAATTTGAAGATAACTTGTAAAAGGGGCAATCTTTGAAACTTAGAAAATTTTCTATGTTATGGAAAAAAATGTTTAAGTAACCTACTTCCAAGCATCATAACTTGTGATCAAAGCATCTGATTTTTGTGAATCAAAGCTCAAATGAAAGATCTTATCACAAACTACAAATAATTCAACTACACAAAACTCCAATTCATTATGGATTTTAAGTTGAAGATTGATCAAAATCAAGAAAAAAAGTGAATTTCAACACTTAGACAAAATCTGCCTAAGTACAAAATCAACAAAACATCAAAACTTTGATACTCATAGCTCAAGTTATGGTCTGCACAGTAAACATGTATTAAATAACTATTAATTCTAAAATTAAAATACAAATATAAATTTGTAAACACCCCAAATTTGCCCTCACCCATTCACACCATGGCTTGTGATCATTTCATATTCATAAACACAATCATAACATCTCATATCACATTTTTGATTCATTGCATTGGTTCAAAGTCATCTGCATCTAGGGTTTGTGATCTGAGCAATCCAAGAGCTTCTTGAGCCACTCCAAAGATCATCAATCACTTCAAAGGGATTCATATGTGTTCAAGTATCATATTACATCTCCTCAAAGTCAAGAATGCCAAGGAATCACAAGAACTGGGATTGGTATGGAAGCAGAGCCAAGCTTGACTGCACAGTTGACCTAAAATTAGGGTTTTGGTTTCAGAGGCCATAACTCCAAATTTTTTTGGTCATTCTTGTTTCTATTGGTCTCTATATGGTATAGGGAGTATGCACATCAATTTTCATGAAGAAATTCCATGGGGAAGTCATCTGATCAAGAGTTGACTTTCTGGACAAGTCAATGCAAAATCAGGGCATCTGAGGCCCCCAATGACCCAACCAAGGGGTGATCTTCATCATTTTGAGTGTTTATGACCTTTATTTGATCATATAAGAAGTTTTAAGTTCACAAAATTCAAGAATTACAAGTTTTTGCAAAGTTGACTTTTTAGGGCAAGTTTGACTTTTAAGGAATATGTCATTTTATGCCACTTTTCAAACCTTACTTTTTGATCCAAAAATGCTTCAAATGGAAAAACTTTGGTCATGAAAGTTGTAGATTAGATCTTTCCCTTTTCAAAAAGTACAAGAACATGACCTAATTCATTTTGGATCAAAAGTTATGGTGTGTCAAAGTTGGCAAAAATCACTAATTTTCAAGATATGCCTCAAATGAGAAACTTGCAAAAAAACTTTGTACCAAGGCATTTGTAACTTCTAATTCATGTCTAACCATTGCACAAACATCACATGTGACCTAAAAATCAGATTTGAACCAAAATTTCTCATGTTTCATGGTTTGTATAGCAAGAAAGTTTCATGTGAACCAAAAGTGATCAAGTTGCAAAATCATCATCACACTTCCATCCACTTGTTGCCTTGGCTGCTGAACCAACCATAGCCTTTCCCCTCACCATGCTGCACCAGCCCACACCTTTGTACTAGCCTAGAACACAACCCATGCCTCTCTTACACAAAGGTTGACAATTTGCAAAAGTGAACTTACCTATCACAGCAGGCCAGGTCACATCATCTGACCAATGGGAGTTTTTTATGTGGAACAAATGCTGGCCATTTCATACATCAAGCAAGGCTGAAACACAGAAGAACATCACATTCAAAAACTCACTCCATCAAGCAAAACTCTTCGAATCTCTCTCCACAACTCACAAACACAAGAACCAATTCCACTGATCAACTCACCTTGCTCCACTGAGCCAAAACCAGCAAGACTCAGGCCTGAACTAAGCATGAACTGAGCTTCACCATTTTTCATCCCCAAAAGCCAGAACTTTCGAATCTCACTTTCCAGCCATAAAACACCCCATTTCTCTTCACCAACAAGTCAAACACACTCAAAGGAGCAAGAATCCACCATTGGATTAGCCTGAAACCTCACATTTCCTGACTGTGAAACCTGCTGCACCAAAACTCTTCTCTTCAAACCAGCCATCCACAAGAACTTTGAGGCTTCTCTTTGAGTTCAAGGGAGTCAAAGAAGTTCATTTGCGCACAAAGGAGGCCCTGAAAGCTCAGTATTGAAGCTTTCCAGCTCAGGTATGACCATGGATTTTTTTCTACCAAAGCTTGCATTTTAAGTTATAAATCGATTGCTTATGTCTTGCTGGTCATGGGGATGCTTTTAGAATCGAAAATAGATGAGAAATGAGTTTGTATTGTCACTCTGAAATTTCACCCGTGAAATTTGTTTCTTTCGATTTGCTTGATTCTGGATGTTTAAATGATGTTTGAAGGTGGATTCGTGACCTAGGTTGTTAGAGGATCACTTGGTTGTGTTTAATTTGTTGTTTAGAAGCCTAAATCAGGATCTAGGGTTTTGTTGTCGACGGAGAAGATGACCGGAGCTTCCCTCCGGTCACCTGAATGTTATTATGCCCTAATCCCAGTCATTAAGTCCATTTGAATCTCATGCGTTAGATGGCCTGACTTTGTTGACTTCCCGCGTGCATGTATGGCCCAGATTCGTTCATTTGCCCTAATCCCCTTTAGTTAGTTTAATTAATTATAATTAAATTGATTTAATCAGGACCAATCCAGGCCACTAGATCTGGCGCGCAGTCAACAATTTCAAACCCAGAGCAAATCCTAGCCCTCCATTCAGTTGACTTCAGTTTATTTTGATTTTTATTTCATTTTTTCTCATTTAATTTGTACAATTTATTTAAAATAGTAAAAATTGTTTAAAAATTACGAAACTTTTTGTCAAAAGTTTCATTAATTTTTAATACACAAAAATATTTTTATTTTCATTTTTAGCATTAACTTTTTAAAATATTTAAAAGTTTATTTTTAATTGATTAATGAAAATTAATTTATTAAAAATACTTTTAGGTATTTAAAAATCACCAAAAAATTCATGAAATGTTCTAAGACATTTAGAAACATTGTCCAACCTTCAAACCAAATTTATTTTTTGATCTTGATGCATTTTGAGAATTTTTCATTGAATTAAAATCATTTTTATGCATTAATTTGATCCAAAGTTCCAAAAATCATTTCTGCCTATCCATGAAGAGTTTGACATTGATTCTTTTTGCATTGCATTGTGTTTAGCATGTAGTTTGTGAGATTAAATGGCCATGATTTGATCTTTCATTTTCAATTTGTTTGGTAATTTTCTTGTTTGGAAACCCTAAAACCCTAAGAAACTTAGAAAATTCATATCTTGAATTTGGTTAGGAGTTGAAACTTCTCCTTTGGGAAGTGAGTTAGTATAGGATTAGAGGTCCTTTGAGTGGCATTTTCAATTTTTTATCTTAGGGTTTGCTTCTGATTTTGATTTTTGTTTGATGTATTGTTCATAAACCCTAATTTGGGCTTCCATATGCATCCATCTTGCATCTTCTTGCATAACATGACTTGCCATGACATTTCAAGCATCAATTTGATTCATTTGACATCATAAGACATATTGAAAGCATGTTTGATCATTGAATCATGTATTTTCCATGTTGTATGCCATGTGCACTTCATAACTTTTCATGTATGTTCATGTTTCTTAGCTTGCTTCATTTGCATTCATGAGCTTGTATGATCATTTCCATGTGCTGCCTCATGTTTGTAGCATCTCATAGCATCATTAGCATCATGAATTTGCCTCTGGTTTTGTTTCTCATCACACCATTTCATCTCATTTTGCATTGCATTGCATTTTCTTTTCTAACCTTTCAGGTGGTAAGTGACTTTGAGAAGTGAATTTGCCTTCACTTCTCATAACTTCTCTTCATCTCTTTTCATGCATCCTTGCTGAATTTATGCTTGTGTTTAAGATTGAGCTTGCTCATTCTTCTTCTCCTTACTTTCTTTCTTCAAGTGACTTGACTTCTTGAATGAAGCAAGTTGCTTTGCTTCTCTTGATCCTTTCATCTGCTTCCTGGTGGTTCCATTGAAGATTCTTCTTGCAAAACCTCACAAACCTTAGGAACAACCAAGCATGACAATGATTAGGGTTTTGATTAATCTCCCCTCTTAGTTTTACCTTTGTGTCTCTCTTGAGTCTTCTCTCCTCACCTCATAATCAGGGACTAAACCCTAAAGGCTTTAAGGCTTTGTGATTAAGCTTATGCCTGCATCCTTCTATTAGGATGGAGTGTATAACTTTAATCCCAAGTGTTAAACCCTTAATGTGTTTAAATCTCTTAATCAATCCACTTAATAATCATCAAGACATCACACTTGTAACTTGGGCCTTGCATTAGGGTTCTATTTCTTCCTTAATTGGTTAAGAAGGACTAACCCTAGTGTTAATGGACAAGTCCCCCTCAAGTTGTCTTACAAATCATAAAAATCACTTCATCATCATACCATTAAATAAAATCCAATTAATCAAAGGCTTGTTTTGTCATGAGTTTAATCCCTAATCATGGATTAAGTTGAGGAGCTTTCCTCAGCTTAAACATTCTCATCTATTATCCTTCTATTAGGATGGTGTAATGAGTCTGTTTAATCCTTGATTATGGCTCAACCTCATTACTTAACACTAAACAAAAACAACAAAAGCATCTAAATAATCACAAGTAAGATAATGATCTTAATCCTACACCGTGGTGATTAAGTGTGAGATGCTGACTTCACACTTAAGGTATCCTCGTTACCCCTAATCAGAGGGAAGATGTGATGAGTTTACTAAATCCATTGGTTTAGACTTAAGCTCATTAACTTATGACAAACTTGCAAAAGCAATAAAAGACTGAAAACTCAAAAACAAACAATAATCGCCTCCTCCGGGATTCTTTTCTCATCTCATTCACTCACAAACGAGAGCTCGCTTCTTCCGTCTAATGCAAGACAGTTTGCACCCGAGCCAGACGGGTCATACACTTGAGCATAGACAAGCAAGCAGTTCACAGTCAATTCATCTTTCAGTCTCTTTGGGTCGAACTACGGTGTTCTGACTTCCTCATTGCACGAGAGGATACGTAGGCATAACTTAACAGTTATCGAACAAAAGTCTCTGTACATTCCCCCTCTTTCCAGCTTCATTCTTTAGCCTCATGATCTTGAGCATTTTATTCTTGTTCCTGCACTGACACTGTATATATTGCACTTCACTTACACTGACACCTGTACATTTTGTTTTCCAGCTCTTTTACACACAAATTGCACTGACACTACCCCTTTAAAACACAAATCTTTTAAGCGTGGATCCCGTCGAGTACGGCGGACAATCTGGGTGCTAATACCTTCCCAGGTTGTAACCAACCCCCTTTCTCAGTCTCTCTGGTTCGCAACCGTCTTATCCATTCTTTTTCTAGGTCTATGCAGCATTGCCTTTCCTCCGGGATAAAAATTCCTAGCTGGCGACTCTATTAATCTCTAGTGAGTTCACGGTCGTGTGTTCTCACCGTCCCTCTCGCCGACCGTTCGCATCTGTACCCTATCTGACTTAGCCTCATTTAGTGGGAGCGACAGCTTGGCGACTCTGCTGGGGACCCTTATACTGCAACCAGGGCTTCTGGTTCTTTTTGTGGGTTCCTCCTAGCGCTTGATTGATTTGTGTTTACTGGGGTGTTATGTGCTTGTTTGTGTTTGTATATTTGTATTTATTTTTGCTTTATGTACAGTTGCTTTACTATTTTCTTTATAGCTTTGCGTATTATCATATTGTCATACTGTGCTGCTGGCTAGATCTGTTGTTTGCTTTGGTGGGTGGGTGTTCCATTGAGAGTTAAGGTCCTATACCTGGGACCTGAGTGACACCTAGGCTAGAGTGGTTCATATTCTTTCCCATTCCATCTCGGTCTGGTGCGGGAATATGAAACACGGTTCAGATATGGGTTTCTTCTTGATAACTCTGTGTTGCAGATTTCCTGCAGTACTAGGGCTATCTGGGAAGCCTGCTAAGTCTGGATGACCTTTTAGTATTGACCTACAGAAACTGAGGAGAATTAGAGGAGGAACTTTTATGGTTATTGTAAACACTGTACCTCCGGGTTAGAAGTGTTTACACTTCTCATAACTGATCCAAGTCTGAGGATCCTTGTTTTAGAACACCACCTGTGAGGGGATTGGGCCGTTTACAGGTTTGCAGGTACCTTGACCTCAGAATACCCTGTTACTTTGATTTGATTAAGAATACTCCATGTTGGGACAATTCTTGTGATTCTAAGCCCTGGACATGTGGATCTTTATTTGAGCCCCCCACCTTGGTTACTGGACTTATAGACCTCCATCTGGATTTCTTATACACATGGACTTATGTCAGAGCACTTGATCAGATCCAGCTCAGTCATAAACCCTTGCATATCATTTGCATACATAATCATTGCATCATATTGACATTTGCTTATTTGTGTTTCAGGGTATCCATCTTCATTTGGTTTTGGTTTTGACCCCATCTTCAGCATTGACCTATCTTCATCAGCACCTGCTTCAGCTATCAGCTATCTACTTCAGTCACCTGCATTAGCCAATCAGTGGCCCATTCTTCAGTATCATCATCAGCACTTGTCTCTACTCAGTCTCAACATCATGGCACCTAAAAAGAGCAACATCACCTACCACTTCTTCCAGCCAGAGTTAGCTGACATTAGGAGGATTCAGACCCTGATCACTCCAGACCATATACCACTATTCAGGGAGCACCATGGAGATATACTTGATATGGTTATGGATCTGGACCCCTCACAGAGAAGCCTAATCCACACTTGCCTTCAGTTTTATGATCCCCCACTGAGATGTTTCACTTTTCAGGACTTTCAGCTGGGCCCCTTATTGGAAGAATACTCATCATTAGTTGGTATACCTATCAGGGGTGGAGTCCCTTTCAACCCTGAGATGGTCTTTCCTGGTAATGAAGAAGTAGCAAAGGCATTGCATCTAGAACCAGTCCTGATTGGGCAACATATGACTTCTAAGGCTGGAATCCCTGGCCTGCATCTGGACTTCTTGATCTCTCAAGCTACCCTGAAAGCTTCTTTAGGAGAGTGGAAAGCAGTCTGTGCTTTGTTGGCCCTGAGCATATATGGGATCATTTTATTTGCAGATGAGCCTCGATTTGTTAGCAAGAATGCAATCCATTTGTTCATTCTAAGGAACCCAGTACCAACTTTATTGGGGGATCTCTACTATTCAGTGCATCAGATGAATGAAAAGAAGAGGGGAAGATTAGTGAGGTGCTGTGCTCCTTCGCTCCATACTTGGCTTCTCAGGCATTTGCCCAGGACAGATGCATTTTTGAACCCTCATCAGCAAAGAAACTGGGCTGGAAGACTTACTACTCTAACTTCAGCTGATATCAGGTGGTGCACCCAAAGCACAAAAGGCAGGGATATCATCACCAACTGTGGGCATTTTCCCAATGTGCCCCTGATAGGATTTAAGGGTAGTATTAATTACAATCCTCTGCTGTTCAAAAGACAACTGGGCTATGCACTGGTCCACACTCCTAAGGCACAAGACTTGGTTGAGACTCTTTATTGTGAGAACAAGCTCAATCTGGCTATTGTTAGGCAGGCATCCTGGGCCTGGGACAATGTGCAGACTAAGGGGGTAACCATCCTGGGGAAGTGTAACAATGTGGCATCAGCACAATACTATGATTGGTCCCATGCCAGGGCTCAATTCTCTGGGATGCCCTTTACTATAGAAGATATGCCTGGGCCTTCCACGGCACCACCTCCAGCAACTGTCAGCTTAGAGGAGTTCGAGAAGTTGAAAGAGAGGAATGAGAAGCTGACTCAGGCCCTACAGAAGACCCTCTGGGAGAGGAGTGATGGCAGACTGGATATTGAGAGGTTGGAGAAGTTGAAGGTGGAGCACTTGGCTAGAATTGAGAAGTCTGAGGATTACATTAAGAAGTCTAGGGCTGGAGAACAAATCTTGAAGAATTCCTGCAAGGAAGCTCAGTTCCAGAAAGCCAGGACAGACTTGTATCTGAAGGAGAGTCAGGCTAGGTGGGTCAGGATCACCGAGGCTCGTACTCTGGAGGACAAGAGGGTCCAAGACAAGATAGAGCAGATGGAAGCTAGTGCAAAAGAGCAACAAGAAGCCCTGGCAGCAGCCCAAAGGGAGATATCAGAGCTGAAGATCAGAGCTGGAGTAAAGAGGTCAAAGGACCAAAGTCAACACAAGAAGCTAACTGCAGCTGTTACTACCCAGAACCTCCTTATCAGGAACCTCACGGAGCGTCCGGCTGATCCTGTGACCGAAGCACTTCTCAAGGAAGTTCGGGAGGATGAGTTTGGTCTTGGCGTTTGACCATTTGCTTGTTGTTACTTTCATTCCATGTACTTTTATTTTCTTGTGATGTATTTTGACCCCTCAGAGGGCTTGTATTTGTAAACAAACTATGTACTACTTGCCTTTTGTAATATATGTTTTAGTTTGTTCCATCCGAGTTTACTTCGAAAGCAACATCAACAGCATCTTCAAGGGTCTGGAAGGGTCAAAACTGAATACCAAGCCGGATACCTCGAGAACAAATAAGCATACTGCATTGCATGCTAACCCTTTGCTTGTTTTGTAGGTGTTTGTTTTATTGTTGCTAACTCTGTTGTGATGTTCAGGAATTATTGCTCGACGACGAGGGTTTCCACTCAACCGACCACACAGGTACCCCACCCGCAGTAACCTTCCGGGCATACAGATGGATCAGATGCAGCAGGACCTTACGGAGGTCAGGAACCAAATGACCAACGAGAGGTTGGAAATGAGGAACCAAATGACACAGTTTATGGAGGTAATGAACAACATGGCTCAAAGCCAGGAGAGGCTCAGAGCACTGGTGGAAGGGAGAAATCAGGAAGATCATCAGCCAGGGACTGCTGGGACTAGCAACAATGAAAGAGTCCAACCTCATGTCAATCCCCTAGTCTTTGGACCCCACCTCCATCCAGAGGCCAACATCCCTGTCAATATACAAGGGACTGCCACAGCAGGGAGGGTACTGCAAGAAGACCCCCAGGAAGACCAGTTCACAGTAATGGGAGCCGGGGAGGAAGCCTATGATAGAAGGCTGGATGAGATAGCTGAGAAATTAAGATCCTTAGAGTCTCAAAACTCTTTGGGTTTTGATGTTATGGATATGGGCTTGGTAGATGGGGTCAGGATTCCCCACAAGTTTAAGCCGCCTTGCTTTGAGAAGTATAATGGGACTTCCTGTCCCCGAACCCATCTACAATCTTTTCTCGGGAGGCTAAAGGCCTATACCATGGACGAGAAGCTGTGGATGTTCTATTTTGAGGATAGCTTGACTGGAGCTTCGAGGGAATGGTATTCCCATCTGACAAGAGCAACTATTAGATGCTGGAAGGACCTGGCAGAGGCCTTCATCAGACAGTATCAGTATAATCTGGATATGGCACCCAACAGGACCCTCCTAATGGGAATGTCACAGTCATCTAGAGATAGCTTCCGAGAGTATGCTCAAAGATGGAGACAGCTTGCTGCTGCTGTCCAGCCACCTATGTCAGAAAGGGAGATGGCTGATATGTTCATGAACACCCTTCAGGGGACTTACATTGATAGGCTAGCTGCCTTCTCATCTACCAGCTTTGCAGATGTAGTCATAGCCGGGGAGAGAATTGAAAGCCTATTGAAGATGGGTAAGATCTCAGACAACGGTGCAAGCTCATCCAGTAATGCAAGAAAGCCTTTTGCGGGCCCAAGAAGGACTGGTGAGACCAATGCCATCCACACCAACGGGGGCAGGCCCCAATATGTTCATAGATCTGTGGCAGCAGTCACCATTCCCGCTCCAGCTCATCCACAACCAGCCTATCAACCTCCGCAGCAAAACTATCAGCAACAACCTCAGTACCATCAACAAGCTCATTACCCTCCGAGAAATTACAACAACAACAACACCAACAACAATAACCAGCAAAGGCCATTCCAGCAGAGGCCATCTCAAGCCAATAGGGTGATCGATCCGATCCCTATGCCATATGCTACATTGCTGCCACAACTCCTGAAACTCAACCTAGTTGAGCTAAGGACATTGGCACCTCCAAATCCCAACAGTCTGCCCAGGAATTACGACTCCAATGCCAGATGTGCCTTTCATTCAAATGCACCTGGCCACAGTACGGAAAAGTGCAGAGCCTTGCACATGAAGGTACAAGACCTGGTAGACTCTAAGGCCCTGAATTTCGCACCACCACCCAATGTCAACAAAAATCCTATGTGTTGCACCCCAAAATTTGCCCTCACAATACAAGACTTTGTGTTCTAAGAAGGTTCACAAGGTTCACAAGCTTCTCAACACTTATATAACCTTTCTTGAGGTTCATGAAGTCTACAAGTTACTTCTTGAAGGTTCACAAGGTTCACAAGTTTCTCCATGTTTATATAACCTTTCATGAGGTTCATGAAGTCTACAAGTCACTTCTTGAAGGTTCACAGGGTTCACAAGATTCACAATGATTACAAAGCTTTCCTGAGATTCATGAGGTCTACAAAGTCACTTCATGAGGTTCACAAGGTTCACAAGCTTTACAATACCTCCCATGAGGTTCACAAGACATCTTATGATGGTTCACAAGGTTCACAAAGTTCACAATTGGTCAAAAGAGTTGACAATTCCCTCAAACAATGCACCTCCTAAGCAGTGCATCCAAAACTAAGGTTTTGACTTTAATCAGGCTAAATGGATTTCCAAGACTTCAAGTGAGCTTCATAACATCTTATATGTGTGTAAGAACCCCCATGACAAGTTTCAAGACTTTTCTCAAAAGTTTGCTCAGTCAGATGATCAGATAAGTCAAAATCAGTCAATACACTTAAAAAGTCAAACTGAGGTCAACTGTGGTCAAACCAAAGTCAAACTTCATGATTTTTTGCCAACATCAAGTATATGAAGTAAAATTCATCATTTGATAAAGGGTTGAACATGATTCATCAAGGAGATTCCAGATCATCAAGAATCAAGAGTTTCTAAATTAGGGTTTCCTCAGTAAAAGTCAACTGAACTTTGACCAGACATAACTTTCACATACTTCATCACCAAGTCTCCATCCAAAGCTCATTTTGAAGGAAATTGAATCCTCTACAACTTTGATCTTTCAAGTTAAGCCCAAAAATGCTTCATTTGGAAGATATGAGCTAAGACATTATAGGTCATTTCAAAAGTCAACAAAAAGTCAACAACTTCAAAAGGGCATAACTTGAGATTGGTAAATGATATGGACATAAAACCAGTGGGGTTGTTTAGAGGACTCTTCAAGCTTTCCAAAATGTCCAAGAACACCCTCATAGCATTAAAATTGAAGGATATGTGCCCTTGCAAAGTTGGGAAATTTTGTGATGGTTTATGTTGAAAATGGAGGTTTAAAACCACTTCTTTCCAAATGGGCTGGCCAAATTGTGATCCAATCCATACCATATCACTATGCACGACCCAAACCATTTAAAATCTGATTTTTATTATTTTGATTTCTATTTATTTTGATTTAAATCATTAAAAATCATTTTAAATAAAAATAAAATATGAAAATAAGAGATTTTATTTGGATAATGCTTCTAGAAAGTCTTAATTGATGATTGGAATTAAAGAGGAAGGGAATCATGAGATTGGTACAAAAATAGTAAGCTTTCATGAGCAAATATTGAAATTTCAAAACATGATCAATCTCAATCTTTTTAAATCAATTCTTGCACACAACCAATGAAGTTTTTGACCTAGAATCATTCACATATAAGTATCAAACATAATGCAAACCCTCATTCACGATTTTGCTGCATCAAGAGGTAAGTTCACAAAGCCAAAAAAACCATTGAAAAGTGACATTCGGATTCTTCAATCCAGGGCATTAGAAGGTAAAATAAAGACATGGCTAGCTTCACTGGACATCACTGATCGTAAACCATCAATCATATGCATCAATACCATCTCATATTGCTCTACCCGAATCAAACTTTGTCTTGAATTTCAATTTTTCGATTCTGTTTATTTGTGCATTGTTAATGAATTTTGTTTGAGTTTTTGTGTTTGTGAGGTTCCAAGGATCGAATCTGGACAAGAAACTTGAAGTTTCATGACCTAATGAACAAACGGCCATAGTTAGGGTTTCGAGTTCAAAAATGGGGTTCTTCGATTCACCCAATATAAATGTATTTTCTGGACATAATTGAATTGTACAGGTTGTAGGGAGCTCAAAGGTGTCCTTGATTTGATAAATTGATGTTGTTTGATGGTAGTTTAAAAAAACACAGGG
Source organism: Lathyrus aphaca (assembly GCA_963966055.1). Taxonomy (NCBI): domain Eukaryota; kingdom Viridiplantae; phylum Streptophyta; class Magnoliopsida; order Fabales; family Fabaceae; genus Lathyrus; species Lathyrus aphaca. Next base: position 98,440,688 of record OZ014521.1, read on the forward strand.
TATGTGTGTATGAAAATTCGCAGGTAAACTCCCAGCTATTTTCGCAGCTAAATTCATAGTTCTGGAGGTAGAAGATGACCTCTCCCGCGCGTGCTTAAATTCAAATTATTTGTATAATATTTTATGGATTGTTTGCTGTTTATTTGTCACACAAGAACTTGTGTCCCAGTGGTTGAAGGCGTGCGTACATAAGGGTTTGGTCTGGGGTTCGATCCCCGTTTGTGGCATTTTGTTCATTTATTTTGTCTATTTTCCAGGTTTAATATATTATCAATCATAGCCAGCATTCTAGTAGATTGGCTCTTCCAGCTGGGTGGTGATGTGTGCGTGTGAATGTTTGAAGGTCCTGGGTTCAATACCACCCCAGGCCTTTTTATTTCTTTTATTTTCCAGATTTTTCAGGCAAAGCACAAAACAACTTAAACCTCCTCCATTGTTGCCTGCGCATGTGGTAGCCTGGTGGTGTTCCTTCTTGCTGGAAACCAAGCTGACCTGGGTTCAAACCCCAGTCAGGTAAGTTTTCATATTCTTTTTTTTTTCTTTTATTTGTTTTAAGTCATATTATTGAAAAATAAATCATATATATTCAAAATTCAAAATAACATCATATTTTCTAAAAAATTCTAAACTTTCTTTTTTTTTTAATTCAAAAATTATGTTCTTTATTATTTTATATAAATATAATATATATATATATATATATATATATTAGTTAAAATAATTTTTGTATATAAACTAAACTCTAAAAAATATTTTCTAAAGCAAACCCTAATTTATTTTCTAAATACCTATTAAAACCTAATTGTTTATTTTCTAATTTGTGATGTAATTATTATTGTATATATTTATTTAAAAATAATTATAACTCATTTGTAAATATATTTATAATCCAAATTATTTTTCTTTTAATATATGTTTAGAAACAATTTAACTTATAATTATATTTTTGTATATGTTTAAAATAATTTGTAAATATAATAACTAATAAAAATTAAATTTTATAAATATGATTAATCTTGTAAATATGATATTTAAAACTTATTTTCTTCTTATAATGTGTAAATGTTGTTTTTAATAAATAAATGTTAATTTATGTTTAAAAAATGATTAAATTTGTAGTTATCTTATGTTTAAAAAAATTTTATTTAATTATTCTTATTATATATTATGCTTGTTATTCTAATCACGTCATTATAATATTTTTTATTTAATTATATTTATTTTAATTATTGTTACTAACCATATTATTATTTATTATTTTTGTTTATTATTATCTTATATTTTATATTATTATTTCTCTAACCTTGTCCATTTTTTCTAACTTTATTCATTTTTAATATTTTTACTAACCCTATTCTTAATTATATTTATCACTAACCCCTATTTATTTATTTATTGTTTATTATCTTTGCTTAGTTATTTATATTTTGCTAATTATTTATTTTTGCTATTTATTTTAATTTGCTTATTATAATTATTATGTAATTGCTTCCCGGATGTAAATTTTGTAATATTTAATTATTTAATTTGTATCCTATGGTTAGTAATTTAGGGAGTGTAAAACATGTATTCAACTTAAAAATAAATTTAGCTCATTTTAATTAAAGATAATTAATATTAAACACTCACACACGTAAGTCGATTTTAAATCGCCGTCTCACTTTCTAAGGTTATCCCTCATTGTTGCCTAAATCATAAGGTCAAGTGGGGTGTAAAAAGCAAGTCCCTCAAAAGAAAAAATCATCAAGTCCCACATGGTTGCCTTTAAAGATCAAGTCCCTTTTCGAATAATGATGATAGTCCCTCCAAAATGCTTAATACACCCCACAGTTGCCTTCATAAAAACAGATGTCCCTCATGTGTCCCTCACATCCAAGGTAATGACTACCTACTCCTTAATAGTAGGGATAGTCTTACCAATTAAAGGATAAAGAACAAGAAAGACTTAAAACGTAGGGTAGGTTCCTCTTATGTACTTGCTCACTATTCAAACTTTTCAAACACTTAACAAATTTTCAAAAACAAGTTTTTACGCATCCGTACATGGGTCATTATCAACTATTCTGAAAATTTTTCTATTCACACACTACACTTTCAAAAAAACAATTCAAAAGTGAGCTAAGTAACTAAGAGCCCATGGATAACCATGGATGTAAAGGGTGCTAACACCTTCCCTTTACATAACCTACCCCCCGGACCCAAAATATTCTCTTAAGGTCTTTCCTGTTCTTTTATACCCTTTCCTTTTGGATAAAATAAAAGTCGGTGGCGACTCTTGCTATCCGCAACATAACTAAAGTCAGTTCTCCCACCGTGTTACAGAACTGGCGACTCTGCTGGGGATAATAATTTAAGAGGGGTACCCTTAGGAATTAAGATCACTTTAATATTGTTTGATTTGTTTGCTTTATATTGTTGGGGTGCTCTTATGTGTGAAAGGTCCTAACCCGGATCTAGTGTACCTTAGGTAAATGGCAATAGACCAAGGAAACTGTACGACGTATATCGATACGGTTGATCTGGTGGCCATAGTTAGTGCGACTTCTTGGTTGGTGCTTATGTTCTTTAAGTCAAGTTGAGGATAATATGAGGCTGCCATATGTTGTCAATGCACTAACTAACTTTTAGAACCCTAGTTAACTCATCTTGGCCTTTAGAAAGTAGTGAGATAACCGGCTTTGGTGCAGACTGAAGTTGGTTGACACTCGATACTACGCTCATTGAGATCTTAAACTTGGAGGGTTTTGGTTGGCAAGTAAGTTGCCTTCTGATCAACCACCCTTGTGAAGGATCAATGATATTGAGATCCCTTAGAACCCGGTTACTTTTGTAGGACAGGATGAACCATCTAACTTCAGGGGAGGGTACTCACCTTAAACCTCATGCAAGCCTTTAAACCTAGGGCTATGGTGTGACTTGTTTGTGTGTGCCACATGTTTGTGATTGAGCATAACATCATGACATCATCATGCATCATAAGCATAGCATTTTCACTAACCATTTCAAGGACCAAAGGATTTATCTTTGTTCTTTGTTGCAGGTCATGGCTTCTGCTCGTAGAAACACCATCAGGATCAACTTTGTGGGCATACCTGCTAAGCTTAAAGAGTTGGTTTCTCAAGTGTCTGATCATTCCCAGTTCATCAAGAGACATGGTCACCTATTGGATCTAGTCACTTCAGGGTTCAATGAAGACATGATGAGCGTCCTGTTTCAGTTCTTTGATCCTAAGCACCATTGCTTTACATTCCCCGACTATCAGCTGGTTCCAACCATGGAGGAGTTCTCTAAACTTCTGGGTATACCTGTTCTGGATCAAAGACCCTTCACAGGCTTGGAGAAGGAGCTCAAACCAGAGGTTATTGCTGCAGCTCTACATCTGAAGAAGTCTGACATTGTTCTAGAGACGAGAAGTGGAGTCAAGGGTATTCTTGCCAAGGTGCTAATGGATAAGGCTCAAATGTTCTTGAAGGCCATGAGCTATGATGCTTTTGAGGAAATCTTAGCCTTGCTGATATATGGCTTAGTATTGTTCCCCAATCCAGATCAGTTCATAGATGTTCATGCCATCAACATTTTCCTGAGTCACAATCCAGTGCCTACATTGCTTGGAGACATCCTGCATTCTCTTCACACCCGTACTACAAGGGCAAGAGGAACTTTGATGTGCTGCATACCTTTACTATCCAGGTGGTTTATTTCTCACCTTCCTCGCTCAGTAATGAAGAATGAGCAAGGGTTCAGATGGTCCAAGAGGATCATGTCACTTTCTCACTCAGATATCCATTGGTGCTCCAGATCTATGGAGAATGTCACCATCATTGACCGTTGTGGGGAGTTTCCTAATGTGCCACTTCTAGGCATAAGAGGAGGCATCACCTACAACCCCTCTCTAGCTTTACGACAGTTTGGTTACGCCCGGAGTGATGGTCCACATGACATGTTGATTCAGGGCATTGTGTTTGATTACGACAACGATCTTCAGGGTTACCGTCAGAGATTTATACGAGCTTGGGGAAAGGTAAACAGGGTTGACAGCAAGACACTGGAGCCTAAGTACACTATTCCTATGGAAGCTTATCTCAGATGGGTACGATCTCGTGCTCAGACTCTCATGATGCCATATCCTGCCGTCCTACCAGTTACCATGGAATCTGTTGCTGAAGGAGACACAGCTTATACCATCCTTCACCCAGACATGCCTACTGATATGGAAGACTTGCAGAGATCATGGATCCAACTGAAGGAGCAAAGGGATACTTTCGAGGCTCATTACAAAGCAAGCCAAGAAAAGATTCTGGAACTAACAAAGCTACTTCACGAGGAACGGAACCTCAACTCATACCTCAACACAAAGAGGAAACGTCCATGGGAGACTTAAAACCCCATCTTTTGTACTTATTTCATATTTGTAAGCCTAAAAGGCAAAACAAAGTTATTACTAATAAAAGTTTACTTTAGTGTTTGTCTAAGCAAATTTAAATCCTGCGGTCCTTGAAAACATTGCATATGCATTCCCATATCATATCATTGCATCACAGGTTTATATTGTGCACAGGTTTCTCATCTTCTCGCTGTTTATTTCAGCAATGGCTCTTGAACAATCAGTTAAGGATCTCTAGGCACAAAATGCACAGTTCCAAGAGCTGATCTTGAACCTGTCCAAGGGGCAAGATGAATTGAAGGCACTACTGGCCAAGAAGACTAAGAAGGCTAGAAGGTCTGCTGGTTTGATCAACATGGGAAGAAGGTTCAAAGGTCTTGCCAAGACCAAGGAACCAGCTGAAGACTATGAATCTGAAGAATCTGAGCAAGAGGTAGGCAGTCTCCACCATTCAATGGGGGACTCTGATTCTGAGGCTAATTACTATCATGAGCCTAACGAAGACAAATTCAAGATGCTGGTGGATAGGATGGATGCTATGGAGTTGCAGAAATCTTCTGGGCTGGATTTTGAGGATTTGAGTCTGATATCTGGGGTAGTCATACCCATTGGTTTCAAGGTTCCTACGTTTGTTGTTTATGATGGGGTCTCTTGTCCCAAGCTGCATCTGAGGTCTTATGTCAGAAGAATTCAACCCCACACTGCTGATAAGAAGTTGTGGATCCATTTCTTTCAAGAAAGTTTATCTGGAGCTCAGTTGGAGTGGTATTATCAGTTGGAGAGTGTCAACATCAGAGACTGGAATGATCTTGCTGAAGCTTTCTATAAGCAGTATCAATACAATGCTGACTTAGCCCCCACTCGCATGCAGCTTCAGAGCATGTCAATGGGTGCCAAGGAAAGTTTTAAAGAGTATGCTCAGAAGTGGAGAGATTTAGCTGGAAGAGTTCAACCCCCTTTGACTGATAGGGAATTGGTTGATATGTTTATGTGTACGCTGAATGGTCCGTTTTACAGTCATCTCATTGGAAGCTCATCATCTGGCTTCACTGAGTTGATCATGATAGGAGAGCGAGTAGAGAATGGTATAAAGAATGGTAAGATCCAAGTGGGTGCTTCCTCATCAGGTGCTGCAAAGAAGCCTCCCACAGGGAAGAAAGAATCCAATGCTGTTTATGGTCAACCTGATCGTAACAAAAGGCATCAGTCTGTTAGTGCAGTGCATATTTCAAATCCAACTCCTGCACCAACAGAGCAGCCACAGGGCAACCAACAGAGGGCTAGAAGGCAGTTCACGAAGATCAACATGTCAATGGCTCAGGCATTGCAACACCTGTTGAAGGCTGAACTTATTACTTTGAAAGAGGCTCCTCAGAATCCCAATGTTACCTCTCCCAGGTACAATCCCAATGCACGATGTGCATATCATTCAAACTGTCAGGGACATGATACTAATAACTGCTGGATCTTGAAGAATAAAATTCAAGATATGATTGATGCTGGAGAAATTGAGTTTGATCCTCCAGGTACTCCCAATGTAATTACTGCTCCAATGCCAAATCACGAGAAGACTGTCAATGCCATTGATGAAGATCTACATGTTTATTCAGTTATGGAGTTGACCACACCATTGTCTGTTATCAAAAAGAGGTTAGTACAAGCTGGGATCTTTCCAGGTTGTCGTGAAGATTGTTTGTATTGTACCTATAAGCCGGATAGTTGCTTCATATTGAGAGATGGAATTCAACGTCTCATGGATAAATATACTATAGTGTTTGAGAGGACTCCATCGTCTGTAGAAAGTATGGTGGATCATCTGACTCAAGGTAGGAAGATCGAAGAGGTTGACATGGTTGACAAAGTACCAATAAGAATCACTTCAAAAGGTCCCATTAAAATCACTCATCAGGGTCCAATCAAGATTACTGCTGAAGGTCCTGTGAAAGTTGTTGCTGAAGCCAGAGTAGCTCCTGTGGTTATTACTACTCCTGGTCCTATCCCATATACGTCTGACAAAGCTGTGCCTTGGCACTATGGGTCTGATGTTTACATCCATGGTGTTAAGCAAGAGCCTGTAGCTGATGTGCCTGTTGACGTTGACAATATTGCTGGATCTAGCAAGATCACTCGTAGTGGAAGAGTCTTCTCTCCTCCAGTTGCTTCTAAGAATGCAGTTACTCCTGCTGCTACTTCCACCACTGATGCACGGGGCAAAGGTCCTGTTATTGAGCCTGTATCTACTGATGTGCCAGCTGCTGATGACCTCTCTAAGCAGATGGAAGAAGTATTGAAAATTATTCGCAAGAGTGATTATGACATTGTTGATCAGTTAGGACATACTCCCTCAAAGATTTCTATGCTGTCCTTGTTGTTATGTTCTGAGGCTCATGCCAAGTCCTTGATCAAGTTTCTGAAGACTGCTCATGTACCCAGTGCAATTTCTGTTGACCAATTTGAGAACTGTGTTGCCCACCTGACCTATGACAATGGGTTAGGGTTTTCTGATGCTGATTTGACCCCTGCCAAGAGGGATCATAACAGGGCCTTGCATATTTCAATTGAATGCAGGGGCACTACCCTGTCACATGTGCTGATAGACAATGGTTCCTCTTTGAATGTGTTGCCTAAGGAAGTCCTGAACAAGCTGAGTCCTGAAGATGCTGTGCTGAAGCCCAGTAATATTGTGGTAAAGGCTTTTGATGGTTCTAGAAGAGTAGTGCATGGGGAAATTGATCTTCCAATCCAAGTTGGTTCCCAGGTGTTTACTGCTACATTTTTTTGTGATGGATATTCGTCCTTCGTACTCTTGTCTGCTTGGTCGTCCCTGGATCCATGGGGCAGGTGTTGTGACCTCTACATTGCATCAGAAGCTGAGATATCCGGTGAATGGAAAGGTTGTTACTGTCTATGGAGAAGAAGAATACTTTGTCAGCCATGTCAACACTTTCAAGTATCTGGAAATGGAAGGTGAATACATTGAAACTCCGTGTCAGACATTTGAAGTGGTCCCCTGGGTTTTTAATGATTATGTAGCTCCTCCTGTTGTGAAGAAAGTTCCTGTGGTCACCAGAAAGCCTCCAACAATGGTGTAACACCCCAAAATTTGCCCTCTTATTTATCATCAACCTCGAGCGATTCACGCTTCATTCTTGCATCATTCCGCATATCATCGCATCGCATTTGAAAAAAAATAATAAATAAGTCACTCATCGTCCTTTGCATGAGGTGTGTGGTCGATCGAGGCTTGGCAAACATTGGAGTTCGAGAGAAAATGATGTACCAAAAATAATCCACACCACTTTCAAGCTAACCCATTAAAAAGGAAGAATTCACCACTTTCCTCCCCTTTTCTTTCCGCTTTTCCTTCCACTTTCTTTCCACACTTCCTTTCATTCTTTCCATCTCATTTTTCCACTTCAATTCCACTCCATTTCCCTTGGAAACTTCCACCACCTTCCACCATCTTCTAGAGTGTTCCAAGGAATATTCCAAGGAATATTCCAAGGAATATTCCCTTTTCCAACCCTAACCCTAACTAACTTCCAAACCTAACTTTGGATCCCAAACCTAATTTTTGGGCCCCAAACCCAAACCTAACTCCTAGCCTAATCTCTATATAACCATTAATCACTTCATTGAAAAGGGTTCCCACAATTCCAAATTTTTCACTTTTTTCATAATCACTTTTTCTCTCTCACTTTTCCTCCATTTTCCCTCCTTTCACCAAAGCTTCTTTGAATAAGCTCTTCAAGTTTCACATTGAAACTTGAAGATCTTGAAGCTTAAGCCTCCAACCTCCATTAATTGTGGATCGTAGAAGAAGAAGCTAGTGATTTTGTTGAAGATTTCGGCTTATCGGAAGTGTGCAAAGGTTCAAGCATCAAGAACGCATTTATTTTGCGGTTTCTCGGTTTTCACGGTTTTCTCTTCGATCAAGCTCCGATTCTTGCAACAATTACCGAAGCACTCCTCCGCTTCGTAGGTTGGTGATCTTAATCACTTCTTCTTTAAGTTATTCTCTTCATCTCGCCACTTTTGGCATTCTTTAAGTGTTTTTTTTGCTTTGTTTAAAATCAATTCCGTTTCGATTATGTTTGTTTGTGATTTGTGATTTTTGTTGCTTTAGGATTTAAGGTGTTAATAGATATAGGTGCTAGCATGTGTAAATAAGCTCAAAATAAGTAGAAATTAGTGTTAGCATGATTAGGTGGGGTTTAGGATTATTTAGAAGGAAGATTGTGGCCAAAAGCACTTATTTCAAAAGCATTTTTCACTTTTTGTTCAGTGTTAACCGGTTAACGCATTTGGTTAACCGGTTAACGCATGCGTTTTTGGCCAAAATGCTGTATTTTTTGCCCGTTAACGGGTTAACCTATATGGTTAACCGGTTAACGCTGTTGAATTTTGGATTCTTAGCTTAGTTGAGTGCTCAATCTTGCTTCCTAGTGCCTCTAATGTTCATACATGTTTAGGTATTGATTTTAGGGAATTTTTGAGTCCATTTCCAGTAGCTAGTTTCCCCATTTCGAGTCGTTTCGACACGATTCCGTTCATGTTGCGTTTTATGCATTTTTGTGTTCTTTGTGCATGCCTTGAGTTCTTGCATTGTGTTGCCATGTTTATACATCATTTGGTATGTAATAATCGTGTTGCATTCTGTTTTTACATGTTTGCATTGCATTAAATCACTTTTGCATTTCCATTATATCAAGATATGTTGCATTTCACATAATCATGTATGTAGGTGCATTTGGTTGCATTTGGTTGCATACTTTATCATGTCATATGCATCAATTTAATTCTGAATTTTGCATTAAGTTTAGCATGCTTGTTGAGCTATCATGTTGCATGTTCATAATCAATAATCACCATGTTCAAATGCCATGTTCATATGCATGTTTAAGTACTACTTTGTGCATTACTTGTTGCATAATCCACATGATGCATTCTTGAATCATCAAAAATATTCATGTTCTTGCATTTTTGTATGTTGATCCATGTTTAAATGTGTGTTCATGATGTGTTTAGTGCATTTTTAATTAAATTTGTGCATTAAAAAAAATGAAAATAGTCAAGTCTGGATTTTGCATTTCATAGCTGTTTTTGCATATAGGTGCTGTAAAATGTGTGCTGTTTGTTATGTGTACATGCTGCATTTGACCTTTTACACCTACTTTTTCATGTTGCATGCTGGCTGTAAAAAGCTGAGTTGTATCATGCATTGTTTTCATGGCTGTTTGTGTAATAGGGGCTGTAATAGGTGCTGTATTTTTGGTTTAGCATTTTTCTAGTTCCTTTAGGATTTAAATAGAGTCTAGTTTAGGTCCAAGTTTAATTAGGATTTAATTAATGTGTGTTTTGCCTTATTCTTTTTGATAAAAATGTGCACTAACCACTTGTTTTGTAGTGGGGAAGATTGAGGTAAGTTTACTTCACTTTATCCCTTATTTTTTATGCATTTCTTTTATGCATTCTACTCATTTTTTCTTCCATATTTGTGTTTGGTAGGATTCCCCCTTGTTAGGATCAACTTATCTTCCTTAGGAAGTAAGTTGCATCCTTTTTCCTATTCCTTTTTGCTTTCCTCTCCTCCTTAGGATTAGAAACCTCACTAACCTTTAGGATCTCCGTGATATTGAATAAACAACTTAGGGTTGTGTCTTAGTCCCCCTTAGTTTTTGTCCCTTTTCCCATTTGAGTCATTCTTTCTCATCTCAAAAGAAAAACAATAAAACATTTAATAAAAACCGAACAATCTTGTACGACACGAGACTTTGTTGCGGAGTGTTTATACGCGTCCTGTTTCGGGGCGAGGTATAAATACTTCCCGCGATGGATAGGTCTTAGTACAAGACCGTTCACAAACAAATTCAAAACATTTCTTCTAAAAAACAACAAACCAAGAAGTCACGTCTTCTTTCTCATCTCATACTCTTCATGACTTGTCTCGACAGTTCAAACAGCGATACGGTAAACACCCTCGTGTCAGAGCCGGTAACACCTGAGCTAGAGCTATGGCAACGTCATCCTAAAAAACACAAATCAATCAGTTCCCGCCTAGGTTAGGCGAACTACGTCGACTCTGATCCTCATTATCCCGATGAGGTACGTAGGCAGCGGGGTAGGGCCCGTTCGAGCACATTCTTTATTTTCCCTACATTTCCCCCTTTCTTTTCATTCTCATTTCAGCTCATTTCTCGTTTTCCATTCCCTTTATTTCAGTAGCGGTCTTATTCAGCAGCATTCGTATTTTCTCACCCTTTGAAACAAACCAAGCAAGCGTGGATCCCGTCGGGTACGACGGACGATCTGGGGTGCTAATACCTTCCCAGGTCGTAACCGACTCCCGAACCCCGATCTTTGGTTCGCAAGGCCTCGTCCTTTTCCTTCTTCCTCAGGTTTGTGCAACATTACCTTTCCCATTCATTCGGGATAAAAATGTCTGGCTGGCGACTCTACCTTTCCGCGCCACTTTCGCGTTTGTACTAGGATGAAAATCCCGGGAGCGACAGCTGGCGACTCTGCTGGGGACCAACCTGATTCTTCCGGTTTCCCTTGTAGAGTCAATCCTAGCGCCTGTTTGGTTTTGTTTCTTTGGGTGTTTACCTGTTTGTTGCTGTGTGCTTTAGTTTAGCTTTACTGTTTATTTACAGTTTTTACTTTACAGCTTTACTTTACAGCATTTATTTACCGCTTTCAGTATTTTATTTTCCATGCATCATATTATACTGGACTGTCTGGCTGTGCTGGTTTTCATTTTTTCTGTGGGTGGGAGTTACTGTGAGATAAGCCAAATACCCGGCTTGAGTGCACCATAGGATTAGCGTGGACAGACATTGTACTCTTATGGTATCTCACCATGATGGGTGGCGATGTGTTCCACACCCAGATTGCGACCGTCTTGGAACTATTCTGTGTGGGGATTACCTCACTTCAGGGTACGACCTTGATAGTTATGTGCATCTGGTGACCGATCTTCGAGGACCTTAATGGGAACACCCCTCTCCAGTGATGACAGTGGCAGACCACATTTGTTGGCAAACCCACTCGCATCCGAGGGTCCATTGGGAACTCGCATAGGATGGCCTGGTTCTCTCATAGGAATTCAGTTAAAGCAAACTGTTCGTATGACGATAGTATTGTACCCTTCGGGATGAATGTACTATTGTTTCTCGATTCAGTGCTTGAAGCTGGAGAACTTATGAGGGATGCTTGTTTTTCCGGACTCAACTGAGACCTCCCTGAGTAGTACATAATGCCAAACCGATTCCCTGATCTGGTCATGAGCCATTTCTCGGAGATGGTGAACGTATTATTGCTATTCGGCTTTGAGAGTCCGTGATGTTGACCCGAGTAGCAATACCCGTGAGATTGGGAGGGGTTTACAGGTTTGCAGGAACCCTGGTACCTTCAGCATACCCACTTTGCCTTTGATTCAGTTTTGTGATCTGGATTTCTGTTCTTAAGTTATGAACCCCGGATCAGAGGGATGATTATTGTGATATCTGGATTTTGAGACCATGCACCGACACCAACATCAGATCATTGATCACATGCCTATTGCATACATGACATCATATCATTTCTGCACACATGTTCAGTTATTTCCGAGGATCGCATATCTGAATCATGCTGTTAGATTTTTCTGTGTCAAAACTTGAATCAAAGCAGATAGATTCCTCAGAAATAACTGAACATGGCATTTGCATACATCCTTGCATTCTTGACAGGTGTTCAGAGACAAATTCTTTTCCTGGTCTGATTTCTCATCAGAATGGACAACTTGAATCACAGTCATCAAAGTATGTATCTGAAGCAACTCCGGGCGGAGGTAACTGAAAGGAAGACCCAGCTGAGGCCATTCAAGGCAGAAGTATAAGCTTTATTTCGGAATCAGAAACTATTGAAAGAGGAAGTCAACCAGATGAAGGCTCAGATGAGTTTGGTTATGGAAATTTTGAACGAAGCTATTTTCATCCCTATTGAGGGGAACTACGCTGCTCTGATTCTCCATTGGTCAATGGAGATACGTAGGCAGGAGATCGTGCAAGATCTTTCCGAGCAACCTTATTTATCAACTTCATTTATCAACTTCTTCCCTTCAGATGTCGTTTGTCGGCATCCAATTTCAGTTTCCCAAGAGAGTCCACAGGGTCAGCAACAACAGGTACAGAGACCGTTCCAAGAAAGAACAAGAGCGAGAAACCGCAGACTCGACCCCGTCCCATGCCCATATGCTGTATTGCTTCCAGAGCTGCTAAAGTTGAACCTGGTCGAGCTTCGTACCATGAGACCTCCCGCTCCTGACAATCTACCTCCGAATTTTGATGCTAACGCCAGGTGCGAATTCCATTCAGGTGCCCAGGGGCACAGTATTGAGAAATGTTGGGCCTTTCAGAACAAGGTACAGGACCTAGTTGACTCCAAGGCGATCAATTTCGCTCCTCTCCCAAATGTACTCCATAATCCGATGCCTAGTCATAATGGAACCGGTGTTGCGGTTATTCTACCAGATGGTTCACGTTAAGCTGAAGTCTTCGAGCTGATCACCCAGGACGCCAGGGTATTCATGAAGCAAATAAAGCCAGCAGTATTCAAATACTCTCAGTGATGGCATGTATGAGATTGCCTTTCTTCATTGTTCGTTTTTCATCCCTATTGAGGGGAACTACGTCGCTCTGATTCTTCATTGGTCATCAGTCAATGGAGATACGTAGGCAGAAGATCGTCAGGTCTTTCCGAGCAAACTTTTGGGGCAACTTTACTCCCCAGCTTCACTTTTTCCTTCAGATGTCTTGTGTCAGAGTCAGTATAGCTAGAAGAGGAAGTGTTACTGCCATGGTTGAGCATGCAACTGCAAATCGAAGATCACAAGTCTGTGAAAAGAGCTATTGATCGTCGAAAGTATCCAAGACTGACAGGTCCAGACGGAGCCAAGCCTCCTCAACTATGGCAATATTCAGTTTCTGTACTACATTTCCATTTGTAGTTTCTTTTATGTGCTAAACATTTGTCAATATATGAAATTTGTTTGCTTTTGAATGTCAGAAATAATAAAACTCACATGTTTTTCTTGAAGTAAATTCATTTGCATTCCCTTATAATTTTGCATATGTATATCGCAATACCAATTGTCATGCTTAAATTCTATGAGGGAGAATGACGAAACGAAAACGCAATATCTCTGAATTGTGTGCTCTCAAGTAAGACCCTGTTGACGATGTACAGGCATTGTTTCAAATCCTAAACACTGGAGATATAAGGAAGATAAACCCTTGCTAACCCCTTCGAGCCTTGAAGTAGGAGTTTCTTTTCACATAAAAAAAACCCTCACATGTAATCCAGGGGCAGGGTAGTCATCAGCTAGTCAGACCAAGCGTTCAAACTTTCATAAAGGAGTGTATTTGAAGATCCATTGCATTCTACTATGCTAATCAAGAGGTCCAAAGACCCGAAACCACAATGGTTATCCTTCGTCGACCACAAAATGAGGCAGTCACAACCCTCGTGAAGCAATCAAGACAACAATGTCACGCGACTTGTTCAAAATGCAAAAAAAAAGAAAAAAGAAAAGAAAAGGCCCGCTAAGTCGAAACTTGAAAACAAGCGACTTAGGCAAAAGTTAGGGCATCCCGCTGGACTTCACAATCAAAGATTCACAAGAATCAGTCCAGGCAAAAGTTAGGGATAAGCAAAATAATGCAAAAGCGAAAGACAGAAAGGATTACACAAGAAAGATCCTCAAATAAGAACAAAGTCGTGTGGCATAAACACAAAAGATAGAGGAGTGACTGACTCTCAACAATAATTTGATTGGTGCTTGAACGGATAGCAGCAATGGTTCCTCAATCAACGCGAAACCCTTATGAAAGGTGAATGCTTGTGAAAACTGGCTGAACATAGGAATGGAGAACATCACGAAGAGTGGGTGGGCACAAATAAATTTCGAGCCTTTATCCTTTGTTCTATAACCGTGAACCAGGCCACGATACAACCCTTAAAAGTCCTAACTGAAACAGGGTTAAATTGAGAGCGTACTACCACGAGACCGCGTTCCTGACTCCTATGAGTTGTGCTAAAAGACATTTATTGGTATTGCATGTACATACTTTCATTCAAATAAAGGTCGTATCTTAACTAGTGATTCGCTCACAAAAGTTAACGATCCATTTTCAAAATTTCAAGATTAACATGTTTGTTGAATTAGGATTTTCATTCTAAGAATAAACATTTTCTCACTTGCATACATTTGTTGAGCATCATAAATGGTTCACATACGGAAATTCAATCCAGAAGCTCAAGCTTGCCAGGTTGAGGAGTCTAAAACTTCTGAAAGACTGTCACGTCAAGGTGCACTTATCCGAATAAAGCTTCATTGAGCAGAGATTTCCCCAGTTAGTCATGGTAAGAGCCAGTTAATCCGGGGCAGTCACGTCGAGCAATCTCTTCAAAATTAAAGTACTGGGCCAATCTGGGGCAGTTATGTTGAGCAATCCCTTCAAATTTCAGTCAAACTGGGGCAATCACTCCGAGATTCAAATCTCTCCAAGAGCGAAGATTAGTCAGTCAAGAGCAAAACTATTCAAGTACTCATCCTGGGGCAGGCCACCCTAATAGTACGAGAATTCATTCTTTCCCGAAGACAGACGATCAGAAGCATTTACCCGGAGTCTAGAATACCGTGGTTACTTGTCAAGTCAACTATCTCGTTCAGCACTTCTGACAGATACAAATTCATCCACATTGGCAATGGTTACCTCCTCAGCGAGGTCATCACATTGATTCATGCAGTCGTTACAATACCTAAGAGTTTAAAGACGCCAAGTCTTTTTGTAAAATCCTCTTAAAGGTAAAATCCATGCAGAAGCAACTAATCCCCAGCACGAGACAACTTGAAATCTTTCCTCCTCAGCAGGACGTGTCTCGGTGTTGTCATCACCAACAGGTCTAAGGCAATTCCTATTCCCCTAGAAGATTTCAGATAAATCATTCTCCTCCCCAGCAGATCCATAAGAGTGGATATTCCTCAATAGTCCGAGTATCCCCGGGCACGGCCCTCAAATCTAAAAGTCCAATTTATTTTTGGCAAAGGTGATAATTCGGGACAGATGAATTATTCACGCTCCTCTCCAAACAGAGATGTCATCCCCACAGGGCTACTTGATATTGAATTCGCGATCATTGTGTTTCCCCACAGAGTCAACAGAGACTTATCACTTCCGCGTCAGGAATTTCTTTTACAGTCACCAGTTCATCAACAATACTCAAGACATAATATCCCCAGTGTCATGGGGCAATATACCGTGCAATTCCAATTGCAAAGTCCAGCCGCAGACTGGCCAAAGTCCATCTTCGGGTGGCAAATTTCAAAGTCCAGCCGCAGACTGGCCAAAGTCCATCTTCGGGTGGCAAGCTTCAAAGTCCAGCCGCAGACTGGCCAAAGTCCATCTTCGGGTGGCAAGCTTCAAAGTCCAGCCGCAGACTGGCCAAAGTCCATCTTCGGGTGGCAAGCAAAAGTCCAGCCGCAGACTGGCCAAAGTCCATCTTCGGGTGGCAAATCTCTAAAGTCCCCCGCAGTGGGCAAAAGTCTCCCGTAGTGAGCAAAAGTCTCCCGTAGTGAGCAAAAGTCTCCCGTAGTGAGCAAAAGTCCCCCGTAGTGGGCAAAAGTCTCCCGTAGTGAGCAAAAGTCTCCCGTAGTGAGCAAAAGTCTCCCGTAGTGAGCAAAAGTCTCCCGTAGTGAGCAAAAGTCTCCCGTAGTGAGCAAAAGTCTCCCGTAGTAAGCAAAAGTCCAGCCGCAGACTGGCCAAAGTCCATCTTCGGGTGGCAAATCTCTAAAGTCCCCCGCAGTGGGCAAAAGTCTCCCGTAGTGAGCAAAAGTCTCCCGTAGTGAGCAAAAGTCTCCCGTAGTGAGCAAAAGTCCCCCGTAGTGGGCAAAAGTCTCCCGTAGTGAGCAAAAGTCTCCCGTAGTGAGCAAAAGTCTCCCGTAGTGAGCAAAAGTCTCCCGTAGTGAGCAAAAGTCTCCCGTAGTGAGCAAAAGTCTCCCGTAGTGAGCAAAAGTCCAGCCGTAGACTGGCCAAAGTCCATCTTCGGGTGGCAAATCTCTAAAGTCCCCCGCAGTGGGCAAAAGTCTCCCGTAGTGAGCAAAAGTCTCCCGTAGTGAGCAAAAGTCTCCCGTAGTGAGCAAAAGTCCCCCGTAGTGGGCAAAAGTCTCCCGTAGTGAGCAAAAGTCTCCCGTAGTGAGCAAAAGTCTCCCGTAGTGAGCAAAAGTCTCCCGTAGTGGGCAAAAGTCTCCCGTAGTGAGCAAAAGTCTCCCGTAGTGAGCAAAAGGTCCACCCGCAGTGTGGCAAATCTCAAAAGTCTCCCGTAGTGAGCAAAAGTCTCCCGTAGTGAGCAAAAGGTCCACCCGCAGTGTGGCAAATCTCAAAAGTCTCCCGTAGTGAGCAAAAGTCCAGCCGCAGACTGGCCAAAGTCCATCTTCGGGTGGCAAGTTCCAAAAAGTCCACCCGCAGCGTGGCAAGTTTCAAAAGTCCACCCACAGTGTGGCAAACCTTTAAAGTCCACCCGCAGTGTGGCACAGTGTTTTAAAGTCCAGCCGCAGACTGGCCAAAGTCCATCCTCAGGGTGGCATCATATCAAAAGTCCACCCGCAGTGTGGCAACTCTTTAAAGTCCACCCGCAGTGTGGCAACTCTTTAAAGTCCACCCGTAGTGTGGCAAAGTATTTTGAAGTCCAACCGCAGATTGGCGAAAGTCCATCCTCAGGGTGGCATCATTCCCAAAGTCCACCCGAAGCGTGGCAATTTCCAAAGTCCACCCGCAGCGTGGCAATTTCCAAAGTCCACCCGTAGCGTGACAAATCAACAATCTCCCAGTGATATTCCAAAAACATTCACCAATTCGCTACTCTTCATGTCCGAGTTCTCCACAAGCAGAGTTTAGATGGTTGGGTTTATTTCCCTGTTCTCTTCCACCGAGTGCAAATTTTCGGGTTGTTCTAGTATTCAATCCCTGCATACTTCAAATGTCTGAAAGCAGCTGCTGTCATCCATTCAAGTCTACAGTGATTGAATAGGGGCAGCTGTAACACCCCAAAATTTGCCCTCTTATTTATCATCAACCTCGAGCGATTCACGCTTCATTCTTGCATCATTCCGCATATCATCGCATCGCATTTGAAAAAAAATAATAAATAAGTCACTCATCGTCCTTTGCATGAGGTGTGTGGTCGATCGAGGCTTGGCAAACATTGGAGTTCGAGAGAAAATGATGTACCAAAAATAATCCACACCACTTTCAAGCTAACCCATTAAAAAGGAAGAATTCACCACTTTCCTCCCCTTTTCTTTCCGCTTTTCCTTCCACTTTCTTTCCACACTTCCTTTCATTCTTTCCATCTCATTTTTCCACTTCAATTCCACTCCATTTCCCTTGGAAACTTCCACCACCTTCCACCATCTTCTAGAGTGTTCCAAGGAATATTCCAAGGAATATTCCAAGGAATATTCCCTTTTCCAACCCTAACCCTAACTAACTTCCAAACCTAACTTTGGATCCCAAACCTAATTTTTGGGCCCCAAACCCAAACCTAACTCCTAGCCTAATCTCTATATAACCATTAATCACTTCATTGAAAAGGGTTCCCACAATTCCAAATTTTTCACTTTTTTCATAATCACTTTTTCTCTCTCACTTTTCCTCCATTTTCCCTCCTTTCACCAAAGCTTCTTTGAATAAGCTCTTCAAGTTTCACATTGAAACTTGAAGATCTTGAAGCTTAAGCCTCCAACCTCCATTAATTGTGGATCGTAGAAGAAGAAGCTAGTGATTTTGTTGAAGATTTCGGCTTATCGGAAGTGTGCAAAGGTTCAAGCATCAAGAACGCATTTATTTTGCGGTTTCTCGGTTTTCACGGTTTTCTCTTCGATCAAGCTCCGATTCTTGCAACAATTACCGAAGCACTCCTCCGCTTCGTAGGTTGGTGATCTTAATCACTTCTTCTTTAAGTTATTCTCTTCATCTCGCCACTTTTGGCATTCTTTAAGTGTTTTTTTTGCTTTGTTTAAAATCAATTCCGTTTCGATTATGTTTGTTTGTGATTTGTGATTTTTGTTGCTTTAGGATTTAAGGTGTTAATAGATATAGGTGCTAGCATGTGTAAATAAGCTCAAAATAAGTAGAAATTAGTGTTAGCATGATTAGGTGGGGTTTAGGATTATTTAGAAGGAAGATTGTGGCCAAAAGCACTTATTTCAAAAGCATTTTTCACTTTTTGTTCAGTGTTAACCGGTTAACGCATTTGGTTAACCGGTTAACGCATGCGTTTTTGGCCAAAATGCTGTATTTTTTGCCCGTTAACGGGTTAACCTATATGGTTAACCGGTTAACGCTGTTGAATTTTGGATTCTTAGCTTAGTTGAGTGCTCAATCTTGCTTCCTAGTGCCTCTAATGTTCATACATGTTTAGGTATTGATTTTAGGGAATTTTTGAGTCCATTTCCAGTAGCTAGTTTCCCCATTTCGAGTCGTTTCGACACGATTCCGTTCATGTTGCGTTTTATGCATTTTTGTGTTCTTTGTGCATGCCTTGAGTTCTTGCATTGTGTTGCCATGTTTATACATCATTTGGTATGTAATAATCGTGTTGCATTCTGTTTTTACATGTTTGCATTGCATTAAATCACTTTTGCATTTCCATTATATCAAGATATGTTGCATTTCACATAATCATGTATGTAGGTGCATTTGGTTGCATTTGGTTGCATACTTTATCATGTCATATGCATCAATTTAATTCTGAATTTTGCATTAAGTTTAGCATGCTTGTTGAGCTATCATGTTGCATGTTCATAATCAATAATCACCATGTTCAAATGCCATGTTCATATGCATGTTTAAGTACTACTTTGTGCATTACTTGTTGCATAATCCACATGATGCATTCTTGAATCATCAAAAATATTCATGTTCTTGCATTTTTGTATGTTGATCCATGTTTAAATGTGTGTTCATGATGTGTTTAGTGCATTTTTAATTAAATTTGTGCATTAAAAAAAATGAAAATAGTCAAGTCTGGATTTTGCATTTCATAGCTGTTTTTGCATATAGGTGCTGTAAAATGTGTGCTGTTTGTTATGTGTACATGCTGCATTTGACCTTTTACACCTACTTTTTCATGTTGCATGCTGGCTGTAAAAAGCTGAGTTGTATCATGCATTGTTTTCATGGCTGTTTGTGTAATAGGGGCTGTAATAGGTGCTGTATTTTTGGTTTAGCATTTTTCTAGTTCCTTTAGGATTTAAATAGAGTCTAGTTTAGGTCCAAGTTTAATTAGGATTTAATTAATGTGTGTTTTGCCTTATTCTTTTTGATAAAAATGTGCACTAACCACTTGTTTTGTAGTGGGGAAGATTGAGGTAAGTTTACTTCACTTTATCCCTTATTTTTTATGCATTTCTTTTATGCATTCTACTCATTTTTTCTTCCATATTTGTGTTTGGTAGGATTCCCCCTTGTTAGGATCAACTTATCTTCCTTAGGAAGTAAGTTGCATCCTTTTTCCTATTCCTTTTTGCTTTCCTCTCCTCCTTAGGATTAGAAACCTCACTAACCTTTAGGATCTCCGTGATATTGAATAAACAACTTAGGGTTGTGTCTTAGTCCCCCTTAGTTTTTGTCCCTTTTCCCATTTGAGTCATTCTTTCTCATCTCAAAAGAAAAACAATAAAACATTTAATAAAAACCGAACAATCTTGTACGACACGAGACTTTGTTGCGGAGTGTTTATACGCGTCCTGTTTCGGGGCGAGGTATAAATACTTCCCGCGATGGATAGGTCTTAGTACAAGACCGTTCACAAACAAATTCAAAACATTTCTTCTAAAAAACAACAAACCAAGAAGTCACGTCTTCTTTCTCATCTCATACTCTTCATGACTTGTCTCGACAGTTCAAACAGCGATACGGTAAACACCCTCGTGTCAGAGCCGGTAACACCTGAGCTAGAGCTATGGCAACGTCATCCTAAAAAACACAAATCAATCAGTTCCCGCCTAGGTTAGGCGAACTACGTCGACTCTGATCCTCATTATCCCGATGAGGTACGTAGGCAGCGGGGTAGGGCCCGTTCGAGCACATTCTTTATTTTCCCTACATTTCCCCCTTTCTTTTCATTCTCATTTCAGCTCATTTCTCGTTTTCCATTCCCTTTATTTCAGTAGCGGTCTTATTCAGCAGCATTCGTATTTTCTCACCCTTTGAAACAAACCAAGCAAGCGTGGATCCCGTCGGGTACGACGGACGATCTGGGGTGCTAATACCTTCCCAGGTCGTAACCGACTCCCGAACCCCGATCTTTGGTTCGCAAGGCCTCGTCCTTTTCCTTCTTCCTCAGGTTTGTGCAACATTACCTTTCCCATTCATTCGGGATAAAAATGTCTGGCTGGCGACTCTACCTTTCCGCGCCACTTTCGCGTTTGTACTAGGATGAAAATCCCGGGAGCGACAAATGGCAATGGCCTCCCTCAATGATGCTAGAGCTGTGGTGGATGAAGGTGGTTGTACTATTTGGGGTCAGCTTCCTGATATTCCATACAAGTCTGACAAGTTTGGTTTGGGTTTCACTGCAGAGTCCCAGAAGGCTGTTCGTCGTGCTCGTGCTGCCCGTGTCACTAATCAAGGGGTTATTAAAGACCAGATTAATGCTGTGGGAGATCAAGATGAAAACTACAACTTGGATGCATGGATTTTTCCTACTGTGGGTGCTGGACTCAATAATTGGAAAGCTGAAGATGTTATCCCTATCTCCTTTAGTCAGGAGTAAATACTATTACCGTGTTGTGTTTTTCTTAAATTTGTAATTTCTTGAACAATCAAACTTTCAAGCCATGTGCCTTACCCGGGGCACAATGGTGTGCTTGTTACGGGCTGTCATTTCATTTGCATACTTCATTCAATAAAATCAGTGGACGTTTCGTTTTCGTAAATATTGTGTTCCCTGTCTTTCTTTTCTTTTATTTTTGTTTTATCAGCTATGTGTTCTTACACACACCCACATCACTAAAATGCAGATCCTCATCCACTCTGGATCCTGTTGATAACAGTTCTACTATTGCCAATTATAATTTAGAGAATCCGATCTATCAAACTGAAGACGGAAATGAGGACGATTGTGAAATACCTGTAGAGCTTGATAGGTTGTTACAACAAGAAGAGAAAGCTATACAGCCACATGAAGAGCCAGTCGAAGTTGTGAATCTGGGAACTGAAGAAAACAGAAAAGAGGTCAAGATAGGGGCTGATTTAGAGGACAGTGTCAAGAGCAGGCTGATTCAGATGTTACGTGACTATGTAGAGATCTTTGCTTGGTCTTATGAAGATATGCCAGGGTTGGATACAGACATTGTGGTTCACCGTTTACCAGTAAAAGAAGATTGTCGTCCAAAAAAGCAGAAGGTTCGTCGTATGCGTCCTGAAATGTCAGAAAAGATCAAGGCAGAGGTAATGAAACAGTTCAATGCAGGGTTCTTAGCAGTGACTTCTTATCCTCAGTGGGTTGCAAATGTGGTACCAGTTCCTAAGAAAGATGGTAAAGTACGTATGTGTGTAGACTACAGAGATTTGAACAAGGCTAGCCCTAAAGATGACTTTCCACTTCCTCATATTGATATTCTGGTAGACAACACTGCTCAGCATAAGGTATTCTCTTTTATGGACGGTTTCTCTGGTTACAATCAAATCAAGATGGCACCTGAAGATATGGAGAAGACAACATTTGTAACACAGTGGGGCACCTTTTGCTATAAGGTAATGCCATTTGGTTTGAAGAATGCAGGGGCAACATATCAGCGTGCTATGGTGGCTTTGTTTCATGATATGATTCATCATGAGATAGAGGTATATGTAGATGATATGATAGCCAGGTCTCAGAATGAAGAGCAACATCTTGATCATCTGCACAAGTTGTTTGAGAGGTTGAAGAAATATAAGTTGAGATTGAACCCAAACAAGTGTACTTTTGGAGTTAGATCCGGTAAACTCCTAGGTTTCATTGTCAGTGGAAAAGGTATTGAAGTGGATCCTGCAAAAGTGAAAGCTATACGAGAAATGCCAGCTCCCCGTACTGAGAAGGAGGTTAGAGGTTTCTTGGGACGATTGAATTACATTGCAAGATTTATCTCCCAATTAACTACCATCTGTGAGCCAATCTTCAAGTTGTTGAAGAAAGATCAAGTGATGGAATGGAATGATGAGTGTCAGACTGCCTTTGATGGAATCAAGAGGTACTTGTTAGAACCTCCAATTTTGATGCCACCAGTTGATGGAAGACCCTTGATTATGTACTTAACAGTGTTAGACAACTCAATGGGGTGTGTGTTGGGGCAACATGACGAGTCTGGTCGAAAAGAGCAGGCAATATACTACCTTAGCAAAAAGTTTACCGACTGTGAAACAAGATACTCACTGCTCGAGAAAACTTGCTGCGCTTTGGCATGGGCTGCTCGCCGATTAAGACAGTATATGTTGACCCATACTACCTTATTGATTTCGAAGATGGATCCAATCAAGTACATATTTGAGAAACCTGCTCTCTCCGGAAGAATTGCAAGATGGCAAATGATCTTGACAGAATATGACATACAATATACTACTCAGAAGGCCATTAAAGGAAGTGTTGTTGCTGATCATTTGGCTCATCAAGCAGTGGGTGATTATCAGTCAATGAATTTTGAGTTTCCTGATGAAGACATTATGATTATTACCAAAGAACCTGGACAATATGACGGACCTGAACAAGGATCCCGATGGACTATGGTTTTTGATGGTGCCTCTAATGCACTTGGTAATGGTGTTGGTGTTGTGATTAGTTCACCTGAAGGTTGTCATACCCCGATTACTGCCAGACTTTGTTTCCATTGTACCAATAACATGGCTGAGTATGAGGCATGTATCCTGGGTATTAAAGCTGCTATTGATATGAAGATTCAGCTCCTTGATGTGTATGGAGATTCAGCCCTGGTAGTAAGTCAGATTAAAGGAGATTGGGATACCAAGCATGATAACCTCATTCCTTGCAGAGAGCATG
Organism: Lathyrus aphaca; assembly: GCA_963966055.1. Taxonomy (NCBI): domain Eukaryota; kingdom Viridiplantae; phylum Streptophyta; class Magnoliopsida; order Fabales; family Fabaceae; genus Lathyrus; species Lathyrus aphaca. Next base: position 98,464,152 of record OZ014521.1, read on the forward strand.
TGTTGTCTTTGATCCCACATTTCAAAGAGATTACCTTTGAGCATATTCCACGAAGAGAGAATCAGTTGGCAGATGCATTAGCCACCATGGCATCTATGTTTGAGATCAGCTGGGATAATGAAGCTCCCAAGATTACCATTGATAGATTTGAAAAGCCTGCATACTGCAATGAGATTGACACTGAAGGGGTAGAGGAGAAACCTTGGTTCTATGAAGTGAAAAGATATCTTGAAGCTCAGAAATTCCCTGAAGGGGCATCTGTCAAAGATAGGAAGTTTCTGAGAAGGTTTTCTGCCAAGTTCTTCTTGAGTAATGGCATTCTGTACAAGCGCAATCATGATTCAACGTTGCTTCGTTGTGTGGATAAGAAGGAAGCAGCTGAGATTATGGAAGACATGCATGATGGAATTTTTGGCACTCATTCTAGTGGTCATACTATGGCAAAGAAGATATTGAGAGCAGGTTACTATTGGTCTACCATGGAAGCTGATTGCTATCAACACTCCAGAACTTGTCACAAATGTCAAATTTATGCTGATAAAGTCCATGTACCTCCATCACCATTGAATGTGTTGACTCCTCCTTGGCCCTTTGCCATGTGGGGCATTGATATGATTGGTGAGATCAAGCCTACTGCTTCTAATGGGCATCGTTTCATCCTGGTTGCTATTGATTACTTCACTAAGTGGGTGGAAGCAGCTTCGTTTGCATCTGTTACTAAGAATGTTGTGGCTCGGTTCATTAAGAATAATCTCATATGTAGGTATGGCATCCCTGAAAGGATTATCACTGACAATGGCTCTAATCTGAACAACACTATGATTACTGACCTCTGCACGCAGTTCAAGATTAAGCATCATAACTCTTCTCCGTATCGTCCGAAGATGAATGGGGCAGTTGAAGCTGCTAATAAGAACATTAAGAAGATTGTACAGAAGATGACTGTTACTTACAAGGATTGGCATGAGATGTTACCATTTGCTCTTCATGGTTACCGTACTACAATACGTACTTCAACAGGGGCAACCCCATTCTCCTTAGTCTATGGTATGGAAGCAGTTCTGCCCATTGAAGTTCAGATTCCCTCCTTAAGAATTATGAAGGATGCAGGCTTGGATGAAGATGAGTGGATTCAAACCCGACTTGACCAGTTAAATTTGATTGATGAGAAGAGGTTAGCAGCAGTTTGTCATGGACAGATGTACCAAAAACGAATGATCAAAGCTTTTAACAAGAAGGTTAAGCCAAAGGTATATCAGGCTGGTAACTTGGTAATCAAGCGTATCATATTACCACAGGGTGATCCTAGGGGCAAGTGGACCCCAACATATGAAGGACCATTTGTAGTCAAGACAGTGTTTTCAGGAGGTGCCATGATACTCACTACAATGGATGGTGAAGACTTTCCACAGCCCGTGAACGCAGACATAGTTAAAAAATACTACGCATAAAAAGAGACCCGCTAGGTTGACTGGCCTAGGCAAAAGTAAGGGCATCCCGGCAAACCAAAAGGGTTTGGGCAAAAATTAGGGATATATATAAAAAGATGTACACCCGGCAAGTCGAAAACCTGAAAAGGCGGCTTGGGCAAAAAAGGGTATCCCGGTGGATTGAAAACCTGAAAGGGCAATCCAGGCAAAAGTTAGGGATTAAAGCGTATGACTATGTCTCGTTTGGATCACCCATAAAACTGCAACCAGTTGTACTACTTACTCAAGCTCGAACAGATAAAGCTCAATCCAATCGTTTCCGTCTGAACAACAGAAGATGAGATACTTGAAGATAATGGCAATAGTAGAATTGAAACTCAATAGGATTGTTTCCCACATAGCTGATTCTCTTTGTTTGTAAAAAAACTTTATGAAAAAATCCTCTTACTAGGGTTTATGTCTCCTTGTACAAACTTACCTATGTATGGGTCACTTTTTGATATAAATAAATCCCATCTTTTGAATCCAGATTTACTTTTACCCTATTTACATAAGCGAAACGTCCATTGGTTGTGTTTGAATGTATGTATGTTTTTGAATATGATTAATGTTTACCAAAAATGCATGAATGCTTAATATGATTGATGTTTACCAGAAATGCATAAAAATGCAGTAATAGTATTTACTAAGGACGAACGAGGGAAGGATTTCAACGAAGCTTCACCAGTTCCTCTTTACAAGAAAACATACAAAACTCTCAGTAGGATGAATTCATCTTCACAAAGTCTTATCTCCCCTGGAATTTATATCCATCTCTTTTATCCTCATACGGATATTCGGGAATCTACTTTCCAATAAGGGTACGACGAACGAAGACGGGAGGTTATATCTACCCTACTATCAAACGAAGACAAAAGCTTATGTATACTTTACTATCCCTAGCAGACGGGAGGTTATATATACCTTGTTATCCCCAGCATACGGAAGGTTATGTATACCTTATTATCAAACAAGACGGGAACAAGATCCTCATATTCTTTAACAACGAATCGGGATTTATTTTCCCTGGCCAGCAGTTGTTATACGAAGACATCCAGACGCTTCAGGCAGCATCATTTCATACATACATCATTTACATCATATCATAACATACATATCCATAAATACATAATACATTTACTTAGGTGCATCATATTATACATGCATACATAAAGCATAAACTAATATTATTATACAGAATGTTACCTTGTTTTCAGGGTAATTATCCAACAAACAAACTTATGATCATCAGGATTGCTCTATCCTCCTAAAGACATGCTGTTACATCAGGATCACTCCAGTCTCCTGAAAGCATATCATATTATTTCCTCAGGATTACTCCAGTCTCCTGACAGTTTTCTATTACCTCAGGATTGCTTTATCCTCCTAACAACTTCTCATTGCTTCAAGACTGCTTTAGAGTTATCATTATTGATTGCTCTATCCTCCTGAAATCATATCATTGCTTCAAGACTGCTTTAGAGTTATCATTATTGATTGCCCTATCCTCCTGAAATCATATTATTACTTCAAGACTGCTTTAGGGTTATCATTATTGATTGCTCTATCCTCCTGAAGACATGCTGTTACATCAGGATTACTCCAGTCTCCTGAAAGCATATCATCAATCTCTCAAGATTGCTCTATCCTCTTGAAATTATATTGTTACCTCAGGACTGCTCCAGCCTCCTGATAGCTTCTCATATATCAATATTGCTTTATCCTCCCTGAAGACATGCTGTTACATCAGGATTACTCCAGTCTCCTGAAAGCATATCATCAATACCTCAGGACTGCTCCAGACTCCTGACAGCTTTCATTATACCTCCATATTTTGGACTGCTTTATCTTCCAAGAAATATACCTGAAGAACTTTCCCCTAGTGGCATCTTTAAGCCCACTCAAGCAGATACAACCAACCGTCAATATCACTCTATGCACTGGTGAGTGCAAATTTTTGGGCTTTTTTGTTCAATCCCCTTCAACCTTCCAGGTCATGACTGGAAAATATACCAATCTAACCCCTCAGGTTTCAGAAAATTGAACAGGGGCAGCTGTTGCACCCCAAAATTTGCCCTCACAATACAAGACTTTGTGTTCTAAGAAGGTTCACAAGGTTCACAAGCTTCTCAACACTTATATAACCTTTCTTGAGGTTCATGAAGTCTACAAGTTACTTCTTGAAGGTTCACAAGGTTCACAAGTTTCTCCATGTTTATATAACCTTTCATGAGGTTCATGAAGTCTACAAGTCACTTCTTGAAGGTTCACAAGGTTCACAAGATTCACAATGATTACAAAGCTTTCCTGAGATTCATGAGGTCTACAAAGTCACTTCATGAGGTTAACAAGGTTCACAAGCTTTACAATACCTCCCATGAGGTTCACAAGACATCTTATGATGGTTCACAAGGTTCACAAAGTTCACAATTGGTCAAAAGAGTTGACAATTCCCTCAAACAATGCACCTCCTAAGCAGTGCATCCAAAACTAGGGTTTTGACTTTAATCAGGCTAAATGGATTTCCAAGACTTCAAGTGAGCTTCATAACATCTTATATGTGTGTAAGAACCCCCAAGACAAGTTTCAATACTTTTCTCAAAAGTTTGCTCAGTCAGATGATCAGATAAGTCAAAATCAGTCAATATAGTTAAAAAGTCAAACTGAGGTCAACTGTGGTCAAACCAAAGTCAAACTTCATGATTTTTTGCCAACATCAAGTATATGAAGTAAAATTCATCATTTGATAAAGGGTTGAACATGATTCATCAAGGAGATTCCAGATCATCAAGAATCAAGAGTTTCTAAATTAGGGTTTCCTCAGTAAAAGTCAACTGAACTTTGACCAGCCATAACTTTCACATACTTCATCACCAAGTCTCCATCCAAAGCTCATTTTGAAGGAAATTGAATCCTCTACAACTTTTATCTTGCAAGTTAAGCCCAAAAATGTGTCATTTGGAAGATATGAGCTAAGACATTATAGGTCATTTCAAAAGTCAACAAAAAGTCAATAACTTCAAAAGGGCATAACTTGAGATTGGTAAATGATATGGACATGAAACCAGTGGGGTTGTTTAGAGGACTCTTCAAGCTTTCCAAAATGTCCAAGAACACCCTCATAGCATTAAAATTGAAGGATATGTGCCCTTGCAAAGTTGGGAAATTTTGTGATGGTTTATGTTGAAAATGGAGGTTTAAAACCACTTCTTTCCAAATGGGCTGGCCAAATTGTGATCCAATCCATACCATATCACTATGCACGACCCAAACCATTTAAAATCTGATTTTTATTATTTTGATTTCTATTTATTTTGATTTAAATCATTAAAAATCATTTTAAATAAAAATAAAATATGAAAATAAGAGATTTTATTTGGATAATGCTTCTAGAAAGTCTTAATTGATGATTGGAATTAAAGAGGAAGGGAATCATGAGATTGGTACAAAAATAGTAAGCTTTCATGAGCAAATATTGAAATTTCAAAACATGATCAATCTCAATCTTTTTAAATCAATTCTTGCACACAACCAATGAAGTTTTGGACCTAGAATCATTCACATATAAGTATCAAACATAATGCAAACCCTCATTCACGATTTTGCTGCATCAAGAGGTAAGTTCACAAAGCCAAAAAAACCATTGAAAAGTGACATTCGGATTCTTCAATCCAGGGCATTAGAAGGTAAAATAAAGACATGGCTAGCTTCACTGGACATCACTGATCGTAAACCATCAATCATATGCATCAATACCATCTCATATTGCTCTACCCGAATCAAACTTTGTCTTGAATTTCAATTTTTCGATTCTGTTTATTTGTGCATTGTTAATGAATTTTGTTTGAGTTTTTGTGTTTGTGAGGTTCCAAGGATCGAATCTGGACAAGAAACTTGAAGTTTCATGACCTAATGAACAAACGGCCATAGTTAGGGTTTCGAGTTCAAAAATGGGGTTCTTCGATTCACCCAATATAAATGTATTTTCTGGACATAATTGAATTGTACAGGTTGTAGGGAGCTCAAAGGTGTCCTTGATTTGATAAATTGATGTTGTTTGATGGTAGTTTAAAAAAACACAGGGTATGTGTGTATGAAAATTCGCAGGTAAACTCCCAGCTATTTTCGCAGCTAAATTCATAGTTCTGGAGGTAGAAGATGACCTCTCCCGCGCGTGCTTAAATTCAAATTATTTGTATAATATTTTATGGATTGTTTGCTGTTTATTTGTCACACAAGAACTTGTGTCCCAGTGGTTGAAGGCGTGCGTACATAAGGGTTTGGTCTGGGGTTCGATCCCCGTTTGTGGCATTTTGTTCATTTATTTTGTCTATTTTCCAGGTTTAATATATTATCAATCATAGCCAGCATTCTAGTAGATTGGCTCTTCCAGCTGGGTGGTGATGTGTGCGTGTGAATGTTTGAAGGTCCTGGGTTCAATACCACCCCAGGCCTTTTTATTTCTTTTATTTTCCAGATTTTTCAGGCAAAGCACAAAACAACTTAAACCTCCTCCATTGTTGCCTGCGCATGTGGTAGCCTGGTGGTGTTCCTTCTTGCTGGAAACCAAGCTGACCTGGGTTCAAACCCCAGTCAGGTAAGTTTTCATATTCTTTTTTTTTTCTTTTATTTGTTTTAAGTCATATTATTGAAAAATAAATCATATATATTCAAAATTCAAAATAACATCATATTTTCTAAAAAATTCTAAACTTTCTTTTTTTTTAATTCAAAAATTATGTTCTTTATTATTTTATATAAATATAATATATATATATATATATATTAGTTAAAATAATTTTTGTATATAAACTAAACTCTAAAAAATATTTTCTAAAGCAAACCCTAATTTATTTTCTAAATACCTATTAAAACCTAATTGTTTATTTTCTAATTTGTGATGTAATTATTATTGTATATATTTATTTAAAAATAATTATAACTCATTTGTAAATATATTTATAATCCAAATTATTTTTCTTTTAATATATGTTTAGAAACAATTTAACTTATAATTATATTTTTGTATATGTTTAAAATAATTTGTAAATATAATAACTAATAAAAATTAAATTTTATAAATATGATTAATCTTGTAAATATGATATTTAAAACTTATTTTCTTCTTATAATGTGTAAATGTTGTTTTTAATAAATAAATGTTAATTTATGTTTAAAAAATGATTAAATTTGTAGTTATCTTATGTTTAAAAAAATTTTATTTAATTATTCTTATTATATATTATGCTTGTTATTCTAATCACGTCATTATAATATTTTTTATTTAATTATATTTATTTTAATTATTGTTACTAACCATATTATTATTTATTATTTTTGTTTATTATTATCTTATATTTTATATTATTATTTCTCTAACCTTGTCTATTTTTTCTAACTTTATTCATTTTTAATATTTTTACTAACCCTATTCTTAATTATATTTATCACTAACCCCTATTTATTTATTTATTGTTTATTATCTTTGCTTAGTTATTTATATTTTGCTAATTATTTATTTTTGCTATTTATTTTAATTTGCTTATTATAATTATTATGTAATTGCTTCCCGGATGTAAATTTTGTAATATTTAATTATTTAATTTGTATCCTATGGTTAGTAATTTAGGGAGTGTAAAACATGTATTCAACTTAAAAATAAATTTAGCTCATTTTAATTAAAGATAATTAATATTAAACACTCACACACGTAAGTCGATTTTAAATCGCCGTCTCACTTTCTAAGGTTATCCCTCATTGTTGCCTAAATCATAAGGTCAAGTGGGGTGTAAAAAGCAAGTCCCTCAAAAGAAAAAATCATCAAGTCCCACATGGTTGCCTTTAAAGATCAAGTCCCTTTTCGAATAATGATGATAGTCCCTCCAAAATGCTTAATACACCCCACAGTTGCCTTCATAAAAACAGATGTCCCTCATGTGTCCCTCACATCCAAGGTAATGACTACCTACTCCTTAATAGTAGGGATAGTCTTACCAATTAAAGGATAAAGAACAAGAAAGACTTAAAACGTAGGGTAGGTTCCTCTTATGTACTTGCTCACTATTCAAACTTTTCAAACACTTAACAAATTTCAAACAAATTTTCAAAAACAAGTTTTTACGCATCCGTACATGGGTCATTATCAACTATTCTGAAAATTTTTCTATTCACACACTACACTTTCAAAAAAACAATTCAAAAGTGAGCTAAGTAACTAAGAGCCCATGGATAACCATGGATGTAAAGGGTGCTAACACCTTCCCTTTACATAACCTACCCCCCGGACCCAAAATATTCTCTTAAGGTCTTTCCTGTTCTTTTATACCCTTTCCTTTTGGATAAAATAAAAGTCGGTGGCGACTCTTGCTATCCGCAACATAATTAAAGTCAGTTCTCCCACCGTGTTACACTATGCCGCACCACGGAGGTCCCAGAATCAACGCTATTAAAGAAGACAAGCCGTCTTATTTAATAACCAGTGTGGGTCAGATTCGGACACCGTTGGTAGAGATTAAGGCTCAGCTCCTCGAATGTCAAATGTTCCCAGGGTGTGAGTTAGGGTGTGCTTACTGCAATATTTCAGTAAATGGGTGCGATAACCTGAAGAATGGCATAGATGGTCTCATTCAGAGTGGCCAACTTCAGATCACCACATCATTTCCGACAAATCCAGCAATCTCATCAGCAACAGTTCCGGTATCTCCTACAACTGCAGCAACCATTGTTCCTGACAATTCTTCGGCTTCATCAACAAGTACTTCATCTATCATCTCAACTGATCAGCTATCAACAAATTTTCCTTCTACAACTTCAGCATCACTCCATTTTGAAACTCCTACAACAACAACATCCATCCTTCCGACAATGTCTCCTACAACTCCAGCAACAAACTCTGAAGATGTCTCCACTGTCACAATATTTTATGATCCTGAAAACAACTCTGAAAGTGCTGCTCCCATCAGAGCACCAGTCACAATTTATTATGATCCACAAACTATCACAGTTCCTTCTGCAGCTGTCATCAGTCCAGTCACTGTCACGGTGCCTGGACCAATACCTTATGAAAGCAATAGGGCCATCCCTTGGCACTACGGCTCTGACATATACTGCGAGGGACAGAAAATCACCTTTGAACCATCAACACCTGCACCACAGATAGACAATGTGGGAGGAGGCGGAGGCTTCACTCGAAGCGGACGTCTCTTTGCTCCACAAATTCAAAAACCCACTGCCGAAGCAGAAGCTGCTGCCAAGGCAAAAGGAAAGAGCCCGGTGCAGGAAGATCAAACTGTTAAGGAAACTTTGAAAACACCATTCGATCAAGAAGTTGATGAGTTCATGAGAATCATCAAAAAGAGTGATTACAAAATAGTGGATCAGCTTCACCAAACGCCATCCAAAATCTCCATCCTATCACTGCTTATGTGTTCCGAAGCCCATCGGAATGCATTACTCAAAGTCTTGCACGCAGCTTACGTGCCTGAAGAGATCACTGTCAATCAGTTGGAAACCGTGGTTGGAAATGTTACTGCTAGCAATGGGCTAGGGTTCACCAGTACTGACTTGACAACGGAAGGCCGCAACCATAACAAGGCCTTGCACATCACCATGGAATGTAAAGGTGCAGTCCTTTCCCATGTGCTGGTAGACACAGGGTCATCCCTTAATGTCTTACCGAAAAAGGCCCTGGTGAAGCTAGAGTATGAAGGATTAGCATTGCGTCCCAGCAACCTGGTGGTAAGAGCCTTTGATGGTTCTAAGAGGTCGGTTCTGGGGGAAATTGAGCTGCCTGTAACGATTGGCCCACAAACCTTTAAAATGATCTTCTACGTGATGGACATTCAGCCTGCCTACAGCTGTTTGTTGGGTAGACCATGGATTCATGCCGCTGGCGCAGTAACGTCTACCCTTCACCAGAAGTTAAAATTTGAGTGGGAAGGCCAAGTCGTTACTATCTGTGGGGAGGAGGATATATTTGTTAGCCATCTGGCTACTTATAAGTATATTGAGATGGATGGGGAGATCCATGAAACAATGAGCCAAGGGTTTGAGGCCTTGAATGTTAACGAAGCATCTGCTGTATCTGGAATCTCCATGTCATCTTATCAACAAGCCCAGAAGGTTGTTGAAGAAGGAACTGCCCAAGGCTGGGGCAAGGTTTTATCTGTGGAGGAGAAGAAAGACAAATTTGGGTTGGGTTACAGACCAACTCAACAAAATCAAGCAGAGGCTGCTGAGAAGCCCGGTTTTGTCAGTGGGGGGATGCTCACCCCTGATGCTATCAACAATTTGGAAGACGAGCTGGAAGAAGAACGCAACCTGGAAAGTTGGATTCGTCCAAAGATCCCGGGGAGCAGTATCTCAAACTGGTCTTCCCAGGAAATTATAAGAGTTACTCATGCAGAGTAATTATTATTTCCTGTATTTTATGGCATGCATCAAAGTCTTGCATCTTGCCCAAGATGACAAGACTCATTTTGTAATCGGGCCATCTGTACTTTTTGTGCAAACAAGATTAATCAATGAAATATCAGACATCTTTTTGCAAATGAGTCTTTTTCCTTTCCGCTCACTGTTTTTCCATTTTTCTTTTTGTACAAAAAAAAATAAATGGCGATGTTTTCAAAATGACAACTTTATTTCACTTTTTAAGCAAGATTAAAATCAATCACTAAAATGAACAAACTGAACCCTTGCAGAGAGTGTCTTCCAGACAGCACCGACAACAGCGCGGCTATGACTTCGTATGACTTTGACAATCCAATCAATCAAGCTGATGAAGGGGTTGAAGAAGAATATGAGCTTCCTGAAGAGCTAGCCAGGTTATTGAGGCAAGAGGAGAAAGTTATCACTCCTCATCAGGAGGAGGTTGAAGTGATTAATCTTGGTACAGATGAAGACGTGAAAGAGGTTAAAATCGGGCCCGGCTTACAAGACTCAGTGAAGAGACAACTGATTGATCTGCTTCAAGAATATGTGGATGTGTTTGCTTGGTCGTATCAAGATATGCCAGGGTTGGACACCGATATAGTTGTGCACAAGCTGCCTTTAAGAGAAGAATGCCCACCAGTCAAACAGAAATTGCGCCGCACTCGCCCAGACATGGCAATGAAGATCAAGGAAGAGGTACAAAAGCAATGGGACGCCGAATTCCTTGCTGTGACTAGCTACCCGCCGTGGGTTGCTAACATAGTACCTGTGCCTAAGAAAGATGGTAAGGTAAGGATGTGTGTTGACTACCGGGATCTGAACAGAGCCAGCCCGAAAGATGACTTCCCATTACCTCACATTGATGTATTGGTGGATAACACGACTCAGTTCTCGGTATTCTCCTTCATGGACGGATTTTCAGGATACAATCAGATCAAGATGTCACCTGAAGACATGGAGAAGACAACCTTCATTACACCTTGGGGCACGTTCTGTTACAAAGTGATGCCATTCGGACTGAAGAATGCTGGTGCAACATATCAACGGGCTATGGTGACATTATTCCACGATATGATCCATAAAGAAATAGAATGTTATGTGGATGACATGATCGCCAAGTCCCTTACTGAAGAAGATCACCTGGTAAATCTGCTGAAGCTATTCAAGCGTCTGAGGAAGTACCAACTGAAGCTGAACCCCAACAAATGCACATTCGGGGTGCGATCTGGTAAGCTGCTGGGCTTTATTGTAAGCGAGAAAGGGATTGAAGTCGACCCTGATAAAGTCAAAGCTATTCAAGAGATGCCTGCACCGAAAACAGAGAAAGAAGTTCGAGGGTTCTTAGGTCGATTGAACTACATCTCACGGTTCATATCTCACCTTACAGCAACCTGTGAACCCTTGTTTAAGTTGTTAAGAAAGGAACAAACGGTCAGGTGGAACGAAGATTGCCAAAGGGCTTTTGACAAGATCAAGGAGTACTTACAAGAGCCTCCAATCCTTATGCCTCCAGTTGAAGGGAGACCTCTGATAATGTACTTGACAGTATTAGAAGAGTCAATGGGGTGTGTGCTGGGCCAGCATGACGAGTCTGGTCGAAAAGAGTATGCAATATACTACCTGAGCAAAAAGTTTACCGACTGTGAACAACGTTATTCACTGCTCGAGAAAACTTACTGTGCTTTAGCGTGGGCTGCTCGCCGACTGAGACAGTATATGTTGACCCACACTACTCTATTGATCTCAAAGATGGACCCAGTTAAGTACATTTTCGAGAAGCCAACTCTTACCGGACGGGTTGCAAGATGGCAGATGATTCTTACAGAATATGACATCCAGTACACTTCTCAGAAAGCCATCAAAGGCAGTGTACTATCTGAATATCTTGCTGAGCAACCTATTGACGACTACCAGCCTATGAGATTTGACTTCCCTGATGAAGACATCATGTTCATAAAATCAAAAGATCATGAAGAGCCTATTCACATTGAAGGGCCCGACCCGGAAGAAGAATGGACTATGATGTTTGACGGGGTTGTTAACATGAATGGTCGTGGTGTTGGTGCAGTACTCATTACACCCAAAGGAGTTCACATGCCTTTCTCGGCAAAACTCATTTTCAACTGCACTAACAACGAAGCTGAATACGAAGCTTGCATTATGGGTCTTGAGGAAGCCATTGACCTCGGGATCAAGACTTTGACCGTATTCGGAGATTCAGCTCTGGTAATTAATCAAACCAACGGAAAATGGTACACCCACCAGGATCATCTGATACCTTACAGGGATTATACAAGAAGGTTATTGACTTTCTTTACAACAGTCAAACTTGAGTATATCCCTTGGGACGAGAATCAGTTTGCAGATGCTCTGGCCACCATTTCATCCATGATCAAAGTTCAAGCGGCCAACTTTGTACCTCAGATTTCAGTGTCCAGACTTGACAGACCAGCATATGTATTTGCAGCAGATGTTGTCAAAGATGATAAGCCTTGGTTCCATGACATTAAATGCTTCTTGGAGGATCAAACATACCCACCTGGGGCATCTTCCAATGATAAGAAGACTTTGAGAAGGCTTGCTGGTAGTTTCTTTCTGAACACTGATGGTTCTTTGTACAAAAGGAACTTTGATATGGTACTCCTCAGATGCGTTGATAGAACAGAAGCAGACTTGTTGATGCATGAAGTGCACGAAGGATCCTTTGGTACCCATGCAGGAGGGCATGCCATGGCTAAGAAGTTGTTAAGATCGGGTTATTACTGGATCACAATGGATGCAGACTGTTGTGCTTATGCCAGAAAGTGCCACAAATGCCAGATCTACGCAGATAAGGTGCATGTGCCTCCCAATCCTTTGAACATAATGTCTTCACCCTGGCCTTTTGCCATGTGGGGCATTGATATGATTGGCAAAATTGAGCCAACTGCTTCAAATGGCCACAGATTCATCCTGGTCGCCATTGATTACTTCACCAAGTGGGTTGAAGCAGCCTCATATGCAAATGTTACAAGGCAGGTGGTAGCCAGATTTCTGAAAAGAGATATCATCTGTCGATACGGAGTTCCCGAGCGAATCATTACTGACAATGGTTCCAACTTGAACAACAAAATGATGGCTGAGCTGTGCCGGGACTTCAAAATCCAACACCACAATTCTTCTCCTTACAGGCCAAAGATGAATGGCGCTGTTGAGGCGGAAAACAAGAATATCAAGAAGATTGTGCAGAAGATGGTAGTCACCTACAAAGACTGGCATGAGATGCTACCGTTTGCCTTGCATGGGTACCGCACGTCAATCAGGACATCCACTGGGGCAACACCGTATCAACTTGTATATGGTATGGAGGCAGTCCTACCTGTTGAAGTTGAATTACCCTCTCTACGGGTGCTGATGGATGTTAAGCTGAATGAAGCAGAATGGGTTCGGTCCCGGTTCGAACAACTGAGTCTGATTGAAGAGAAAAGATTGGCTGCAATCTGTCATGGGCAGCTATATCAGAAAAGAATGAAGAAAGCCTTCGATCAGAAAGTCAGGCACCGAGATTACCAAGTGGGAGATCTTGTGCTGAAAAGGATCCTCCCTCCTCATACAGACCACAGGGGCAAGTGGACCCCAAACTACGAAGGACCATTCGTGGTAAAGAAAGTTTTCTCTGGTGGAGCACTGATGCTCAGCACCATGGATGGTGAAGATTTCCCGTCCCCTGTGAATTCGGATGCAGTTAAAAAATACTTCGCATAAAAATGACCCGCTGGACATAAAAACAGAATGTAAGTCCAGGCAAAAATAGGGCATCCCGGCGAGTCAAAAACATAATAAAAGACTCGGGCAAAAATAAGGGAAATAAACAAAAAAAATGTGTACACCCGCTGAGTTGAAAAGCCGCATTGGACAACTCAGGCAAAAATGGGTATCCCGATGGACTGAAAACCCGAAAGGGCGATCCATGCAAAATGAGGGAATAAGCGAACAACTGCATTCTGAATTCGTCTGTATCGCCTACAACTCGGCAAACCTCGAAAGGATCAAGCTCCAATCAGAATCAGCCTTCTTCAGAAAGTAAGACGAGAAGAACGTCAAAAGTCATACGGGTCATAGCAAAAGAGGAAGCTCCTTGAAAGCGTCGTCAACATCGTCAGCATTTTGTTTCTCAATTTGTAACAATCTCCTCATTTCAGGAGATATGTTTCTTTGACTGTATATTACCAATTCAGGGCACATGAATTAATAAAATCAGATTTTTAGTCACGTCTCGTCTTGTACATTTGTATTTGCAAAAATGTCTGATGTCTCTAAAAAACATGATTGCATAAATACAGATGCTTATCTTCAAAAATAAAATACATGCTTGCAGGGAATATACTTACTCTCGCAAGTGTCTAAACTCCTATGACGGAATCCAGTAAGGGATACCTCGGGATTGCTTGTATGTTTCTATCTTTGTAGGATTGCAGGTATTCAAAGCACAGCATGGGGCATGTAGGCTTCACCCCAGCAAGCTGGCAAATCAACACTCATTCTTGGCACCAGAGGTGCTTCCTCCCCAGCCAAGTTGCCACCGATAACTTCTCCCAGCTAAGTTTCCACTTGTCAATTTCCCCAGCCGTAATGCCAATCATTCTTCCTCAGCAGAATGCAAAATCCAGGGGATCATTTCCCCACAGAATCCTCAGCCTCTATTCAGAAGGGCAACGCATGAAGGAGTCACAACAGAGTGATGAAGGCTATTGCAAACCCCAGCTGGGCCCTATATTACGAGGATATGTCAATCAGTGACCTATTTCCCCAAGCAGATGCATCTCATCAGATCTATCAATGATCTTATCCCCAGCTGGATGTCTATTTCAAGCAGATCGACCAGAGATCTTCACAGCAACGGGATCCGAATCCCGGATCTGTACCCTCGCATAATCATGGCATTTGCATCATATTCACCCACAAAGCGTAGCATTCCGTCTAATACGGAGCATTACAGCAAAAATCAAACACATAGCATAATCACAAGCCATATTGTGAATCGAGCACTTGTGAATAATAACCATTCATCAACAATGTACAGAAATTCCCCAGAGTCCCCAGCAAAAGCAGTTGCCTTACAATTCACAAACACCAGTATATGCTCCTTTTGACACCCGTCCATGTCATCACTCCCCAGAAAAGTCGCCTGAACACTCTTTACAAACAAGACCACCAGTATATACTCATTTTGACACCCGTCCGTGTCATATCCCCAGCGGAAAGCCAAAGGCATCATCTTTGCACTCACCTATACTTATATATACATTTTCTTGATACCCGTCCGTGTCATTTCCCCAGCGCAGTCGCTTACACTTTTACAAACCATATACTTGTTGATATTATTATACTTTTCTCTCTTGACACTCGTCCGTGTCACCCTCTCCAGCAGATAAACATTCACCTATACACCACTCATACTACTCGTGTTACACTTATACAGATGCTCGTCCGTACCTTGTATATACCATTTATACCCCCACAGATTCAACAATGGTCCATGTTCTTTGTTAACCAGTTGGTACTCGTCCGTATCATCATCTCAGAACATGCGTCAAGCGTTTGTTTCTACCTGATACTCGTCTGTATCATGGTCCTAAGGATGCTCGTCCGCATCTTTAATCCATACACCGTGTCAAACACTTATGTCTTCTTGAATATAAATACTCGTTTGTGTCTACTATTCCCCAGAAAAGTCCCCTCAGATTCAACACTCGACCGTGTTCTTTGTTAACCCGTTGATACTCGTCCGTATCATCATCTCTGGACATGTGTCAGTTTGTTTCTACCCGATACTCGTCCGTATCGTAGCTTTAAGGATACTCGTCCGCATCTTTAATCTATACACAAACATCTAAACACTTGTACTTTCTTTTCTTGGTTGTAGACACTCGTCCGTGTTTACTATATCCCCAGTATATCGCCAAGTAAGCAAATTTTCCTTCTTATCTGACGCTCGTCCTGTATCATGATAAGCCTTGAGAGCAGCCGTCCCCTGCCAGGTGGTCGTCCTCCACCTCTTGATGATCGTCCTTCATCATTTTATCCAATGGCCGTCCCCATTGTTGATTCCGGTTATCTGACATTCGTCCTATGTCATGATAAGCCTTGAGAGCAGCCGTCCCCTGCTAGGTGGTCGTCCTCCACCTCTTGATGGTCGTCCTCCATCATGCTCGTCCGATGGTCGTCCCCATCGTTGACCTTTTATCCGGCATTCGTCCTATGTCGCGATATTTTCGGCAGCCGTACCCTGCCAGGTGGTCGTCCTCCACCTTAGATGACCGTCCCTCATCTTATCCCCAACAGAGCAGCCGTCCCCTGCTAGGTGATCGTCCTTCACCTTTGATGACCGTACCTCATCATCTGTTTATTTCATTTATTCTTTAACCCGATGGCCGTCCCCGTCGTGGTCCCTTTTCTTTTTAGCCCAATGGCCGTCCCCATCGTTGGTTACTTTACTTTATGAACTTGATGGCCGTCCCCATCATAATTCTTTTATCCCCAGCATGTCGGTCGTCCCCGTCATTGCTTTATTTTCCGCACTTTTCCCCAGCATGTCGGCCGTCCCCGTCATTGCCCTTTACCCAGCAGTCGTCCTCTGCTCGACGGTCGTCCTCCGTCGCCCACACTTTGCAATATACTTAATTTTCTTTTTACAATCTATATCCCTTTTTCTTCTTCATTCTGTGAGTGCAAATTTTGGACTGTCTTTGGTATTCAACCACAAGTTATCTTGTTTGCCTGTTAAGCCGTCGCTTACATCCTGCACAGCTAACTCATGTTTGAATAGGGGCAGCTGTAAACACCCCAAATTTGCCCTCACCCATTCACACCATGGCTTGTGATCATTTCATATGCATAAACACAATCATAACATCTCATATCACATTTTTTATTCATTGCATTGGTTCAAAGTCATCTGCATATAGGGTTTGTGATCTGAGCAATCCAAGAGCTTCTTGAGCCACTCCAAAGATCATCAATCACTTCAAAGGGATCCATATGTGTTCAAGTATCATATTACATCTCCTCAAAGTCAAGAATGCCAAGGAATCACAAGAACTGGGATTGGTATGGAAGCAGAGCCAGGCTTGACTGCACAGTTGACCTAAAATTAGGGTTTTGGTTTCAGAGGCCATAACTCCAAATTTTTTTGGTCATTCTTGTTTCTATTGGTCTCTATATGGTATAGGGAGTATTCACATCAATTTTCATGAAGAAATTCCATGGGGAAGTCATCTGATCAAGAGTTGACTTTCTGGATAAGTCAATGCAAAATCAGGGCATCTGAGGCCCCCAATGACCCAACCAAGGGGTGATCTTCATCATTTTGAGTGTTTATGACCTTTATTTGATCATATAATAAGTTTGAAGTTCACAAAATTCAAGAATTACAAGTTTTTGCAAAGTTGACTTTTTAGGGCAAGTTTGACTTTTAAGGAATATGTCATTTTATGCCACTTTTCAAACCTTACTTTTTGATCCAAAAATGCTTCAAATGGAAAAACTTTGGTCATGAAAGTTGTAGATTAGATCTTTCCCTTTTCAAAAAGTACAAGAACATGACCTAATTCATTTTGGATCAAAAGTTATGGTGTGTCAAAGTTGGCAAAAATCACTAATTTTCAAGATATGCCTCAAATGAGAAACTTGCAAAAAAACTTTGTACCAAGGCATTTGTAACTTCTAATTCATGTCTAACCATTGCACAAACATCACATGTGACCTAAAAATCAGATTTGAACCAAAATTTCTCATGTTTCATGGTTTGTATAGCAAGAAAGTTTCATGTGAACCAAAAGTGATCAAGTTGCAAAATCATCATCACACTTCCATCCACTTGTTGCCTTGGCTGCTGAACCAACCATAGCCTTTCCCCTCACCATGCTGCACCAGTCCACACCTTTGTACTAGCCTAGAACACAACCCATGCCTCTCTTACACAAAGGTTGACAATTTGCAAAAGTGAACTTACCTATCACAGCAGGCCAGGTCACATCATCTGACCAATGGGAGTTTTTTATGTGGAACAAATGCTGGACATTTCATACATCAAGCAAGGCTGAAACACAGAAGAACATCACATTCACAAACTCACTCCATCAAGCAAAACTCTTCGAATCTCTCTCCACAACTCACAAACACAAGAACCAATTCCACTGATCAACTCACCTTGCTCCACTGAGCCAAAACCAGCAAGACTCAGGCCTGAACTAAGCATGAACTGAGCTTCACCATTTTTCATCCCCAAAAGCCAGAACTTTCGAATCTCACTTTCCAGCCATAAAACACCCCATTTCTCTTCACCAACAAGTCAAACACACTCAAAGGAGCAAGAATCAACCATTGGATTAGCCTGAAACCTCACATTTCCTGACTGTGAAACCTGCTGCACCAGAACTCTTCTCTTCAAACCAGCCATCCACAAGAACTTTGAGGCTTCTCTTTGAGTTCAAGGGAGTCAAAGAAGTTCATTTGCGCACAAAGGAGGCCCTGAAAGCTCAGTATTGAAGCTTTCCAGCTCAGGTATGACCATGGATTTTTTTCTCCCAAAGCTTGCATTTTAAGTTATAAATCGATTGCTTATGTCTTGCTGGTCATGGGGATGCTTTTAGAATCGAAAATAGATGAGAAATGAGTTTGTATTGTCACTCTGAAATTTCACCCGTGAAATTTGTTTCTTTCGATTTGCTTGATTCTGGATGTTTAAATGATGTTTGAAGGTGGATTCGTGACCTAGGTTGTTAGAGGATCACTTGGCTGTGTTTAATTTGTTGTTTAGAAGCCTAAATCAGGATCTAGGGTTTTGTTGTCGCCGGAGAAGATGACCGGAGCTTCCCTCCGGTCACCTGAATGTTATTATGCCCTAATCCCAGTCATTAAGTCCATTTGAATCTCATGCGTTAGATGGCCTGACTTTGTTGACTTCCCGCGTGCATGTATGGCCCAGATTCGTTCATTTGCCCTAATCCCCTTTAGTTAGTTTAATTAATTATAATTAAATTGATTTAATCAGGACCAATCCAGGCCACTAGATCTGGCAGTCAACAATTTCAAACCCAGAGCAAATCCTAGCCCTCCATTCAGTTGACTTCAGTTTATTTTGATTTTTATTTCATTTTTTCTCATTTAATTTGTACAATTTATTTAAAATAGTAAAAATTGTTTAAAAATTACGAAACTTTTTGTCAAAAGTTTCATTAATTTTTAATACACAAAAATATTTTTATTTTCATTTTTAGCATTAAAAAAGTATTTTTAAAATATTTAAAAGTTTATTTTTAATTGATTAATGAAAATTAATTTATTAAAAATACTTTTAGGTATTTAAAAATCACCAAAAAATTCATGAAATGTTCTAAGACATTTAGAAACATTGTCCAACCTTCAAACCAAATTTATTTTTTGATCTTGATGCATTTTGAGAATTTTTCATTGAATTAAAATCATTTTTATGCATTAATTTGATCCAAAGTTCCAAAAATCATTTCTGCCTATCCATGAAGAGTTGGACATTGATTCTTTTTGCATTGCATTGTGTTTAGCATGTAGTTTGTGAGATTAAATGGCCATGATTTGATCTTTCATTTTCAATTTGTTTGGTAATTTTCTTGTTTGGAAACCCTAAAACCCTAAGAAACTTAGAAAATTCATATCTTGAATTTGGTTAGGAGTTGAAACTTCTCCTTTGGGCAGTGAGTTAGTATAGGATTAGAGGTCCTTTGAGTGGAATTTTCAATTTTTTATATTAGGGTTTGCTTCTGATTTTGATTTTTGTTTGATGTATTGTTCATAAACCCTAATTTGGGCTTCCATATGCATCCATCTTGCATCTTCTTGCATAACATGACTTGCCATGACATTTCAAGCATCCATTTGATTCATTTGACATCATAAGACATATTGAAAGCATGTTTGATCATTGCATCATGTATTTGCCATGTTGTATGCCATGTGCACTTCATAACTTTTCATGTATGTTCATGTTTCTTAGCTTGCTTCATTTGCATTCATGAGCTTGTATGATCATTTCCATGTGCTGCCTCATGTTTGTAGAATCTCATAGCATCATTAGAATCATTAATTTGCCTCTGGTTTTGTTTCTCATCACACCATTTCATCTCATTTTGCATTGCATTGCATTTTCTTTTCTAACCTTTCAGGTGGTAAGTGACTTTGAGAAGTGAATTTGCCTTCACTTCTCATAACTTCTCTTCATCTCTTTTCATGCATCCTTGCTGCATTTATGCTTGTGTTTAAGATTGAGCTTGCTCATTCTTCTTCTCCTTACTTTCTTTCTTCAAGTGACTTGACTTCTTGAATGAAGCAAGTTGCTTTGCTTCTCTTGATCCTTTCATCTGCTTCCTGGTGGTTCCATTGAAGATTCTTCTTGCAAAACCTCACAAACCTTAGGAACAA
The DNA here is from genome assembly GCA_963966055.1 of Lathyrus aphaca. Classification (NCBI taxonomy): domain Eukaryota; kingdom Viridiplantae; phylum Streptophyta; class Magnoliopsida; order Fabales; family Fabaceae; genus Lathyrus; species Lathyrus aphaca. The sequence goes on from OZ014521.1 coordinate 98,484,488, forward strand.
CCAAGCATGACAATGATTAGGGTTTTGATTAATCTCCCCTCTTAGTTTTACCTTTGTGTCTCTCTTGAGTCTTCTCTCCTCACCTCATAATCAGGGACTAAACCCTAAAGGCTTTAAGGCTTTGTGATTAAGCTTATGCCTGCATCCTTCTATTAGGATGGAGTGTATAACTTTAATCCCAAGTGTTAAACCCTTAATGTGTTTAAATCTCTTAATCAATCCACTTAATAATCATCAAGACATCACACTTGTAACTTGGGCCTTGCATTAGGGTTCTATTTCTTCCTTAATTGGTTAAGAAGGACTAACCCTAGTGTTAATGGACAAGTCCCCCTCAAGTTGTCTTACAAATCATAAAAATCACTTCATCATCATACCATTAAATAAAATCCAATTAATCAAAGGCTTGTTTTGTCATGAGTTTAATCCCTAATCATGGATTAAGTTGAGGAGCTTTCCTCAGCTTAAACATTCTCATCTATTATCCTTCTATTAGGATGGTGTAATGAGTCTGTTTAATCCTTGATTATGGCTCAACCTCATTACTTAACACTAAACAAAAACAACAAAAGCATCTAAATAATCACAAGTAAGATAATGATCTTAATCCTACACCGTGGTGATTAAGTGTGAGATGCTGACTTCACACTTAAGGTATCCTCGTTACCCCTAATCAGAGGGAAGATGTGATGAGTTTACTAAATCCATTGGTTTAGACTTAAGCTCATTAACTTATGACAAACTTGCAAAAGCAATAAAAGACTGAAAACTCAAAAACAAACAATAATCGCCTCCTCCGGGATTCTTTTCTCATCTCATTCACTCACAAACGAGAGCTCGCTTCTTCCGTCTAATGCAAGACAGTTTGCACCCGAGCCAGACGGGTCATACACTTGAGCATAGACAAGCAAGCAGTTCACAGTCAATTCATCTTTCAGTCTCTTTGGGTCGAACTACGGTGTTCTGACTTCCTCATTGCACGAGAGGATACGTAGGCATAACTTAACAGTTATCGAACAAAAGTCTCTGTACATTCCCCCTCTTTCCAGCTTCATTCTTTAGCCTCATGATCTTGAGCATTTTATTCTTGTTCCTGCACTGACACTGTATATATTGCACTTCACTTACACTGACACCTATACATTTTGTTTTCCAGCTCTTTTACACACAAATTGCACTGACACTACCCCTTTAAAACACAAATCTTTTAAGCGTGGATCCCGTCGAGTACGGCGGACAATCTGGGTGCTAATACCTTCCCAGGTTGTAACCAACCCCCTTTCTCAGTCTCTCTGGTTCGCAACCGTCTTATCCATTCTTTTTCTAGGTCTATGCAGCATTGCCTTTCCTCCGGGATAAAAATGCCTAGCTGGCGACTCTATTCATCTCCAGTGAGTTCACGGTCGTGTGTTCTCACCGTCCCTCTCGCCGACCGTTCGCGTCTGTACCCTATCTGACTTAGCCTCATTTAGTGGGAGCGACAAAATTAAAGACAAAAATACGAAAACACATTAAAATAGCAAAAATAATAAAATAAACTATTGAAATGCCTAAGTATAATAGTAGAAGAATGTGCATGAAGATGCACTGCTCAAACCTCTAGTAGGAATTAATGAGTTATACACCAAAAGATTGAGTATAGTGGTTTTATTAATTCACCATGAAAATATAATGACCTTCTCATTCATTTAATGTATTAAATGTCAATATGGGATAAATAAGGGATTATATATAAAACCTGATTGCTTTCACATTATTTCCTAACCATCTTTATTTTTTCCATTCAAAATCAAAATCCCCCATTGTTACTTTCTAAACTCTCACAAATATATATTTTTTGCTAAATAACTCTCCATGTGGATTCAATATCTATTTATTACCACGATACTATTGATACACTTGTCGAGAAGTCATCAGGTTTTTGGTGTTGTTGTCAGGGATTGCAAATTTCAACAAGGCAATTTTTGTGCAAAATTTGTTAGGTTTTAGTTTTTTTTATTTGTTTCGATTTATTTTATTTTTTATTTTTGTTTCTATACTTATTCTAGATTTATATTTTTTTTTGGATTAGTTTCGGTTTCTTTTTCTTTTTCTTTTTTTATTCTCGTTTAAATTTTTTTTATTTAGTGCAGTGCTGCTAATATATTCTTCTTTCATGTTGTAGGCGAGATGAAGACATGCATGCAAGAAGAAATATATGTTAACTAGGAAAAGTTTAAAGCTTATTCAAAGGAACTTGCAAATAAAACTCTAATTCAAAAAAATGCAAGAAATAATTCAAAGCCAAAACCTTTCCCGCATTTTGAATAATATATTATGGATGAAACTTGTTTCAGTTCAATACAAATTTCTGTATGATATTGCAACAATTTGTTCAATCAGTTTTTTCTTTAAATAAAGGAGTAAATTAACAAACAAAAATTAATCATTGAATTATCATTCATCATTTGCATCATTTACATTTTCTTTCATTGAGTCTTATTCATGTACTTGTTTTAGAAATCAAACTATCTAATTCATACAATACTTAGGTCGGTCGCCAAAAAAGAATGGAAGACCTCGGGGAAGAGAATAAAGATCTAAAAGAGGAGATCTCTAGATGAATTCAACTATGGAAAGACTCACAGAAATGGTTGAAGCTCGTACTATAGCTCAGAATCTTCACCAAAAAACAGTTATCTTTGAAGTCGTATCTGCACCGATTGAAGAGATACCATACAAGGATCCAAGGTACGACATGCCAAAGGATAGAACATGGGGCATTCCACCTGGTTTTATCCCGGAAGGATATGATCACCGACTAAATGAATAATTGAGGAACGCCACAGGACCGTATCAGTTTGAATGTTACAAACTTCAAACTCTTCAAGACGCACTAGCAAAGAATGCCATACTAGGAGGTTACAAACTTCAGTATCTGAAGTTCCAAATGTAGTACAAGTTGTGCCATCTTCACTAGTACACATTACCTCGGAAAGTCGAAGGTACTCTCATGCTCCAAGTGAAGGAGGAGGAATTAACGAAAGGAATTCCAAAAACAGTTTGCAGCAATGCAAAAGGAATTACAGTCTCTTAGAGGATAAAAGTTGTTTGGAAGCACAAAACAAATCTCTACTTAGTCCCAAATATTCAAATACCACACAAATTTAAAGTGCCATATTTTGAGAAATACAAGGGTGATTCTTGCCCTCAAAGTCATTTGACAATGTATACCCGGAAAATTTACACTCATACGAACAATCCAAAGCTACTGATTCACTACTTTCATGATAACTTAATTGGGGCATCGCTTAGTTGGTACATGAAGCCCAATTGTACAAATATCAACAACTTCCAAGATCTCTAAAATGATTTCATAGAACAGTACAAATTCAATTTGGATATGGCTCACGATCGGGACCAACTCAGAGAAATGTTTTAGAAGGGTAATGAAACCTTTAAAGAGTATGCACAAAGATGGCATGAAATTTCTGCTCAAATTTCTCCTCCTCTCGGAGAGAAATAAATGACAAAAATCTTCCTCAAGACATTGAGTTCTTTCTAATATGAACAGATGGTTGCAAGAACACCCAATGATTTCACCGAGATGGTAAACATGGGAGTATGCTTAGAAGAGGCAGTTAGAGAAGGATGTTTAACAAAAGACGTTGAACCTTCAAGTTCAAGCAAAAGATATGGGAGTTCCTTTCTGAAGAAAAAGGAATAAAACATCAGTAACATATCTTTAGGTAAACAACAATAAAAATTTGTACCTCATCAAGCGGCGATGGTATTTCCTGTTATTACCTCAACTGTAGCTCCGATGTATCAACCTCAGATCGCTCGAAACTCTCCTAATAAACAATATCAATAAAGGCAACAACCTCTCTAACAAGCTCGTTCATAATTTAACAACAATGGGTATCCCAGGGCTCCAACAATTGACCTTATACCTACAACATATGTTGATTTGTTTCCACTCTTACTAAGCAAGGGGCACATTCAGACCATGACTCATGTTGCAATTCCTAATGATCCCCCTCCATGGCATAAATATGATCAATCATTTCCTTATCATCAAGGAGGGATGGGGCATAACATTGAAAATTGCCTAACTTTCAAGTACGACGTCTAGAGACTCGTCAGGAATGAAGTTTTATCTTTCAAAGATATTAACCCGAATGTTCAAAAAAATCTGATACCACAACATGAGAAAACATCGGTCAACTGGATTCAAGATCAGGAAATTCGAGGAGTCAATTTACTCTCTGCTCCTCCATGAATTATTCAAAATTTCGACATCCGAGCAATGAATGTCAATCTGGTTGCACTGCATTCTAGACAAAGCCTACATCATAATTTGCCACGACACGACTATCAAAGTTGCTCCATCTTTTATAAAAATGACCAAGGGTGCTCCTTTGTATAGGAAGCCCTTCAACAACAAATGGATTTAGGATGGATTCAAGATTACCGTTAAATGGATGATCCTTAGATCAACATGGTTCAAATCTTCGACATTCATATAATGAATACCAGTTTAGTCAAATTGCACTCCAAGCACGCCAGACTTGGATTTTTATCAATGTACAATTATCAGAACTGTGGAGGTTACTTCGAAGGTAATCAAGAGTGCGCAATAGTGCAAAGAGATCTTCAAACCTTATTGGACCATTAGTGGCTTCCAATTTACATGGATGAAGAAACTAGTCAGATTACTCTTAACAACGGTACTCCGTATAAATAATAAAATATCGATGCCAGAATACAAGATTAAGACAGAGTTAAGATGCATCGTATACAGAGCGGATATGGTTTGTTGCCACCTCACAGTTATGAACATTGCAAGGTCTGCTCAATGGATAAACAAGGATGTGTCATAGTATACATGGATCTCCGATATTAAATGGAACAAGGTGTCACTCGTCTGCAAGAGTCACAACTCATCAACGTGATACAAGAAGTTCTAGCAGTCGAACCTATGGACTATGAAACCGACAAAGAGATTCTCAATATAATCCCTTTGATCGAAGAAAATAAATGCTTGGAAGTTCCCTTTGGCAGCAGAAAAATCCCCAAGCTAGCACCGATAGAGGTTACTTTCGACATCCAAAAGGCTCGTCTAACCCCTTTGCTCATCTACTTACCAAGCTCAGTGCCCTATGCTTCGAAGAAAGCAATTCCGTATAAGTACGGACCAACGATCATGGAAGGAGGGAAAGAAGTAACCCTACCATTCCTTGTCAGCATCACTGATATCAGTTGAGTCACTAGAAGTGAATGAGTATTCAACTGAGGAGTTAAAGAAACTACAAAGGTAACGCAACCTCAAGCTGAGGTTATCAACCCGCAGTGGGTCGAACAAGTAATCCAGAGCCTGCAACAAAGGAGAAGGATGAAATCCTCAGGCTCATCCAGAGAAGTGAGTATAACATTATGGATCAATTACTACAAATTCCTTCAAGAATTTCGGTGTTATCTCCTCTGCTCAGCTCAGAAGCTCACCGAGAAGCATTACAAAATGTTCTAGAACAAGCCTTCATAGAACCAGACGTAACCGAGAACCAATTCGACAATATCGTCTCCAACATCATTAGTTTCATCAATTTGGGATTTAATGACGACGATCTTCCTTAAGAAGGCATGAATCACAATATGGCATTAAACATTACTATCAATTGCAGTGACAATGCTTTAGCCAACGTACTCATAGACACAGGTTCATCTTTGAACGTAATGCCAAGGTCCACTCTCACGAGACAGACTATTCAAGGTCCTCCTATGAGAAAAAGTGAGGTCGTAGTCAAAGAATTTGACGGATCTCGAAAAGCATTTACTGGAGAAGTGGATCTTCCCATAACCATTGGACCTCACACCTTCCAAATTACTTTTCAAGTCATAGACATCCGCACGAAGTACAATTGTTTACTTGGTCGACCATGGATTCATGAAGTAGGGGCAGTGACCTCCACACTTCATCAAAAACATAAGTTTGTGAAAAATAACAAATTGGTAACAGTTTTTAGGGAAATAACCCTGATTGTTAGCAACTTATTCTCATTCTCATATTTGGAACCAAAAAACGTCATTTGAACTCAGTTCCAAGCTCTATCTGTAAGCAATAAGGATCAACCGGGAATAGGAACGTCAATCGCTTCCTACAAAGATGATCTCTAAACCTTCGAAAGCAACAATATTAAAGGTTGAGGTCAAGTTGTAATTCTCGTCAGCAACGAATCAAGAAAAAGTCTTGGTTGTTCTTCAGCAACGACTAAACCTACAACAAAGGACGAAAACTTTGGTCCTATTAAAAACTTTTTCCATAGTGGAGGCTTCCTTCAACCAATCTCTTAAGAGGTTCATACCATTAAGGAAAACATTTCAGAAGGCTCTAAAGATCTCGATGACGAGTGGAAAACATAATTCAATGAGGAAGAATACATTTCTAAAGATGAAGTGCGCATGCATTAAACTTGTCGATCTCCATTTCAAAGTACATTCCAGAAACAAAGGACAAAGAAACGTCTGAAGTACCTCTTGTTCCTCACCACTCATTGGAAGACATTCCAATGACATACAACTTTTATTGTACATTCTAAGATTCAATAGATAATCTACCCATATGAGAACCTTATCGGGAAAATCTGTGAGACAAACAACGTCATCTCAACGAATTTGCAAGGATTACAGGACAAGACTTTCTCAACTTTGCACTACCAGAAGTTAATGTCATTACTGAAGATGACTCGTCAACTCCCACAGAAACGTGGGACACCTTGGGACAACCAAGTAGAAAATACAATTACCTTATCAAGTACACTGCTCCTGCAAGTTCTCACATTGATATCAAAGACATCTAGTCAACTAGATTGCGAGACTATTTTGAGAGCATAAATGAAGAAACAATTGACAATTTCTTTCACGATCAAGCTTCATGGTAGGAAGACTCTACGAATCCTCCTTTTCCAGAAATCAATGTCATCACTAAAGCCACTTTAGGAAGACAAGTTCCAAACTTATGCATATCCAATGCAGTTCGTTAGGATTGGGTCTATGTTGATGTCCCAAACATCATTCACATTCCAAAGTAATTGCTTAGTTTTATTTTGACCTTCCATCTCGTTTGGATGACAAGGAATGTTTTATATGGCTTACTTGCTGTAAATGTCCTCTTCACTTAGCCCAAAGTGACAGAGCTTTATTTTATATGGTTGCGTATTTCAAGAATCGACAAATCATAAATAAAAAGTCATTCTGTATTTCTGCACTTGTTGCTATTTTCTCTTTTCGCTTTTTCAGAAAATGGTAATCCCTAAAAACAACCAAAAATAAAAACAAACGTTTTTCAAAACTAATCTGCATAAACTTTCTTTTGCATTATCTAAATGTGTTTTCTCGATATCATAATCACAAAGATTAACTATTTTAAAACCCATTAAAACACGTGATCCAATGCCTTATCCCAACTTTGAGTTCCTGGTAATGAAGCTGAAGAGGAAGATGACAAAGAAATTCCAGAAGAAATCTCCAGACTGCTCAAACACGAGGAAAATTCCATTCAACCTTACAAAGAACTGTTGGAAACGATTAATTTGGGTTCAGAACAGGAAATAAAGGAAGTCAAGATCAGCTCATTACTCAGCTCGACTGAAAGGAAAAGCTTGATCTTACTACTCAAAGAATTTTTTGATGTATTTGCTTGGTCCTGCCAGGACATGCCAAGGCTGGATACCAACATTGTGGAACATCATTTACCATTGAAGCCAGAATGCTTGCCAGTTAAGCAGAGATAGAGAAGAACTCATCCAGACATGGCTATAAAATCAAGGAATAGGTACAAAAGAAAATCAATGCAGGATTTCTCACCACTTCAGAATATCCTCAATAGTTGGCAAACATTGTTCCAGTACCAAAGAAGGATAGACAAGTCAGCATGTGTGTAGACTATAAGGATCTCAACAAAGCAAGTCTAAAGGACGACCTCCCTTTACCATACATCGATATGTTGGTATACAACACAACAAAATACAAGGTATTTTCTTTCATGGATGGATTTTCGGGCTATAACTAGATAAAAATGGCACCCGAAGACATGAAGAAAACATATTTCATCATGCCATGGGGCACCTTCTGTTACAAAGTAATGTTGTTTGGATTAAAGAATCCTGGTGCTACCTATAAAAGGGCAATGACAACTCTCTTTCATGACATGATGCATAAAGAGATCGAAGTATACGTCGACAAAATGATCGCCAAGTTGAAGACCAAAGAGGAACATGTTGAACATCTGCAGAAATTGTTTCAACATCTGAGAAAATATAAACTACAACTGAATCCTAACAAGTGCACGTTTGATGTCTGATCAGGAAAGCTCCTAGGATTCATCGTCAGTCAGAAAGGAATTAAAGTCGATCCTGACAAAGTCAAGGCTATTCAAGAAATGTCTGCTCTGAAAATGGAGAAACAAATACAAGGATTCTTGGGACGTCTCAGTTACATCCCCGGGTTTATATTCCTCATGATCGTGACATGCGCACCAATATTCAAACTTATACGAAAGAATCAAAGTCATGACTGGACATAAGACTTCCAGGAAGCCTTTGAAAAGATCAAATAATACTTGTTGAAGCCACCAATTTTGTCTCCTCTAGTTGAATGCAAACCATTGATCATGTACCTCACCGTTTTGGAAGAATCCTTGGGATGTGTACTTGGCCAGCAAGACAAAACAAAAAGAAAAAAATATGCTATTTATTATCTGAGCAATAAATTCACTAATTGTGAAACTCGATACATAATGCTCGAGAAAACTTGTTGCGCTTTAGCTTGGGTAGTTAAACGGTCTGTAAGAAGATCCATTCCCTAATCCAGGATATTTACAGAAGATTTCATCAATCTGGTCTTGAATAGCAGGCAAACGGTCTATACAAAGATCCATTCCCTGGTTCAAGATATTTTCAGAAGATTTAATCTATTTCCTCGGAGAGTAGGCAAACGGTCTGTAAGAAGATCCATTCCCTAATCCAGGATATTTTCAGGAGTTAATCCTGACACTTTTTTGTCCTCGGAGAGTAGGCAAACGGTCTGTAAAAAGATCCATTCCCTAATCCAGGATATTTCCAGAAGATTTCATCTATCTGCCCTTGAATAGCAGGCAAACGATCTATAAAAAGATCCATTCCCTGGTTCAAGATATTTTTCAGAAGAACTAATCCTGACGTTCTTTTGACCTTGAATAGCAGGAAAACGGTCTATACAAAGATCCATTCCCTGGTTCAAGATATTTTTCAGAAGAACTAATCTTGACGTTCTTTTGACCTTGAATAGCAGGAAAACGGTCTATACAAAGATCCATTCCCTGGTTCAAGATATTTTTCAGAAGAACAAATCCTGACGTTCTTTTGACCTTGGAGAGTAGGCAAACGGTCTGTAAAAAGATCTATTCCCTAATCCAAGATATTTCCAGAAGAGATAATCGTCACGAAGATTTATTTCTACTGGTCTATTCAACAAATTCAAATTATAAACGATTCAGAGACGGCCTATACGAAGACCTAGTACTGAGATCCAGTATCAACACAAAGCTATCATCACATCCAGTTCTTTAGATGGCATCTCTAAGCCCATCTCCAATTCTTCCAAGTGGCATCTTTAAGCCCACTCAAGCATATACAACCAAACATCAATATCATTCTATGCACTGGTGAGTGCAAATTTTTGGGCTTTTGTGTTCAATCCCCTTCAACCTTCCAGGTCACGACTGGCAAATATACCAATCTAACCCCTCAGGTTTCAGAAAATTGAACAGGGGCAGCTGTTGCACCCCAAAATTTGCCCTCACAATACAAGACTTTGTACTTTATGAAGGGTCACAAGGTTCACAAGTCTCTCAACACTTACAAGACCTTTCATGAGGTTCATGAAGTCTACAAGTCACTTCATGAAGATTCACAATGATTACAAAGCTTTCCTGAGGTTCATGAGGTCTACAAAGTCACTTTATGAGGTTCACAAGGTTCACAAGCTTCACAATACCTCCCATGAGGTTCACAAGACATGTTATGATGGTTCACAAGGTTCACAAAGTTCACAATTGGTCAAAAGAGTTGACAATTCCCTTAGACAATGCACCTCCTAGGCAGTGCACCCAAAACTAGGGTTTTGACTTTAATCAGGCTAAATGGACTTCCAAGACTTCAAGTGAGCTTCATAACATCTTATATGTGTGTAAGAAACCCCATGACAAGTTTCAAGACTTTTCTCAAAAGTTTGCTCAGTCAGATGATCAGATAAGTCAAAATCAGTCAATACAGTTAAAAAGTCAAACTGAGGTCAACTGTGGTCAAACCAAAGTCAAACTTCATGATTTTTTGCCAACATCAAGTATATGAAGTAATATTCATCATTTGATAAAGGTTTGATCATGATTCATCAAGGAGATTCCAGATCATCAAGAATCAGGAGTTTCTAAATTAGGGTTTCCTTAGTAAAAGTCAACTGAACTTTGACCAGCCATAACTTTCACATACATCATCACCAAGTCTCCACTCAAATCTCATTTTGAAGGAAATTGAATTCTCTACAACTTTGTGTCTCACAAGCCAAGCCCAAAAATGCTTCATTTGGAAGGTATGAGCTAAGACATTATAGGTCCTTTTGAAAGTCAACAAAAAGTCAACAACTTCAAAAGGGCATAACTTGAGATTGGTAAATGATATGGACATGAAACCAGTGGGGTTGTTTAGAGGACTCTTCAATCTTTCCAAAATGTCCAAGAACACCCTCATAACATTAAAATTGAAGGATTTGTCCCCTTGCAAAGTTGGGAAATTTTGAGTTGGTTTATGATGAAAAAGGAGGTCTAAAACCAATTTCTTCCAAATGGGCTTGCCAAATGATGACCCAATCCATACATTGACTTCATGCACGACCCAAACCATTAAAAATCAGAATTTTTATTATTTTATTTTGATTTATTTTGATTTAATTCATTAAAAATCATTTTAAATAAAAATAAAATATGAAAATGTAATATTTGATGGAGATTGAGTTTCTAGAAGATCTTAAATGTTGATTGGAATTGAAGAGGAATGAAATCACAAGATTGGTCCAAAAATAGTAAGCCTTCATACAAGAATATTGGATTTTTAAGGCATGATCAATGTGAATCTTTTCATATCAAAATTTCCACACAACCATTCAATGTTATGACCTAAATTCATTTACCTATAAGTACTAAACACAACTCAATCACCAAACCACGAATTTTCTGCCCTAAGAGTAAGTTCATAAAATCAAAAATCTCTTCCAAAACTCATATTCGGATTCATTCATACAAGGTGTTTTAAGGTAAAATAAGAACATAGCAATGTTCCTTGGACCTCCTTGAAGCAAAACCATCACTCATACGCATCAAAATCACTCCATAATGCATAATCCGAATTCTATTTGTTCTTGAATATATTTTTTTTCGGTTTCACTAATTTAATGTATTTCAATGAATTTTGTTTGGTTTATGATGTTTGTATTGAGCTTGTGAAGGTTTCTGGACAAAGAGATTGGAGTTTCGTGACCTAAATAGCAATCGGCCATTATTAGGGTTAAAGCTTCAAAATTAGGGATTCATAGAATACCTAATATAAATTGATAATGGACTCATATTTGGACTGTAATTGTTGTGTAGATCATGTTTGCAGGTTCAATTTGAAGAAATTTCACTCGTATGAAGAAGTATGTGATTCGCAGGTTTGAATGGCATGAAAATTCGTAGGAGTTTTCCCAGAAAAATTCGCAGGAAACCCTACGAATTTGAGGTTGAAGATGAAGGCGTTCTGGCGCGAATTTCATATTTGAAATTTTGATTTAAAATATTATGTATTCATCTTGGTTATTTGTCACACAGAAGCATGTGTCCCAGTGGAAAGAGGCGTTTGTGTTTGGTTACGAAACCTGTGTTCGAATCCTGCCTTGTACCATTATTTTTTCTATTTTTTTCAGGTTAACTATGAAGCGTAATATATTATGTTCAATTGTCATTCAAATATCAGATGGGCTCTCCCAGCCGGATGGTCATGCGTGCGTTTGTTAGCTTCAAAGGTCCTGAGTTCAATTCTCCCCCAGGCCTTTTGCTTCTATTTATTTTTTTGATTTTTTCAGGCAAAGCATAAAACCAATCTTTCTCCCTTTTATTTCACCTGCGCGCTGATGGTTGAGTGGTATGTCTTGCTGCTGGTAACCAAAACCTCCTGGGTTCAAATCCCAGCCAGGTTTGTTTTTTTTTTATTTTATTTTTTTTTATTTTGTTTTGTTTAATTAATTTAGATTTTATTAATAATGATATATAATCCTATAAAATGTTTATTCAATATTTCTAATGTTTAAGAATCATGTTTTCTTATTTCAAAAAAATTATTTCTTTTAATGTACTGATATTTATTAAAATAATTTTTGTATATTAAATTAAACCCTAAAAACATTTTCTAAACAAACCCTAATTTTGTGAAAACCTAATTTATTTTCTAAATAATAAAAAGCTAATTTTATGATTTAAATTTATAATCTTTTTTGTAAATATAATTATAGAATTTTTTGTAAATATAATATTTAATATAATTGAATCTTGTAAATATGCTTATAACCAAATTTTCTTTATTATATTAAATTGTTTCTAGAATTTTGTTCATAATTCAAATTTTATTCTTTTAACAAAAAATATATATGGTTAAAAAGAAATAATTAAATTTTATAATTATAATTTCTTATGTTTAGAATCAATAAGTTGTATATAATTTTATAATTAAATTGTTCATATTTCTTAATAGTTTCTAATTTTTATTATTATTACTAATCCATTTATTTTATTATTAAATTTATTATTATTATTTCACTAACCCTCTTTATTTTTAATTTTTATTAGTACTAACCCTTATTATATTATATTATTGTCTATTTATTTATTTTTGCTTATATCTTGCTTTTATATTTATTTGCTATTTATTTTAATTGCTTATTTTAATTATTGTTGTAATTGCTCCTTGGATGTAATTTTTGTAAATAATTAATTTATTTAATGCTATGGTTAGTAATATAGGGAGTGTAAAACATGTATTCTACTTAAAATGGAATTTAGATCACTTTAATTATAAGATAAATATAAATTAAACACTCACACACGTAAGCCGATTTTTCATCGCCATCTCACTTTCTAAGGCTATCCCTCAATGTTGCCTAATCATAAGGTCAAGTGTGGTGTATAAAGCAAGTCCCTTAAAAGAAAAATCATCAAGTCCCTCATGGTTGCCTTTAAAGATCAAGTCCCTTTTCGAATAATGATGATAGTCCCTCCTAAATGCTTAATACACCTCACAGTTGCCTTTGCAAAACAGATGTCCCTCATATGTCCCTTACATCCAAGGTAATGACTACCTATTCCTTAATAATAGGGATAGTCTTACCACTTAAAGGATAAAGAACAGAAAAGACTTAAACTTTAGGGTAGGTATCTCATAGTTGCTTGCTCACTTCATTCCAAATTTTCAAACACTTAACAAATTTCAAACAAATTTTCAAACACAAGTTTTTACGCATCCGTACATGGATCATTATTAACTCTTATGAAAATTTTCTATTCACACACTTCACATTTTCAAAAAAACAATTCAAAAGTGAGCTAAGTAACTAAGAGCCCATGGATAACCATGGATGTAAAGGGTGCTAACACCTTCCCTTTACATAACCTACCCCCCGGACCCAAAAATCTTTTAAAGGTCTTTCCTGTTCTTTTATGCCTTTCCTTTGGATAAAATAAAAGTCGGTGGCGACTCTGGCTATCCGCAACATAACTAAAGTCAGTTCTCCCACCGTGTTACACTTGCCAATCAAGCCATTACAAGCTACAAAATCATTTCCATTCTGAATTGCATATGAGGAGAAGCCAATGCACGCAAATTTCATGACTCATACACGTATGGATCACAACTTTCATGCTTACTTGCATTTTTGCATTTTTCCTCCAATCTCACTAACCACACTTCCCTTGGGTCTCTAACTCTAGTTAGGCCCAAATGAGATCATACAAAAGCCTCAGGTAACCATAGTTTGAGGGTAGCTTGATCCATTGTTCATATTCATCAGAATTTTCATTTTCATTATTGTTTTTTATTTTCTCATTTCACAAGTGCATTTCACAGTTTTCTTGCATACTCTTATTCCTTGAAGATCATATAACACAAATCAATCATCATTTGAAGCTTCAAGCAAGGATTTCATAGGATCCGAATTTGAATTGCACTTTATCAAATCTCAAGTTCCAGACCATTTCCAAGCTCTCATTGCATTTATTTTTCAATTAGAGGTTCCTAAGGCTTGATCTGCAGCTTGCTGATGGTTTTCTAAGAGTATTTTGAGCTCTGCAAGTTCTCAGGTTAGTGATGGATTCATGCTCTTACAACTTAGTTTTTTATGTGTGTATGATTCTTTGGATGTAGTTGATTGCATTGATGTGTTTGAATTTGATTTTAGACGTGTAATATGTTCTTATTGTTGATCTGAAAATTTTCAGATCTAAAAGTTTTACTTCAATTCTCTTAATTTAGGCATTGTTTATGGATTTGATTGTGATATTTGAGATCCTGAAATCTTTCTGAGTTGATTTATGGTCTTGGTTTTCATTTCTGGACATGTTTTAGATGTTTCTCGCCTAAGAAGGTGACCGGAGCCAGGGATCCGACACCGGAAGTTGATTTGCAGGTGACCTGAGCTGGAGGTTGAAGATGAAGTTTTGGCCATTGGATGTTGAGATCTGATGGTCTAGAAATTGCCAGCACATTAAAATTCATGTGCAACACACATGATTTAATAATTCTCATTTTAATATGTTTGTGTGCCAGCTCATAGTATTTTTTTGCACTTTCAATCTCATGAGTTCATCTGGAATACTTGTGTGATTGGTTGACTTGTTGTGATGCCTTGGATCAATCATGTGGTGTGTATGAGTCTTCATAGTTGATTGAAGATTTTTCATAAGAGTTGACTGTGCTGATGGTTTGGACTGGGTTATTTGTGTTATCACCACCCTCTGAATTGAGCCCAATGCGTATTTTCACATGTTTTTTGCTATATTCATACCCATGGCATCATTCTCATATTTTTATTTTATTTTTTTCATACATTTTTCATTTCTAATTCTTAAAACTATCAAAATGCTTTATAAAATCCTACAAAAATTCATGAGCATATTCTAAACATTAAAATAATTTAGGATTTTTTTTTAATTCTGACTTTTCATATTTCTCCCTTTATTTCACATTTGCTTTTTATTTTCTTTTTAAAATGATCCCTATTTGCATATATACACTTCAAATATTATTTTCTCATAGCATACAAAATATTTTTGAACCACTCTTTTTGCATCCATTTAGTAACATCCAAAACCTCTTAAAAATATTTTTGTTCCATTTTTAAAGTTTTCTTAATTGCATTTAGGTCCTCCATCTTTGCATGTGGGTCTTTGGTTCTTAAGTGTTCTTTGTTTGATTGTTTGAAGGCCTTCCTCTCTGAATGTTTGAATGAGATTTTGATATATGTTTGGTCCCTGCTTGATGGTACCTATGCTATATTTTCTTAATTTTTGAATGTCATTTGCTATCTGTTTTGTTGCTTGAGTTTGAAGAAACATTTGCTTGATCACTACTTGATTTCTCCTAACCCTAATAGCATGAGGC
Organism: Lathyrus aphaca; assembly: GCA_963966055.1. Taxonomy (NCBI): domain Eukaryota; kingdom Viridiplantae; phylum Streptophyta; class Magnoliopsida; order Fabales; family Fabaceae; genus Lathyrus; species Lathyrus aphaca. The sequence goes on from OZ014521.1 coordinate 98,500,189, forward strand.
ACTTGTGCCATCCATTTGAGGTCTCTTGTTTGTGTTTGAGTTACATGTTTAGACTTTAGGGAACCTTTCTTGACCTTTGTTAAGTGTATTTGATGTATGTTCACCTTGTGTCTGTTTGTTGCATCTTATTTGACCTTTTGATCTAATTTTTCTTATGTCTTCATCTTATGCCTCTCTTGATTACTTGTGTGCTTGAAGCATGATCATCTTGTTATCTCATTTGCATTTTCATCCATGATATGATATTGAATTATCCATAAACATTCATACTTGTATGCCATTATGCATCATTTTCATTTCATTTCAAGTATGATGCATCCATCTCCTAATGTGACTTCTTCTTACATGTTTGCATAGTTACTTGAACTTGTTTGACATGAACCTTTGCCATGATCATTTGTGCATCTTTAACATGGCATATTGTGCATATGTTTCTGACCTTGACCATTTCATATCATCTTTACATATTCTATCTTCATCTTCACTTCACTTGTTCTTATAACATGATTACGTGCTTGCATTTCTCTCCTCATATCTCATTATGCCGTGAACTAACTCATGCATTTTGGTATGTTCATTTAGGGTATCATTAGGCATCTAAATTAGATGTTTGAATTCTTAATTTGATGTTAGTCACTTGTCTTTGATCATGTTTATTCGTCTTTGCATTCTCACTCATTCTTTTGAACTTCTTCATCTCTTTTGAGCCTCTTTGCAAGTTTTTTGGATTTGATTGGGTTCTTTGAACTTTGGTTGTTTTGTGATGAATTGGTTCTTACTTTTAGGGTCCTAGTATCTTTGGGTTCATTTCTTTGGTTTGCTTTATGTGATTGGCTTTTATCTTCCATCTCTTGAACTTCCATGCTTCTTCCACTAACCTTGTGGGGGCTTTGGTAAGTTGTAGGGATGTGGATGAGCTTCCATATTACAACCTATTCTTTCTCTTTTAATATTAATACTTGTGTTTGTTTGAGCATTCAATATGCTTTTGATTTTCATAATTGCTTCCCACCCCCTTTAGAAGCAATTTAACTTCCATCTTGGAAGTAAGTTGTTTTCTAATCCTTTCTTCCTCTTCCTTTTCTTTTCTTCTTTCTCTTCTTCATTCTTTATTAGGATAGAGATTTCATAACTCACAAACATAGGGTATCCAAGCATGATAACTTAATTGGGTTTAGTCTCCCTTAGACATTTTACCTTTGGTTCCTTTTGGTGCTTTCTCTCTTCTCATCTCAAAACAACCTCAAAACACTTAATAAAGGTTGAAGTGACTTCTTGTGTTATGGACTTATTCCATGGGGAATTTGAATCTATCCCATCTCGGGGTAATGTGAACTTGTATAGAATGATGTAAAAGTCTAAACTTGAAGTCATTCTCACAAAGAAAAGCTTAAAAAACACTTCTTCACTTCAAAATACAAAAACATTTAATAAATACAATGGGTTAGTGTACTTAATCCCTAATCTTTGGAATCAAGTATTGGGGGTCTTCTCTTTGCTTGAGTGTACTTCTTCCTCATTCCATCTTGGATTGATGTAAGAAGTACATACTCCATAGTCTAAACAACTCAATCGACCGACACATCCTGATGAGATTTTCATTGCCATCCATAAAAAGAAGAATGGGGAGTGGGTTGACGCTCGTGCAACAACAACACATGTAAGTCACAGCAATACAAACTCCGTTTTGATAACTTTTTACTTATTTATTTTATTCTGATTACTAGTGTCTTCATATGATTACTTTTTTGAAAATCAGTTAATTCTTTTTTTTTACATTACTACTACTATTGTTGTTTGTTGTTTGCTAGGCTATGTATTCAAACTAAATTTTAGACATAAAAAGTATGAACAATACACTATAACTAAGATATAAAAAGTATGATGTATTCAAACTAAATTTTAGATATTTATGAACAGTGGAATTTCACTATAAAAATATTTACAGCTGATTTATATCCATCAAATTAAGATATAAAAATATTAACTAAGATATAAAAAGTATGATGAATTCAACTATCAAATATATGCTAGACATTTTTGTGGAACTGCTTTTGTGGAATATGCTAGAAAATATGCTATATAAGAAAATAAACTATATAAGAAAATATCAAACAATATAATTCCCTCATCCATGGGATATACTTGTGGAACTGCTTTTGGACATTTTTGTGACAAGGATTGTAAATATTCTAGACAAACAGAGGCAAACATTAACTTATATATATAGTCATTAATATATAACAGCATGTAGATACCAACCATTGAAGACATGATAGTAACAAGAGAACTTGCACCAACTTGAGTTCAAATGTTACTGTTTTGTCTCTGCTTTTTAATGTACACTTGTGACAAAATATAATATTTACACAGATGCATATATCATGAGTGTGAATGAGGTCTAGATAAATTCTTTAAAAAAACTTTTGATTATGTACCTTTGAACTGCTTCGGTGAGGATTTCTAGTTAAACTTGCAGCAACAATAACTGTGATTATAAGAGCAAAGTAACAATAAGTGCTTTAAACTTGCAGCAACAGTAACTTGCAGCAACAACAAAGTAACAATAAGTGCTTTAAACTTGCAGCAACAGTATCTATGATTATAATTGCGGTTTTAGTATACCTCTTAAGTTCACTAAGTTCATTTTTGTATAGAAATTCCTTAAACTCAAAGTTTAGAGTGGCGAGTTGTAGAAATTCATCATTATAGAAGCATGATACCGTGAAAATGGGAATACATAAGTAGAACGAACGGATTTAGATTGAATATGGTCGAATATATTGCATTCATATAATTAGTAATATAATCGAAATTTGTATAAAACATTAGCTTATGTTTCTTCAATAAGCGATTCATACATGGTGATACTTTAAATCCATAATTAAAATTAAAAACAATTTTTAGTAAATAACAAACAATATAAAACAATATAATTCCTACATATAAATATCAAACAATATAAATAAACTATATAAGAAAATATGCTAGACATTTTTATGGAACTGCTTTTGTGGAATATGCTAGAAAATATGATATATAAGAAAATAAACTATATAAGAAAATAAACTATATAAGAAAATATCAAACAATATAATTCCCTCATCCATGGGATATACTTGTGGAACTGCTTTTGGACTTTTTTGTGTAAAATTCTATTTTGCTAAAATATGCTTTATAATTACCTACAAATTTCAAATATCATATCCTTACTATATTAATAACTCAAATTATTGTGTAAAATTCTGTTTTGGTAAAATTCTGATTTATGTAGACTGATTTATGTAACAAATTTTGTTTTGGTAAAATTTGGTTTTGTGTGTTCACTGATTGATTGGTTTGTGTTATATCTGTGTATAGGAAAAATTCTGCAGTAGTTTGACACAAGTTGGTGATGAAGTGGAAGGATCAACAAGAATACAAATTTGGAAAGAAGTTGCAGGGGGTAAAACACGGGGCGGTGTTATGGAACTAGACAATTGGCGCGTAATATAAGATATGGAGTGAACTTCTTGACACAAGTATCAATTGCAAACCCACATAGAGAAAAAGATAACCAGGCTAGGCTGCCAGAGCCGAAGCTGCTGCTGCACGTGAAAAGGCTGCACGGGCTAATGCGCAGACATATGAATTGACAAAGAAATTTGATGAATTGTCAAAGAAATTTGACATGTTGCATTCTCTTCAGGCGGGTCCTTCTAGTGCTCCTGCGAGTGGTCATCCTGATTATAACGATTCGGTACGTTCTATTTTTCTCTGAGTTAATGTGAATTGTTAATCATCTTTTGACAGTTATAGTTTAAAATTGACGCGATATGAATATTTAGTTGACTTTAATTCTTGATATGTTCGGATTGGCATAAGCTAACTGGTCTCCTCTTAGACTTGTTAGAGACAAACTACAATAAAAACAAATTATAGGTTAGAGACAACTGAAGTTTCAAGGTACATTTCCCCGTGTTTTTGTAACTGTTACTAGAGAAATTGACATACTGAAACTGAAATAAGAAACCTAAAAGGGACAAGTTAATAATATCAAACATTTAAAATTTTCAACTCTTGTTAAGCTACAAGGTACCTTTACCCATTATGTATTTTGTCCCTAAGACATTAAATTGTAAAACTCATCAAATTGTAACTGTTGTGCATGCTGAAAATTAATAACAATGTATTTATTTTTAACAATGTAAAAAGACTTGTAAGTAATTCTTTTAACCCCAAAACAGAGTTATTTATAAATAAATGACAATTGATTTTCTTATTCATTAGTGTTTTCTCACACATTTCTGCAGCAGTAGGAGGAGGATTTTCATAGATGCTCACTATTTTAATGATTGATTTAGCTATTCAGTCAAACAAAAACTGTATCTGTTGAAAAATATATTATTTCCGATTTTATTATTGTCTTTAATACAACCTTTTTTTTCTTTTATGTGTCTGAATCGTGACTATTTATTTTGGATGTTACAGGAGGAGGATGAGGATTATGAGGATGATGAGGAGGAAGTTGATGTTGGTTATCATGATTAATATGTAGACCATTTAGGAGATTATCAGTATTTTGGAACTCACTGGTATTTTGGAACTCACTAATATGTTGATGTATTTTGGAACTCAGTAATATGTTGATGTATTTTGGAAGTAAATTTGTTTTGGATCACCTGAATTGTGGATTGATGAATCTTGATGTTGATGTATTTTGGAACCCATTAATATATTGATGTTGGTGTATTCAAATTATGTATTTGTAAGTAAATTTGTTTTGGATCACCTGAATTGTGGTATTGTAAAACAGGTCTTGATCAGAACAGGTGGTTTGAGTTTCAAATTATGTATTAATATAGCGAACGTGACGATTTCAGACAAAACTTAACCAACAATAATACTAGTAGTGTCGGCCACGAGGCCGACGCTACAAGGAAAAATACGTTGTCTAATATTATTAGTGGCAGCCACGGGACCGACGCTACCAACTAAAAATACACTGTATAATATTATTAGTGGCGGCTGCATGGCCAACGCTACAAACACAAAATACGCTATGTAATAATATTAGTGGCGGCCACGAGGCCGACGCTACAAGCTGAAAATACGTTGTCTAATATTATTAGTGGCGGCAACGTGGCAAAAACTTCGATGACAGTAAAACCAATTAAAAACCGACACCTGACAGTCAGTAGCGTCGCTTAAAACCAACGCTAACTCAGTAATTAAATGCATAAATTTGGTCAGTAATTAGCGATGATTTAGTGTGGGACCCTGGCCGACGCTACTTGAGTGTCACACAAAAAGCCGACGCTAATATTATTAACTTCCAGCTTTGGAAAGTCCGCCCCGACACCGACACTAAGCTGATGCTATGCCCCATTAGCGTCAGTTTATTGGCGTTAGCGAAGGTGTTTTGGTCGACGCTAATATTGTGTTCTCTTGTAGTGAATGTGAATTTTTCTTTCCTTTGGTAGGTCAACTCGGGAATGAGCTGGGTTATTTTTTTGTGATATTATTTTCCTTCTTAAGCTCCAAAGATTGACAAAGACACTTGATTACAAGCCTCATGCATATGCCAATGATGATGATTTATTTATTATTGTTCTTTTGAATGCAATGCAATATGGACGGATATGCAGGATGACGAAGCATATACCACTTGAGGTTGATAATAAATAAGAGGGACAATTTTAGGGTATTACAGCTGCCCCTATTCATTCATCTGTAGACCTGAATGGATGATAGTAATGAATTCCAGACTTTCAAGGTATGAAATGATTGAATACCCGAATAAACCAGAAAATTTGTACTCTGTGGGAATGAAAGGTGATTGAGAAAATTTGTCATTCTTGGATGACGAAGCACGCCGTGAGTGGGCCAAAAAAGAAACCATCATAACTTGGATGACGACTCAAGGGCACAAAACTGAACTTAGTGGAATCAAAAAGTATTTATCCCACATGGGAGATAAAACCTGAAAAGAGACTATCATAGCATGGATGATAACTCAAACAAACGAAACAGGACTTGGCGGAATCGACAAGTATTTATCCCACGTGGGAGATAAAAACTGAAAAGAGACTATCATAGCATGGATGATAACTCGAACAAACGAAACCAGACTTAGCGGAATCAACAAGTATTTATCCCATGTGGGAGATAAAACCTGAAAAGAGACTATCATAGCGTGGATGATAACTAAAACAAACGAAACCGGACTTGGCAGAATCGACAAGTATTTATCCCACGTGGGAGATAAAACCTGAAAATAGACTATCATAGTGTGGATGATAACTCAAACAACGAAATCAGACTTGGCGGAATCGACAAGTATTTATCCCATGTGGGAGATAAAACCTAAAAAGAGACTATCATAGCATGGATGATAACTCAAACAAACGAAACCGGACTTAGCGAAATCGACAAGTATTTATCCCACGTGGGAGATAAAACCTGAAAAGAGACTATCATAGTGTGGATGATAACTCAAACAAACGAAACCGGACTTGGCAGAATTGACAAGTATCTATCCCACGTGGGAGATAAAACCTGAAAAGAGACTATCATAGCATGGGCGATAACTCAAGGGACGAAATCGGACTTGGCGAAATCGACAAGTATTTATCCCACGTGGGAGATAAAACCTGAAAAGAGACTATCATAACATGGATGATAACTCGAACAAATTTAATCGGACTTGGAGGAATCAACAAGTATTTATCCCACGTGGGAGAAAAAACCAGAAAAGAGACTATCGTAGCATGGATGATAACTCGACTGGGGATTGACAAGCATTGAATTGTGAGAGTAATAATATTGAGGAATGGATTTGGCATTCTCTGTGGGGAATATTTCGATTTGCTTGAAGAAAAGATGTTTCGGGCTTTTGTGCAAGGTACCAAAATTGGCTTATGCTTCGTATGCATATGTTTGAATTTTTCCATGGCGTAATGCTCTATAATGACGAAAATTCTACGCTTTAGAGGATGCAAATGTAATGATGATTAATAAATGCAAATGCAGAGGGATCTCCTGATAAGGAGACAACAGGTATCCTTGATGACTTTGCTGGGGAAGAACCAATTGCTGCGTTGATTGTGATGAATCCCTATGGGGAAGTCAACTCTATAAGGGATAGTATTAATGATACATTGGCTCTGAAATGCCACCATTTCCGAAAATAAATTGGACTTTAAGATTGGAGAGCCAAGACCCTGTTGGGGATGAACTTGATCTGAGAGGTATGCTACCCGCAGAACTTTGTTGGGGAAGTGATATCCTTCTGACACGGCTGGGGAGACAGATGCGTCGATACTTTGTTGAGGAAGAGACCTGCTGGGGAATCCCTTAGGTGCACGATCTTCTGCTCGGGGAAGAAATGCCAATGAGGATGGGACATTAATTGGCGACTCCACTAGGGAAAACTACAAACCCTGTTGGGTAAGAAAAACTCTCGGCCTCTTCCGTGTCTTCAACTCTGCCAGGGAATGAGAAACCTCTATATACCGTTGGAGATAAGAAGTCTCTAGTGGGAAATACTTTCATATTGAAGAAAAACTCTCTGCTTGGGGAGAACCTCAGTCTTCTATTACTATGCTGGGGAAGATTCCAACTTCCGACTTTACTGGGGATGATGGAGAACTCCGCTGGGGATATTTCCTGCTGGAAATAAGAGTTTTGATCACCTCCTGCTGGGAGTGAGAGGTAGGATGTGTCTCATGCTGGGGATGAGAAATGTAAGGTGTCCTCCGCTAGGATAAAAGATAATGATACCTTCCTGCTCGGGAAATATCATTCTCTTTGCTGTTGCTCTACTGGAGAGGGGACAATCTGACTTACTGAGGAGTCATGCTTCAAGATTTGCCGAGGCAAAGCTTCCTGAAGCTCTGTGCTGGCGATGGCTTTGTTGGCAACGCCTGTACCTGCATGTTAATGAACACAACTGATAGTACCTGCGAAATGAAAGTTAGTTTGGCCTGCATGCCCCGGACTCATGGTCTGAATCACCATCCCAGTCACCCAACACATCAGATATGTGTCAAATGTTTTTGCTCTCCTCCGTGTGTTATAAGGCATTCATGTGTTCACAATGCAATATTTATCACAATTTGTTGGACGTGTTTGCAATCATCAATGATAGATGAAAAACAAAAACATATGGAAACAAATTTGAATGAAATTGCACTTTTATTGATTGAAGAATGGCCATGAATAGGCATTACACCGGGAAGCAATCCCTGGAAAGAGGAAATTTCACAAAAGGACAATAAACTATCCTAATGACAATGTGAAAACCAAATCTCATCAAGCTCCGACCCGACTATGACATGTTGTTGCACCCCAAAATTTGCCCTCACAATACAAGACTTTGTGTACTAAGAAGGTTCACAAGGTTCACAAACTTTTCAACACTTACAAGACCTTTCATGAGGTTCATGAAGTCTACAAGTCACTTCATGAAGGTTCACAAGGTTCACAAGCTTCCCAATACTTTCAAGACCTTTCATTGAAGTTCATAAAGTCTACAAGTCACTTCATGAAGGTTCACAAGGTTCACAAGTTTCACAATGCTTTCAAAACCTTCCTGAGGTTCATGAAGTCTACAAGTCACTTTATGAAGGTTCACAAGGTTCACAATGCTTCCCATGAGGTTCACAAGACATTTTATGATGGTTCACAAGGTTCACAAAGTTCACAATTGGTCAGAAGAGTTGACAATTCCCTCAGACAATGCACCTCCTAAGCAGTGCATCCAAAACTAGGGTTTTGATTTTAATCAGGCTAAATGGACTTCCAAGACTTCAAGTGAGCTTCATAACATCTTATATGTGTGTAAGAACCCCCATGACAAGTTTCAAGACTTTTCTCAAAAGTTTGCTCAGTCAGATGATCAGATAAGTCAAAATCAGTCAATGCAGTTAAAAAGTCAAACTGAGGTCAACTGTGGTCAAACCAAAGTCAAACTTCATGATTTTTTGCCAACATCAAATATATGAAGTAAAATTCATCATTTGATCAAGGGTTGATCATGATTCATCAAGGAGATTCCAGATCATCAAGAATCAGGAGTTTCTAAATTAGGGTTTCCTTAGTAAAAGTCAACTGAACTTTGACCAGCCATAACTTTCACATACTTCATCACCAAGTCTCCACTCAAAGCTCATTTTGAAGGAAATTGGATTCTCTACAACTCTGTGTCTCACAAGCCAAGCCCAAAAATGCTTCATTTGGAAGGTATGAGCTAAGACATTATAGGTCCTTTTGAAAGTCAACAAAAAGTCAACAACTTCAAAAGGGCATAACTTGAGATTGGTAAATGATATGGACATGAAACCAGTGGGGTTGTTTAGAGGACTCTTCAAGCTTTCCAAAATGTCCAAGAACACCCTCATAGCATTAAAATTGAAGAATATGTGCCCTTGCAAAGTTGGGAAAATTTTGGGTTGGTTTATGATGAAAAAGGAGGTCTAAAACCAATTTCTTCCAAATGGGCTTGACAAGTAATGACCCAATCCACACTAAGACATCTTGCACGAAATTGATTTGATATTTTCATTATTTTATTTTTATTTATTATGATTTTTCATATTAAAAATCATTTTAAATTCAAATAAAATAAAAAAATAGTGAAGATTTAAAATTATTTTGCTTCTAGAATGTCATAAATGATATTTTGATCTAATTGATACAAGAGTTATGAGAATCATCCAAAAATAGCAATGTGAGATCAAGAATATTCAAATTTTAAGGCCAATCTTTTTCAATCTTCAAATGATCCAAATATCCATCAAATTGTGAAGTCTTTGACCTAATTCACTCACTCATATATAATGAACACATTACAATCACAAACACACGGATTAGGCAGCCTCAAACAACACATTCCAACTTCAAAAAATCATCCAAAAAGCTTGATTGGGATTCCTTGCTAGAGGTCACTCCAAAGCATTGTGAAGGTTGTAAAAGGTTCCTGGGACATCACTGAAGCTATCCCAATTACTCTCATCATTCAAAGCATCATAATCCATGGAAACCGAATCATCACTTTCTTGAATTTTTGAGTTTTTCGATTTCATTAATTCATCTAATATAAATGATTTTTGTGCCCTAATTCTTGTTTGTTGATGTCTCTGGAGTGTTTTTGCATACTTGAATTGAGTTTTTGTTACAGAACCGAAGAGATGCCATGGCTAGGGTTTGAAGCTCGAGTTTGGGATCTTGAGTTTTAGGACACTTAAATGAAATCTAAACACATGACCGTGACCTATGATCTTTGTGTAGTTAGTCTGGGCTGTTAATTTGACTGAATGTTGCGATTTGAATGATGTTCAAAAAACATAGGAATTCTGGTTTTGAATGTTTGCAGGAAAATTCGTAGGAGAAATTCGCAGGAAAATGTGTAGGTTAGGAGGAAGAAGAAGCTGCGCGCGAATTCCAAATTCAAATTTGAATATATATTATATATTTATGTTTGCGTTATAATAATTGAATGAGGTTGATGGTGTGGTGGTAAAGGTGCGCGTGTGCAAGGATCTGGTCAGGGGTTCGAACCCCAGCTCCAAACTTTTTTTGTTTACTTTCTTTATATTTTCCAGGCTTAAAATATAATGAGTGTTAATCACTCATTGATCAGCTAGCGCAGGTGGCCCTGTTGGTTTTGGTATACGTATATGGACGGCAGAACCTGGGTTCGATCCTCAGGTTCTTATTTTTGTTCATTAATTGCTTTGTTTTTCAGGCTTAATATATTATGGCCTGGATTCATCCCTCATCAGCCAAGCTTGCGCAGCCCAGTGGTCATGCACCTCATTATCCAGGTAAAGGACCTGGGTTCAAATCCCAGGTCCTGTTTTTTTGATTTCTTATTTTTTTCCTATTTTCTTTTATTTTCTATTATATTATATTATTATATTTAAATTATGTAATGCATGTGTTATATTTTTTTAAATTCTAAAAACATATATTTTAAATTCCAAAAATTAATTTTTGTTATAATATATTTATTTAAATTATAAAAATGTATATATGTACTATTTAATTAGATGAATTGTTATTGTAAATTAAACCCTAAAAAAATATATTTTCTAATAAACCCTAAAACCCTAATGTATGTTTCTTTAAACAATTATTAAAAAAAAACTAATTTTTTATTTTCTAATTTTTTTGTAAAATATTTAATATAAAATTTTGTAAATATAATTATTATGCATATATATATAATTAATTTTTTGTAAATATAATATTTAACATAATTGAATCTTGTAAATATGCTTATAACCAAATTTTTTATAATATGAAATTGTTTCTATAATTTTGTTCATAATCCAAATTTTATTCTTTTAAAAAATATATATGGTTAAAAAATAATTAAATTTATGCTAATATTGTAATTGTAATTTTTTATGTTTATAATTTATAATTTTAAATTTTATAATTGAATTGCTCTTATTTCCTTAATAATTTCTAATTCATTATTTATTTTGCTTATTATTATTACTAATTCATTTATTTTATTATTATGCTTATTATTATTGTTTCACTAACTTTATTTAATTTTTTACTAACCCCTATTATATTTATTATTGCCTATTTATTTATTTTTGCTTATTATTTATATTTATTTATTTGCTATTTATTTTAATTGTTTATTATAATTATTGTAATTGCTCCTTGGTGTAATTTTTGTAAATATTTAAATTATTTAATTTTTATGCCATGGTTAGTAAAATAGGGAGTGTAAATATGTATTCTATTTTAAAATTGAATTTAGATCACTTTAATTAAAAGATAAATAAAATTAAACACTCACACACGTAAGTCGATTTTTAATCGCCTTCTCACTTTCTAGGGTTGCCTCTCAATGTTGCCTAATCATAAGGTCAAGTGGGGTGTATAAAGCAAGTCCCTTAAAAGAAAAGTCATCAAGTCCCTAATGGTTGCCTTTCATAAAGATCAAGTCCCTTTCGAATAATGATGACAGTCCCTCCTGAATGCTTAATACACCCCACAGTTGCCTACATAAATAGATGTCCCTCATATGTCCCTCACATCCAAGGTAATGACTACCTATTCCTTAATAATAGGGATAGTCTTACCATTTAAAGGATAAAGAACAGAAAGACTTAAAACTTTAGGGTAGGTTCCTCATAGTTGCTTGCTCACTTCATTCAAAACTTTTCAAACACTTCACCAATTTCAAACAATTTTCAAAAACAAGTTTTTTCGCATCCGTACATGGATCATTATTAACTCTTATGAAAATTTTCTATTCACACACTTCACATTTTCGAAAAACATTTTAAAGTGAGCTAAGTAACTAAGAGCCCATGGATAACCATGGATGTAAAGGGTGCTAACACCTTCCCTTTACATAACCTACCCCCCGGACCCAAAAATCTTTTAAAGGTCTTTCCTGTTCTTTTATGCCTTTCCTTTGGATAAAATAAAAGTCGGTGGCGACTCTTGCTATCCGCAACATAACTAAAGTCAGTTCTCCCACCGTGTTACAGAACTGGCGACTCTGCTGGGGATTTAAATTTAAGAGGGGTACCCTTAGGAATTAAGATCACTTTAAATTGTTTGCCTTGTTTGCTTTATATTATCTTGTTGGGGTGCTTTTATGTGTGAAAGGTCCTAACCCGGATCTAGTGTACCTTAGGTAAATGGCAATAGACCAAGGAAACTGTACGACGTATATCGATATGGTTGATCTGGTGGCCATAGTTAGTGCGACTTCTTGGTTGGTGCTTATGTTCCTTAAGTCAAGTTGAGGATAATATGAGGCTGCCATATGTTGTCAATGCACTAACTAACTTTTAGAACCCTAGTTATCCCATCTTGGCCTTTAGAAAAGTAGTGAGGTAACCGGCTTTGGTGCAGACTGAAGTTGGTTGACACTCGATGCTACGCTCATTGAGATCTTAAACTTGGAGGGTTTTGGTTGGCAAGTAAGTTGCCTTCTGATCAACCACCCTTGTGAAGGATCAATGATATTGAGATCCCTTAGAACCTGGTTACTTCATAGGACTGGATGAACCATCTAACTTCAGGGGAGGGTACTTACCTTAAACCTCATGCAAGCCTTTAAACCTAGGGCTATTGTGTGACTTATTTGTGTGTGCCACATGTTTGTGATTGAGCATAACATCATGACATCATCATGCATCATAAGCATAGCATTTCCACTAACCATTTCAAGGACCAAAGGATTTATCTTTGTTCTTTGTTGCAGGTCATGGCTTCTGCTCGTAGAAACACTATCAGGATCAACTTTGTAGGGATACCTCCCAAGCTTAAAGAGTTGGTTTCTCAAGTGTCTGATCACTCCCAGTTCATCAAGAGACATGGTCACTTATTGGATCTAGTCACTTCAGGGTTCAATGAAGACATGATGAGTGTCCTATTTCAGTTCTTTGACCCTAAGCACCACTGCTTTACATTCCCTGACTACCAGTTGGTTCCTACAATGGAGGAGTTCTCTAAACTTCTGGGTATACCTGTTCTTGATCAAAGACCATTCACAGGCTTGGAGAAGGAGCTTAAACCAGAGGTTATTGCTGCAGCTCTACATCTGAAGAAGTCTGACATTGTTCTAGAGACGAGAAGTGGAGTCAAGGGTATTCTTGCCAAGGTGTTGATAGAGAAAGCTCAGTTGTTCTTGAAGGCCATGAGCCATGATGCTTTTGAGGAGATCTTAGCCTTGCTGATATATGGCTTAGTATTGTTCCCCAATCCAGATCAGTTCATAGACGTTCATGCCATCAATATATTCCTGAGTCACAATCCGGTACCTACATTGCTTGGAGACATACTACATTCTCTTCATACCCGTACTACAAGGGCAAGAGGAACTTTGATGTGCTGCTGTTGCACCCCAAAATTTTCCCTCACAATACAAGACTTTGTGTTCTAAGAAGGTTCACAAGGTTCACAAGTTTCTCAATGCTTCCAAGACCTTTCATGAGGTTCATGAAGTCTACAAGTTACTTTATGAAGGTTCACAAGGTTCACAAGCTTCCCAATGCTTTCAATACCTTTCATGAGGCTCATGAAGTCTACAAGTCACTTCATGAAGGTTCACAAGGTTCACAAGGTTCACAAGATTCACAATGATTACAAAGCTTTCCTGAGGTTCATGAGGTCTACAAAGTCACTTTATGAGGTTCACAAGGTTCACAAACTTCACAATACCTCCCATGAGTATCACAAGACATGTTATGATGGTTCACAAGGTTCACAAAGTTCACAATTGGTCAAAAGAGTTGACAATTCCCTCAGACAGTGCACCTCCTAAGCAGTGCATTCAAAATTAGGGTTTTGACTTTAATCAGGCTAAATGGATTTCCAATACTTCAAGTGAGCTTCATGACATCTTATATGTGTGTAAGAACCCCCATGTCAAGTTTCAAGACTTTTCTCAGAAGTTTGTTCAGTCAGATGATCAGATAAGTCAAAATTAGTCAAAGCAGTTAAAAAGTCAAACTGAGGTCAACTGTGGTCAAACCAAAGTCAAACTTCATGATTTTTTGCCAACATCAAGTATATGAAGTAAAATTCATCATTTGATCAAGGGGTGATCATGATTCATCAAGGAGATTCCAGATCATCAAGAATCAGGAGTTTCTAAATTAGGGTTTCCTCAGCAAAAGTCAACTGAACTTTGACCAGCCATAACTTTCACATACTTCATCACCAAGTCTCCACTCAAAGCTCATTTTGAAGGAAATTGAATTCTCTACAACTCTGTGTCTCACAAGCCAAGCCCAAAAATGCTTCATTTGGAAGGTATGAGCTAAGACATTATAGGTCCTTTTGAAAGTCAACAAAAAGTCAACAACTTCAAAAGGGCATAACTTGAGATTGGTAAATGATATGGACATGAAACCAGTGGGGTTGGTTAGAGGACTCTTCAAGCTTTCCAAAATGTCCAAGAACACCCTCATAGCATTAAAATTTAAGGATATGTGCCCTTGCAAAGTTGGGAAATTTTGAGTTGGTTTATGATGAAAAAGGAGGTCTAAAACCAATTTCTTCTAAATGGGCTTGCCAAATGATGACCCAATCCATACATTGAATTCATGCACGACCCAAACCATTAAAAATCAGAATTTTTATTATTTTATTTTTATTTATTTTGATTTAATTCATTAAAAATCATTTTAAATAAAAATAAAATATGAAAATGTAATATTTGATGGAGATTGAGTTTCTAGAATGTCTTAAATGTTGATTGGAATTGAAGAGGAATGAAATCATAAGATTTGTCCAAAAATAGTAAGCCATCATACAAGAATATTTGATTTTCAAGGCATGATCAACTTGGATCTTTTCATATCAATTCTTCCACACAACCATTCAATTTTATGACCTAAATTCAATCACCTATAAGTACATAACTCATTGCAATCACAAAAACACGAATTCCTGGCCTCAAAGAGTAAGTTCACATCTTCAAAAAAGTCACTAAATTTCAAATTCGGATTCCAAGTTACAGCCACTTTCAAGGCAATTTGAAGGTTGCAACTTATTCCTGGATGTTCATAGAGTGATTTTGGATCATAACATTGCATCTTCATGACCTAAATCGCACAAGCCGAATGCATCTTTTCCATGTTTTGAAATTTTTCGATTTGATTAATTCGTGTGTTAATACTGAAAACTAATCATACATTTGTGTTTGTGGTGATGTTTGGAAGCTTTTTGCATAGATTAATTGTATTGTTATGGACTGTATTGAAGACTGCCATTGTTAGGGTTTAAAGGTTCAAAACGGGAACCACACATTTGAGACCTAGAAATCAATTCTAAAACCATGGCTGTGATGTATGAACTCTGTATAATTGATCTGGGCCATTAATTTTGATTGTCATGGTGATTTGTATGATGATTCGAAAAACACAGGTTTAGGGTTTTGGAAATTTGCAGGAAGCTTCATAGATAAAATCGTAGCAAAAAACGCAGGTACCAAGGAGGAAGACGAAGCCCTGACGCGAATTCCATATTTTGAATATGTGATATAATATTTTATGAAATTGTTTACGATTTGTTTCACAACAACTGTGTTGTCCCAGTGGTTGGAAGCGTGCGTATACAAGGGTTTGGTCTTGGGTTCGATTCCCCGTTTGTTGCATTTTGTTCTTTTATTTTGTTTATTTTACAGGTTTGACATATAATCAATTGTGGTCATCATATTACCAGACGCGCTCACCCAGCTGGATTGGCAATGCACTTGTATGATACTTGAAAGGTCCTGGGTTCAATCCGCCCCCAGGCCTTTTGCTTTCTTTTATTTTTTTTCTGGATTTTTCAAGATATGAAACAAAGTCAACTCCACCTTCTTTCTTGCTGCCTGCGCGTTGATGGCCCAGTGGTGTATGCAGTTGTTGGCAAGCATAAGGGACTGGGTTCAAACCCCAGCCCCATCAGGTTTTGTTTTCTCATTCTTTTTTTTTCTTTATTTCTTTCAATTTAATTAATATTACATATAAAATAAATTCAAATAATAAATTATATTGTTCTATTATTTTCTATATTATAAAATATATATATTATGTTTTCTAATTGCTGAAAATTTATTTTCTAAATTAAAAAATTAGTTTTTATTATTATGGATTTCAATTGTAAAATGTATATATGTATTATTTAAATAAATTATAATTATAAAATAAACTCTAAAATATTTTTCTAAACAAACCCTAATTTTTTAGAAACCCTAATTTATCTTTTCTAAATAACTATTAAAAACCTAATTTTATTCTTTTCTAATTTTATTTTTTAAATATAATTATTATGTACATATTTACTTAATATAATTAATTTTTTGTAAATATAACTTTTAATATAAAATTTTGTAAATATGATATAATCTTTAAATATAATTATAACTTATTCTCTCCATATAATATGTAAATATTTTTTTTTATTTGTTTATAATCTAAATTATATATAAATAATTTTTAATATATGTTTAGAAACAATTGAACCTATAATAATTAAATTTTGTAATTATAATATGCTTAAAAATAATTTAATAATTTGTACCTAAATTAAAATGTTATAATAATTATTTAATTGTTCATATTTTTAAATAAATGTCTATATTAAAAATCTAATTTTGTGTTTATTATTTTCATCATGTTCTTATAATATTTTTGCTAATTCTATTTATTTTAATTATTGTTATTATTACTAACCATATTATTACTAATATATTTATTTTTTAATCATGCTTATTATTATTATTTCACTAACCTTATTTAATTTTTTTATTATTATTATTACTAACCCCTATTATATTTATTATTGCCTATTTATTTATTTTTGCTTATTATTTATATTTTACTTATTTATTTATTTATTTGCTATTTATTTTTGCTTATTAATTATTATTGTAATTGCTCCTTGGTGTAAATTTTTGTAAATATTTAAATTATTTAATTTTTATGCCATGGTTAGTAAAATAGGGAGTGTAAACATGTATTCTATTTGAAAATTGAATTTAGATCATTTTAATTAAAAGATAAATAAAATTAAACACTCACACACGTAAGTCGATTTTTTAATCGCCATCTCACTTTCTAGGGCTATCCCTCAATGTTGCCTAATCATAAGGTCAAGTTGGGTGTATAAAGCAAGTCCCTCAAAATAAAGTCATCAAGTCCCTTAATGGTTGCCTTTAAAGATCAAGTCCCTTTTCGAATAATGATGACAGTCCCTCCTAAATGCTTAATACACCTCACAGTTGCCTTCATTAAACAGATGTCCCTCATATGTCCCTTACATCCAAGGTAATGACTACCTATTCCTTAATAATAGGGATAGTCTTACCACTTAAAGGATAAAGAACAGAAAGACTTAAACTTTAGGGTAGGTACCTCATAGTTGCTTGCTCACTTCATTCAAAACTTTTCAAACACTTTACAAATTTCAAACAAATTTTCAAACACAAGTTTTTACGCATCCGTACATGGATCATTATTAACTCTTATGAAAATTTTCTATTCACACACTTCACATTTTCAAAAACAATTCAAAGTGAGCTAAGTAACTAAGAGTCCATGGATAACCATGGATGTAAAGGATGCTAACACCTTCCCTTTACATAACCTACCCCCCGGACCCAAAAAAATCTTTTAAAAGGTCTTTCCTGTTCTTTTATGCCTTTCCTTTGGATAAAATAAAAGTCGGTGGCGACTCTTGCTATCCGCAACATAACTAAAGTCAGTTCTCCCACCGTGTTACAGAACTGGCGACTCTGCTGGGGACTTAATATTAAAGAGGGGTACCCTTAGGAATTAGATCACTTTAAAATTGTTTGCCTTGTTTGCTTTATACTTGCTTGTTGGGCTCTTATGTGTGAAAGATCCTAACCCGGATCTAGTGTACCTTAGGTAAATGGCAATAGACCAAGGAAACTGTACGGCGTATACCGATATGGTTGATCTGGTGGCCATAGTTAGTGTGACTTCTTGGTTGGTGCTTATGTTCCTTAAGTCAAGTTGAGGATAATATGAGGCTGCCATATGTTGTCAATACACTAACTAACTTTTAGAACCCTAGTTATCCCATCTTGGCCTTTAGAAAGTAGTGAGATAACCGGCTTTGGTGCAGACTGAAGTTGGTTGATACTCGATGCTACGCTCATTGAGATCTTAAACTTGGGGGGTTTTGGTTGGCAAGTAAGTTGCCTACTGAACAACCACCCTTGTGAAGGATCAATGATATTGAGATCCCTTAGAACCTGGTTACTTTTGTAGGACAGGATGAACCAACTAACTTCAGGGGAGGGTACTTACCTTTAAACCTCATGCAAGCCTTTAAACCTAGGGCTATTGTGTGACTTGTTTGTGTGTGTGCCACATGTTTGTGATTGAACATAACATCATGACATCATCATGCATCATAAGCATATCATTTTCACTAACCATTTCAAGGACCAAAGGATTTATCTTTGTTCTTTGTTGCAGGTCATGGCTTCTGCTCGTAGAAACACCATCAGGATCAACTTTGTGGGCATACCTGCCAAGCTCAAAGAGTTGGTTTCTCAAGTGTCTGATCATTCCCAGTTCATCAAGAGACATGGTCACCTATTGGATCTAGTCACTTCAGGGTTCAATGAAGACATGATGAGTGTCCTGTTTCAGTTCTTTGATCCTAAGCACCATTGCTTCACATTCCCCGACTATCAGCTGGTTCCAACCATGGAGGAGTTCTCTAAACTTCTGGGTATACCTGTTCTTGATCAAAGACCCTTCACAGGCTTGGAGAAAGAGCTTAGACCTGAGACTATTGCTGCAGCTCTACATCTGAAGAAGACTGACATTGTTCTAGAGACGAGAAGTGGAGTCAAGGGTATTCTTGCCAAGGTGTTGATAGAAAAAGCTCAGTTGTTCTTGAAGGCCATGAGCTATGATGCTTTTGAGGAGATCTTAGCCTTGCTGATTTATGGCTTAGTATTGTTCCCCAATCCAGATCAGTTCATAGACGTTCATGCCATCAATATATTCCTGAGTCACAATCCAGTGCCTACATTGCTTGGAGACATCCTGCATTCTCTTCACACCCGTACTACAAGGGCAAGAGGAACTTTGATGTGTTGCATTCCTTTGCTCTCTAGGTGGTTTATTTCTCACCTTCCTCGCTCAGTAATGAAGAATGAGCAAGGGTTTAGATGGTCCAAGAGGATCATGTCACTTTCTCACTCAGATATCCATTGGTGCTCCAGATCTATGGAGAATGTCACCATCATCGACCGTTGTGGGGAGTTTCCTAATGTGCCACTTCTAGGCATAAGAGGAGGCATCACCTACAACCCCTCTCTAGCTTTACGACAGTTTGGTTACGCTCGGAGTGATGGTCCACATGACATGTTGATTCAGGGCATTGTGTTTGATTACGACAACGATCTTCAGGGTTACCGTCAGAGATTCATAAGAGCCTGGGGAAAAGTAAACAAGGTTGACAGCAAGACACTAGAGCCTAAGTACACTATTCCTATGGAAGCTTATCTCAGATGGGTACGATCCCGTGCTCAGACTCTCATGATGCCATATCCTGCCGTCCTACCAGTTACCATGGAACCTGTTGCTGAAGGAGACACAGCTTATACCATCCTTCACCCAGACATGCCTACTGATATGGAAGATTTGCAGAGATCATGGATCCAACTGAAGGAGCAAAGGGATACTTTCGAGGCTCATTACAAAGCAAGCCAAGAAAGAATCCTGGAACTAACAAAGCAACTTCACGAGGAACGGAACCTCAACTCATACCTCAACACAAAGAGGAAACGTCCATGGGAGACTTAAAACCCCATCTTTTGTACTTATTTCATTTCATTTTTTGTAAGCCTAAAAGGCAAAACAAGTTATTACTAATAAAAGTTTACTTTCGTGTTTGTCTAAGCAAATTTAAATCCTGCGGTCCTTGAAAACATTGCATATGCATTCACATATCATTTCATTGCATCACAGGTTTATAATTGTGCACAGGTTTCTCATCTTCTCGCTGTTTATTTCAGCAATGGCTCTTGAACAATCAGTTAAGGATCTCCAGGCACAAAATGCACAGTTCCAAGAGCTGATCTTGAACCTGTCCAAGGGGCAGGATGAATTGAAGGCACTGCTGGCCAAGAAGACTAAGAAGACTAGAAGGTCAGCTGGTTTGATCAACATGGGAAGAAGGTTCAAAGGTCTTGCCAAGACCAAAGAACCAGCTGAAGATTATGAATCTGAAGAATCTGAAAAAGAGGGAGGCAGCCTCCACAACACTATGGGGGACTCTGATTCTGAGGCCAATTACTACCATGATCCCAATGAAGACAAATTCAAGATGCTGGTGGATAGGATGGATGCCATGGAGTTGCAGAAGTCATCTGGGCTGGATTTTGAGGATTTGAGTTTGATATCTGGGGTAGTCATACCCATTGGTTTCAAGGTTCCTACATTTGTTGTTTATGATGGGCTCTCTTGTCCCAAGCTGCATCTGAGGTCCTATGTCAGAAGAATTCAACCCCACACTGCTGATAAGAAACTGTGGATCCATTTCTTTCAAGAGAGCTTATCTGGAGCTCAGCTGGAGTGGTATTATCAGTTGGAGAGTGTCAACATCAGAGACTGGAATGATCTTGTTGAAGCTTTCTATAAGCAGTATCAATACAATGCTGACTTAGCCCCCACTCGCATGCAGCTTCAGAGCATGTCTATGGGTGCCAAAGAAAGTTTTAAAGAGTATGCTCAGAAGTGGAGAGATTTAGCTGGAAGAGTTCAACCCCCTTTAACTGACAGGGAACTGGTTGATATGTTCATGTGCACACTGAATGGTCCGTTTTATAGTCATCTCATTGGGAGCTCATCATCTGGCTTCACTGAGTTGATAATGACAGGAGAGCGAGTAGAAAATGGTATAAAGAATGGTAAGATCCATGTGGGCACTTCTTCATCAGGTGCTGCAAAGAAGCCTCCCACTGGGAAGAAAGAATCCAATGCTGTTTATGGTCAACCTGATCGTAACAGAAGGCATCAGTCTGTTAGTGCAGTTCATATTTCAAATCCAACTCCTGCAACAACAGAGCAGCCACAGGGCAACCAACAGAGGGCTAGAAGACAGTTCACGAAGATCAACATGTCCATGGCTCAGGCATTGCAACACTTGTTGAAGGCTGAACTTATTACGCTGAAAGAGGCTCCTCAGAATCCTAATGTTACCTCTCCTAGGTACAATCCCAATGCACGGTGTGCATACCATTCAAATTGTCAGGGACATGATACTAATAATTGCTGGGTCTTAAAGAACAAAATTCAAGATATGATTGATGCTGGAGAAATTGAGTTTGATCCTCCGGGTACTCCAAATGTGATTACTGCTCCAATGCCAAATCACGAGAAGACTGTCAATGCCATTGAGGAAGATCTACATATCCATTCAGTTGATGAATTGACCACACCATTGTCTGTCATCAGAAAGAAGTTAGTGCAAGCTGGGTTCTTTCCGGGTTGTCGTGAAGATTGTGTTTATTGTGAGTATAATCCAGAAAAGTGTTGGAGGTTGAATGACAGAATTCAACGTCTCATGAATAATTACACCATAGTGTTTGAAAGGAGACCATCTTCTGTGGAGAGTATGGTGGAGCATATTACTAGAGGTAAGAAGATTGAAGAGGTTGACATGGTTGACAAAGTACCGGTGAGAATCACTTCAAAAGGTCCTATTAAAATCACTCATCAGGGTCCAATCAAAATTACTGCTGAAGGTCCTGTGAAAGTTGTTGCTGAAGCCAGAGTTGCTCCTGTGGTCATTACTACTCCTGGTCCCATCCCGTATACATCTGATAAAGCTGTGCCTTGGCATTATGGGTCTGATGTTTACATCCATGGTGTTAAGCAAGAGCCTTTAGCTGATGTGCCTGTTGATGTTGACAATATTGCTGGATCTAGTAAGGTCACACGTAGTGGAAGAGTCTTCTCACCTCCAGTTACTTCCAAGAATACAGCTGCTCCTGCTGCTACTTCCACCATTGATGCTCGGGGCAAGGGTCCTGTTATTGAACCTGTATCTACTGATGTGCCAGCTGCTGACGATCTTGCTAAGCAGATGGAAGAAGTATTGAAAATCATTCGCAAGAGTGATTATGACATTGTTGATCAGTTGGGGCATACTCCCTCTAAGATTTCTATACTGTCCTTGTTGTTATTTTCTGAAGCTCATGCAAAAGCCTTGATCAAGTTTCTGAAGACTGCTCATGTACCCAGTGCAATTTCTGTTGACCAATTTGAAAACTGTGTTGCCCACCTGACCTATGACAATGGGTTAGGATTTTCTGATGCTGACTTGACCCCTGCCAAGAGGGATCATAACAGGGCCTTGCATATTTCAATTGAATGCAGGGGCACTACCCTGTCACATGTGCTGATAGACAATGGTTCCTCTCTAAATGTGTTGCCTAAGGAAGTCCTGAACAAGCTGAGTCCTGAAGATGCTGTGCTGAAGCCCAGTAATATTGTGGTAAAGGCTTTTGATGGTTCTAGAAGAGTAGTGCATGGGGAAATTGATCTTCCAATCAAAGTTGGCTCCCAGGTGTTTACTGCTACATTTTTTGTGATGGATATTCGTCCTTCGTACTCTTGTCTGCTTGGTCGTCCCTGGATCCATGGGGCAGGTGCTGTAACCTCTACATTGCACCAAAAGTTAAGATATCCGGTGGATGGAAAGGTTGTTACTGTCTATGGAGAAGAAGAATACTTTGTCATCCATGTGAATACCTTCAAGTATCTGGAAATGGAAGGCGGATACATTGAAACTTCGTGTCAGACGTTTGAAGTGGTTCCTTGGGTTGTTAATGATTATGTAGCTCCTCCTGTTGTGAAGAAAGTTCCTGTGGTCACCAAAAAACCTCCAACAATGGCAATGGCTTCCCTCAATGATGCTAGAGCTGTGGTGGATGAAGGTGGTTGTACTATTTGGGGTCAGCTTCCTGATATTCCATACAAGTCTGACAAGTTTGGTTTGGGTTTCACTGCAGAGTCCCAGAAGGCTGTTCGTCGTGCTCGGGCTGTTCGTATCACTAATCAAGGGGTTATGAAAGATCAGGTCAATGCTGTGGGAGACTATGATGAAGACTACAACTTGGATGATTGGATTTTTCCTACTGTGGGTGCTGGGCTCAATAATTGGAAAGCTGAAGATGTTATCCCTATCTCCTTTAGTCAGGAGTAAATACTATTACTGTGTTGTTTTTTAAGTTTGTAATTTCTGAACAATTAAAACTCTTAAGCCTTGTGCCTTACCCGGGGCACAATGGTGTGCTTGTTACGGACTGTCATTTCATTTGCATACTTCATTCAATAAAATCAGTGGACGTTTCGTTTTCGTAAATATTGTGTTCCTTGTCTTTCTTTTCTTTTATTTTTATTTTATCAGCTATGTGTTCTTACACACACCCATATCACTAAAATGCAGATCCTCATCCACTCTGGATCCTGTTGATAACAGTTCTACTATTGCCAATTATAATTTAGAGAATCCGATCTATCAAACTGAAGACGGAAATGAGGACGATTGTGAAGTACCTGTAGAGCTTGCTAGGTTGTTACAACAAGAAGAGAAAGCCATACAGCCACATGAAGAGCCAGTCGAGGTTGTGAATCTGGGAACTGAAGAAAACAGGAAAGAGGTCAAGATAGGGGCTGATTTAGAGGACAGTGTCAAAAGCAGGTTGATTCAGATGTTACGTGACTATGTAGAGATTTTTGCTTGGTCTTATGAAGACATGCCAGGGTTAGATACAAACATTGTAGTTCATCGTTTACCAGTAAAAGAAGATTGTCGTCCAAAGAAGCAGAAGGTTCGTCGTATGCGTCCTGAGATGTCAGAAAAGATCAAAGCAGAGGTAATGAAACAGTTTGATGCAGGGTTCTTAGCAGTGACTTCTTATCCTCAGTGGGTTGCAAATGTGGTACCAGTTCCTAAGAAAGATGGTAAGGTACGTATGTGTGTAGACTACAGAGATTTGAACAAGGCTAGCCCCAAAGATGACTTTCCGCTTCCTCATATTGATGTTCTGGTAGACAACACTGCTCAGCATAAGGTATTCTCTTTTATGGATGGTTTCTCTGGTTACAATCAGATCAAGATGGCACCTGAAGATATGGAGAAGACAACATTTGTTACACAGTGGGGCACCTTTTGCTATAAAGTGATGCCATTTGGTTTGAAGAATGCAGGGGCAACATATCAGCGTGCTATGGTGGCTTTGTTTCATGATATGATTCATCATGAGATAGAGGTATATGTGGATGATATGATAGCCAGGTCTCAGAATGAAGAACAACATCTTGATCATTTGCATAAATTGTTTGAGAGGTTGAAGAAATACAAGTTGAGATTGAACCCAAACAAGTGTACTTTTGGAGTTAGATCTGGAAACCTCCTGGGTTTTATTGTCAGTGGAAAAGGTATTGAAGTGGATCCTGCAAAAGTGAAAGCCATACGAGAGATGCCAGCTCCCCGTACCGAGAAAGAGGTTAGAGGTTTCTTGGGACGATTGAATTACATTGCAAGATTTATTTCCCAATTAACTACCATCTGTGAGCAAATCTTCAAGTTATTGAAGAAAGATCAGGTGATGGAATGGAATGATGAGTGCCAGACTGCCTTTGATGAAATCAAGAGATATCTGCTGGAACCACCAATTTTGATGCCACCAGTTGATGGAAGACCCTTGATTATGTACTTAACAGTGTTAGACAACTCAATGGGGTGTGTATTGGGGCAACATGACGAGTCTGGTCGAAAAGAGCAAGCAATATACTACCTTAGCAAAAAGTTTACCGACTGTGAAACAAGATACTCACTGCTCGAGAAAACTTGCTGCGCTTTGGCATGGGCTGCTCGCCGACTAAGACAGTATATGTTGACCCATACTACCTTATTGATTTCAAAGATGGATCCAATCAAGTACATATTTGAGAAACCTGCTCTCTCCGGAAGAATTGCAAGATGGCAAATGATCTTGACAGAATATGATATACAGTACACTACTCAGAAGGCCATCAAGGGAAGTGTTGTTGCTGATCACTTGGCTCATCAAGCAGTGGATGATTACCAATCAATGAGTTTTGAGTTCCCTGATGAAGACATTATGATTATTACCAAAGAACCTGGACAATATGACGGACCTGAACAAGCATCCCGATGGACTATGGTTTTTGATGGTGCCTCCAATGCACTTGGTAATGGTGTTGGTGTTGTGATTAGTTCCCCTGAAGGTTGTCATACCCCGATTACTGCCAGACTTTGTTTCTATTGTACCAATAATATGGCTGAGTATGAGGAATGTATCCTGGGTATTAAAGCTGCTATTGATATGAAGATTCAGTTCCTTGACGTGTATGGAGATTCAGCCCTGGTAGTAAGTCAGATTAAAGGAGATTGGGATACCAAGCATGATAACCTCATTTCTTACAGAGAGCATGTGTTGTCTTTGATCCCACATTTTAAAGAAATTACCTTTGGACATATTCCACGAAGAGAGAATCAGTTGGCAGATGCATTAGCTACCATGGCATCCATGTTTGAGATCAGTTGGGATGATGAAGCTCCCAAGATTACCATTGATAGATTTGAAAAGCCTGCATACTGCAATGAGATTGACACTGAAGGGGCAGAGGAGAAGCCTTGGTTCTATGAAGTGAAAAGATATCTTGAAGCTCAGGAGTTCCCTGAAGGGGCATCTGTCAAAGATAGGAAGTTTCTGAGAAGGTTTTCTGCTAAGTTCCTTTTGAGTAATGGCATTCTATACAAGCGCAATCATGATTCAACTTTGCTTCGCTGTGTGGATAAGAAGGAAGCAATTGAGATTATGGAAGATATGCATGATGGGATCTTTGGCACTCATTCTAGTGGTCATACTATGGCAAAGAAGATTTTGAGAGCAGGTTACTATTGGTCTACCATGGAAGCTGATTGCTATCAACACTCCAGAACGTGTCACAAGTGTCAAATTTATGCTGATAAAGTCCATGTACCTCCATCACCATTGAATGTGTTGACTGCTCCTTGGCCCTTTGCCATGTGGGGCATTGATATGATTGGTGAGATCAAGCCTACTGCTTCTAATGGGCATCGTTTCATCCTGGTTGCTATTGATTACTTCACAAAGTGGGTGGAGGCAGCTTCATTTGCATCTGTTACCAAGAATGTTGTGGCCCGATTCATTAAGAATAACCTCATATGTAGGTATGGCATCCCTGAAAGGATTATCACTGACAATGGCTCTAATCTGAACAACACTATGATTACTGATCTCTGCACGCAGTTCAAGATTAAGCATCACAACTCTTCTCCGTATCGTCCAAAGATGAATGGGGCAGTTGAAGCTGCTAATAAGAACATTAAGAAGATTGTACAGAAGATGACTGTTACTTATAAGGATTGGCATGAGATGTTACCCTTTGCTCTTCACGGTTATCGTACTACAATACGTACTTCAACAGGGGCAACCCCATTCTCCTTGGTCTATGGTATGGAAGCAGTTCTGCCCATTGAAGTTCAGATTCCCTCCTTAAGAATTATGAGGGATGCAGGCTTGGATGAAGATGAGTGGATTCAGACTCGACTTGACCAGATAAATTTGATTGATGAGAAGAGACTAGCAGCAGTTTGTCATGGCCAGATGTACCAGAAACGAATGATCAAAGCTTTTAACAAGAAGTTTAAGCCAAAGGTATATCAGGCTGGTGACTTGGTAATCAAGCGTATCATATTACCACAAAGTGATCCTAGGGGCAAGTGGACTCCAACATATGAAGGACCATTTGTAGTCAAGACAGTGTTCTCAGGAGGTGCCATGATACTCACTACTATGGATGGTGAAGACTTCCCACAGCCTGTAAACGCAGACATAGTTAAAAAATACTACGCATAAAAAGAGACCCGCTAGGTTGACAGGCCTAGGCAAAAATAAGGGCATCCCGGCAAACCAAAAGGGTTTGAGCAAAAATTATGGATATATATATATATAAAAAGATGTACACCCGGCAAGTCGAAAACCTGAAAAGGCGGCTTGGGCAAAAAAGGGTATCCCGGTGGATTGAAAACTTGAAAGGGCAATCCAGGTGTAAACACCCCAAATTTTCCCTCACCCATTCACACCATGGCTTGTGATCATTTCATATGCATAAACACAATCATATCATCTCACATCTCATTTTTTGATTCACTGCATAGATTCAAAGTCATCTGCACCTAGGGTTTGTGATCTGAGCAATCCAAGAGCTTCTTGAGTCACCCCAAAGGCCACTAATCACTTCAAAGGGATCCATGTGTGTTCTTATATCATATTACATCTTTTCAAAGTCAATAATGCCAAAGAATCACAAGAACTGGGATTGGTATGGAAGCAGAGCCAAGTTTGACTGCACAGTTGACCTAAAATTAGGGTTTTGGTTTCAGAGGCCATAACTCCAATTTTTTTGGTCATTCTTGTTTCCATTGGTCTCTATATGGAATAGGGAGTATGCATATCAATTTTCATGAAGAAATTCCATGGGGAAGTCATCTAATCAAGAGTTGACTTTTCAGACAAGTCAGTGTAAAATCAGGGCATCTGAGGCCCCCAATGACCCAACCAAGGGGTGATCTTCATCATTTTGAGTGTATATGATCTTCATTTGATCATGGAAGAAGGTTGAAGTTCACAAAATTCAATAATTACAAGTTTTTGCAAAGTTGACTTTTTAGGGCATGGTTGACTTTTCAAGAATATGTCATTTTATGCCATTTTTCAAGCCTTGCTTTTTGATCCAAAAATGCTTCAAATGGAAAAGCTTTGGTCATGAAAGTTGTAGAATACATTTTTCCCTTTTTAAAAAGTACAAGAACGTGATCTAACTCTTCTTGGATCAAAAGTTATGGTGTGACAAAGTTGGCAAAAATCACTAATTTTCAAGATATGCACTAATTGGAAAATTTGCAAAATCATGTGCCAAGCATTCTTGTGACTTCTAATTGACATCAAACCATTACACAAGCATCATGTAAGTCCTAAAGTTCAGATTGGGCCAAGGTTTCCTCATGTTTTATGGCTTGTGGGACAAGAAAATTTCATGTGAACCAAAAGAGAGCAACTTGCAAAACCATCATCACACTCTCACCAACTTGCTGCATTGGCCATTGAACCTTCCTAGCACTCCACACACACCTTGCTGCGCAGCCCATGCCTCTTGTACCAAGCTAGAACTTAGCCCATGCCTCTCTTACAACAAAGTGGACTTTTTGCAAAAGTAGACATCCCAATCACAGCAGGCCAGGTCACATCACCTGACCAATGGGAGTTCTTTATGCAAAGCAAATGCTGGCCATAACACCCAACAAGCAAGGCTGAAACAGATCACAAGAGCATCACATTCACAAAATCACCCCCTCAAGCAAAAGCCTTCGAATCTCTCTGCACAGTTCAAAAACATTCAAACCAATTCCACACATCAACTCACCTTGCTTCATTGAGCCAAAACCAACAAGATTTGGGCCTGAATCAAGCAAGAACACCATTCCTCCATTTTCACTCTCAGAAGCAAAACCATTCGAATCTCTCTCCACAAGTCACAAACACATAAGTAAACTTCATAAACCTTTTCAACATCCCTTCCTGATCAAAAAGCACCCTTCAAAGCAACCCAAAGCTCAAAGAATCAGAAACACGATTCTTACACCATCCTGAACAGAACTTGCTCCAACCTTTAAACCAGCCACCACAAACTCTTTCCAAGCATTGAAAGCTTCTCAGGAGGTCAAGAGGAGTTGATTGCAAGCAAGAAACTAGCCAGAAGGTGCCAGGAGTCAAAGCTTCGATTCAGGTAGCCTTGGAATTTCATTTTTCCAGAACTCTCTCTTCTTGTTTCTAAAATGATCCTTATGTTCCCCTGAGTGCATTGAACCTTTTACTTTTGAAAATGATTGAGTTTTGAGGTTGTATGCTTGATCTGAAAGTTTGCCCGAAAATTTGTTCTTGCTTGTTTCTCTTGATTCAGTGGAAATAAATGGGGTTTAAGTTAGGGTTTGGGTTTAATGATGTTCAGGGATGAAATCTGGAGAGTTTGGTGATGATTTGATGCGTATTCAGTGAGATAGTGGTTTTGACTTGCCGGAGAAGACGACCGGAACAGTGTTCCGGTCGCCTGAAAGTCATTAGGGTTTGTTTAATTAGGGTTAAGTGTAATTAAGCCAGTTTGAATGTAGGCCGTCCAGATGCGCGCCTAGTCAACTCCCGCGCGTGTAACTTTGAATTCAGGCCCTTGGATCAACTGACTTCTCCCATAATTCAGTTTAAATTCATTTATTTTCATATTTATTTCATTTGTTTTGCATAATTTATTTAAAATAGTAAAAATTGTTTAAAAATTATGAAACTTTTTCTCAAGAGTTTCATTAATTTTTATAACACAAAAATATTTTTAATTTCATTTTTTAGCATTTAAAATGTATTTTTAAATATTTAAAAGTTTATTTTTAATTGATTAATGGAAATTAATTTATTAAAAATACTTTTAGGTATTTAAAAATCACAAAAAAATTCATGAAATGTTCTAAGACATTTAGAAACATTGTCCAACCTTCAAACCAAATTTATTTTTTGATCTTGATGCATTTTAAGAATTTCTCATTGAATTAAAATCATTTTTATGCATTAATTTAATCCAAAGTTCCAAAAATCATTTCTGCCTATCCATGAAGAGTTGGATATTGATTCTTTTTGCATTGCATTGTGTTTAGCATGTAGTTTGTGAGATTAAATGGCCATGATTTGATCTTTCATTTTCAATTTGTTTGACATTTCTTTTGTTTGGGAACCCTAAAACCTTAGAAAACTTGTAAAAATCATAACTTAAAAGTGGTTAGGAGTTGAGACCTCTCCTTTGGGCATTGGTTTAGTATAGGATTAGGGGTCCTTTGAGTGGTATTTTCAATTTTTTATCTTAGGGTTTGCTTCTGATTTTGGTTTTTGTTTGTTGTATTGTTCATAAACCCTAATTTGGGCTTCCATATGCATCCATCTTGCATTCTCTTACATAACATGACTTGCCATGACATCTCAAGCATCCATTTGATTCATTTGACATCATAAGACATATTGAAAGCATGTTTGATCATTGCATCATGTATTTGCCATGTTGTATGCCATGTGCACTTCATAACTTTTCATGTATGTTCATGTGTTTTAGCTTGCCCCATTTGCATTCATGAACTTGTATGATCATCTCCATGTGCTGCCTCATGTTTGTAGCATCTCATAGCATCATTAGCATCATGTATATGCTTCTGGTTTTGTTTCTCATCATGTCATCTCACCCCATTTTGCATTGCATTGCATTTCCTTTTCTAACTTTTCAGGTGGTAAGTGACTTTGAGAAGTGAATTTGCCTTCACTTCTCATAACTTTTCTTTTCATCCCTCTTGCATCCATGCTGCATTTTTGTTTGTGTTTGAGTTTGAGATTGCTCATTTTTCTTCTTCCCACTTTCTTTCTTCAAGTGACTTGACTTCTTGGATGAAGCAAGTCACTTTGCTTCTCTTGATCCTTTCATCTGCTCCCTGGTGGCTCCATTGAAGACTTCTCTTGCAAACCTCACAAACCTTAGGAACAACCAAGCATGACAATAATTAGGGTTTTGATTAGTCTCCCCTCTTAGTTTTACCTTTGTGTCTCTTTTGAGTCTTCTCTTCTCATCTCATAATCAGGGACTAAACCCTAAAGGCTTTAAGGCTTTGTGATTAAGCTTATGCCTGCATCCTTCTCTTAGGATGGAGTGTATAACTTTAATCCTAAGTGTTAAACCCTTAATGTGTTTAACTCCTTTAATCAATCCATCTAATAATCATCAAGACATCACACTTGTAACTTGGGCCTTGCATTAGGGTTCTAATTCTTCCTTAATTGGTTAAGAAGGACTAACCCTAGTGTTAATGGACAAGTCCCCCTCAAGTTGTCTTACAAACCCTAAAAATCACTTCATCATCATATCATTAAATAAAATCCACTCAATAAAGGCTTGTTTTGTCATGAGTTTAATCCCTAATCATGGATTAAGTTGAGGAGCTTTCCTCAGCTTAAACATTCTCATCTATTATCCTTCTATTAGGATGGTGTAATGAGTCTGTTAAATCCCTGATTATGGCTTAACCTCATTACTTAACACTACACAAAAAACCAAAAACATCTAAATAATCACAAGTAGGTTAATGATCTTAATCCTGCATCAAAGGTGATTAAGTGTGAGAATCTGACTTCACACTTAAGGTACTCTCATTACCCCTAATCAGAGGGAAGATGTGATGAGTTTACTAAATCCATTGGTTTAGGCTTAAGCTCATTAACTTATGACAAATCCAAAAAAACAATAAAAGACTGAAAACACAAAAACAAACAATAATCGTCTCCTTCGGGATTCTTTTCTCATCTCACTCACTTATAAACGAGAACTTGCTTCTTCCGTCTAATGCAAGACAGTAGCATCTGTGCCAGACAGATCATACACTTGAGCATAGGCAAGTAAGCAGTTCACAAGTCAATTCACCTTTCAGTCTCTTTGGGTCGAACTACGGTGTTCTGACTTCCTCATTGCACGAGAGGATACGTAGGCATAACTTAACAGTTATCGAACAAAAGTCTCTGTATATTCCCCCTCTTTCTAGCCTCATTCTTTAAGCCTCATGATCTTGAGCAATTCATTCTCATTCCTACACTGACACTGTATATATTACACCTCACATTCTTTTACACTGACACCTGTACATTCTTTTCCAGCTATTTTTCACACAAATTGCACTGACACTACCCCTTTAAAACACAAATCTTTTAAGCGTGGATCCCGTCGAGTACGGCGGACAATCTGGGTGCTAATACCTTCCCAGGTTGTAACCAACCCCCTTTCTCAGTCTCTCTGGTTCGCGACCGTCTTATCCATCTCTTTCTAGGTTTATGCAGCATTACCTTTCCTCCGGGATAAAAATGCCTAGCTGGCGACTCTATTCATCTCCAGTGAGTTCACGACTGTGTGTTCTCATTGTCCCTCTCGCCGACCGTTCGCGTCTGTACCTTTATCTGGGCCATTCCCCATTTATCAGGAGCGACAGCTTGGCGACCCTGCTGGGGAATCTTATACTGCAACCAGGGCTTCTGGTTCTTTTTGTGGGTTCCTCCTAGCGCTTGTTTGATTTGTGTTTACTGGGGTGTTATGTGCTTATTTGTGTTTGTATATTTGTATTTATTTTTGCTCTATGTACAGTTTTGTTTATTGCTTTCTTTATAGCTTTATGCATATATTATCATATTGTCATACTGTGCTGCTGGCTGGATCTGTTGTTTGCTTTGGTGGGTGGGTGTTCCATTGAGAGTTAAGGTCCTATACCTGGGACCTGAGTGACACCTAGGCTAGAGTGAATCATATTCTTTCCCATTCCATCTCGGTCTGGTGCGGGAATATGAAACACAGTTCAGATATGGGTTTCTTCTTGAGAACTCTGTGTTGCAGATTTCCTGCAATGCTAGGGCTATCTGGGAAGCCTGCTAAGTCTAGATGACCTTTAGCATTGACCTTCAAAAACTGAGGTGAATTAGAGGAGGAATTGTTATGGTTATTGTAAACACTGTACCTCTGGGTTAGAAGTGTTTACACTTCTCATAACTGATCCAAGTCTGAGGATCCTTGTTTTAGAACACCACCTGTGAGGGGGTTGGGCTGTTTGCAGGTTTGCAGGTACCTTGACCTCAGAATACCCTGTTACTTTGACTTGATTAAGAATACTCCATGTTGGAACAGTTCTTGTGATTCTAAAACCCTGGACATGTGGCTCTTTATTTGAGCCCCCCACCTTGGTTACTGGATTTATAGACCTCCATCTGGATTTCTTGAACATACTTGGGCCTGTATCAAGGCATTTGATCAGATCCAGCTCAGTCACAGACCCTTGCATATCATTTGCATACATAAACATTGCATCATATTGACATTTGTTTATTTGTGTTTCAGGGTATCCATCTTCTTTTGGTTTTGGTTTTGACCCCATCTTTAGTATTTGACCCATCTTCATCAGCATCTGTTTCAGCTATCAGCTATCTACCTCAGTCACTTGCACCAGCCAATCAGTGGCCCATTCTTCAGTGTTATCATCAGCACTTGTCTCCACTCATCTTCAGCATCATGGCTCCTAAAAAGAGCAACATCACCTACCACTTCTTCCAGCCAGAGCTATCTGACATCAGGAGGATTCAGACCCTGATCACTCCAGACCATATACCATTGTTCAGGGAACACTACGGAGATATACTTGATATGGTTATGGATCTGGACCCTTCACAGAGAAGCTTGATCCACACTTGCATTCAGTTTTATGATCCCCCACTGAGATGTTTCACTTTCCAAGACTTTCAGTTGGGCCCCCTATTGGAAGAATATTCATCATTGGTTGGTATACCTATCAGGGGTGGAATCCCTTTCAACCCTGAGATGGTCTTTCCTGGTAATGGAGAAGTAGCAAAGGCTTTGCATCTGGAACCTGTTCTGATTGAGCAGCATATGACTTCTAAAGCGGGAATCCCTAGCTTTCATCTGGATTTCTTGATCTCTCAAGCTACCCTGAAAGCTTCTTTAGGAGAGTGGAAAGCTGTCTGTGCTTTGTTGGCCTTGAGTATATATGGAATTGTGTTGTTTGCAGATGAGCCTCGATTCATTAGCAAGAATGCAATCCATCTTTTCATCTTGAAGAACCCAGTGCCCACTTTATTGGGGGATCTCTATTACTCAGTGCATCAGAGGAATGAAAAGCAGAGGGGAAGATTAGTGAGGTGTTGTGCTCCATTGTTCCACACTTGGCTTCTCAAGCATCTACCCAGGACAGATGCATTTTTGAATCCTCATCAGCAGAGAAACTGGGCTAAGAGACTCACTGCTCTAACTTCAGCCGATATCAGGTGGTGCACCCAAAGCACCAAGGGCAGGGATATCATCACCAGCTGTGGGCATTTTCCCAATGTGCCCCTAATAGGAGTTAAGGGTAGTATTAATTACAACCCTCTGCTGTTTAGAAGACAACTGGGCTATGCATTGGTCCACACTTCTAAGGCACAGGACTTGATTGAAACTCTTTATTGCGAGAACAAGCCTAATTTGGCTACTGTTAGGCAGGCTGCTTGGGCCTGGGATAATGTTCAAACCAAGGGAGTAACCATTCTGGGGAAGTGCAGCAATGTGGCATCAGCACAATATTATGAGTGGTCCCATGCCAGGGCTCGATTCTCTGGAATTCCCTTTACCATAGAAGATATGCCTGAATCATCTTCAGCACCACCCCCTGCCACTGTCAGTTTGGAGGAGTTTGAGAGCTTGAAGGAAAGAA
Source organism: Lathyrus aphaca (assembly GCA_963966055.1). Lineage (NCBI taxonomy): Eukaryota > Viridiplantae > Streptophyta > Magnoliopsida > Fabales > Fabaceae > Lathyrus > Lathyrus aphaca. Next base: position 98,535,067 of record OZ014521.1, read on the forward strand.
ATGAGAAGTTAACCCAGGCTTTGCAGAAGACTCTCCGGGAGAGGAGTGATGGTAGGATGGAGATTGAGAGGTTAGAGAAGCTGAGAGTGGAGCATCTGGCTAAGATTGAGAAGTCTGGGGATTATATCAAGAAGTCTAAGGCTGGAGAACAAATTCTGAAGAATGCTTGCAAGGAAGCCCAGTTCCAGAGAGCAAGGACAGACTTGTATCTGAAGGAGAGTCAGGCTAGGTGGGTCAGGATCACCGAAGCTCGTACTCTGGAGGACAAGAGAGTTCAAGACAAGATAGAGCAACTGGAAGCTAGTGCAAAAGTGCAGCAAGAAGCCCTGGCAGCAGCCCAGAGGGAGATATCAGAGCTGAAGATCAAAGTCGGAGTGAAGAGGTCAAAGGACCAAATCCAGCACAAGAAACTAACAACAGCTGTTACGACCCGGAATCTCCTCATCAGGAATCTCACGGAGCGTCCGGCTGATCCTGTGACCGAAGCACTTCTCAAGGAAGTTCGTGAGGATGAGTTTGGTCTTGGTGTTTGACCATTTGTTTGTTGTTGCTTTCATTCCATGTACTTTTATTTTCCTGTAATGTATTTTGACCCCTCCGAGGGCTTGTACTTGTAAACAAACTATGTACCATTTTGCTTTTGTAATATATGTATTAGTTTGCTCTATCCAAGTTTCACTTCAAAAGCAACATCAACAGCAGCTTCAAGGGTCTGGAAGGGTCAAAACTGAATGCCAAACCGGATACCTTGAGAACAAATAAGCATAACTGCATTGCATGCTAACCCCTTTTGTTGTTTTGTAGGTTTTTGTTTTATTGCTGCTAACCCTGTTGTGATGTTCAGGAACTATTGCTCGGCGCCGGGTATTTCCCCTCAATCGTCCGCACCGTTACCCAACCCGTAACAACCTTCCAGGCATACAAATGGATCAAATGCAGCAGGACCTTACTGAGGTCAGGAACCAAATGACCAACGAGAGGTTGGAAATGAGGAACCAGATGACTCAGTTTATGGAAGTAATGAACAACATGGCTCAGAGCCAGGAAAGATTGAGGGCCATGGTGGAAAGGCAAAATCAAGAAGATCCACATATAGGGACTGCCGGCACCAGAAACAATGAAAGGGTCCAACCTCATGTTAACCCCCCTGTATTTGGCCCCCATCTTCATCCAGAGGTCAATATTCCTGCAAATGTTCAAGGGACTGCCACTGCAGCCAGGGTACTTCAAGAAGACCCCCAGGAGGATCAGTTCACGGTAATGGGTGCTGGGGAAGAAGCTTATGACAGAAGGCTGGATGAGATAGCTGAGAAATTGAGGTCCTTAGAGTCTCAAAACTCTCTGGGTTTCGACGTCATGGACATGGGCTTGGTAGACGGGGTCAGGATTCCCCATAAGTTCAAGCCTCCTTGTTTTGAAAAATACAACGGGACTTCATGCCCCCGGACTCATTTACAATCATTTCTGGGGAGGCTGAAGGCCTATACTATGGATGAGAAGCTCTGGATGTTCTATTTCGAAGACAGCTTGACGGGAGCTTCAAGGGAATGGTATTCCCATCTGACAAGGGCAACTATTAGATGCTGGAAGGACCTGGCAGAGGCCTTCATCAGGCAGTATCAGTACAACTTAGATATGGCACCCAACAGGACCCTCCTAATGGGAATGTCACAGTCGTCAAGGGAAAGTTTCCTAGAATATGCCCAGAGATGGAGGCAATTGGCTGCCGCTGTTCAGCCACCTATGTCTGAGAGGGAAATGGCAGATATGTTTATGAACACCCTTCAGGGGACATATATTGACAGGCTGGTTGCTTTCTCTTCCACCAGCTTTGCAGATGTTGTCATAGCCGGGGAGAGAATTGAAAGTTTGTTAAAAATGGGCAAGATATCTGACATCGGTGCCAGCTCGTCCAGTAGTACAAGGAAGCCTTTTGCAGGCCCAAGAAGAACTGGCGAGACCAATGCCATCCAAACCAACAGTGGCAGGCCCCAATATGTTCACAGATCAGTGGCAGCAGTCACCATTCCCGCTCCAGCTCATCCTCAACCCGTTTATCAACCTCCGCAAAAAAACTATCAGCAACAACCTCGGTACCATCAACAAGCTCAGTATCCTCCGAGAAATTACAACAACAGCAACAACAACAACAATAACCAGCAAAGGCCATTCCAACAGAGGCCTTCTCAAGCCAACAGGGTAATCGATCCGATCCCTATGCCATATGCTACATTGCTGCCACAACTCCTGAAACTCAACCTAGTTGAGCTAAGGACGTTGGCACCTCCAGATCCCAACAGTCTACCCAAGAATTATGATTCCAACGCCAGATGTGCTTTTCATTCAAATGCACCTGGCCACAGTACAGAAAAGTGCAGAGCCTTGCACATGAAGGTACAAGACCTGGTAGACTCAAAAGCTCTGAACTTCGCACCACCACCCAATGTCAATAAGAACCCTATGCCAAACCATGGCGGTCCCAGAATTAACGCTATTGAAGAAGACAAGCCGTCTTATTTAATAACCAGTGTGGGTCAGATCCGGACACCGTTGGTGGAAATTAAGGCTCAACTCCTCGAATGTCAAATGTTCCCGGGGTGTGAGTTGGGGTGTGCTTACTGCAATATCTCAGTAAATGGGTGCGATAACCTGAGGAATGGCATAGACGGTCTCATTCAGAGTGGCCAGCTTCAGATCACTACATCATTTCCTACAAATCCAGCAATCTCATCAGCAATAACTCCAGAACCTCCTACAACTGCAACAACCATTGTTCCCGACAATTCTTCGGCTTCATCAACAAGTACTTCATCTGTCATCTCAACTGACCAGATATCAACAAATGTTCCTTCTACAACTCCAGCACCACTCCATTTTGAAACTCCTACAACAACAACATCCATCCTTCCACCAATGTCTCCTACAACACCAGCAACAAATCATGAAGACGTCTCAACTGTCACAATATTTTACGATCCAGAGAACAACTCTGCCTACAACTCGGAAGGTGCTGCTCCCATCAGAGCACCAGTCACAATTTATTATGATCCGCAAACTATCACAATTCCTTCCGCAGCTGCAGTCAGTCCAGTCACTATCACGGTACCTGGACCAGTACCTTATGAAAGCAGCAATGCCATCCTGTGGCGTTACGGCTCTGACCTGTACTGTGAAGGACAAAGAATCACTTTTGAATCATCAACCCCTGCACCACAAATTGACAATGTGGGAGGAGGCGGAGGCTTCACTCGAAGCGGACGTCTTTTCGCTCCACAAATTCAGAGACCCACTGCCGAAGCAGAAGCTGCTGTTAAAGCAAAAGGAAAAAGCTTGGTGCAGGAAGAGCAGACTGTTAAAGAAGCTTTGAAAACACCCTTTGACCAAGAGGTTGATGAGTTCATGCGAATCATCAAGAAGAGTGATTATAAAATAGTGGATCAGCTTCATCAGACGCCTTCCAAGATCTCAATCCTATCATTGCTTATGTGCTCCGAAGCCCATCGGAATGCACTACTCAAAGTCTTGCACGCAGCTTACGTGCCTGAAGAGATCACTGTCAATCAGCTGGAAGCTGTAGTTGGAAATGTCAATGCTAGTCACGGACTAGGGTTCACCAATACTGATTTGACCACGGAAGGCCGCAACCATAACAAAGCCTTGCACATAACCATGGAATGTAAAGGTGCTGTCCTTTCCCATGTGCTGGTAGACACGGGGTCATCCCTCAATGTCTTACCTAAAAAGGCCCTGGTGAAGCTAGAATATGACGGGTTGGCGTTAATACCCAGCAACCTGGTGGTGAGAGCCTTTGATGGTTCAAAAAGATCGGTTCTGGGAGAGATCGAATTGCCCATAACGATTGGCCCGCAGACCTTCAAAACGACCTTCTACGTGATGGATATACAGCCTGCCTACAGCTGTCTATTGGGTAGGCCATGGATTCACGCCGCTGGCGCCGTGACCTCTACCCTTCACCAGAAGTTAAAATATGAGTGGGAGGGTCAAATCGTTACAATCTGTGGAGAAGAGGATATTTTTGTCAACCACCTGGCTACCTATAAGTATATTGAGATGGATGGGGAGATCCATGAAACAATGAGCCAAGGTTTCGAGGCCTTGAACATCAATGAAACATCTGCTGTGCCTGGTACTTCAATGTCATCATACCAACAAGCCCGGAAGGTTGTTGAGGGAGGAAACGCCCAAGGCTGGGGCAAACTGTTATCGGTGGAGAAGAAAGATGACAGATTTGGGTTGGGTTACAAACCAACTCAACAAGATCAAGCAGAGGCTACGAAAGAGCCCAACTTCGTGAGTGGGGGGATGCTCACCCCCGATGCTATCAACTGTCTGGAAGACGAGCTGGAGGAAGAACGCAACCTCGAAAGCTGGATTCATCCAAGGATCCCGGGGAGCAGTATCTCAAACTGGTCTTCCCAGGAAATTATAAGAGTTACTCATGCAGAGTAATTATTATTTCCTGTATTTTTATAGCATGCATCAAAGTCTTGCATCTTGCCCAAGATGACAAGACTCATTTTGTAATCGGGCCATCTGTACTTTTTGTGCAAACAAGATTAATCAATGAAATATCAGACATCTTTTTGCAAATGAGTCTTTTTCTTTTCCGCTCACTGTTTTTCCATTTTTCTTTTTGTACAAAAAATAAATGGCAGTGTTTTCAAAATGACAATTTTATTTCACTTTTCTAAAACAAGATTAAAATCAAATCACTAAAACGAACAAACTGAACCCTTGCAGAGTGTGCCTTCCAGACAGCACCGACAACAGCACGGCTATGACTTCGTATGACTTTGACAATCCGATCAATCAAGCTGATGAAGGGGTTGAAGAAGAATATGAGCTTCCTGAAGAGCTAGCCAGGTTGTTAAGACAAGAGGAAAAGGTTATTACTCCTCACCAGGAGGAGGTTGAAGTGATTAATCTTGGTACAGATGAAGACGTGAAAGAGGTTAAAATCGGGGCCTGCCTGCAAGACTCAGTGAAGAGACAACTGATTGATCTGCTTCGAGAATATGTGGACGTGTTTGCTTGGTCGTATCAAGATATGCCAGGGTTGGATACCGACATTGTCGTGCACAAGCTGCCTTTGAGAGAAGACTGCCCGCCAGTTAAGCAGAAACTGCGCCGTACTCGTCCCGACATGGCTATGAAAATCAAGGAAGAGGTACAAAAGCAGTGGGACGCCGGGTTCCTTGCTGTGACTAGCTATCCACCGTGGGTTGCTAATATTGTGCTTGTGCCTAAGAAGGACGGCAAAGTAAGAATGTGTGTTGACTACCGGGATCTGAACAGAGCTAGCCCGAAAGATGATTTCCCATTACCTCACATTGACGTATTGGTGGATAATACGGCTCAGTTCTCGGTATTCTCCTTCATGGACGGATTTTCAGGATACAACCAGATTAAGATGTCACCTGAAGACATGGAGAAGACAACCTTCATCACACCTTGGGGCACATTCTGTTACAAAGTGATGCCATTCGGACTGAAGAATGCTGGTGCAACATATCAACGGGCTATGGTGACATTATTCCACGATATGATCCATAAAGAAATAGAATGTTACGTGGATGACATGATTGCCAAGTCCCTTACTGAAGAAGACCACCTGGTGAATCTATTGATGTTATTCAAGCGTCTGAGGAAGTACCAATTAAAGCTGAACCCCAACAAGTGCACATTCGGGGTGCGATCTGGTAAGCTGCTGGGTTTTATTGTAAGCGAGAAAGGGATTGAAGTTGACCCTGATAAAGTCAAAGCCATCCAAGAGATGCCTGCACCGAAGACAGAGAAGGAAGTTCGAGGGTTCTTAGGTCGATTGAACTACATCTCACGGTTCATATCTCACCTTACGGCAACCTGTGAACCCTTGTTCAAGCTATTGAGAAAAGAACAAACGGTCAGGTGGAATGAAAACTGCCAAAAGGCTTTTGACAAGATCAAGGAGTACTTACAAGAACCTCCAATCCTTATGCCTCCAGTGGAAGGAAGACCTCTAATCATGTACTTGACAGTATTAGAAGAGTCAATGGGGTGTGTGTTGGGCTAGCATGACGAGTCTGGTCGAAAAGAGTATGCAATTTACTACCTGAGCAAAAAGTTTACCGACTGTGAACAACGTTATTCACTGCTCGAGAAAACTTGCTGTGCTTTAGCGTGGGCTGCTCGCCGACTGAGACAGTATATGTTGACTCACACTACCTTATTGATCTCAAAAATGGACCCAGTCAAGTACATTTTCGAGAAGCCAGCTCTTACCGGACGGGTTGCAAGATGGCAAATGATCCTTACTGAATATGACATCCAGTACACATCTCAGAAAGCCATCAAGGGCAGTGTATTGTCTGAATATCTTGCTGAGCAACCTATCGATGATTACCAGCCTATGAGATTTGACTTCCCTGATGAAGACGTCATGTTCATAAAAGCAAAAGATCATGAAGAGCCTGTTCACACTGAAGGGCCTGACCCGGAAGAAGAATGGACTATGATGTTTGATGGGGCTGTTAACATGAATGGTCGTGGTGTTGGTGCAGTACTCATTACACCTAGAGGAGTTCACATGCCTTTCTCGGCAAAACTCACTTTCAACTGCACTAACAACGAAGCTGAATACGAAGCTTGCATTATGGGTCTTGAGGAAGCCATTGACCTCAGGATCAAAACATTGACTGTATTCGGAGATTCAGCTTTGGTAATCAATCAAACCAATGGCAAATGGTACACACACCAGGGTCATCTGATACCTTACAGGGATTATACAAGGAGGTTGTTGACTTTCTTTACAACAGTCAAGCTTGAGTATATCCCTCGGGACGAGAATCAATTTGCAGATGCTCTGGCTACCATTTCGTCCATGATCAAAGTTCTGGTTGCCAACTTCGTACCTCAGATCTCAGTGTCTAGACTTGACAGACCAGCATACGTGTTCGCAACAGATGTTGTTAAATATGATAAGCCTTGGTTTCATGACATTAAATGCTTCTTGGAGGACCAAACATACCCACCTGGGGCATCTTCCAATGATAAGAAGACTTTGAGAAGGCTTGCTGGTAGTTTCCTTCTGAACACTGATGGGTCTTTATACAAAAGGAACTTTGATATGGTACTCCTCAGATGTGTTGATAAGACAGAAGCAGACTTGTTGATGCATGAAGTGCACGAAGGATCCTTTGGTACCCATGCAGGAGGGCATGCCATGGCTAAGAAATTGTTAAGATCAGGTTATTACTGGATCACAATGGATGCCGACTGTTGTGCCTATGCCAGGAAATGCCATAAATGCCAGATTTATGCGGATAAGGTGCATGTGCCTCCCAATCCTTTGAACATAATGTCTTCACCCTGGCCCTTTGCTATGTGGGGCATTGATATGATTGGCAAGATTGAGCCAACTGCTTCAAATGGCCACAGATTCATCCTGGTCGCCATTGACTATTTCACCAAGTGGGTTGAAGCAGCCTCATATGCAAACGTCACAAGACAAGTGGTAGCCAGATTTTTGAAAAGAGATATCATCTGTCGGTATGGAGTGCCCGAGCGAATCATTACTGATAATGGTTCCAACTTGAATAACAAAATGATGGCAGAGCTGTGCCGGGACTTCAAGATCCAACATCACAATTCTTCTCCTTACAGGCCAAAGATGAATGGCGCTGTTGAGGCAGCAAATAAGAATATCAAGAAGATTGTGCAGAAGATGGTAGTTACCTACAAAGATTGGCATGAAATGCTACCATTTGCCTTGCATGGGTACCGCACGTCAATCAGAACATCCACTGGGGCAACACCGTATCAGCTTGTATATGGTATGGAAGTAATCCTACCAGTTGAAGTTGAATTACCCTCTCTACGGGTACTAATGGATGTTAAACTAAGTGAAGCAGAATGGGTTCGGTCCCGATACGAACAACTGAGTCTGATTGAAGAGAAGAGATTGGCTGCAATCTGTCATGGGCAGTTATATCAGAAAAGAATGAAGAGAGCCTTCGATCAGAAAGTCAGGCACCGAGAGTACCAAGTGGGAGATCTTGTGCTGAAAAGAATCCTCCCTCCTCATACAGACCACAGGGGCAAATGGACTCCAAACTATGAAGGACCATTTGTGGTGAAGAAAGTTTTTTCCGGTGGAGCATTGATGCTCAGCACCATGGATGGTGAAGATTTCCCGTCCCCTGTGAATTCAGATGCAGTTAAAAAATACTTCGCATAAATGACCCGCTGGACATAAAAATAGAATGTAAGTCCAGGCAAAAATAGGGCATCCCGGCGAGTCAAAAACAGAACAAAAGACTCGGGCAAAAATAAGGGAAAATAAACAAAAATGTACACCCGCTGAGTTGAAAAGCCGCATTGGACAGCTCAGGCAAAAATGGGTATCCAGATGGATTGAAAACCCGAAAGGGCGATCCATGCAAAATAAGGGAATAAGCGAACAACTGCATTCTGAATTCGTCTGTATCATCTACAACTTGGTAAGCTTCGAAAAGACCAAGCTTCAATCAGAATCAACATTCTTCAAAAAGCAAGATGAGAAGAACGTCAAAAGTCATACGAGTCATAGTAAAGAGGAAGCCCCTTAAAGCATCATCAACACTGTCAACATTTTGTTTCTCAATTTGTAACAATCTCCTCATTTCAGGGGATATGTTCCTTTGACTGTATCTCGCCAATTCAGGGCATATGAATTAATAAAATCAGATTTTCAGTCATGTCTCGTTTTGTACATTTTATTTGCAAAAAATGTCTGATGTCTAAAAAGAAACTGATTGCATAAAATACAGATGTTTATCTTCAAATAAAAACATGCTTGCAGGAAATATGCTTACTCTCAGAAGTATCCTAACTCCTATGACGGAATCCAGCAAAGGATACCTCGGGATTATCTTGTGCGTTTCTCTGTCTTTTCAGGATTGCAGGTATCCAGAATGCAACTTGGGGCATGTAAACTTTATCCCAGCGAGCTGGCAAATCCACACTCAATCTTAGCACCCGAAGTGCTCTCTCCCCAGCTAAGTGGCCTTTCATGACTCCTCCCAGCTGAGTTGGCCACTTATTACGAGCCCCCATCAGAATGGGCAGGTATCACAAGAGGAACCCATATCCCCGGCTGAGTCAAGGATCCTCTTCAACAGAATCCCTAGGGAGGTCCCTCAATGATCTCTCTTCCTCCCCATTCCCCATTTATTGGGAGCGACACCAGGCAAAAGTTAGGGATTAAAGCGTATGACTATGTCTCGTTTGGATCACCCATGAAACTACAACCAGTTGTGTTACCTATTCAAGTTCGAACAGATAAAGCTCAATCCAATCGTTTCCGTCTCAACAGCAGAAGATGAGTTACTTGAAGATAATGGCAATAGTAGAATTGAAACTCGATGGGATCATTTCTCACATAGCTGATTCTCTTTGTTTTGTAAAAACTTCATGACAAAATCCTCTTACTAGGGTTTATGTCTCCTTGTACAAACTTACCCGTGTATGGGTCACTTTTTGATATAAATAAATTCCATCTTTTGAATCCATATTTACTTTTACCCTATTTTACATAAGCGAAACGTCCATTGGTTGTGTTTGAATGTATGTATGCTTTTGAATATGATTGATGTTTACCAGAAATACAGGTATGCTTAATATGATTGATGTTTACCAAAAATGCATGAAAATGCAGTAATAGTATTTACTAAGGACGAACGAGGGAAGGATTTCAACGAAGCTTCGCCGGTTCATCTCTACAAAATAGCTACAAACCCTCAGTAGGACGAATCCATCCTCATAAAGTCTCATCTCCCCTGGAATTTATATCCATCTCTTTTATCCTCATACGGATATACAGGAATTTACTTTCCAATAAGGGTACGACGAACGAAGACGGGAGGTTATATATGCCCTACTATCAAACGAAGACGAAGGTTATATATACTTTACTATCCCCAGCGTACGGGAGGTTATCTATACCTTGCCATCCCCAGCATATGGAAGGTTATGTATAATATATTCTTCAACAACAAATCGAGATTTATTTTCCCAGGCCAGCAGTTGTTGTACGAAGACCTCCAGACGCTTCCGGCGGTATCATATCATACATACATCATTTACATCATATCATAATATACGTATCCATAGATACATAATACATTTACTTAGGTGCATCATACTATGCATGCATACATATTGCATAAACTAACTTTTTCCTTGCAGGATAGTTATATGCAGATAAAACAATATCAACAATTCACAACAGGTCAGAAATGATCCATACATTGCTCAAGATGTCCTCGGAGAGTAGGCAAACGGTCTGTAAGAAGATCCATTCCCTAATCCAGGATATTTCCAGAAGATTTCATCTATCTGGTCTTGAATAGCAGGCAAACGGTCTGTACAAAGATCCATTCCCTGGTTCAAGATATTTTCAGAAGATTTAATCTATGTCCTCGGAGAGTAGGCAAACGGTCTGTACAAAGATCCATTCCCTAATCCAGGATATTTTCAGGAGACTTGATCCTGACACTTTTTTGTCCTCGGAGAGTAGGCAAACGGTCTGTAAGAAGATCCATTCCCTAATCCAGGATATTTCCAGAAGGTTTCATCTATCTGGTCTTGAAGAGTAGGCAAACGGTCTGTACAAAGATCCATTCCTTGGTTCAAGATACTTTCAGAAGATCTAATCTAGTGGCCCTTGAATAGCAGGCAAACGGTCTGTACAAAGATCCATTCCCTGGTTCAAGATATTTTTCAGAAGAACAAATCCTGACGTTCTTTTGACCTTGGAGAGTAGGCAAACGGTCTGTAAAAAGACCTATTCCCTAATCCAAGATATTTCCAGAAGAGATAATCGTCACGAAGATTTATTTCTACTGGTCTATTCAACAAATTCAAAGGATAAACGATTCAGAGACGGCCTATACGAAGACCTAGTACTGAGATCTAGTATCAACATAAAGCTATCATCACATCCAGTTCTTTAGATGGCGTCTCTAAGCCCATCTCCAATTCTTCCAAGTGGCATCTTTAAGCCCACTCAAGCATATACAACCAAACATCAATATCATTCTATGCACTGGTGAGTGCAAATTTTTGGGCTTTTGTGTTCAATCCCCTTCAACCTTCCAGGTCATGACTGGCAAATATACCAATCTAACCCCTCAGGTTTCAGAAAATTGAACAGGGGCAGCTGTTGCACCCCAAAATTTGCCCTCACAATACAAGACTTTGTGTTCTAAGAAGGTTCACAAGTTTCTCAATGCTTCCAAGACCTTTCATGAGGTTCATGAAGTCTACAAGTTACTTTATGAAGGTTCAAAATGTTCACAAGCTTCCCAATGCTTTCAATACCTTTCATGAGGTTCATGAAGTCTACAAGTCACTTCATGAAGGTTCACAAGGTTCACAAGATTCACAATGATTACAAAGCTTTCCTGAGGTTCATGAGGTCTACAAAGTCACTTTATGAGGTTCACAAGGTTCACAAGCTTCACAATACCTCCCATGAGTATCAAAAGACACGTTATGATGGTTCACAAGGTTCACAAAGTTCACAATTGGTCAAAAGAGTTGACAATTCCCTCAGACAGTGCACCTCCTAAGCAGTGCATTCAAAATTAGGGTTTTGACTTTAATCGGGCTAAATGGATTTCCAAGACTTCAAGTGAGCTTCATGACATCTTATATGTGTGTAAGAACCCCCATGTCAAGTTTCAAGACTTTTCTCAGAAGTTTGTTCAGTCAGATGATCAGATAAGTCAAAATCAGTCAAAGCAGTTAAAAAGTCAAACTGAGGTCAACTGTGGTCAAACCAAAGTCAAACTTCATGATTTTTTGCCAAAATCAAGTATATGAAGTAAAATTCATCATTTGATCAAGGGTTGATCATGATTCATCAAGGAGATTCCAGATCATCAAGAATCAGGAGTTTCTAAATTAGGGTTTCCTCAGCAAAAGTCAACTGAACTTTGACCAGCCATAACTTTCACATACTTCATCACCAAGTCTCCACTCAAAGCTCATTTTGAAGGAAATTTAATTCTATACAACTTTGTGTCTCACAAGCCAAGCCCAAAAATGCTTCATTTGGAAGGTATGAGCTAAGACATTATAGGTCCTTTTGAAAGTCAACAAAAAGTCAACAACTTCAAAAGGGCATAACTTGAGATTGGTAAATGATATGGACATGAAACCAGTGGGGTTGGTTAGAGGACTCTTCAAGCTTTCCAAAATGTCCAAGAACACCCTCATAGAATTAAAATTGAAGGATATGTGCCCTTGCAAAGTTGGGAAATTTTGAGTTGGTTTATGATGAAAAAGGAGGTCTAAAACCAATTTCTTCTAAATGGGCTTGCCAAATGATGACCCAATCCATACATTGACTTCATGCACGACCCAAACCATTAAAAATCAGAATTTTTATTATTTTATTTTTATTTATTTTGATTTAATTCATTAAAAATCATTTTAAATAAAAATAAAATATGAAAATGTAATATTTGATGGAGATTGAGTTTCTAGAATGTCTTAAATGTTGATTGGAATTGAAGAGGAATGAAATCATAAGATTTGTCCGAAAATAGTAAGCCATCATACAAGAATATTTGATTTTCAAGGCATGATCAACTTGGATCTTTTCATATCAATTCTTCCACACAACCATTCAATTTTATGACCTAAATTCAATCACCTATAAGTACATAACTCATTGCAATCACAAAAACACGAATTCCTGGCCTCAAAGAGTAAGTTCACATCTTCAAAAAAGTCACTAAATTTCAAACGATCTTCAGGGTTACCGTCAGAGATTCATACGAGCATGGGGAAAAGTAAACAGGGTTGACAGCAAGACACTGGAGCCTAAGTACACTATTCCTATGGAGGCTTATCTCAGATGGGTACGATCTCGTGCTCAGACTCTCATGATGCCATATCCTGCCGTCCTACCAGTTACCATGGAACCTGTTGCTGAAGGAGACACAGCTTATACCATCCTTCACCCAGACATGCCTACTGATATGGAAGACTTGCAGAGATCATGGATCCAACTGAAGGAGCAAAGGGATACTTTCGAGGCTCATTACAAAGCAAGCCAAGAAAGAATCCTGGAACTAACAAAGCAACTTCACGAGGAACGGAACCTCAACTCATACCTCAACACAAAGAGGAAACGTCCATGGGAGACTTAAAACCCCATCTTTTGTACTTATTTCACTTCATTATTTGTAAGCCTAAAAGGCAAAACAAATTTATTACTAATAAAAGTTTACTTTCTTGATTGTTTAAGCAAATTTAAATCCTGCAGTCCTTGAAAACATTGCATATACATTCACATATCATTTCATTGCATCACAGGTTTATAATTGTGCACAGGTTTCTCATCTTCTCGCTGTTTATTTCAGCAATGGCTCTTGAACAATCAGTTAAGGATCTCCAGGCACAAAATGCACAGTTCCAAGAGCTGATCTTGAACCTGTCCAAGGGGCAGGATGAATTGAAGGCACTGCTGGCCAAGAAGACTAAGAAGACTAGAAGGTCAGCTGGTTTGATCAACATGGGAAGAAGGTTCAAAGGTCTTGCCAAGACCAAAGAACCAGCTGAAGACTATGAATCTGAGGAATCTGAAAAAGAGGGAGGTAGTCTCCACAACACTATGGGGGACTCTGATTCTGAGGCCAATTACTACCATGATCCTAATGAAGACAAATTCAAGATGCTGGTGGATAGGATGGATGCCATGGAGTTGCAGAAGTCATCTGGGCTGGATTTTGAGGATTTGAGTCTGATATCTGGGGTAGTCATACCCATTGGTTTCAAGGTTCCTACATTTGTTGTTTATGATGGGGTCTCTTGTCCCAAGCTGCATCTGAGGTCTTATGTCAGAAGAATTCAACCCCACACTGCTGATAAGAAGTTGTGGATCCATTTCTTTCAAGAGAGCTTATCTGGAGCTCAGTTAGAGTGGTATTATCAGTTGGAGAGCGTCAACATCAGGGACTGGAATGATCTTGCTGAGGCTTTCTATAAGCAGTATCAATACAATGCTGACTTAGCCCCCACTCGCATGCAGCTTCAGAGCATGTCTATGGGTGCCAAAGAAAGTTTTAAAGAGTATGCTCAGAAGTGGAGAGATTTAGCTGGAAGAGTTCAACCCCCTTTAACTGACCGGGAATTGGTTGATATGTTCATGTATACGCTGAATGGTCCGTTTTACAGTCATCTCATTGGAAGCTCATCATCTGGCTTCACTGAATTGATAATGACAGGAGAGCGAGTAGAAAATGGTATAAAGAATGGTAAGATCCAAGTGGGTGCTTCTTCATCAGGTGCTGCAAAGAAGCCTCCCACTGAGAAGAAAGAATCCAATGCTGTTTATGGTCAACCTGATCGTAACAGAAGGCATCAGTCTGTTAGTGCAGTTCATATTTCAAATCCAACTCCTGCAACAACAGAGCAGCCACAGGGCAACCAACAGAGGGCTAGAAGACAGTTCACGAAGATCAACATGTCAATGGCTCAGGCATTGCAACATTTGTTGAAGGCTGAACTTATTACTTTGAAAGAGGCTCCTCAGAATCCCAATGTTACTTCTCCCAGGTACAATCCCAATGCACGATGTGCATACCATTCAAACTGTCAGGGACATGATACTAATAATTGCTGGGTCTTGAAGAACAAAATTCAAGATATGATTGATGCTGGAGAAATTGAGTTTGATCCTCCGGGTACTCCAAATGTGATTACTGCTCCAATGCCAAACCACGAGAAGACTATCAATGCCATTGAGGAAGATCTGCATATCCATTCAGTTGATGAATTGACCACACCATTGACTGTCATCAGAAAGAAGTTGGTACAAGCTGGGTTCTTTCCGGGATGTCGTGAAGATTGTGTTTATTGTGAGTATAATCCAGATAAGTGTTGGAGGTTGAAGGACGGAATTCAACGTCTCATGAATAATTACACCATAGTGTTTGAAAGGAGACCATCTTCTGTGGAGAGAATGGTGGAGCATATTACTAGAGATAAGAAGATTGAAGAGGTTGATATGGTTGAAAAAGTGCCGGTGAAAATCACTTCAAAGGGACCTATTAAAATCACTCACCAGGGTCCAATCAAAATTACTGCTGAAGGTCCTGTGAAAGTTGTTGCTGAAGCCAGAGTTGCTCCTGTGGTCATTACTACTCCTGATCCTATTCCGTATACGTCTGACAAAGCTGTGCCTTGGCATTATGGATCTGATGTTTACATCCATGGTGTTAAGCAAGAGCCCTTAGCTGATGTGCCTGTTGATGTTGACAATATTGCTGGATCTAGTAAGATCACACGTAGTGGAAGAGTCTTCTCACCTCCAGTTACTTCCAAGAATACAGTTACTCCTGCTGCTGCTTCCACCACTGATGCTAGGGGCAAAGGCCCTGTTATTGAACCTGTATCTACTGATGTGCCAGCTGCTGATGATCTCTCGAAGCAGATGGAAGTGTTGCACCCCAAAATTTGCCCTCACAATACAAGACTTTGTGTTCTAAGAAAGTTCACAAGGTTCACAAGTTCTCCAACACTTGCAAGACCTTTCATGAAGTTCATGAAGTCCACAAGTCACTTCTTGAAGGTTCACAAGGTTCACAAGTCCTTCAATGCTTTCCATACCTTTCATGAAGTTCATAAAGTCTACAAGTCACTTATTGAAGGTTCACAAAGTTCACAAGCTTCTCAACATTTACAAGACCTTTCATGAAGTTCATGAAGTCCACAAGTCACTTCTTCTACAATGATTACAAAGCTTTCCTGAGGGTCATGAGGTCTACAAAGCCACTTCATGAGGTTCACAAAGTTCACAGGCTTCACAATACCTCTCATGAGTATCACAAGACACTTTATGAAGGTTCACAAGGTTCACAAAGTTCACAATTGGTCAAAGGAGTTGACAATTCCCTCAGACAATGCACCTCCTAAGCAGTACATCCAAAACTAGGATTTTGACTTTAATCAGGCTAAATGGACTTCCAATGCCTCAAGTGAGTTTCATAACATCTTATATGTGTATAAGAACCCCCATGACAAGTTTCAAGACTTTTCTCAAAAGTTTGCTCAGTCAGATGATCAGATAAGTCAAAATCAGTCAATGCAGTTAAAAAGTCAAACTGAGGTCAACTGTGGTCAAACCAAAGTCAAACTTCATGATTTTTTTTCCAACATCAAGTATATGAAGTAAAATTCATCATTTGATCAAGGTTTGATCATGATTCATCAAGGAGATTCCAGATCATCAATAATCAGGAGTTTCTAAATTAGGGTTTCCTCAGTAAAAGTCAACTGAACTTTGACCAGGCATAACTTTCACATACTTCATCACCAAGCCTCCATCCAAAGCTCATTTTGAAGGAAATTGAATTCTCTACAACTTTGATGTTGAAGGTTAAGCCCAAAAATGCTTCATTTGAAAGATATGATCTAAGACATTATAGGTCATTTCAAAAGTCAACAAAAAGTCAACAACTTCAAAAGGGCATAACTTGAGATTGGTAAATGATATGGACCTGAAACCAATGGGGTTGTTTAGAGGACTCTTCAAGCTTTCCAAAAAGTCCAAGAACACCCTCATACCTTTAAAATTGAGGGAGATGTGCCCTTGCAAAGTTGGACAATTTTGTGATGGTTTATGTTGAAAAGGGAGGTTCAAAATCATTTCTTTTCAAATTGGGCCACCCAAATTGTGACCCAATCCACTTCATAATGCCATGCACGAAATTTTCATGATATTTTCATATTTTTTATTTTATTTTATTAATTTATTATGATTTATTACATTTTAAATCATTTTAAATTTAAAAAAAAATATTAAACATGAAAGGATATTTTTGTGATTGAATCTAGAAAATCATAAAGGGTGATTGGAGTCAAAGGAGAAGGAAATCATGAGATCCCTCCCAAAATAGCAAGACCTTATGATCAAATATTTGAAATTTACACAAGGATCTTTTTGAATATTTTTTGGATCAAATATCCACACAAGACATCAATGTTTTTGACCTAAATCACTCCCTCATATATACTGATCACAAACCTAGCCTGGGGGACGAATTTGCAGCAGCCTAGAGGTAAGTTCAAGAGCACAAAAATTCTTCAAAAGTTGAAATTCGGATTTGGAGATTCAAGCCTTTTTGAACCAATTTGAAGGTTGAGACACGTTTCTGAGACATCATTGAATCATTCCCAATGATCATTTGCATCTGAAACACCATATATGGCACAACCCGAATTCATAAATGTTCATCATATTTTGATTTTCGATTTTGCATATTGGCTGGATTTTAATCATTTTTGATCATTGTTTTGTGTTTGTATGGAGTTATTGATTGTTTCTGGACAGGTTTCGTGAAGAACCATCACCTAATATGGATTTCACCATTCCTAGGGTTTTTCGGCCAAATTAGGGTTTGTCAATCCATCAAATATAAATGAATTTGGAGAACATAGAGATGTTGTGTGGATTGTATGAATCATAAAACATTAATTAATTTCATGAATCTGTACTGTTTTGTCAATGTTTCGTTTTCGTAGGTTTTGAAGTGTGAAGAACACCCAGGAAAATTCGCAGGTGAATTTGTAAATATTTTCGCAGGAAATTTCGTAAGTCCAGAGGAAGAAGAAGAAGTTTGCCGCGCGTTTAAAAATTCAAATTTGGATATTATATTTTTTGAGTTTGTTCCAATTCTATATCACCAACGTACAGTTGGTCTGGTGGTAATCTAGGCGTGCGTTTGTTGTAAAGGCCATGGTTCGATTCCTGGCCAATGCATTGTTTTTTGTTTATTTTTTTCCAGGATAATAGAAGACTTGATATATTATTATTATTTGTCAACAAGCCACCAGGAAGGCTCTCCCAGCCAGGTGGTTAAGCATGCGCGCGTTTATCCTTAAGGTCCTGGGTACGAAACCACCCCAGGCCTTTTGTTCTTTTATTTTTTCCAGAATTTGCAAGATCAAAGCACAAAACAAATTGGATTCCTTCTTCTTTCACTTGCGTCTGGATGGTCCAGTGGTCTTGTTGTTGCTAGCAAGGGTGGAAACCTGGGATCGAATCCCACCAGGTTCTTTTTCTCTCTTTTATTTCTTTTTGTTTACTAATTTAATTCTAATAATTTAAATAATTAATACATTATTATTATAAAACATGTGTGTATATTATATGGTCTAAATTACACTTAAAACAATTTTTCTATAAAAAAAACTTTTGATTTCCTTTAATTTTAATTTCATTTGTATAGTTTATATTAATTAAAATAATGTTATGTGGTTATTAAAAATGAATTTTTGTATATATATATAAACCCTAATTCTTAAACCCTAAAAAATATAAAAACCTAATTTTCCAATCTTAAAATATTTTTCTAAATAACATTTAATTCTGTTTTTTTTTATTTATTCCTAATATAATTATAATTTGTCATAAAATTTTGTATTTGTAATTTAAGTTAATTTTCTTTTAATGTTTAGAAATAGTTTAATTTATATATTTTGTATATGATTAAAAATAATTTGTAAATATAATAACTAATAGAATTAAAATTTTAATATGATATTTAAAATCCATCTTTTTCTTATAATATGTATATAAATATGAATATATGTTTATAATAATTTTGTAATTATAATACATTTAAGAATAATCTAATAATTAGTATATGAATTAAAAAATTATGCATGTTAATTTTTTTTTTTTTTATTTTTGGTTCATATTATTACTATTAACTATATTGTTATTAATTTTTGCTTATTATAATTTTATTAACCTTTTAATTAATTTTTGTTACTAACCATGTTAATATTTATTTTTATGTTTCTAACCTTATTCTAATTATTCTCATTATTATTTTACTAACCATATTATTTTGCTTTATTAATTTTATATTATTTATTATTACCACTAACCCCTTTATAATTTAATTGTGTTTATTATTATTATTTTGCTAATTTTATTTACTAACCCCTTATATTTATTATTTATTGTTTATTTACTATTTATTTTGCTTAATATTTTGCTTGTTATTATAATTTTTTGTAATTGTTTCCCGGTTGTAATTTTAATTATTTAATTATTATTATGGTTAGTAATTAGGGAGTGTAACAACATGTATGTAATATTAAAATAAATTTAGATCACTTTTAAATAAAGATAATTAAGTTAAACACTTCACACACGTAAGTCGATTTTAATCGCCGTCTCACTTTCTAAGGATATCCCTCTCGTTGCCTACGAATAATGGTTAAGTGGGGTGTATAAAGCAAGTCCCTCAAATAAAAAATCATCAAAGTCCCTTATGGTTGCCTCACGGATCGAGTCCCTTCGAATAAATGATGATAGTCCCTTATATGTGCTTAATACACCCCACCATTGCCTTCAAAATCAAGTTGTCCCTCAAATGTCCCTCAAACTTCCAAAGTAAGGACTACCTACTCCATTATAGTAGGGATAGTCTTACTAAGGAAAGGATAAAGAATAAGAAAGACCTTAAACATAAGGGTAGGTTACTCCTGGGTGCTTGCTCATTTCAAATTTTTTCCACACTTAAACAATTTTCCAACAAATTTTCAAACAAGTTTATAACACATCCTTACATGGATTATTTATTAACTATTCTGAAAATTTTCTTATTCACACACTACACTTTCAAAACAATTCAAAAGTGAGCTTAAGTACCTAAGAGCCCATGGATAACCATGGATGAAAAGGGTGCTAATACCTTCCCTTTTCATAACTTACCCCCCGGACCCAAAATATTCTCTAAGGTCTTTCCTGTTCTTTTATAACCTTTCCTTATGGATAAAATAAAAGTCGGTGGCGACTCTTGCTATCCGCAACATTGTTTAAAGTCAGTTCACCGGGTTACAGAACTGGCGACTCTGCTGGGGATCTAAATTAAAGAGGGATACCCTTAGGAATTCAGATCACTTTAAATTGTTTGCCTTGTTTGCTTTACTTTCTTTGTTGGGATGCTCTTATGTGTGGAAGGTCCTAACCCGGATCTAGTGTACCTTAGGTAAATGGCAATAGACCAAGGAAACTGTACGACGTATATCGATACGGTTGATCTGGTGGCCATAGTTAGTGCGACTTCTTGGTTGGTGCTTATATTCCTTAAGTCAAGTTGAGGATAATATTGAGGCTGCCATATGTTGTCAATGCACTAACTAACTTTTAGAACCCTAGTTAACTCATCTTGGCCTCTAGAAAGTAGTGAGGTAACCGGCTTTGGTGCAGACTGAAGTTGGTTGACACTCGATACTACGCTCATTGAGATCTTAAACTTGGAGGGTTTTGGTTGGCAAGTAAGTTGCCTTCTGATCAACCACCCTTGTGAAGGATCAATGATATTGAGATCCCTTAGAACCTGGTTACTTTTGTAGGACAGGATGAACCATCTAACTTCAGGGGAGGGTACTCACCTTAAACCTCATGCAAGCCTTTAAACCTAGGGCTATGGTGTGACTTGTTTGTGTGTGCCACATGTTTGTGATTGAACATAACATCATGACATCATCATGCATCATGAGCATACCATTTTTCCTAACCATTTCAAGGACCAAAGGATTTATCTTTGTTCTTTGTTGCAGGTCATGGCTTCTGCTCGTAGAAACACCATCAGGATCAACTTTGTGGGCATACCTGCTAAGCTTAAAGAGTTGGTTTCTCAAGTGTCTGATCATTCCCGGTTTAACAAGAGACATGGTCACCTATTGGACCTAGTTACTTCAGGGTTCAGTGAAGACATGATGAGTGTGCTGTTTCAGTTCTTTGACCCTAAGCACCATTGCTTCACATTCCCCGATTACCAGTTGGTTCCTACCATGGAAGAGTTCTCTAAACTTCTGGGTATCCCTATTCTTGATCAGAAACCATTCACAGGTTTGGAGAAGGAGCTTAAACCAGAGATTATTGCTGCAGCTCTACATCTGAAGAAGTCTGACATTGTTCTAGAGACGAGAAGTGGAGTTAAGGGTATTCTTGCCAAGGTACTAATGGATAAGGCTCAAATGTTCTTGAAGGCCATGAGCTATGATGCTTTTGAGGAGATCTTAGCCTTGCTGATATATGGCTTAATATTGTTCCCCAATCCAGATCAGTTCATAGACGTTCATGCCATCAACATTTTCATGAGTCACAATCCAGTGCCTACATTGCTTGGAGACATCCTGCATTCTCTTCACACCCGTACTACAAGGGCAAGGGGAACTTTGATGTGCTGCATACCTTTACTATCCAGGTGGTTTATTTCTCACCTTCCTCGCTCAGTAATGAAGAATGAGCAAGGGTTCAGATGGTCCAAGAGGATCATGTCACTTTCTCATTCAGATATCCATTGGTGCTCCAGATCTATGGAGAATGTCACCATCATTGACCGTTGTGGGGAGTTTCCTAATGTGCCACTTCTAGGCATAAGAGGAGGCATCACTTACAACCCATCTCTAGCTTTACGACAGTTTGGTTACGCTCGGAGTGATGGTCCACATGACATGTTAATCCAGGGCATTGTGTTTGACTACGACAACGATCTTCAAGGTTACCGTCAGAGATTCATACGAGCTTGGGGAAAAGTAAACAGGGTTGACAGCAAGACACTGGAGCCTAAGTACACTATTCCTATGGAGGCTTATCTCAGATGGGTACGATCTCGTGCTCAGACACTCATGATGCCATATCCCGCCGTCCTACCAGTTACCATGGAACCTGTTGCTGAAGGAGACACAGCTTATACCATCCTTCACCCAGACATGCCTACTGATAAGGAAGACTTGCAGAGATCATGGATCCAACTGAAGGAGCAAAGGGATACTTTCGAGGCTCATTACAAAACAAGCCAAGCAAGGATCCTAGAGCTAACAAAGCAACTTCATGAGGAACGAAACCTCAATTCATACCTCAACACAAAGAGGAAACGTCCATGGGAGACTTAAAACCCCATCTTTTGTACTTATTTCACTTTCATTTTTTGTAAGCCTAAAAGGCAAAACAAGTTATTACTAATAAAAAGTTACTTTCTTGTTTGTTTAAGCAAATTTAAATCCTGCGGTCCTTGAAAACATTGCATATGCATTCCCATATCATTTCATTGCATCACAGGTTTATTATTGTGCACAGGTTTCTCATCTTCTCGCTGTTTATTTCAGCAATGGCTCTTGAACAATCAGTTAAGGATCTTCAGGCACAGAATGCACAGTTCCAAGAGCTGATCCTGAACCTATCCAAGGGGCAGGATGAATTGAAGACACTGCTGGCCAAGAAGACTAAGAAGGCTAGAAGGTCTGCTGGGTTGCTCAACATGGGAAGAAGGTTCAAAGGTCCTGTCAAGACCAAGGAACAGGTTGAAGACTATGAATCTGAAGAATCTGAGCAAGAGGTAGGCAGTCTCCATCACACAATGGGGGACTCTGATTCTGAGGCTAATTACTACCATGAGTCTAATGAAGACAAATTCAAGATGCTGGTGGATAGGATGGATGCTATGGAGTT
The DNA here is from genome assembly GCA_963966055.1 of Lathyrus aphaca. Classification (NCBI taxonomy): domain Eukaryota; kingdom Viridiplantae; phylum Streptophyta; class Magnoliopsida; order Fabales; family Fabaceae; genus Lathyrus; species Lathyrus aphaca. The sequence goes on from OZ014521.1 coordinate 98,557,589, forward strand.
GCAGAAATCATCTGGGCTGGATTTTGAGGATTTGAGTCTGATATCTGGGGTGGTCATACCTATGGGTTTCAAGGTTCCTACATTTGTTGTCTATGATGGGGTCTCTTGTCCCAAGCTGCATCTGAGGTCCTATGTCAGAAGAATTCAACCCCACACTGCTGATAAGAAGTTGTGGATCCATTTCTTTCAAGAGAGCTTATCTGGAGCTCAGCTGGAGTGGTATTATCAGTTGGAGAGTGTCAACATCAGAGACTGGAATGATCTTGCTGAAGCTTTCTACAAGCAGTATCAATACAATGCTGACTTGGCTCCCACTCGCATGCAGCTTCAGAGCATGTCTATGGGTGCCAAAGAAAGTTTTAAGGAGTATGCTCAGAAGTGGAGAGACTTAGCTGGAAGAGTTCAACCCCCTTTGACTGACAAGGAATTGGTTGATATGTTCATGTGTACGCTGAATGGTCCGTTTTACAGTCATCTCATTGGAAGCTCATCATCTGGCTTCACTGAATTGATCATGACAGGAGAGCGAGTAGAGAATGGTATCAAGAGTGGTAAAATCCAAGTGGGCACTTCTTCATCAGGTGCTGCAAAGAAGCCTCCCACTGGGAAGAAAGAATCTAATGCTGTGTATGGTCAACCTGATCGTAACAGAAGGCATCAGTCTGTTAGTGCAGTTCATATTTCAAATCCAACTCCTGCAACAACAGAGCAGCCTCAAGGCAACCAACAGAGGGCTAGAAGACAGTTCACGAAGATCAACATGTCAATGGCTCAGGCATTGCAACACTTGTTGAAGGCTGAACTTATTACCTTGAGGGAGGCTCCTCAGAATCCCAATGTTACCTCTCCCAAGTACAATCCCAATGCACGATGTGCATATCATTCAAACTGTCCAGGACATGATACTAATAACTGCTGGGTCTTGAAGAACAAAATTCAAGATATGATTGATGCTGGTGAAATTGAATTTGATCCACCAAATGTGATTACAGCACCACTGCCAAATCACGAGAAGACTGTCAATGCCATTGATGAAGACATTGAGGAAGACCTGCATGTCTATTCAGTTATGGAGTTGAGCACACCATTGTCCATTATCAAAGAGAGGTTAGTACGAGCTGGGATCTTTCCAGGTTGTCGTGAAGATTGTCTGTATTGTACCCATAAGCCGGATAGTTGCTTCATTTTGAGAGATGGTATTCAGCGTCTCATGGATAAGTATACTATAGTGTTTGAAAGAAGACCAGCATCTATAGAAAGTATGGTGGATCATCTGACTCGGGGTAGGAAGATTGAAGAGGTTGATATGGTTGACAAGGTACCGGTAAGAATCACTTCAAAGGGTCCTATTAAAATCACTCGTCAGGGCCCAATCAAGATTACTGCTGAAGGTCCTGTGAAAGTTGTTGCTGAAGCCAGAGTGGCTCCTCTGATCATTACCACTCCTGGTCCTATTCCTTATACATCTGACAAAGCTGTGCCTTGGCACTATGGGTCTGATGTTTACATCCATGGTGTCAAGCAAGAGCCTTTACCTGATATACCTGCTGACATTGATAATATTGCTGGATCTAGCAAGATCACTCGTAGTGGAAGAGTCTTCTCTCCTCCAGATACTTCCAAGAATGCGGTTACTCCTGCTGCTACTACCACCACTGATGCTCGGGGCAAAGGTCCTGTTATTGAGCCTGTATCTACTAATGTGCCAGCTGCTGATGATCTCTCTAAGCAGATGGAAGAAGTATTGAAAATCATTCGCAAGAGTGATTATGACATTGTTGATCAGTTGGGGCATACTCCCTCAAAGATTTCTATGTTGTCTTTACTGCTGTGTTCTGAAGCCCATGCCAAGTCCTTGATCAAGTTTCTGAAGTCTGCTCATGTGCCCAGTGCAATTTCTGTAGACCAATTTGAAAACTGTGTTGCTCACCTGACCTATGACAACGGGTTAGGATTCTCTGATGCTGATTTAACCCCTGCCAAGAGGGATCATAACAGGGCCTTGCATATTTCAATTGAATGCAGGGGCACTACCCTGTCTCATGTGCTGATAGACAATGGTTCCTCTCTGAATGTGTTGCCCAAGGAAGTCCTTAACAAGCTGAGTCCTGAAGATACTGTGTTAAAGCCCAGTAATATTGTGGTAAAGGCTTTTGATGGTTCTAGAAGAGTAGTGCATGGGGAAATTGATTTTCCAATCAAGGTTGGCTCTCAGATGTTTACTGCTACATTTTATGTGATGGATATTCGTCCTTCATACTCTTGTCTGCTTGGCCGTCCCTGGATCCATAGGGCAGGTGCTGTGACCTCCACATTGCACCAAAAGTTGAGATATCCGGTGAATGGAAAGGTTGTTACTGTCTTTGGAGAGGAAGAATACTTTGTCAGCCATGTAAACACTTTCAAGTATCTGGAAGTGGAAGGTGAATACATTGAGACTCCGTGTCAGTCATTTGAGGTGGTTCCTTGGGTTGGTAATGATTGTGTGACTCCTCCTGCTGTGAAGAAGGTTCCTGTGGTCATCAGAAAATCTCCAACAATGGCAATGGCCTCCCTCAATGATGCTAGAGCTGTGGTGGATGAAGGTGGTTGTACTATTTGGGGTCAGCTTCCTGATATTCCATACAAGTCTGACAAGTTTGGTTTGGGTTTCACTGCAGAGTCCCAGAAGGCTGTTCGTCGTACTCGTGCTGCTCGTATCACTAATCAAGGGGTGATTAATGCTGTGGGAGATCAAGATGAAAACTACAACTTGGATGCATGGATTTTTCCTACTGTGGGTGCTGGACTCAATAATTGGAAAGCTGAAGATGTTATCCCTATCTCCTTTAGTCAGGAGTAAATACTATTACTGTGTTGTGTTTTTTTTTACGTTTGTAATTTCTGAACAATAAAACTTTCAAGCCATGTGCCTTACCCGGGGCACAATGGTGTGCTTATTACGGGCTGTCATTTCATTTGCATATTTCATTCAATAAAATCAGTGGACGTTTCGTTTTAGTAAAAATTGTGTTCCTTGTCTTTCTTTTCTTTTATTTTTGCTTTATCAGCTATGTGTTCTTACACACACCCACATCACTAAATGCAGATCCTCATCCCCTCTGGATCCTGTTGATAACAGTTCTACTATTGCCAATTACGATTTCGAGAATCCGATCTATCAAACTGAAGACGGAAATGAGGACGATTGTGAAATACCTGTAGAGCTTGCTAGGTTGTTACAACAGGAAGAGAAAGCTATACAGCCACATGAAGAGCCAGTCGAAGTTGTGAATCTGGGAACTGAGGAAGACAGAAAAGAGGTCAAGGTAGGGGCTGATTTAGAGGACAGTGTCAAGAGCAGGTTGATTCAGATGTTACGTGACTATGTGGAGATCTTTGCTTGGTCTTATGAAGATATGCCCGGGTTGGATACAGACATTGTGGTTCACCGTTTGCCAGTGAAAGAAGATTGTCGTCCAAAGAAGCAGAAGGTTCGTCGGATGCGTCCTGAAATGTCAGAAAAAATCAAGGCAGAGGTAATGAAACAGTTCAATGCAGGGTTCTTAGCAGTGACTTCTTATCCTCAGTGGGTTGCAAATGTGGTACCGGTTCCAAAGAAAGATGGTAAGGTACGTATGTGTGTGGACTACAGAGATTTGAACAAGGCTAGCCCCAAAGATGATTTTCCACTTCCTCATATTGATATTCTGGTAGACAACACTGCTCAGCATAAGGTATTCTCTTTTATGGATGGTTTCTCTGGTTATAATCAGATCAAGATGGCACCTGAAGATATGGAGAAGACAACATTTGTGACACAGTGGGGCACTTTTTGTTATAAGGTAATGCCATTTGGGTTGAAGAATGCAGGGGCAACATATCAGCGTGCTATGGTGGCTTTGTTTCATGATATGATTCATCATGAGATAGAGGTATATGTGGATGATATGATAGCCAGATCTCAGAATGAAGAGCAACATCTTGATCATCTGCACAAGTTGTTTGAGAGGTTGAAGAAATACAAGTTGAGGTTGAATCCAAACAAGTGTACTTTTGGAGTTAGGTCTGGAAAACTCCTGGGTTTCATTGTCAGTGGAAAAGGTATTGAAGTGGATCCTGCAAAAGTAAAAGCTATACGAGAGATGCCAGCTCCCCGTACTGAGAAAGAGGTTAGAGGTTTCTTGGGACGATTGAACTACATTGCAAGATTTATTTCCCAGTTAACTACCATCTGTGAGCCAATCTTCAAGTTGTTGAAGAAAGATCAGGTGATGGAATGGAATGATGAGTGCCAGACTGCCTTTGAAGAAATCAAGAGATATCTGCTGGAACCTCCAATTTTGATGCCACCAGTTGATGGAAGACCCTTGATCATGTACTTAACAGTGTTAGACAACTCAATGGGGTGTGTATTGGGGCAGCATGACGAGTCTGGTCGAAAAGAGCAGGCAATATACTACCTTAGCAAAAAGTTTACCGACTGTGAAACAAGATACTCACTGCTCGAGAAAACTTGCTGCGCTTTGGCATGGGCTGCTCGCCGACTAAGACAGTATATGTTGACCCATACTACCTTATTGATTTCAAAGATGGATCCAATCAAGTACATATTCGAGAAACCTGCTCTCTCCGGAAGAATTGCAAGATGGCAAATGATCTTGACAGAATATGATATACAGTATACTACTCAGAAGGCCATTAAGGGGAGTGTTGTTGCTGATCATTTGGCTCATCAAGCAGTAGATGATTACCAGTCAATGAATTTTGAGTTCCCTGATGAAGACATTATGACCGTTACCAAAGAACCTGGACAATATGACGGACCTGAACAAGGATCCCGATGGACTATGGTTTTTGATGGTGCCTCTAATGCACTTGGTAATGGTGTTGGTGTTGTTATTAGTTCCCCTGAAGGTTGTCATACCCCGATCACTGCCAGACTTTGTTTCCATTGTACCAATAACATGGCTGAGTATGAGGCATGTATCTTGGGTATTAAAGCTGCTATTGATATGAAGATTCAGTTCCTTGAGGTGTACGGAGATTCAGCCTTGGTAGTAAGTCAGATTAAAGGAGATTGGGATACCAAGCATGATAACCTCATTCCTTACAGAGAGCATGTGTTGTCTTTGATCCCACATTTCAAAGAGATTACCTTTGGACATATTCCACGAAGAGAGAATCAGTTGGCAGATGCATTAGCCACCATGGCATCTATGTTTGAGATCAACTGGAATGATGAAGCTCCTAAGATTACCATTGATAGATTTGAGAAGCCTGCATACTGCAATGAGATTGACACAGAAGGGGCAGAGGAGAAGCCTTGGTTCTATGAAGTAAAAAGATATCTTGAAGCTCAGGAATTCCCTGAAGGGGCATCTGTCAAAGATAGGAAGTTCCTGAGAAGGTTTTCTGCTAATTTCTTTCTGAGTAATGGCATTCTGTATAAGCGTAATCATGATTCAATTATGCTTCGTTGTGTGGATAAGAAAGAAGCAACTGAAATTATGAAAGAGATGCATGATGGGACCTTTGGCACTCATTCTAGTGGTCATGCTATGGCAAAGAAGATATTGAGAGCAGGTTACTATTGGTCTACCATGGAAGCTGATTGCTATCAATACTCCAGAACTTGTCACAAATGTCAAATCTATGCTGACAAAGTTCATGTACCTCCATCACCATTGAATGTGTTGACGGCTCCTTGGCCATTTGCCATGTGGGGCATTGATATGATTGGTGAGATTAAGCCTACTGCTTCCAATGGGCATCGTTTCATCCTGGTGGCTATTGATTATTTCACGAAGTGGGTAGAGGCAGCTTCATATGCATCTGTGACTAAGAATGTTGTGGCTCGGTTCATTAAGAATAATCTCATATGTAGGTATGGCATCCCTGAAAGGATTATTACTGACAATGGCTCTAATCTGAACAACACTATGATTACTGATCTCTGCACGCAGTTCAAGATTAAGCATCATAACTCTTCTCCGTATCGTCCAAAGATGAATGGGGCAGTTGAGGCTGCTAACAAGAACATTAAGAAGATTGTACAGAAAATGACTGTTACTTACAAGGATTGGCATGAGATGTTACCATTTGCTCTTCATGGTTATCGTACTACAATACGTACTTCAACAGGGGCAACCCCATTCTCCTTAGTCTATGGTATGGAAGCAGTTCTGCCCATTGAAGTTCAGATCCCCTCCTTGAGAATTATGAAGGATGCAGGCTTGGATGAAGATGAGTGGATTCAGACTCGACTTGACCAGATAAATTTGATTGATGAGAAAAGGTTAGCAGCAGTTTGTCATGGCCAGATGTACCAGAAACGAATGATCAAAGCTTTTAACAAAAAGGTTAAGCCAAAGGTATATCAGGCTGGTGACTTGGTAATCAAGCGCATCATATTACCACAGGGTGATCCTAGAGGCAAGTGGACTCCAACATATGAAGGTCCATTTGTAGTCAAGACAGTGTTCTCAGGAGGTGCCATGATACTGACTACAATGGATGGAGAGGACTTCCCACAGCCTGTAAACGCAGACATAGTTAAAAAATACTACGCATAAAAAGAGACCCGCTAGGTTGACTGGCCTAGGCAAAAATAAGGGCATCCCGGCAAACCAAAAGGGTTTGGGCAAAAATTAGGGATATATATAAAAAGATGTACACCCGGCAAGTCGAAAACCTGAAAAGGCGGCTTGGGCAAAAAAGGGTATCCCGGTGGATTGAAAACCTGAAAGGGCAATCCAGGCAAAAGATAGGGATTAAAACGTATGACTATGTCTCGTTTGGATCACTCATGAAACTGCAACCAGTTGTACTACTTATTCAAGCCCAAACAGATAAAGCTCAATTCAATCGTTTCCGTCTCAACAGCAAGAAGATGAGATACTTGAGTGGCAATAGTAGAATTGAAACTCAATAGGATTGTTTCCACATAGCTGATTATCTTTTGTAAAAAACTTTATGACAAAATCCTCTTACTAGGGGTTTATGTCTCCTTGTACAAACTTACCCGTATATGGGTCACTTTTTGATATAAATAAATTCTATCTTTTGAATCCAGATTTACTTTTACCCTATTTACATAAGCGAAACGTCCATTGGTTGTGTTTGAATGTATGTATGCTTTTGAATATGATTGATGTTTACCAGAAATGCATGTATGCTTTTAATATGATTAATGTTTACCAGAAATGCATGAAAATGCAGTAATAGTATTTACTAAGGGCGAACGAGGGAAGGATTTCAACGAAGCTTCGCCGGTTCACCTTTACAAGACGGTTATAAACTCTCAGTAGGACGAATCCATCTTCATAAAGTTTCAACTCCCCTGGAATTTATATCCATCTCTTTTATCCTCATACGGATATACGGGAAATTACTTTCCAATAAGGGTATGACGAACGAAGGCGGGATGTTATACTTATCCTACTATCAAACGAAGACGAAGGTTATATATACCTTACTATCCCCAGCATACGGGAGGTTATATATACCTTACTATCTCCAGCAGACGGGAGGTTATACATACCTTATTATCCCCAGCAGACGGAGGGTTATATATTCTTCAGCATCGAATCGGGATCTATTTTCCCTGGCCAGCAGTTGTTATACGAAGATATCCAGACGTTCCCGGCAGTATCATATCATACATACATCATTTACATCATACCATAGCATATATATCTATAGACATATAGTACATTACCTAAGTGCATCATATCATATACGCATACATAAAGCATAAACCAATGTTATTATACAAATGCTACCTTGTTTCAGGTTAATTATCCAACAAACAAAATTATGGTCTCCAGGACTGCTTTATTGTAACCTTAGTGTTACTTTATCCTCCTGATGAGCTTCTTTGGGACTGCTTTATTGTAACCTCAGGGTTACTTTATCCTCCTGATAACTTCTCATGACTTCAAGACTGCTTTAGAGCTATCCAGTGCTCTATCCTCCTGAAGACAATTACATTATTATTTCAAGACTGCTTTAGAGCTATCCATTGCTCTATCCTCCTGAAATCACATTATTACTTCAAGACTGCTTTAGAGCTATCCATTGCTCTATCCTCCTGGAGTCATATCATGACTTCAAGACTGCTTTAGAGCTACCCATTGCTCTATCCTCCTGAAGACATATCACAATATTATTTCAAGACTGCTTTAGAGCTATCCATTGCTCTATCCTCCTGAAATCACAATATTATTTCAAGACTGCTTTATAGCTACCCATTGCTCTATCCTCCTGAAGACATATCACAATATTATTTCAAGACTGCTTTAGAGCTATCCATTGCTCTATCCTCCTGAAATCACAATATTATTTCAAGACTGCTTTATAGCTATCCATTGCTCTATCCTCCTGGAGTCATATCATGACTTCAAGACTGCTTTAGAGCTACCCATTGCTCTATCCTCCTGAAGACATATCACAATATTATTTCAAGACTGCTTTAGAGCTATCCATTGCTCTATCCTCCTGAAATCACAATATTATTTCAAGACTGCTTTAGGGCTATATATTGCTCTATCCTCCTGAAATCATATTATTACTTCAAGACTGCTTTAGGGTTATCATTATTGATTGCTCTATCCTCATGAAGACATGTTATTTCCTCAAGTATTGCTCCAGATTCCTGACAGTTTTCATTATACCTCCATATTTTGGATTACTTTATCTTCCAAGAAATATATCCGAAGAACTTTCCCCTAGTGGCATCTTTAAGCCCACTCAATCATGTTCAACCAACCATCAATATCACTCTATGCACTAGTGAGTGCAAATTTTTGGGCTTTTGTGTTCAATCCCCTTCAACCTTCCAGGTTACGACTGGCAAATATACCAATCTAACCCCTCAGGTTTCAGAAAATTGAACAGGGGCAGCTGTTGCACCCCAAAATTTGCCCTCACAATACAAGACTTTGTGTTCTAAGAAAGTTCACAAGGTTCACAAGTTCTCCAACACTTGCAAGACCTTTCATGAAGTTCATGAAGTCCACAAGTCACTTCTTGAAGGTTCACAAGGTTCACAAGTCCTTCAATGCTTTCCATACCTTTCATGAAGTTCATAAAGTCTACAAGTCACTTATTGAAGGTTCACAAAGTTCACAAGCTTCTCAACATTTACAAGACCTTTCATGAAGTTCATGAAGTCCACAAGTCACTTCTTCTACAATGATTACAAAGCTTTCCTGAGGGTCATGAGGTCTACAAAGCCACTTCATGAGGTTCACAAAGTTCACAGGCTTCACAATACCTCTCATGAGTATCACAAGACACTTTATGAAGGTTCACAAGGTTCACAAAGTTCACAATTGGTCAAAGGAGTTGACAATTCCCTCAGACAATGCACCTCCTAAGCAGTACATCCAAAACTAGGATTTTGACTTTAATCAGGCTAAATGGACTTCCAATGCCTCAAGTGAGTTTCATAACATCTTATATGTGTATAAGAACCCCCATGACAAGTTTCAAGACTTTTCTCAAAAGTTTGCTCAGTCAGATGATCAGATAAGTCAAAATCAGTCAATGCAGTTAAAAAGTCAAACTGAGGTCAACTGTGGTCAAACCAAAGTCAAACTTCATGATTTTTTTTCCAACATCAAGTATATGAAGTAAAATTCATCATTTGATCAAGGGTTGATCATGATTCATCAAGGAGATTCCAGATCATCAATAATCAGGAGTTTCTAAATTAGGGTTTCCTCAGTAAAAGTCAACTGAACTTTGACCAGGCATAACTTTCACATACTTCATCACCAAGCCTCCATCCAAAGCTCATTTTGAAGGAAATTGAATTCTCTACAACTTTGATGTTGAAGGTTAAGCCCAAAAATGCTTCATTTGAAAGATATGATCTAAGACATTATAGGTCATTTCAAAAGTCAACAAAAAGTCAACAACTTCAAAAGGGCATAACTTGAGATTGGTAAATGATATGGACCTGAAACCAATGGGGTTGTTTAGAGGACTATTCAAGCTTTCCAAAAAGTCCAAGAACACCCTCATACCTTTAAAATTGAGGGAGATGTGCCCTTGCAAAGTTGGACAATTTTGTGATGGTTTATGTTGAAAAGGGAGGTTCAAAATCATTTCTTTTCAAATTGGGCCACCCAAATTGTGACCCAATCCACTTCATAATGCCATGCACGAAATTTTCATGATATTTTCATATTTTTTATTTTATTTTATTAATTTATTATGATTTATTACATTTTAAATCATTTTAAATTTAAAAAAAAATATTAAACATGAAAGGATATTTTTGTGATTGAATCTAGAAAATCATAAAGGGTGATTGGAGTCAAAGGAGAAGGAAATCATGAGATCCCTCCCAAAATAGCAAGACCTTATGATCAAATATTTGAAATTTACACAAGGATCTTTTTGAATATTTTTTGGATCAAATATCCACACAAGACATCAATGTTTTTGACCTAAATCACTCCCTCATATATACTGATCACAAACCTAGCCTGGGGGACGAATTTGCAGCAGCCTAGAGGTAAGTTCAAGAGCACAAAAATTCTTCAAAAGTTGAAATTCGGATTTGGAGATTCAAGCCTTTTTGAACCAATTTGAAGGTTGAGACACGTTTCTGAGACATCATTGAATCATTCCCAATGATCATTTGCATCTGAAACACCATATATGGCACAACCCGAATTCATAAATGTTCATCATATTTTGATTTTCGATTTTGCATATTGGCTGGATTTTAATCATTTTTGATCATTGTTTTGTGTTTGTATGGAGTTATTGATTGTTTCTGGACAGGTTTCGTGAAGAACCATCACCTAATATGGATTTCACCATTCCTAGGGTTTTTCGGCCAAATTAGGGTTTGTCAATCCATCAAATATAAATGAATTTGGAGAACATAGAGATGTTGTGTGGATTGTATGAATCATAAAACATTAATTAATTTCATGAATCTGTACTGTTTTGTCAATGTTTCGTTTTCGTAGGTTTTGAAGTGTGAAGAACACCCAGGAAAATTCGCAGGTGAATTTGTAAATATTTTCGCAGGAAATTTCGTAAGTCCAGAGGAAGAAGAAGAAGTTTGCCGCGCGTTTAAAAATTCAAATTTGGATATTATATTTTTTGAGTTTGTTCCAATTCTATATCACCAACGTACAGTTGGTCTGGTGGTAATCTAGGCGTGCGTTTGTTGTAAAGGCCATGGTTCGATTCCTGGCCAATGCATTGTTTTTTGTTTATTTTTTTCCAGGATAATAGAAGACTTGATATATTATTATTATTTGTCAACAAGCCACCAGGAAGGCTCTCCCAGCCAGGTGGTTAAGCATGCGCGCGTTTATCCTTAAGGTCCTGGGTACGAAACCACCCCAGGCCTTTTGTTCTTTTATTTTTTCCAGAATTTGCAAGATCAAAGCACAAAACAAATTGGATTCCTTCTTCTTTCACTTGCGTCTGGATGGTCCAGTGGTCTTGTTGTTGCTAGCAAGGGTGGAAACCTGGGATCGAATCCCACCAGGTTCTTTTTCTCTCTTTTATTTCTTTTTGTTTACTAATTTAATTCTAATAATTTAAATAATTAATACATTATTATTATAAAACATGTGTGTATATTATATGGTCTAAATTACACTTAAAACAATTTTTCTATAAAAAAAACTTTTGATTTCCTTTAATTTTAATTTCATTTGTATAGTTTATATTAATTAAAATAATGTTATGTGGTTATTAAAAATGAATTTTTGTATATATATATAAACCCTAATTCTTAAACCCTAAAAAATATAAAAACCTAATTTTCCAATCTTAAAATATTTTTCTAAATAACATTTAATTCTGTTTTTTTTTATTTATTCCTAATATAATTATAATTTGTCATAAAATTTTGTATTTGTAATTTAAGTTAATTTTCTTTTAATGTTTAGAAATAGTTTAATTTATATATTTTGTATATGATTAAAAATAATTTGTAAATATAATAACTAATAGAATTAAAATTTTAATATGATATTTAAAATCCATCTTTTTCTTATAATATGTATATAAATATGAATATATGTTTATAATAATTTTGTAATTATAATACATTTAAGAATAATCTAATAATTAGTATATGAATTAAAAAATTATGCATGTTAATTTTTTTTTTTTTTTATTTTTGGTTCATATTATTACTATTAACTATATTGTTATTAATTTTTGCTTATTATAATTTTATTAACCTTTTAATTAATTTTTGTTACTAACCATGTTAATATTTATTTTTATGTTTCTAACCTTATTCTAATTATTCTCATTATTATTTTACTAACCATATTATTTTGCTTTATTAATTTTATATTATTTATTATTACCACTAACCCCTTTATAATTTAATTGTGTTTATTATTATTATTTTGCTAATTTTATTTACTAACCCCTTATATTTATTATTTATTGTTTATTTACTATTTATTTTGCTTAATATTTTGCTTGTTATTATAATTTTTTGTAATTGTTTCCCGGTTGTAATTTTAATTATTTAATTATTATTATGGTTAGTAATTAGGGAGTGTAACAACATGTATGTAATATTAAAATAAATTTAGATCACTTTTAAATAAAGATAATTAAGTTAAACACTTCACACACGTAAGTCGATTTTAATCGCCGTCTCACTTTCTAAGGATATCCCTCTCGTTGCCTACGAATAATGGTTAAGTGGGGTGTATAAAGCAAGTCCCTCAAATAAAAAATCATCAAAGTCCCTTATGGTTGCCTCACGGATCGAGTCCCTTCGAATAAATGATGATAGTCCCTTATATGTGCTTAATACACCCCACCATTGCCTTCAAAATCAAGTTGTCCCTCAAATGTCCCTCAAACTTCCAAAGTAAGGACTACCTACTCCATTATAGTAGGGATAGTCTTACTAAGGAAAGGATAAAGAATAAGAAAGACCTTAAACATAAGGGTAGGTTACTCCTGGGTGCTTGCTCATTTCAAATTTTTTCCACACTTAAACAATTTTCCAACAAATTTTCAAACAAGTTTATAACACATCCTTACATGGATTATTTATTAACTATTCTGAAAATTTTCTTATTCACACACTACACTTTCAAAACAATTCAAAAGTGAGCTTAAGTACCTAAGAGCCCATGGATAACCATGGATGAAAAGGGTGCTAATACCTTCCCTTTTCATAACTTACCCCCCGGACCCAAAATATTCTCTAAGGTCTTTCCTGTTCTTTTATAACCTTTCCTTATGGATAAAATAAAAGTCGGTGGCGACTCTTGCTATCCGCAACATTGTTTAAAGTCAGTTCACCGGGTTACAGGAAGAAGTATTGAAAATCATTCGCAAGAGTGATTATGACATTGTTGATCAGTTGGGGCATACTCCCTCAAAGATTTCTATACTGTCCTTGTTGTTATGTTCTGAAGCTCATGCAAAAGCTTTGATCAAGTTTCTGAAGACTGCTCATGTACCCAGTGCAATTTCTGTGGATCAGTTTGAGAATTGTGTTGCCCACCTGACCTATGACAATGGGTTAGGGTTTTCCGATGCTGATTTGACCCCTGCCAAGAGGGATCATAACAGGGCCTTGCATATCTCAATTGAATGCAGGGGCGCTAACCTGTCACATGTACTGATAGATAATGGTTCCTCTCTGAATGTGTTGCCCAAGGAAGTCCTGAATAAGCTAAGTCCTGAAGATGCTGTGCTGAAGCCCAGTAACATTGTGGTAAAGGCTTTTGATGGTTCTAGAAGAGTAGTACATGGGGAAATTGATCTTCCAATCAAAGTTGGCTCTCAGGTGTTTACTGCTACATTTTATGTGATGGATATTCGTCCTTCATACTCTTGTCTGCTTGGTCGTCCCTGGATCCATGGGGCAGGTGCTGTAACCTCTACATTACATCAGAAGTTGAGATATCCGGTAGAAGGAAGGGTTGTTACTGTCTATGGAGAGGAAGAATACTTTGTCAGCCATGTGAATACTTTCAAGTACCTGGAAATGGAAGGTGAATACATTGAGACTCCGTGTCAGACATTTGAAGTGGTTCCTTGGGTTGTTAATGATTATGTAGCTCCTCCTGTTGCGAAGAAAGTTCTTGTGGTCACCAGAAAACCTCCAACAATGGCAATGGCCTCCCTCAATGATGCTAGAGCTGTAGTGGATGAAGGTGGTTGTACTATTTGGGGTCAGTTTCCTGATATTCCATACAAGTCTGACAAGTTTGGTTTGGGTTTCACTGCAGAATCCCAGAAGGCTGTTCGTCGTGCTCGTGCTGTTCGTATCACCAATCAAGGAGTTATGAAAGATCAGATCAATGCTGTGGGAGACTATGATGAAGACTACAACTTGGATGCTTGGATTTTCCCTAATGTGGGTGCTGGACTCAATAATTGGAAAGCTGAAGATGTTATCCCTATCTCCTTTAGTCAGGAGTAAATACTATTACTGTGTTGTTTTTAAGTTTGTAATTTATTGAACAATTGAACTCTTAAGCCTTGTGCCTTACCCGGGGCACAATGGTGTGCTTGTTACGGGTTGTCATTTCATTTGCATACTTCATTCAATAAAATCAGTGGACATTTCGTTTACGTAAATATTGTGTTCCTTGTCTTTCTTTTCTTTTATTTTTGTTTTATCAGCTATGTGTTCTTACACACACCCACATCACTAAAATGCAGATCCTCATCCACTCTGGATCCTGTTGATAACCGTTCTACTATTGCCAATTATAATTTCGAGAATCCGATCTATCAAGCTGAAGACGGAAATGAGGACGATTGTGAAGTACCAGTAGAGCTTGCTAGGTTGTTACAACAAGAAGAGAAAGCTATACAGCCACATGAAGAGCCAGTCGAAGGTGTGAATCTGGGAACTGAAGAAAACAGGAAAGAGGTCAAGATAGGGGCTGATTTAGAGGACAGTGTCAAGAACAGGTTGATTCAGATGTTACGTGACTATGTAGAGATCTTTGCTTGGTCTTATGAAGGTATGCCAGGGTTAGATACAAACATTGTGGTTCATCGTTTACCAGTAAAAGAAGATTGTCGCCCAAAGAAGCAGAAGGTTCGTCGTATGCGTCCTGAGATGTCATAAAAGATCAAAGCAGAGGTAATGAAATAGTTTGATGCAGGGTTCTTAGCTGTGACTTCTTATCCTCAGTGGGTTGCAAATGTGGTACCGGTTCCCAAGAAAGATGGTAAGGTGCGTATGTGTGTAGACTACAGAGATTTGAACAAGGCTAGCCCCAAAGATGACTTTCCACTTCCTCATATTGATGTTCTGGTAGACAACACTGCTCAGCATAAGTTATTCTCTTTCATGGATGGTTTCTCTGGTTATAATCAAATCAAGATGGCTCCTGAAGACATGGAGAAGACAACATTTGTTACACAGTGGGGCACCTTTTGCTATAAGGTGATGCCATTTGGTTTGAAGAATGCAGGGGCAACATATCAGCGTGCTATGGTGGCTTTGTTTCATGATATGATTCATCATGAGATAGAGGTGTATGTGGATGATATGATAGCCAGATCCCAGAATGAAGAACAACATCTTGATCATCTTCACAAGTTGTTTGAGAGGTTGAAGAAATACAAGTTGAGACTGAACCCAAACAAATGTACTTTTGGAGTAAGATCTGGTAAACTCCTGGGTTTCATTGTCAGTGGAAAAGGTATTGAAGTAGACCCTGCAAAAGTGAAAGCTATACGAGAGATGCCAGCTCCCCGTACTGAGAAGGAGGTTAGAGGTTTCTTGGGACGATTGAACTATATTGCAAGATTTATTTCCCAATTAACGGCCATCTGTGAGCCAATCTTCAAGTTGTTGAAGAAAGATCAGGTGATGGAATGGAATGATGAGTGTCAGACTGCCTTTGATGAAATCAAGAGATATCTGCTGGAACCACCAATTTTGATGCCACCAGTTGATGGAAGACCCTTGATTATGTACTTAACAGTGTTAGACAACTCAATGGGGTGTGTGTTGGGGCAACATGACGAGTCTGGTCGAAAAGAGCAGGCAATATACTACCTTAGCAAAAAGTTTACCGACTGTGAAACAAGATACTCACTGCTCGAGAAAACTTGC
Organism: Lathyrus aphaca; assembly: GCA_963966055.1. Taxonomy (NCBI): domain Eukaryota; kingdom Viridiplantae; phylum Streptophyta; class Magnoliopsida; order Fabales; family Fabaceae; genus Lathyrus; species Lathyrus aphaca. The sequence continues at coordinate 98,573,661 of OZ014521.1, forward strand.
TGCGCTTTGGCATGGGATGCTCGCCGACTAAGACAGTATATGTTGACTCATACTACCTTATTGATTTTGAAGATGGATCCAATCAAGTACATATTTGAGAAACCTGCTCTCTCCGGAAGAATTGCAAGATGGCAAATGATCTTGACAGAATATGACATACAGTATACTACTCAGAAGGCCATTAAGGGAAGTGTTGTAGCAGATCATCTGGATCATCAAGCAGTAGATGATTATCAGTCAATGAGTTTTGAGTTCCCTGATGAAGACATTATGATTATTACCAAAGAACCTGGACAATATGACGGACCTGAACAAGGATCCCGATGGACTATGGTTTTTGATGGTGCCTCTAATGCACTTGGTAATGGTGTTGGTGTTGTGATCAGTTCCCCTGAAGGTTGTCATACCCCGATTACTGCCAGACTTTGTTTCTATTGTACCAATAACATGGCTGAGTATGAGGCATGTATCCTGGGTATTAAAGCTGCTATTGATATGAAGATTCAGTTCCTTGACGTGTATGGAGATTCATCCCTGGTAGTTAGTCAGATCAAAGGAGATTGGGATACTAAGCATGATAATCTCATTCCTTACAGAGAGCATGTGTTGTCTTTGATCCCACATTTCAAAGAGATTACCTTTGGACATATTCCACGAAGAGAGAATCAGTTGGCAGATGCATTAGCTACCATGGCATCCATGTTTGAGATCAGTTGGGATGATGAAGCTCCCAAGATTACCATTGATAGATTTGAGAAGCCTGCATATTGCAACGAGATTGACACAGAAGGGGCAGAAGAGAAGCCTTGGTTCTATGAAGTAAAAAGATATCTTGAAACTCAGGAGTTCCCTAAAGGGGCATCTGTCAAAGATAGGAAATTTTTGAGAAGGTTCTCTGCTAAGTTCTTTTTGAGTAATGGCATTTTGTACAAGCGCAATCATGATTCAACTTTGCTTCGTTGTGTGGATAAGAAGGAAGCAATTGAGATTATGGAAGATATGCATGATGGGATCTTTGGCACTCATTCTAGTGGTCATACTATGGCAAAGAAGATATTGAGAGCAGGTTACAATTGGTCTACCATGGAAGCTGATTGTTATCAACACTCCAGAACTTATCACAAATGTCAAATCTATGCTGATAAAGTCCATGTACCTCCATCACCATTGAATGTGTTGACTGCTCCTTGGCCCTTTGCCATGTGGGGCATTGATATGATTGGTGAAATCAAACCTACTGCTTCTAATGGGCATCGTTTTATCCTGGTTGCTATTGATTATTTCACGAAGTGGGTGGAGGCAGCTTCATTTGCATCTGTTACTAAGAATGTTGTGGCTCGATTCATCAAGAATAATCTCATATGTAGGTATGGCATCCCTGAAAGGATTATCACTGACAACGGCTCTAATCTGAACAACACTATGATTACCGATCTCTGCACGCAGTTCAAGATTAAACATCACAACTCTTCTCCGTATCGTCCAAAGATGAATGGGGCAGTTGAAGCTGCTAATAAGAACATTAAGAAGATTATACAGAAGATGACTGTTACTTATAAGGATTGGCATGAGATGTTACCATTTGCTCTTCATGGTTATCGTACTACAATACGAACTTCAACAGGGGCAACCCCATTCTCCTTAGTCTATGGTATGGAAGCAATTCTTCCCATTGAAGTTCAGATTCCCTCCTTAAGAATTATGAAGGATGCAGGTTTGGATGAAGATGAGTGGATTCAGACCCGACTTGACCAGATAAATTTGATTGATGAGAAGAGGTTAGCAGCAGTTTGTCATGGCCAGATGTACCAGAAACGAATGATCAAAGCTTTTAACAAGAAGGTTAAGCCAAAGGTATATCAGGCTGGTGACTTGGTAATCAAGTGTATCATATTACCACAAGGCGATCCTAGAGGCAAGTGGACTCCAACATATGAAGGACCATTTGTAGTCAAGACAGTGTTCTCAGGAGGTGCCATGATACTCACTACTATGGATGGTGAAGACTTCCCACAGCCTGTAAACGCAGACATAGTTAAAAAATACTACGCATAAAAAGAGACCCGCTAGGTTGACAGGCCTAGGCAAAAATAAGGGCATCCTGGCAAACCAAAAGGGTTTGGGCAAAAATTAGGGATATATATAAAAAGATGTATACCCGGCAAGTCGAAAACCTGAAAAGGCGACTTGGGCAAAAAAGGGTATCCCGGTGGATTGAAAACCTTAAAGGGCAATCCAGGCAAAAGTTAGGGATTAAAGCGTATGACTATGTCTCATTTGGATCACTCATGAAACTGCAACCAGTTGTACTATTTACTCAAGCTCGAACAGATAAAGCTCAATCCAATCATTTTCGTCTCAACAGCAGAAGATGAGATACTTGAAGATAATGGCAATAGTAGAATTGAGACTCAATAGGATTATTTCCCACATAGCTGATTTTCTTTGTTTTGTAAAATTTTATGACAAAATCCTCTTACTAGGGTTTATGTCTCCTTGTACAAACTTACCCGCGTATGGGTCATTTTTTATAAATAAATTCCATCTTTTGAATCCAGATTTACTTTTACCCTATTTACATAAGCGAAACGTCCATTGATTGTGTTTGAATGTATATGTGCTTTTGAATATGATTGATGTTTACAAGAAATGCATGTATACTTAATATGATTGATGTTTACCAGAAATGCATGAAAATGCAGTAATAGTATTTACTAAGGACGAACGAGAGAAGGATTTCAACGAAGCTTCGCCGGTTCATCCATCTTCATAAAGTCTCATCTCCCCTGGAATTTATATCCATCTCTTTTATCCTCATACGGATATACGAGAATTTACTTTCCAATAAGGGTACGACGGACGAAGACGGGAGGTTATATCTGCCCTACTATCAAACGAATACGAAGGTTATCTATACCTTACTATCCCCAGCGTACGGGAGGTTATCTAGACCTTACTATCCCCAGCGTACGGGAGGTTATCTATACCTTACTATCCCCAGCAGACGGAAGGTTATGTATAATCAATTTCCAAACAGGACGGGAACAAGTTCCTCATTATTCTTCAGCAACGAATCGAGATTTATTTTCCCAGGCCAGCAGTTGTTATACGAAGACATCCAGACTCTTCCGGCAGCATCATATCATACATACATCATTTACATCATACCATAACATGCATACATAATACATTTACTTAGATGCATCATACTATGCATGCATACATATTGCATAAACTAACATTCTCCTTGCAGGATAGTTATATGCAGATAAAACAATATCAACAATTCACAACAGGTCAGAGATGATCCATACATTACTCAAGATGTCCTCGGAGAGTAGGCAAACGGTCCGTAAGAAGATCCATTCCCTAATCCAGGATATTTCCAGAAGATTTCATCTATCTGGTCTTGAATAGCAGGCAAACGATCTGTACAAAGATCCATTCCCTGGTTCAAGATATGTTCAGGAGATTTAATCTATTTCCTCGGAGAGTAGGCAAACAGTCTGTACAAAGATCCATTCCCTAATCCAGGATATTTTCAGGAGACTTGATCCTGACACTTTTTGTCCTCGGAGAGTAGGCAAACGGTCTGTAAGAAGATCCATTCCCTAATCCAGGATATTTCCAGAAGATTTCATCTATCTAGTCTTGAATATCAGGCAAACGGTCTGTACAAAGATCCATTCCCTGGTTCAAGATATTTTCAGAAGATTTAATCTATTGGCCCTTGAATAGCAGGAAAACGGTCAGTACAAAGATCCATTCCCTGGTTCAAGATATTTTTCAAAAGAACAAATCCTGACGTTCTTTTGATCTTGGAGAGTAGGCAAACGGTCTGTAAAAAGATCTATTCCCTAATCCAAGATATTTCCAGAAGAGATAATCATCACAAAGATTTATTTCTACTGGTCTATTCAACAAATTCAAATTATAAACGATTCAGAGACGGCCTATATGAAGACCTAGTATTGAAATCCAGTATCAACACAAAGCTATCATCACATCCAGGTGAGTGCAAATTTTTGGGCTTTTGTGTTCAATCCCCTTCAACCTTCCAGGTCACGACTGGAAAATATACCAATCTAACCCCTCAGGTTTCAGAAAATTGAACAGGGGCAGCTGTTGCACCCCAAAATTTGCCCTTACAATACAAGACTTTGTGTACTAAGAAGGTTCACAAGGTTCACAAACTTCTCAACACTTACAAGACCTTTAATGAGGTTCATGAAGTCTACAAGTCACTTCATGAAGGTTCACAAGGTTCACAAGCTTCCCAATACTTTCAAGACCTTTCATTGAAGTTCATAAAGTCTACAAGTCACTTCATGAAGGTTCACAAGGTTCACAAGTTTCACAATGCTTTCAAAACCTTCCTGAGGTTCATGAAGTCTACAAGTCACTTTATGAAGGTTCACAAGGTTCACAAGGTTCACAATGCTTCCCATGAGGTTCACAAGACATTTTATGATGGTTCACAAGGTTCACAAAGTTCACAATTGGTCAGAAGAGTTGACAATTCCCTCAGACAATGCACCTCCTAAGCAGTGCATCCAAAACTAGGGTTTTGATTTTAATCAGGCTAAATGGACTTCCAAGACTTCAAGTGAGCTTCATAACATCTTATATGTGTGTAATAACCCCCATGACAAGTTTCAAGACTTTTCTCAAAAGTTTGCTCAGTCAGATGATCAGATAAGTCAAAATCAGTTAATGCAGTTAAAAAGTCAAACTGAGGTCAACTGTGGTCAAACCAAAGTCAAACTTCATGATTTTTTGCCAACATCAAATATATGAAGTAAAATTCATCATTTTATCAAGGGTTGATCATGATTCATCAAGGAGATTCCAGATCATCAAGAATCAGGAGTTTCTAAATTAGGGTTTCCTTAGTAAAAGTCAACTGAACTTTGACCAGCCATAACTTTCACATACTTCATCACCAAGTCTCCACTCAAAGCTCATTTTGAAGGAAATTGGATTCTCTACAACTTTGTGTCTCACAAGCCAAGCCCAAAAATGCTTCATTTGGAAGGTATGAGCTAAGACATTATAGGTCCTTTTGAAAGTCAACAAAAAGTCAACAACTTCAAAAGGGCATAACTTGAGATTGGTAAATGATATGGACATGAAACCAGTGGGGTTGTTTAGAGGACTCTTCAAGCTTTCCAAAATGTCCAAGAACACCCTCATAGCATTAAAATTGAAGAATATGTGCCCTTGCAAAGTTGGGAAAATTTTGGGTTGGTTTATGATGAAAAAGGAGGTCTAAAACCAATTTCTTCCAAATGGGCTTGACAAGTAATGACCCAATCCACACTAAGACATCTTGCACGAAATTGATTTGATATTTTCATTATTTTCATTATTTTATTTTTATTTATTATGATTTTTCATATTAAAAATCATTTTAAATTCAAATAAAATAAAAAATAGTGAAGATTTAAAATTATTTTGCTTCTAGAATGTCATAAATGATATTTTGATCTAATTGATACAAGAGTTATGAGAATCATCCAAAAATAGCAATGTGAGATCAAGAATATTCAAATTTTAAGGCCAATCTTTTTCAATCTTCAAATGATCCAAATATCCATCAAATTGTGAAGTCTTTGACCTAATTCACTCACTCATATATAATGAACACATTACAATCACAAACACACGGATTAGGCAGCCTCAAACAACACATTCCAACTTCAAAAAATCATCCAAAAAGCTTGATTCGGATTCCTTGCTAGAGGTCACTCCAAAGCATTGTGAAGGTTGTAAAAGGTTCCTGGGACATCACTGAAGCTATCCCAATTACTCTCATCATTCAAAGCATCATAATCCATGGAAACCGAATCATCACTTTCTTGAATTTTTGAGTTTTTCGATTTCATTAATTCATCTAATATAAATGATTTTTGTGCCCTAATTCTTGTTTGTTGATGTCTCTGGAGTGTTTTTGCATACTTGAATTGAGTTTTTGTTACAGAACCGAAGAGATGCCATGGCTAGGGTTTGAAGCTCGAGTTTGGGATCTTGAGTTTTAGGACACTTAAATGAAATCTAAACACATGACCGTGACCTATGATCTTTGTGTAGTTAGTCTGGGCTGTTAATTTGACTGAATGTTGCGATTTGAATGATGTTCAAAAAACATAGGAATTCTGGTTTTGAATGTTTGCAGGAAAATTCGCAGGAGAAATTCGCAGGAAAATGTGCAGGTTAGGAGGAAGAAGAAGCTGCGCGCGAATTCCAAATTCAAATTTGAATATATATTATATATTTATGTTTGCGTTATAATAATTGAATGAGGTTGATGGTGTGGTGGTAAAGGTGCGCGTGTGCAAGGATCTGGTCAGGGGTTCGAACCCCAGCTCCAAACTTTTTTTGTTTACTTTCTTTATATTTTCCAGGCTTAAAATATAATGAGTGTTAATCACTCATTGATCAGCTAGCGCAGGTGGCCCTGTTGATTTTGGTATACGTATATGGACGGCAGAACCTGGGTTCGATCCTCAGGTTCTTATTTTTGTTCATTAATTGCTTTGTTTTTCAGGCTTAATATATTATGGCCTGGATTCATCCCTCATCAGCCAAGCTTGCGCAGCCCAGTGGTCATGCACCTCATTATCCAGGTAAAGGACCTGGGTTCAAATCCCAGGTCCTGTTTTTTTGATTTCTTATTTTTTTCCTATTTTCTTTTATTTTCTATTATATTATATTATTATATTTAAATTATGTAATGCATGTGTTATATTTTTTTAAATTCTAAAAACATATATTTTAAATTCCAAAAATTAATTTTTGTTATAATATATTTATTTAAATTATAAAAATGTATATATGTACTATTTAATTAGATGAATTGTTATTGTAAATTAAACCCTAAAAAAATATATTTTCTAATAAACCCTAAAACCCTAATGTATGTTTCTTTAAACAATTATTAAAAAAAAAACTAATTTTTTATTTTCTAATTTTTTTGTAAAATATTTAATATAAAATTTTGTAAATATAATTATTATGCATATATATATAATTAATTTTTTGTAAATATAATATTTAACATAATTGAATCTTGTAAATATGCTTATAACCAAATTTTTTATAATATGAAATTGTTTCTATAATTTTGTTCATAATCCAAATTTTATTCTTTTAAAAAATATATATGGTTAAAAAATAATTAAATTTATGCTAATATTGTAATTGTAATTTTTTATGTTTATAATTTATAATTTTAAATTTTATAATTGAATTGCTCTTATTTCCTTAATAATTTCTAATTCATTATTTATTTTGCTTATTATTATTACTAATTCATTTAATTTATTATTATGCTTATTATTATTGTTTCACTAACTTTATTTAATTTTTTACTAACCCCTATTATATTTATTATTGCCTATTTATTTATTTTTGCTTATTATTTATATTTATTTATTTGCTATTTATTTTAATTGTTTATTATAATTATTGTAATTGCTCCTTGGTGTAATTTTTGTAAATATTTAAATTATTTAATTTTTATGTCATGGTTAGTAAAATAGGGAGTGTAAATATGTATTCTATTTTAAAATTGAATTTAGATCACTTTAATTAAAAGATAAATAAAATTAAACACTCACACACGTAAGTCGATTTTTAATCGCCATCTCACTTTCTAGGGTTGCCTCTCAATGTTGCCTAATCATAAGGTCAAGTGGGGTGTATAAAGCAAGTCCCTTAAAAGAAAAGTCATCAAGTCCCTAATGGTTGCCTTTCATAAAGATCAAGTCCCTTTCGAATAATGATGACAGTCCCTCCTGAATGCTTAATACACCCCACAGTTGCCTACATAAATAGATGTCCCTCATATGTCCCTCACATCCAAGGTAATGACTACATATTCCTTAATAATAGGGATAGTCTTACCATTTAAAGTATAAAGAACAGAAAGACTTAAAACTTTAGGGTAGGTTCCTCATAGTTGTTTGCTCACTTCATTCAAAACTTTTCAAACACTTCACCAATTTCAAACAATTTTCAAAAACAAGTTTTTTCGCATCCGTACATGGATCATTATTAACTCTTATGAAAATTTTCTATTCACACACTTCACATTTTTGAAAAACATTTTAAAGTGAGCTAAGTAACTAAGAGCCCATGGATAACCATGGATGTAAAGGGTGCTAACACCTTCCCTTTACATAACCTACCCCCCGGACCCAAAAATCTTTTAAAGGTCTTTCCTGTTCTTTTATGCCTTTCCTTTGGATAAAATAAAAGTCGGTGGCGACTCTTGCTATCCGCAACATAACTAAAGTCAGTTCTCCCACCGTGTTACACATGTATATCCTCAAGATTCCCCGCTTGCCTTGCCCTGAGGAAGACGATTGAATTGATCTTCAACCTTCGGATTACCTTTGATTGCAAATGTCGAATCATAGATCTCGCAGACCGCAGTTATACGTTTTAATCCCTCTTTTGCGTGGATCGGCCTTTCGGGTTTTCAATCCACTGGGATACCCCTTTTTGCCTGAGCTGTCCGATGTGGCTTTTCAGCTCAGCGGGTGTACATTTTTCGGATATTTCCTTAACTTTTGCCCGAGCCTTTTCATTCTGTTTTTGGCTCGCCGACATGCCCTTTTTTGCCTGGAATCTTATTCAGTTTTTGTCCAGTGGGTCTCTTTACACAAAGTATTTTCTAACTGCGTCTGCGTTGACAGGGGATTTGAAATCCTCGCCATCCATAGTTGTTAACATTAAGGCTCCGCCCGAGAAGACCTTTTTAACCACTAATGGACCTTCACAATTGGGTGTCCACTCGCCCCTGTAATCTATATTAGGAGGAAGAATCTTTTTCAACACTAAGTCACCGGGTATGTAGCGCTGAGGTCGTACTTTCTGGTCGAAAGCTCGTTTCATTCGACGTTGATACAATTGTCCATGACATACAACTTCTAGGCATTTCTCTTCAATGGGGCTCAATTGATTGTACCCTGATCGGAGCCACTCAGCTTCGTCAAGCTTGACGTCCATTATTAATCTCAACGAGTGGATCTCGACTTTAACCGGTAGGAAGGCCTCTATACCATATACGAGTGAGAATGGGGTTTCCCCTGTTGAAGTGCGCACCAACGTATGATACCCATGAAATGCGAACGGTAGCATCTCATGCCAATCTTTTTATGTCATAACCATCTTCTAAACGACCATTTTAATGTTCTTGTTGGCTGTCTCGACATCCCCATTCATCTTTGGGCGATACGGCGAAGTGTTGTGATGCTCGATCTTGAAATCCCGACATAAATCGGCCATCATCTTATTGTTGAGATTAGAAACATTGTCAGTAATAATTCTTTCAAGAATTCCATATCGGCAGATGATATCCCTCTCGATGAACCGGGCTACCACTTGTTTCGTGACATTGGAATAAGACGTCGCTTCGACCCATATTGTGAAATAGTCGATAGCAACCAGGATGAAGCGGTGACCGTTGGAAGCAGTTAGCTCAATATTTCCAATCATATCAATTCTCCACATGGCAAAGGGCCAAGGTTAAGATATGACACTCAATGGATTTGGAGGCACATGCACCTTATCAGCGTAAATTTGGCACATGCACCTTACAGCAATCGGATTCCATGGTGATCTAATAATACCCCGAACTGAGAAGTTTCTTTGCCATAGCATGCCCTCCAACATGGATACTAAAGGAGCCTTCATGAACTTCTTGCATCAACAGGTCTGCTTTGTGTCTATTTACGCATCTGAACAAGACCATGTCGAAGTTTCATTTGTAGAGCACATCATCCTGGTTTAAGAAGAACCCGCCTGCCAACCTTCTCAATGTCTTCTTGTCTTTGCTTGATGCCCCTGCCAAGTATTCTTGAGACTTCAGAAATTGCTTGATATCATAATACCAGGGTTTGTCATCATCAACACCATTAACTGCAAACATGTATGCCGGCCTTTCGAGACGAGATACATCGATTTTGGGCACATAATTCTCTTGGTGAACCTTGATCATGGAAGATAAGGTTGCCAAGGCATCAACAAACTGATTTTCGTCCCGAGGTATATAGTGCAGCTTGAACTTCGTGAATAAAGTTAACAACCTCCAAGTATAGTCCCTGTAAGGAATCATATGAGGTTGATGAACCAACCATTTGCCGTTAACTTTGTTAATAACCAAAGCCGAATCACCAAAGATCTTGAGGTTCTTGATTCTCAGATTGATTTCTTTCTCAATCCCTATTATGCAGGCTTCATACTCTGTTTCATTGTTAGTGCACTCGAATGTTAGACGGACACCATAATGACTGCACTAACTCCACTACCGCTCATGTTAATGGCTCCGTCAAACATCAGACTCTATTTGGATTCAGGGTCTGGCCCCTCCTCCAGGAATGGTTCTTCGTAGTCTTTCGACTTGAGGAACATGATGTCCTCATCCGAAAACTCGAACAGCATTAGATGATAATCATCAATTGGTTGTTGGGCCAAATAATCCGACAATACACTTCCCTTTATGGATTTTTGTGAAGTATATTGGATATCGTATTCGGTCAGAATCATTTGCCATCGGGCCACTCTTCCAGTCGGAGCCGGCTTTACGAAGATGTACTTAACGGGGTCCATCTTAGAAATAAACAAAGTGGTATGAGTCAGCATGTACTCTCTTAGTCGGCGAGCAACCCATGCCAAAGCGCAACAAGTTTTCTCGAGCAGTGAGTAACGGGTCTCACAGTCGGTAAACTTTTTGCTAAGGTAATAGATTGCGTGCTCTTTTCGACCAGACTCGTCCTGCTAACCCAGTACACAGCCCATTGATCCCTCGAGCATTGTGAGGTACATGATTAGAGGTCTCCCTGGCACTGGAGGCATGAGAATCAGAGGTTCTTGCAAATACTCCTTGATTCGGTCAAAATCTTGTTGGAAGTCATCATTCCATTCGATGGCCTGATTCTTCCTCAGAAGTTTGAAAATTGGCTCACATGTAGCTGTTAGGTGAGAGATGAATCGTGCAATGTAGTTCAACCTCCCTAAGAAGCCACATATTTCCTTCTCAGTTCTTGGCTCAGACATCTCCTGGATTGCTCTTACTTTCGAAGGGTCGACCTCAATCCCCCTTTTGCTAACAATAAAGCCCAGTAGCTTTCCGGATCGCACCCCGAATATGTATTTGTTCGGGTTTAACCTCAATCTGAATTTCCGAAGCCTGTCGAACAACTTGGCTAGGTTGAATAAATGTTCTTCTTCTGTTTGTGACTTTGCGATCATGTCATCAACGTAGACCTCGATCTCGTGATGGATCATGTCGTGGAATAGAGTCACCATTTCCCATTGGTATGTAGCTCCAACATTTTTTAAACCAAACAAAATTACTTTGTAACAGAAGGTGCCTATGGGGTAATGAATGTAGTCTTCTCCATGTCCTCTGGTGACATTTTGATTTAGTTATAGCCTGAAAACCATCCATGAAGGAAAACACAGAGAATTGGGTAGTGTTGTTAACTAACACATCAATATATGGCAACGAGAAGTCATCTTTGGGGCTCGCCCAATTCAAGTCCCGATAGTCCACTCACATTTTGACCTTACCATCTTTTTTAGGGACTGGCACAATATTCGCAACCTATGGAGGATAACTCGTCACGCCTAAGAACCCAACATCAAACTGCTTTTGAACCTCTTCCTTGATTTTGATAGCCATGTCAGGTCGAGTTCTCCTCAGTTTCTGCTTCACCGATGGGCAGTCTTCTCTGGGCGGAAACTTGAGCACTACGATATCAGTGTCTAACCCTGGCATATCCTGGTATGACCAGGCAAAAACGTCAATATATTCCTGGAGCATGGAGATCAAACGGTCCTTGACAGGTTCTTGCAACGCAGCCCTGATTTTGACCTCTTTTCTGTCTTTCTCAGTACCCAGGTTTATTACCTTAATGGTTTCCTCATGTGGCTGAATCATCTTCTCCTCTTGCTTGAGCAATCTGGATAGTTCTTCGGGCAGTTCACAATCTTCTTCACCTTCCTCGTCAGCTAGGTAAATCGGATTGTCGAAGTCATACTGAGCCATAGCAAAGTCGTCACTGATGAGACCCGATGAGGTACATCGGCATGAATGATGATTCATGCTAGATTTTAGAAAAAATGGGAGACGTGGAAAACATTGCCATTTATTTTAAAAATAAAAAATGAAATACAACGAACGACATAAATGAATGCAAAAACGTCCATTTTATTAATGATTATGATATTGCATCATGAACAATGAACCCTTACAATGAGTTACTATGCTCCCTGGCAAGGCATAAAGCTTGTATACAATAGAAACATAAAATTATCACTCTTCTGGTTGAGTGACGGAGATGAGCGCTTCAGCCGACCAATTGTTAAGTTGCATCCCTGGGACACATGGCCTTATCCAGTCATCCAGCTCGCAATCACTATCAACAATTTCTTCCTGCACTGCACAGACGTTGCTGTGATCGAACCATCCCGCACTATTGAAGGTAATTGGGCCTTTCCGACCTCTAGCGCTTTGCCCTGGTGTTGACTGACCAAGTTAGTAGCAAACCCCGAACACATCCTTCTTCTTTGGGACCTTAATCATCTTGCCCCAACCCTCATTGGCACCTGATTCTACAACCTTTAGGGCTTGATTGTAGGAGGTTATGGACGGTCCTTTCTTTGTATCCTCTAATAAGGCAGCTGACGATGACACATTTCCAGTCCTGATTGGCTCGAAGGCTTGGAAAGGAGTTTCAACAATCTCTCGATCCATCTCTACGTACTTGAATGAGGCTAAGTGGCTGATGAAGATATCTTCTTCCCCACACACTGTAACGATCTGTATTTCCCAGACAAATTTAAGCTTTTGGTGAAAGGTGGAAGACACTACGCCTGTTGTGTGTATCCAAGGTCTCCCCAACAAAAAACTGTAGGCCAGTTGGATATCCATGACGTAGAACGTAGTATTGAATACCTGTGGTCCCACCTTGATCGACAATTCCACCTCTCCAAATACTGACCTTTTCGATCCGTCGAACGCTCGGACGACCAAATCACTTGGCCTAAGCACAACCCCATCATAATCCAACTTAATCAATTCTTTCTTAGGAAGTACATTCAAGGATGACCCCGTGTCCACAAGCACATGAGAGATCACAGCTCCTTTACATTCCATGGAAATATGCAGGGCTCGATTATGACTGCGTCCCTCAGTTTTCAGGAACATGTCCGTAAATCCCAACCCATGGCTAACATTCACACTTGACACCGCCGTCTCTAGCTGATTTACAGATATGTCTTGTGGTACATATGCATTGTTCAAGATCTTCAATAAAGCCTTCCGGTGCGAGTCTGAACATATCAACAGGGATAAGATTTAAATCTTAGAAGGAGTTTGCTGCAAGTGATCGACAATCTTGTCTCTTCTTGATTATTCTCAGAAATTCTTCTGCCTCCTTGTTTAAGGTGATATCAGGCTCTATTATAGGCACAGGTGCATCACTTATCATAGGCTGCTTGCCTCTGGCCATAGATTGAGCTTCATCATTGTCCTTCAGTGGTAACACATTGTTTCTCAATGTTTCTGGTGCAAATAGTCTACCATTCATAGTGAATCCTCTGACCCAAACATTTTCAACTTGGTGCGGAGATGAACTGGATGTGGCCATGTTTTGTTTCTGTCCTTGGTAGTAAACCTCTCCTCCATAATTCCACGGGATAACTTTATCACTCTGGTATGGAATTGGTCCAGAAGTAGTAATGGTTTCCGGTGCCACCCTTGCTGGTGCTGGAACTTGTGCTGGATTATAGTAAATCGTAACAGTGGATACTTCGTCCTCTTTCACGATCTTGTCAAACTGTATACTTATTTCGTCCATCATCTTTTGTATTCTTGATTTCAACCAATCACAACCATCGTAGGAATTAACACAATCTGAACAGTCTTTTTCACAACCCGGAAATATGTTCTTCTTAGCCAGGCAAGCCTTTACAGCCAACAATGAAGTCTTCAAGGAATTGGCGTCAGATACCAAGTTCAAACATTTACCGCTATCAATAGCTCCTATGGTCCTTCCATGATCATACATGGGGTTCTTTAGCACATTCATGTTTGGAGTGAAATTAATCGCCTTGGAATCTATCAAGTCCTGAATGACATGCTTGAGAGCTTGACAATTCTCCGTGTTATGGCCAGGAGCTCCAAAATGGAACTCGCAGCGGGCGTTAACATCGTAACCTACTGGGAGCTGACCCAACTTTGGAGGCTGAAGGGTTCTCAACTGGATCATCTAAAGTTGGAGGATGTTTTTTAATAATTGGGAGTACGACATCAGAGGCTTCTCGAAATGTCTATCCTTTGGTTTGGGAGGATAGTATTGACGGGGATCCCTTTGTTGTTGGTAGTTTTGCTGAACTTGTTGCTGATTAGCAGGAGCAAAAATAGTGACATGAGCTGCATGATGATAAGCGTTTCAATTCCCCCTCTTCTTCTGAGCATATACGGCCCCGACTTCTCCTTCCTTTTGCTTCACGAAAGGCTTTTAGACCCCGGAGGTCGATGCTCCGCCGCTCTGAATCTTTCCTTATTTCATCCAACTCTCGATTCTCTCGCCCGTCAAGATGATATCGGAAAAACCACTAGAGGAACGACCCTCCAGTCTCTCCATGAAATGCCCCGGGAGGGTATCCGTGAAGAGATCAACCATTTCCCTTTCCAGCAACGGGGGTTAAACTCTGGTTGTAACCTCGCGCCACCTCTGCGCATAGTCTTTGAAACTTTCAGAGTTCGTTTGTGACAAGCTTTGCAATTGAGTCCGGTTGGGAGCCATGTCGATGTTATATTGGTATTTCTTGAGAAAAGCCTCCCCAAGCTCCTTCCAATTACGGACAAAGTTCTTCTCCAGTTTCATGTACCATTCCAATGAGCCCCTAGACAGATTGTCATGGAAATAGTACATCAAAAGCTTCTCATCTTTGGTATGTGCAACAATCTTGCAATAAAAGGCTTGCAAGTAAGTCTTAGGGCAAAAGTTATGTTGTATTTGTCGAAACCTGGAGGTCTGAACATTGGAGGGATGACCACCCCTGAAACCAAGCCCATGTCAGAAACATCGATGCTAAGAGTATCTCTACATTCTAAGGCCCTCACCTTCTCAGTCAGCATTTGGAAGTCTTGATTATTAGCTCCAGTACCAAATCCCATGTCCTCATTGACTAGGGTGAACTGATCTTCCTGATGGTCCTGTACAAGGACAGGAGTAGGGCCACCAGCCTCTGGAGTTGGAGGTCCATCCCCTCTGTTGTTGTTGATCGGATTTCCCTGAGCGTCCAAGGTGATCACCGGAGGATCTGTTTGTGTGGGGGGGGGTTAAGCCTTTGCATAACAGCCCTCATCTCTTGTTTCCCCAGAGCTATACCCTGTATCATTGTCATGAACTCCCCCATCCTGGTGCGAAGTTCGTTCAATTCAGTTTGTACAGTATCCATGATGTGTCTTTGATTACAGTGAGTAACATACCTGTGTGAAGGGATATCGTGCCTGAGAAGACGAGTCTTTGAGGCTCTCGCAATCTTTCCTGAAAACATAGATAAATTAAATAACCCAAATAACTTGCAAAATAAAAATGCAAATGACATGAATGCATGCAATGTTGTGTTCTTTTCATTCTTAAGGTTTTTTACATTCCCGTTCCGGTATTCGAGAATTCAGATAGCCTTTTCAGTTTTTAGGGAAGAAGACCCCGCATGACGTTTAGATAAGATGACATTCGTGGAGAATTGATGCTTAGTACCCCGTGTCAGTGCAAGAGATGAGAACTAAGGATTTAAAGCAAATCAAGCATATCATAAAGTAAGATTTGAAGATAACAATGTCCCCGAAGGGTGCCAATTCATACACCAAGAGTATAGCAAAGTAAAGTAAAGAGGAATCCCATAACAAGACTGTGGGTAATCCAGGTACAAAATTATGAGACTAAACCCTAGGAAGCTCCATTTCTTACAACCTCCATCTAAGACACTTGATGGCCTGGAACAGTTGGGCTATGTCTAGATGGTTCGAATCCTGGATAAGCTTCTGAATAAGAAGACCCCTTAGATTGAAAGAAGCATGTAGTTTGTTGATCTATTGTAGGAACACCTATTCCCTTTATTTGATAGGGCTTGGCTCAGTCTTGACTTTCTTGACACCATCCCGAAGCTTCAGCTCTTCTACCTCCTTCTGGATGTATTCAACTGCTCGCTGACTCATTGCCATCTTCTGAAGGTAGTCTCTTCGTTGCTCATGGGCTTTCTGAAGCAGCTCTCCCTGCTCAGCTAGAGTCTCTTGAAGGCATTTGATCTTCAACTTGTACCCGATCTCTACCTCCTTTTGTTTTCTCATATGTTCCTCCCACTTCTCTTGCCAACGGTTCACAACTTTGTTAGCTTCGTCCAAAGCTTTCTTATCCTTCCGACACTGACTCGCCTTGTGGGTTTCAACCAACATTCTCTTCTTGAAGTAGAGCTCCCGTTCTTCAAAGTCTTGCTGCTTGAGCCTGACTATCTCTTCAACTTGATGAGCTCTCTCCTCTAGATTTTGTTCTGAATCATCAGCTTATGGCTAAATATGTCGACCTCTTGATTTTCAGTTCTAAGCTGTTGGACCAAAGCCTCCAACTTCTGATAATCCTCAAGGGGCACAATAGCAGGAGGTGGAATCGGTGAAGATAAAGGGATTAGGGTTACTTGATCCTTCTCCCTTATCCAGGCTTCGAACTCGGGGAACATCTGATTGTTGCTCTTTCCCAAGCAAGCTATCCATTTCCTTATGATCAATTTCCAGGAGCCTGCTACTTTCCTAACCAACGAAAGATTATCCTTCACCGGGAAGTAGAAAGTCTGGAATAACTCTGATTCTTCGAGAACCTCTTTTAGTGCATATCCCAATTGTCTTCTTAAGAGAATGGGGTTGTAATTGATGCCCTCTGATACTCCTAATAACGACATGTTGAGATAGTTTCCACAACTAGCGATGAAGTTCTTCCCTTTCAGCCTCGAAGTAAACCATCTAATGTCTTTGGCAGACAGTGTACTCAGTTTCTGTGCCCAAGTTGTATTAGGATCAGTGAAAACCTCACTGGTAGATAGGTGTCTCATAAACCATCTGTAGAATAGAGGAACACAACACCTAACAAGACCACCCCATTTTTTCTCGTTCTTGTAATGCACTGAATAATATAGATCACCCAGGAGAGTGGGTACCAGATTCTTCAGCACAAACAAATGAATGACATTCATGTCCACAAATTTATCCATATCAGCAAACAAGACGATCCCATATATGGATAATGCTAGGATAACACACACTGAATCCCATTGTTTTGCCACAACAAGTTCTCCAACTCTTCCAACCAGAAACTCTAGAGAGAAGCCAAATACCCCAGCTTTAGTAGCATTCAGATTATCAGATACCTCCGATGAGCTCAAATAAAGAGCTTTGGCAATGTTAAGATGAGTTGGTCTGGTCATCTCTGAGTTGAAGGGAATCTGATCTTTGAGTGGCACCCCTGAGATCTCAGAATACTCTTCAAGCAGTGCACATAGCTGGAAGTCATGAAAAGTGAAACATCGGAACCGCAAATCGTAGTGATGCAAAAGGGTATGAATGGCACTCTTCTGTGAACTATCCAGATTAACCACCAAATCCAGTATATCACCATATTTCTCCTTAAAGTATCCCAAATGGCTCGGGGTAATAAGGGACACCATCTGGTTGATCATATCCACTTTGGTGTCAAAGAACTTGTAATACACATTCCTCTTTCAGGCGTCTTCCATTTCTGAAGCAGAAGTATGACCGGGAATCGGGAGTAGTATGAACACTGGGAATGAAAAAGAACACAAATGATTAATGATGTCATGATGCTTACGCAAGGCGGGGCATGTGATCAGTGGCGTGTCTGTGATGTGCAAATCAAAATAATCAGGTGTTTGTGCCAAGTCACAATCACAACATCAGCTCTCTGAACAGAAATCCCGGATCTCAGAACCAATGAACCAATGAACCAAAGAACCAGATCACTATACTGAACAATACTAGAAAAGTGGGTATGTTGGAATTTTTAGGGTTCCTGCAAACCTGTGAACCCCTCCCATCTTACGGGTGTTCTACTCGAGTCAACATCATAGACTCTCAAAGCCTAATAGCAATAATACGTTCACCATTTCTGAGAAATGGCTCATGACCAAATCAGGGAATCAGTTAGGCATTATATACTACCCAGGGAGGTCTCATTTGAGTCTGGAAAAAACAAGCATCCCTCATAAGTCCCCAACTTTAAGCACTGAATTGAGAAACAATAGTACATTCAGACCTTGGGATACAGTATTATCGTCATACGAACAATTTTCCTTGACTGGGTTCCTATGAGAGAACCGGACCATCCTATGCGATTTCCCAGTGGGCCCTCAAATGAGAGTGGGTTTGCCAACAAATATGGTCTTCCACTGTCATCACTGGAGAGGGGTGTTTCCACTAAGGTCCTCGAAGATCGGTCACCAGATGCACATAACTATCAAGGTCGTATCCTAAAGTGGGGAAAACCCCCACACAGAATAGTTCCGAGACGGTCGCAATCTGGGTGTGGAACACATCACCACTCATTATGTAACCATGCGAGTGCAATGTATGTCCATGCTAATCCTATGGTGCACTCAAGCCGGGTAGTTGGCTTATCTCACAATAACTCCCACCCACGGTAAAAATGCAAACCAACACAGTCCAGTATATATGATGCATGGAAAATAAATACTGAAAGCGGTAAATAAATGATGTAAAGTAAAAACTGTAAATAAAACAGTAAATAAACACACAACAGCACACAGATAAACACCCAAAGAAACATAAAACAAACATGCGATAGGATTGACTCTCAAGGGAAACCAGAGATTCTGGGTTCGATCCCCAGCAGAGTCGCCAGTTGTCGCTCCCAGGATTTTCATTCTAGTACAAACACGAAAGTGGCGCGGAAAAGGTAGAGTCGCCAACCAGACATTTTTATCCCGAATGAATGGGAAAGGTAATGCGGCACAAACCTAAGAGAAAAGGAAAGGACAAGGTCCTGCGAACCAAAAATCTGGGTTAGGGAGTCAGTTACGACCTGGGAAGGTATTAGCACCCCAGATCGTCTGCCGTACCCGAAGAGATCCACGCTTGTTTGTCTGTTTCAAAGGGCGAGAAATAAGATGCTGCTGAACAAAAGCCCGCTAACTGGAATGGAATAAGAAAGGGAAATGGAAAAGAGAACGAAAAGGGAAATGTAGGGAAAATAAAGAGTGTGCTCGAACGGTCCCTACCCCGCTGCCTATGTACCTCATCGGGAAAATGAGGATCAGAGTCGACGTAGTTCGCCTAACTAAGGCGAAAACTATTTATTTGTGTTTTTATGAGCTAGAACTGCTTATGTCTATGTTCAGGTGTTGCAGGCTCGCCTTGAATGAATGTGTTTACCATCTTGTAAATGAGATAAGTCGTCGCAAGTTCGAGTTGAATGTGAATAAGATGAGAAGAGAATTCCCGCAGGAAAGACGAGTGTTGTTTGTTTACTGTATTTTAAAGAAGTTCTTTCTGATATTGTTGTTTGTGAAAAATTCCTCATACTAAGACTTGTTCATCGTGGTAAATGCCTTACACCTCGCCCCGAAATGGGACGTGTATAAGTAACCCACAACAAAGTCTCATGGCGTATGAGATGATCAACCTTTATTAGGTGTTTTTTACTTTTCTTTGAGATGAGAAAGAAAGCAAAGCGGACCAAAGGTAAAAGTCTAAAGGGAGACTAATAATCCTAAGTGTTGTCATGAAAGGATGAACCTAGGTTAGTGCGATTTTCTAATTCTAATGAGAAAAAGGAAAAGAAAAGGAATTAGAAAGCAACTTACTTCCTAAGGAAGCTAAGTTATTTCTAAAGGGGATTAGCACAAAGTTATACAAATTAAGCATAAAATGCTAACAAACACACTTGGAAAGCGTAAAGAATTTAAAAGGAAAAAGGTTGTGAACTTACCTCCAACTCCCTACAAAACAAAGGTTAGTAGGGTAAACATGATAAAAGGAATGAGGTAACAAGTACCAAACAAATCCTAATACAACTAGGACCTAATCTAGACTCAATCCTAAGTCTAAGGGACCTAAAACTAGGCAAAGCAAAAAATCCAGCAGCTACTACAGTTCCCATAGCACAAACAGCTACCAAATACAATGCAAAATGCAAACAACCTATTACAACTAACAAACAACATGCAAAATAGGTGTAAAAAGTCAAAACAACATGAATGCTGTCATACCCTAATTTTTGACCCTAAGATTTTTTGCATCTCATCTGCATTCCGCATACAAACAAGATCACACAATGGTTTGTCTACCCTTTTCAGTTGCAGGTTTTTGCCTCGCAGGGGATCACCATGCTTTTACTTGCCTTTATTTGTTTATATTTGCTAACTTCTAACCAAAATACCAAAAATATGTTGCAGTTTGCTTCTTCTTCTCTCTGTGTTGCAGGTTTTCAAAGATAAGACAGTGATTTCAATTCAGATACGTTTGTTCAGTTATGATTCGATTCAGATGGACATTTGACCTAATCTTGGTCAAACTATCAGAAGATTGTTTCGACTGCAAGTTATTTGTGCCAGTGGTTTATTCCTCAGACAGTGCGTATTCAAAAGTTCAAGTTGTGTTGTGTGTGAAATTCATCAGATTCTCAAGTTGTGGTTCTTAAGAAGTTTTAGGCCAGATTGTTTTGGTTCAGTGCATCAATGGTTCATCTGTGGACTTATTTTCCTCAGCATGGTTTTGAATAATCAAGGCAATTTTTAGACATTTGGTTATGGCTTAATTTGCAAATACTCAGTGGTTCCATGTTGGCTGTATTCATTTTTACCAATGGCGTGTGCTAGAAAAATCAAGATCTGGTTTCGAGCTAAAAAGTCATCACGTCATATCCATTTATTCACCCGTATTTCATTTTCTATAATCATTTTCATATATCCATTTTTTTTCTTTTTTTATCCAATCACATTATTTAGATATTATCCTTTTTTCTTTGTTCTCTAATCCATTTCAAGATTTATTTCTCAACATTTTTTTTATTACAAAAATTATTACCAAAAAATCTTCTACCATTTCTTAAGCCCATGTTACCATTATTTCAAAAAAAAATATCATAGACCATCATCAAGCCCATTATTCTTGGTTACAACCCATTATCCCAAATATTAAAAAAATATAGAAAATGCCATCAAATGCAAACACGTGACCCCAAATTTACACATTTTTTCAGCAACATTGCCAAGCCATTTTGGCCCATGTCCCCACTTGCCATTATCAAATAGAAAAAAATAAGAAAAGCCACACATGACTTCAATTCCCAGCCGTGACTTTTCACCCATTGCATATACGACTTTTTTTTCCACTCTTCATCAGCTAGCCACTTGTAACAACATTTCAGCCTCCAAGCCGTATAACCAAACACACTTGCACGTGAGCCAAACGCACGCCGTACACCACACGTATCAGCCTTCACAAAACACACTGACTCCCTACATCATACATGCCCTGCTCATGTCCTTCAAAACGCAAATGGGACTAACACGAAACACACAGATGAAGCTCAAAACATGTTGAATTAGTGACATTCAAAACGCAGCCTAACATCACATAAAACACAACTATCAGTGAAAGAAAATCCAGGATGAACACGCGAAATTGGTGACCTCCAAAACGTCATCAAATTTTCGAAACGGCAGCAAAAAATGAAATTAAAATATCAGCTTACAAATTCATTTCAAAACCTCACCAATTCCTCTATTTAAACAACTCTTCCCCCTCTCAATTGCTAAGCTTGAAAAGCCCTCCAAAATTCTGCAAAAAATCATATGAAAGCTTCACTTTCCTTCAATCCAAATCACCCTAAATCAAATACTCCATTAATTTCCCCAAATTCATTGATAACAATATAAACATCAAATACTCCATCAATACTTCAACCTTACAAACCTGTAAATCGCAACTCATATTCATCCCTTCATCAACAACAACAACAATCAGAGAGAGAGTTCTTAGATTGAGAATGAATCGTTGAGAGAAGAGGAAGACGACACAGTTAAGCTTGTGGAGTCTACGACGCATTTGATATTGGTGATGAATGAATAGTAGCGGTGAGATTTTGTTGTGAAGGTGATGAGAAGAAATTTCCGCTACCTTGTGTATTCAGAGAAGAAGAAGACACGTCCTTATGCATATCTTTTATTTTTATAATTTTTTATTTTATTTTTGATTTACTGAAATTGTTTTGGGCTTCTGCATTATGGACCATTACATTTGCTATCCACCACTCCATATCCAGCGCCACCTCCTCCCTATTCTGATCTTTTTTTTTTATGTTAACCTTCTTTTAAAATAAATATTTTCTAATATTTGTTCTATTGTGATTTTCTTCAAAATAATTTTTAATTTTCTTCTAAAAATATTTTCATAAAAGAACTCTTTGAAAAGATCTAAGAATATTTTAAGTATTTTTTCCTTTGAATTTCTTTTATAATTTTCTTTATTGATTTTTGAGTGGATCACAAATGATAGATTCACTTTCTTTCATATCCTTTTCTTTTGGTCGATGAGATCTTCGATTCATAGATTATTGATTTTCGAATATGCTTAATCTTCATTATTTCAAATCTATGGATGAATGATCATTTAGATCATTCTCCATACTTTGGGATCGTGATAGGTTGCATTTGATAAATCAATGTGAAATCTCGATTAAGATTAGACTGTTACCTTTTTTTTCTTTTCGTGCGACATGTTTTCGGAGAATGATTCATCATATCATTTCTATAACATGTATTAGCACAAATATTTTCCACCTTAATTGGTGGTGGCCGGCCTCATTTGTAGGGTAATTACTTCGAAAATTACTCGGCGATTGCTTAACATAGACCTAAACTTGTCCCGAATTCGGAATAAGATCCAATTGGATCCATTTGCCTCTCTATTTTGGTTGTGTTTGATTAAGTTCATCATGTAACACGGTGGGAGAACTGACTTTAGTTATGTTGCGGATAGCAAGAGTCGCCACCGACTTTTATTTTATCCAAAGGAAAGGCATAAAAGAACAGGAAATACCTTTTAAAATATTTTTTTGGGTCCGGGGGTAGGTTATGTAAAGGGAAGGTGTTAGCACCCTTTACATCCATGGTTATCCATGGGCTCTTAGTTACTTAGCTCACTTTAAAATGTTTTTGAAAATGTGAAGTGTGTGAATAGAAATTTTCATAAGAGTTTGATAATGATCCATGTACGGATGCGTAAAAAACTTGTGTTTGAAAATTGTTTGAAATTTGTGAAGTGTTTGAAAATTTTTTAAATAATGAGCAAGTAACTATGAGGAACCTACCCTAAAGTTTAAGTCTTTCTGTTCTTGAATCCTTTAAATGGTAAGACTATCCCTATTATTAAGGAATAGGTAGTCATTACCTTGGATGTGAGGGACAAGTAAGGGTCATCTGTTAATGTAGGCAACTGTGGGGTGTATAAGCAATTTTGGAGGGACTGTCATCATTATTCGAAAGGGACAAGATCATTACGAAGGCAACATTCGAAAAGGGACTTGATATTTTATGGTTAAGGGACTAGATGACTTTATTTTTGAGGGACTTTTGCTTTGTACACCCCACTTGACCTCTTGATTAGGCAACAATGAAAGGTAACCCTAGAATGTGAGATGGCGATCAAAGATCGACTTACGTGTGTGAGTGTACAGTTTTAAATATTTATCTTTTAATTGAGTGATCTAAATTAATTTTAAATAAACATACATGTTACACTCCCTATTTACTAACCATGGCGTAAAATAAATAATTTAAACATTATAAAATATTACATCCAAGAGCAATTACAATAATAATAATAAAAGCAATTTAAATAAATAAGCAAAAATATTAATAAGCAAAATAAATAAGCAATTATAATTGGGTTAGTAGAACATAATAAAAATAATACTAAATTAAATGGGGTTAGTAATAATCTAATAACAATAATAATGAAATAAGCAAAAATATTATAATAAACAAAATTTTTAAAGGTTAATAAGAAAATATGAACAATTATATTAATTATTATAAAATTTGAAATTATAAAAAATTAAATCAATTATGAACATATTATGAAAAATAAATTATAATTATAAAAATTAAATTAGCAATTTTTACATATTTTTAAACATATAATAAAATTATTTACATGCAAAAATTAACTTCTAAACAATTAGAGAATATTTTCATATTATATAAAAAATAAATTAAGCATTTTAATTTTTATGTACAAAAATTTAAATTATAAGCAATTTATGCATTTAATAAGAATTGGATTAAATATAAATAATAATATTAAACAAAAAATAGAAGAAAAAGAAATTAGGGTTTTAAAAATTATTATGGTTAATTAGGGTTTTAAAAAGAATTAGGATTTTATATACAAAAATTTTAAATACTAAATATTAATTCAATTACATAAATAAATTATATATGTACATATTAATAAAAAAACAATTTGTTTTTAGAAAATATTATTAGGATTAAACTAAGGTTATAATCTTAATTAATTAAAATTAATAACAATCAAAACAAAAAGAGAAAAAAACTTACTTGGCTGGGATTTGAACCCAGCACAGCTTGCTTGCATGCACTCAAACCAGCAACATCCACCACCAGGCTACCAGCGCGCGGGTGACAAGGAAAGGAGAGGAATTTGTTTTATGCCTTAAACCTGAAAATCAGAAAAAAAGAAGGAAAAAGCAAAAGGCCTGGGGGGGGGGGGAATCGAACCCAGGACCTTCAAGCAATTACACAAACACATTACCATTCCAGCTGGGAGAGCGCACCTGTTGATATAACCACTTTAATTCATAATATATTAAGGCTGCAATTAAAATGGAAAAATAATAAAAACTGGTTGGAGCCAGGATTCGAACACCAGCCCTCCCACAATACGCGCGTCTGCTTTACCACTAGGACAAGCACTAGCTTGTGAAATACAAACAGAAATAATTCATAATATTTTAAACAAACTTTTGAATTATAAAACACGCGCGCAAAAGATCATCTTCTTCCTTAGGCCCTGCAACTTTTGCTGCGAATTTCCCTACAACATTTCCTGCGAAATTTAAATTGCAGCAAACCCTATAAAACTCAAACATCAACAAAACAGTAAAGTTTCACAAAATTGAAACCATCATTGAATTCCAGACATCATTTGCAATCATCCTATGTCCTTAGAAATTATTTATATTGGCTCAATCGTTGAACCCTAATTTGGCCGAAGAAACCCTAATAATGGTGTCTAAGCATTCGTGCATCCAAACTCCAATTCACCTGCCCAGAAATCATCCTTATGCAATAACAAACCAGATTATAGGCACAAAAACAGTTTATAATGAACAAATTAATGAAATCGAAAAATGAAGAAAACAAGAACAATGTTCATTCGATTTATGCAATTCATGAGGTTTTTGATGCAAATAATGATTGGTAATGATTCAGTGATGTCCAGGGATCACTCTTATGTCCTTCAAATACCTTCAAAGGCCTTGTAGAAGGGAAACCGAATTTGAGTTTTTGAGAGGTTTTTGAAATTGTGAAACTTACACTTTTGAGCTGGAATTCGTGGCTTTGTGTTAGGGTTGTGTAATGTACTTATAGAGTGATCAATTAGGTCAGAAAAACTTGATACTTGTGTGAGAAGTTTGATCTAAAAAGATTCAAAAAGATAGGCTTTTAAAAATCAAATATTTTTGCATAAACACTTGCTATTTTAGGCCAATCATCATGATCTTCTTACCACTTTAATTCCAATCATATTTATGAATTTCTAGAAGCTTAATCTTTTTTAAATCTTAGACTTTTATATTTTATTTTAATTTAAAATGATTTTTAATGAATTAAATCAAAATAAATAAAAATAAAATGATAAAAAATCTGATTTTTGTTGAATTGGGTCGTGCATGAGGTTATAGTATGGATTGGGTCATCATATGGCAAGCCCATTTAGAAAAAATTGGTTTTAGACCTCCATAAACCAACCAAATATTTCCCAACTTTGCAAGGGCACATCTCCTTCAATTTTAATGCTATGAGGGTGTTCTTGGACATTTTGGAAAGATTGAAGAGTCCTTTAACCAACCCCACTGGTTTCATGTCCATATCATTTACCATTATCAAGTTATGCTCTTTTGAAGTTGTTGACTTTTTGTTGACTTTCAAAAGGACCTATAATGCCTTAGCTCATACCTTCCAAATGAAGCATTTTTGGGCTTGGCTTGTGAGACACAAAGTTGTAGAGAATTAAATTTCCTTCAAAATGAGATTTGGATGGAAACTTGGTGATGAAGCATGTGAAAGTTATGGCTGGTCAAAGTTCAGTTGACTTTTACTGAGGAAACCCTAATTTAGAAACCCCTGATTCTTGATGATCTGAAACCTCCTTGATGAATCATGATCAACCCTTGATCAAATGATGAATTTTACTTCATATACTTGATGTTGGCAAAAAAATCATGAAGTTTGACTTTGGTTTGACCACAGTTGACCTCAGTTTGACTTTTTAACTGCTTTGACTGATTTTGACCTATCTGATCATCTGACTGAGCAAACCTTTGAGAAAAGTATTGAAACTTGTCATGGGGATTCTTACACACATATAAGATGTTATGAAGCTCTCTTGAAGTCTTGGAAATCCATTTAGCCTGATTAAAGTCAAAACCCTAGTATGGGATGCACTGCTTAGGGGATGCATTGTCTGAGGGAATTGTCAACTCTTTTGACCAATTGTGAACTTTGTGAACCATCATAAGATGTCTTGTGAACCTTGTGAACCTCATGGAAGGTTTTTTGAACCTTGTGAACCTCATAAAGCATCTTGTAGACTTCATGAACCTCATGAAAGGTCTTGTAAGCATTGAGAATCTTGTGAACCTTGTGAACCTCATAAAGTGACTTGTAGACTCCATGAACCTCATGAAAGGTCTTGTAAGTATTGTGAATCTTGTGAACCTTCTTAGCACACAAAGTCTTGTATTGTGAGGGCAAATTTTGGGGTGCAACAGCTGCCCCTGTTCAATTTTCTGAAACCTGAGGGGTTAGATTGGTATATTTGCCAGTCGTGACCTGGAAGGTTGAAGGGGATTGAACACAAAAGCCCAAAAATTTGCACTCACCAGTGCGTAGAGTAGTATTGATGATTGGTTGTATATGCTTGAGTGGGCTTAAAGATGCCACTTGGAGAGGAGTGTTTCAGATACATTTCTTGGAGGATAAAGCAGTCCAAAATATGAAGGTAAAATGATAGCTTTCAGGAAGATAAACAACGTCCCGAGATAGTAATATGCTTTCAGGAGGATACAACAGTCCTGAGGTAATAGTGCTTTCAGGAGGATAAAGCAGTCCTGAGGTAATAATATGCTTTCAGAAAGATAAACAACGTTCTGAGGTAATAATATGCTTTCAGGAGGATAACAACGTCCTGAGGAAGTGGTAACCTTTGGGAAGATAACAACGGCCCAAGGTAATAATATGCTTTCAGAAAGATGAACAACGTTCTGAGGAAGTGGTAACCTTTGGGAAGATAACAACGGCCCAAGGTAATAATATGCTTTCAGAAAGATGAACAACGTTCTGAGGTATAAGAAGCTTTCAGGAGGATAAAGGAGTCCTGAGGGAATGATATGCTTTCAGGAGGATAACAACGTCCTGAGGTATAGGAAGCTTTCAGGAGGATAAAGCAGTCCTGAGGGAATGATAACTTTCAGGAGGATAAAGCAGTCCTGATAGTCACAAGTTGTTGATGAAGTCTGTCTGCTGGAGAATTAACCTGAAAACAAGGTAGCATTCTATATGGTAATATTAGTTTATGCATTATGTATGCATGCACTTAAGTGATGTATTATGTATATGATGCTGCCTGAAGCGTCTGGATATCTTCGTATAACAACTGCTGGCCAGGGAAAATAAATCCCGATTCGTTGTTGAAGAATATGAGGAACTCATTCCCGTCTTGTTTGATAATATATTATACATAACCTTCCGTCTGCTGGGGATAGCAAGGTGTACATAACCTCCCGTTTTCGTTTGATAGTAGGGTATATATAACCTTCCGTCTTCGTTCGTCGTACTCCTATTGGAAATTAAATTCCCGAATATCCGTATGAGGATAAAAGAGATGGATATAAATTCCAGGGGAGATGTGACTTTATGAAGATGGATTTGCCCTACTGAGGGTTTGTAGCTGTTTTGTAGATATGAACCGGTGAAGCTTCGTTGAAATCCTTCCCTCGTTCGTCCTTAGTAAATACTATTACTGCATTTTCATGCATTTCTGGTAAACATCAATCATATTAAGCATACATGCATTTCTGGTAAACATCAATCATATTCAAAAGCATACATACATTCAAACACAACCAATGGACGTTTCGCTTATGTAAATAGGGTAAAAGTAAATCAGGATTCAAAAATGGAATTTTATTTATATCAAAGAATGACCCATACATGGGTAAGTTTGTACAAGGAGACATAAACCCTAGTAAGAGGATTTTGTCATAAAATTTTACAAAACAAGGAGAATCAGCTATGTGGGAAATAATCCTATTGAGTTTCAATTCTACTATTGCCATTATCTTCAAGTATCTCATCTTCTGCTGTTGAGACGGAAATGATTGGATTGAGCTTTATCTGTTCAAACTTGAGTAAGTAGCACAACTGGTTGCAGTTTTATGGGTGATCCAAACGAGACATAGTCATACGCTTTAATCCCTAACTTTTGCCTGGATTGCCCTTTCAGGTTTTCAATCCACCGGGATACCCTTTTTTGCCCAAGCTGCCTTTTTCAGGTTTTCAACTTGCCGGGTGTACATCTTTTTATATATATATCCCTAATTTTTGCCCAAACCCTTTTGGTTTGCCGGGATGCCCTTATTTTGCCTAGGCCTGTCAACCTAGCGGGTCTCTTTTCATGCGTAGTATTTTTTAACTATGTCTGCGTTTACAGGTTGTGGGAAGTCTTCACCATCCATAGTAGTAAGTATCATGGCACCTCCTGAAAATACTGTTTTGACCACAAATGGTCCTTCATATGTTGGAGTCCACTTGCCTCTAGGATCACCCTGTGGTAATATGATACGCTTGATTACCAAGTCACCATCCTGATATACCTTTGGCTTAACCTTCTTATTAAAAGCTTTGATCATCCGTTTCTGGTACATCTGGCCATGATAAACTGCTGCCAATCTCTTCTCATCAATCAAATTTATCTGGTCAAGTCGAGTCTGAATCCATTCATCTTCATCCAAGTTTGCATCCTTCATAATTCTTAAGGAGGGAATCTGAACTTCAATGGGAAGAACTGCTTCCATACCATAGACTAAGGAGAATGGGGTTGCCCCTGTTGAAGTACGTATGGTGGTACGATAACCATGAAGAGAAAATGGTAACATCTCATGCCAATCCTTGTAAGTAACAGTCATCTTTTGTATAATCTTCTTAATGTTTTTATTAGCAGCTTCAACTGCTCCATTCATCTTCGGACGATACGGAGAAGAGTTGTGATGCTTAATCTTGAACTGCGTGCAGAGATCAGTAATCATAGTGTTGTTCAGATTAGAGCCATTGTCAGTAATAATCCTTTCGGGGATGCCATACCTACATATGAGATTATTCTTAATGAATCGAGCCACAACATTCTTAGTAACAGATGCAAATGAAGCTGCCTCTACCCACTTAGTAAAGTAATCAATAGCAACCAGGATGAAACGATGCCCATTAGAAGCAGTAGGCTTGATCTCACCAATCATATCAATGCCCCACATGGCAAAAGGCCAAGGAGCAGTCAACACATTCAAGGGTGATGGAGGTATATGTACTTTATCAGCATAAATTTGACACTTGCGACAAGTTCTGGAGTATTGATAGTAATCAGCTTCCATGGTAGACCAATAGTAACCTGCTCTCAATATCTTCTTTGCCATAGTATGACCACTAGAATGAGTGCCAAAGGTCCCATCATGCATATCTTCCATAATCTCAGTTGCTTCTTTCTTATCCACACAACGAAGCATAGTTGAATCATGATTGCGCTTGTACAAAATCCCATTACTCAAAAAGAACTTAGCAGAAAACCTTCTCAGAAACTTCCTATCTTTGACAGATGCCCCTTCAGGGAACTCCTGAGCTTCAAGATATCTTTTTACTTCATAGAACCAAGGCTTCTCCTCTGCCCCTTCTGTGTCAATCTCATTGCAGTATGCAGGCTTCTCAAATCTATCAATAGTAATCTTGGGAGCCTCATCATCCCAGCTAATCTCAAACATGGATGCCATGGTGGCTAAGGCATCTGCCAACTGATTCTCTCTCCGTGGAATATGTCCAAAGGTAATCTCTTTGAAATGTGGGATCAAAGACAACACATGCTCTCTGTAAGGAATGAGATTATCATGCTTGGTATCCCAATCTCCTTTAATCTGACTTACTACCAGGGCTGAATCTCCATACACATCAAGGAACCGAATCTTCATATCAATAGCAGCTTTAATACCCAGGATACATGCCTCATACTCAGCCATGTTATTGGTACAATAGAAACAAAGTCTGGCAGTAATCGGGGTATGACAACCTTCAGGGGAACTAATCACAACACCAACACCATTACCAAGTGTATTGGATGCACCATCAAAAACCATAGTCCATCGGGATCCTTGTTCAGGTCCGTCATATTGTCCAGGTTCTTTGGTAATAATCATAATGTCTTCATCAGGGAACTCAAAACTCATTGACTGGTAATCATCCACTGCTTGATGAGCCAAATGATCAGCAACAACACTTCCTTTGATGGCCTTCTAAGTAGTATACTGTATATCATATTCTGTCAAGATCATTTGCCATCTTGCAATTCTTCCGGAGAGAGCAGGTTTCTTAAATATGTACTTGATTGGATCCATCTTCGAAATCAACAAGGTAGTATGGGTCAACATATACTGTCTTAGTCGGTGAGCAGCCCATGCCAAAGCGCAGCAAGTTTTCTCGAGCAGTGAGTATCTTGTTTCACAGTCGGTAAACTTTTTGCTAAGGTAGTATATTGCCTGCTCTTTTCTACCAGACTCGTCATGTTGCCCCAAGACACACCCCATTGAGTTGTCTAACACTGTTAAGTACATAATCAAGGGTCTTCCATCAACTGGTGGCATCAAAATTGGTGGTTCCAGCAGATATCTCTTGATTTCATCAAAGGCAGTTTGGCACTCATCATTCCATTCCATCACCTGGTCTTTCTTCAACAACTTGAAGATTGGCTCACAGATGGCAGTTAATTGGGAAATAAATCTTGCAATGTAATTCAATCGTCCCAAGAAACCTCTAACCTCCTTCTCAGTACGGGGAGCTGGCATCTCTCGTATAGCTTTCACTTTTGCAGGATCCACTTCAATACCTTTTCCACTGACTATGAAACCCAAGAGTTTACCAGACCTAACTCCAAAAGTACACTTGTTTGGGTTCAATCTCAACTTGTATTTCTTCAACCTCTCAAACAGTTTATGCAAATGATCAAGATGTTGTTCTTCATTCTGGGATTTGGCTATCATATCATCCACATATACCTCTATCTCATGATGAATCATATCATGAAACAAAGCCACCATAGCACGCTGATATGTTGCCCCTGCATTCTTCAAACCAAATGGCATCACCTTATAGCAAAAGGTGCCCCACTGTGTAACAAATGTTGTCTTCTCCATATCTTCAGGTGCCATCTTGATCTGATTGTAACCAGAGAAACCATCCATAAAAGAGAATACCTTATGCTGAGCAGTGTTGTCTACCAGAACATCAATATGAGGAAGTGGAAAGTCATCTTTGGGGCTGGCCTTGTTCAAATCCCTGTAGTCTACACACATACGTACCTTACCATATTTCTTAGGAACTGGTACCACATTTGCAACCCACTGAGGATAAGAAGTCACCGCTAAGAACCCTGCATCAAACTGTTTCATTACCTCTGCTTTGATCTTCTCTGACATTTCAGGACGCATACGACGAACCTTCTGCTTCTTTGGACGACAATCTTCTTTTACTGGTAAATAGTGAACCACAATGTCTGTATCTAACCCTGGCATATCTTCATAGGATCAAGCAAAGATCTCCACATAGTCACGTAACATCTGAATCAACCTGCTCTTGACACTATCCTCTAATTCAGCCCCTATCTTGACCTCTTTCCTGTTTTCTTCAGTTCCCAGATTCACAACTTCGACTGGCTCTTCATGTGGCTGTATAGCTTTCTCTTCTTGTTATAACAACCTAGCAAGCTATACAGGTACTTCACAATCGTCCTCATTTCCATCTTCAGTTTGATAGATCGGATTCTCGAAATTATAATTGGCAATAGTAGAACTGTTATCAACAGGATCCAGAGTGGATGAGGATCTGCATTTTAGTGATATGGGTGTGTGTAAGTGTTGCACCCCAAAATTTGCCCTCACAATACAAGACTTTGTGTTCTAAGAAGGTTCACAAGATTCACAAGCTTCTCAACATTTACAAAACCTTTCATGAGGTTCATAAAGTCCACAAGCTACTTTATGAAGGTTCACAAGGTTCACAAGTCCCACAATGCTTTCAAGACCTTGCATGAGGTTCATGAAGTCTACAAGTTACTTCTTGAAGGTTCACAAGGTTCACAAGTTTCTCAATGCTTGTATAACCTTTCATGAGGTTCATGAAGTCTACAAGATACTTCTTGAAGGTTCACAAGATTCACAAGCTTCTCAACATTTACAAAACCTTTCATGAGGTTCATGAAGTACAAAGCCACTTCATGAGGTTCACAAGGTTCACAAGCTTCACAATACTTCCCATGAGGTTCACAAGACAATTTATGAAGATTCACAAGGTTCACAAAGTTCACAATTGGTCAAAGAAGTTGACAATTCCTTCAGACAATGCACCTCCTAAGCAGTGTATCCAAAACTAGAGTTTTGACTTTAATCAGGCTAAATGGACTTCCAAGACTTCAAGTGAGCTTCATAACATCTTATATGTGTTTAAGAACCCCCATGACAAGTTTCAAGACTTTTCTCAAAGGTTTGCTCAGTCAGATGATCAGATAAGTCAAAATCAGTCAATGCAGTTAAAAAGTCAAACTGAGGTCAACTGTGGTCAAACCAAAGTCAAACTTCATGATTTTTTGCCAACATCAAGTATATGAAGTAAAATTCATCATTTGATCAAGGGTTGATCATGATTCATCAAGGAGATTCCAGATCATCAATAATCAGGAGTTTCTAAATTAGGGTTTCTTCAGTAAAGTCAACTGAACTTTGACCAGGCATAACTTTCACATACTTCATCACCAAGTCTCCATCCAAAGCTCATTTTGAAGGAAATTGAATTCTCTACAACTTTGATGTTGGAAGTTAAGCCTGAAAATGCTTCATTTGAAAGATATGATCTAAGACATTATAGGTCATTTCAAAAGTCAACAAAAAGTCAACAACTTCAAAAGGGCATAACTTGAGATTGGTAAATGATATGGACCTGAAACCAATGGGGTTGTTTAGAGGACTCTTCAAGCTTTCCAAAAAGTCCAAGAACACCCTCATACCCTTAAAATTGAGGGAGATGTGCCTTTGCAAAGTTAAGAAATTTTGTGATG
The DNA here is from genome assembly GCA_963966055.1 of Lathyrus aphaca. Lineage (NCBI taxonomy): Eukaryota > Viridiplantae > Streptophyta > Magnoliopsida > Fabales > Fabaceae > Lathyrus > Lathyrus aphaca. Next base: position 98,607,382 of record OZ014521.1, read on the forward strand.
GTTTATGTTGAAAAGGGAGGTTCAAAATCATTTCTTTTCAAATGGGCCATTCAATTAGTGACCCAATCCACTTCATAATGCCATGCACGAAATTTTCATGATATTTTCATATTTTTTATTTTATTTTATTAATTTATTATGATTTATTACATTTTAAATCATTTTAAATTTAAAAAAAATATTAAATATGAAAAGATATTTTTGTGATTGGATCTAAAAAATCATAAAGTGTGATTGGAGTCAAAGGAGAAGGAAATCATATGAATCATCCCAAGATAGCAAGGTTTTATGATCAAATATTTGACTTTTACAACTTAATCTTTGTCAATCTTTTTGGATCAATTTTTCACATAGCCCATCAATATTTCTGACCTAAATTCATCACACATATATACTTAACACAAACCTAATGTTAAAACACGGATTTGCAGCAGCCAAAAGGTAAGACCAAAGTTCAAAACTTCAAGCAAAAAGTGTGATTCGGATTTTGAAATCCAGGACTCTAGAAGGTAAACTAAGAACACAGAGAGTTTCCTTGATCATCACTGAAGCTAAACCAATACTCATTCGCATCCAGAACTCTCCCATTAGCATAATCCGAATCCAATTGTTCATGATATTTCAATTTTTCGATTCTAATCTTTCATGCGTTATTAATGAATTTTATTTGAGTTTTTGTGTTTGGGAGGTTCCAAGGATCGATTCTGGACAAGAAACGTGAAGTTTCATGACCTAAGGGACAAACGGCCATAGTTAGGGTTTAGGGTTCAAAAATGGGGTTATTCGATTCATGTATTATAAATGTATTTTCTGGACATGGTTGAATTGTGCAGGTTGTAAGGAGCTCAAAGGTGTCATTAATTTGATAAATGGATGTTATTTGATGATAGTTTGAAAAAACACAGGATATATGCGTAAGAAAAATCGCAGGTATTTTTGCAGCAAATTTCGCAGCAAAGTCCAATGATCAGAGGTTGAAGACGAAGTGTGTTGGCGCGTGAATTTTTAAATTCAAAAATATTATATTATATTTTATGTAATGATATTGGTTTTATGTCACAGCTTGTCATGCAGCTCAGTTGGTGTGTGTATATGCGTGAGGAACAAAAGGGGAGGGGATCGAATCCTGCCTCCAGCATATTTTTTGGACATTTTCCCAATTAAACTGCATTCTTCATATATTATTCTTTGTGGTTGTTGGATTAGCAGGTAGGCTCTCCCAGCCAGGCGGTAAGACGCGCGTATGCACATCCATAAGGTCCTGGGTACGAAACCACCCCAGGCCTTTTGTTCTTTTTATTTTTTTTTCCAGAATTTGCAAAATCAAGGCACAAAACGAATTGGCTTCCTTCCTCTTTCACCTACGCCTGAATGGCCCAGTGGCCTTGTTATTGCTTGTGAACCAAGAGGTCTTGGGATCAAATCCCATCAGGTTCCTTTCCTCTTTTTCTTTGTTTTCTTTTATTTTCTATTTTAATTAAATTAATTTAAAATAATTAATATTATGAAATATGTATATATATTATCTAATATAATTAAATCTTAAATAGATTTCTAGGAAAAATATAAACTCTTGTTTTTTCATTTAAAAATTTTATTTATAGTTTATAGTAATTAAGATAATTTTCCATGATTATTGAAAAAATAAAATTTTGTATACAAACCCTAAAAAATATAAACCCTAACTTTCTAAATCCTAATATATTTCTCTAAATAAAATTTAAATCTTTTTTATTATTAATTCCTAATATAGTCATAATTTTTCTCATAAAGTTTTGTATTTGTAATTTAAATTAATTTTCTTTTAAATATTTAGAAATAGTTTAATTATATTTTTGTATATAGTTAAAATTAATTTATAAACATAATAACTAATAGAAATTAAATTTTAACATGATATTTGAAAGTTTATCTTTTTCTTATAATATGTATATAAATTCATAATAATTAAAATTTTTTGTAATTATAATAATTTAAATATTATATGAATATAAAAATTATCTAATTATGTATGTTAATTATTTTTTTTATATTGTTAATTTCTATTAATTAATTGTTGTTTATTATAATTTCTTTAATTTGTTAATTAATTTTTATTACTAACCATGTTATTATCTATTTTTATGTTTATAATCTCATTTAGTCTAATTATTATTATTATTATTTTACTAACCAAATTATTTTGCTTTATTAATTTCATATTATTACTTATTATTATTTACTAACCCCTTATATTTATTATTTCTTGTTTATTTATTCTGTTTAAAATTTTGCTTATTATTTTAATTTCTTGTAATTGTTTCCTGGATGTAATTATTTAATTATTATTGTTATTATGGTTAGTAATTAGGGAGTGTAAACAATATGTTTGTTATTTAACATAAATTTAGAAAATTTTTAATTAAAGATAATTAATTTAAACACTTCACACACGTAAGTCGATTTTAATCGCCGTCTCACTTCCTTAGGGATACCCCTCCAGTTGCCTACGAATAATGGTTAAGTGGGGTGTAGAAAGCAATGTCCCTCGAATAAAAATCATCAAAGTCCCTTTATGGTTGCCTATACGAATCGAGTCCCTTCGGAAAAATGATGATAGTCCCTTACAAATGCTTATTACACCCCACCATTGCCTTCAAAATTAACTTGTCCCTCATATGTCCCTTAAACATCCAAAGTAAGGACTACCTACTCCATTATAGTAGGGATAGTCTTACTAAGGAAAGAATAAAAAGCAAGAAAGACCTTTAAACATTAGGGTAAGTTACTTTTAAGTACTTAAGCTCATTTCAAAACTTTCTCCACACTTAAACAATTTTCAAACAAATTTTCAAACATGTTTTTAACACATCCTTACATGGATTATTTATTAACTATTCTGAAAATTTTCTTATTCACACACTACACTTTCAAAACAATTCAAAAGTGAGCTTAAGTACCTAAGAGCCCATGGATAACCATGGATGAAAAGGGTGCTAACACCTTCCCTTTTCATAACCTACCCCCCGGACCCAAAATAATTCTCTAAGGTCTTTCCTGTTCTTTTATAACCTTTCCTTATGGATAAAATAAAAGTCGGTGGCGACTCTTGCTATCCGCAACATTGTTTAAAGTCAGTTCACCGGGTTACAGAACTGGCGACTCTGCTGGGGATTTAAATTTAAGAGGGGTACCCTTAGGAATTAAGATCACTTTAATATTGTTTGATTTGTTTGCTTTATTATTATATTGTTGGGGTGCTCTTATGTGTGAAAGGTCCTAACCCGGATCTAGTGTACCTTAGGTAAATGGCAATAGACCAAGGAAACTGTACGACGTATATCGATATGGTTGATCTGGTGGCCATAGTTAGTGCGACTTCTTGGTTGGTGCTTATGTTCCTTAAGTTAAGTTGAGGATAATATGAGGCTGCCATATGTTGTCAATGCACTAACTAACTTTTAGAACCCTAGTTAACTCATCTTGGCCTTTAGAAAGTAGTGAGGTAACCGGCTTTGGTGCAGACTGAAGTTGGTTGACACTCGATACTACGCTCATTGAGATCTTAAACTTGGAGGGTTTTGGTTGGCAAGTAAGTTGCCTTCTGATCAACCACCCTTGTGAAGGATCAATGATATTGAGATCCCTTAGAACCCGGTTACTTTTGTAGGACAGGATGAACCAACTAACTTCAGGGGAGGGTACTTACCTTTGAACCTCATGCAAGCCTTTAAACCTAGGGCTATGGTGTGACTTGTTTGTGTGTGCCACATGTTTGTGATTGAGCATAACATCATGACATCATCATGCATCATGAGCATATCATTTTCCCTAACCATTTCAAGGACCAAGGGATTTATCTTTGTTCTTTGTTGCAGGTCATGGCTTCTGCTCGTAGAAACACCATCAGGATCAACTTTGTAGGGATACCTCCCAAGCTTAAAGAGTTGGTTTCTCAAGTGTCTGATCATTCCCAGTTCAACAAAAGACATGGTCACCTATTGGACCTAGTCACTTCAGGGTTCAGTGAAGACATGATGAGTGTCCTGTTTCAGTTCTTTGACCCTAAGCACCATTGCTTTACATTCCCTGACTATCAGCTGGTTCCAACTATGGAGGAGTTCTCTAAACTTCTGGGTATACCTGTTCTTGATCAGAGACCCTTCACAGGTTTGGAGAAGGAGCTTAAACCAGAGGTTATTGCTGCAGCCCTACATCTGAAGAAGTCTGACATTGTGCTAGAAACGAGAAGCGGAGTTAAGGGTATTCTTGCTAAGGTATTAATGGATAAAGCTCAAATGTTCTTGAAGGCCATGAGCTATGATGCTTTTGAGGAGATCTTAGCCCTGCTGATATATGGTTTAGTATTGTTCCCCAATCCAGATCAGTTCATAGATGTTCATGCCATCAACATTTTCCTGAGTCACAATCCAGTGCCTACATTGCTTGGAGACATCCTGCATTCTCTTCACACCCGTACTACAAGGGCAAGGGGAACTTTGATGTGCTGCATACCTTTACTATCCAGGTGGTTTATTTCTCACCTGCCTCGCTCAGTAATGAAGAATGAGCAAGGGTTCAGATGGTCCAAGAGGATTATGTCACTATCTCACTCAGACATCCACTGGTGCTCCAGATCTATGGAGAATGTCACCATCATTGACCGTTGTGGGGAGTTTCCTAATGTGCCACTTCTAGGCATAAGAGGAGGCATCACCTACAACCCCTCTCTAGCTTTACGACAGTTTGGTTACGCTCGGAGCGATGGTCCACATGACATGTTGATTCAAGGTATTGTGTTTGACTAGGACAACGATCTTCAGGGTTACCGTCAGAGATTCATACGAGCTTGGGGAAAGGTAAACAGGATTGACAGCAAGACACTGGAGCCTAAGTACACTATTCCTATGGAGGCTTATCTCAGATGGGTACGATCTCGTGCTCAGACACTTATGATGCCATATCCTGCCGTCCTACCAGTTACCATGGAACGTGCTGCTGAAGGAGACACTGCTTATACCATCCTTCACCCAGACATGCCTACTGATATGAAAGACTTGCAGAGGTCATGGATCCAACTGAAGGAGCAAAGGGATACTTTCGAGGCTCATTACAAAGCAAGCCAAGCAAGAATCCTAGAGCTAACAAAGCTACTTCACGAGGAACGAAACCTCAACTCATACCTCAACACAAAGAGGAAACGTCCATGGGAGACTTAAAACCCCATCTTTTGTACTTATTTCACTTTCATTTTTTGTAAGCCTAAAAGGCAAAACAAGTTATTACTAATAAAAAGTTACTTTCTTGTTTGTTTAAGCAAATTTAAATCCTGCGGTCTTTGAAAACATTGCATATGCATTCCCATATCATTTCATTGCATCACAGGTTTATAATTGTGCACAGGTTTCTCATCTTCTCGCTGTTTATTTCAGCAATGGCTCTTGAACAATCAGTTAAGGATCTTCAGGCACAAAATGCACAGTTCCGAGAGCTGATCCTGAACCTAACCAAGGGGCAGGATGAATTGAAGACACTGTTGGCTAAGAAGAAGAGTCCTGAGGACAACAAGGATGGTCAGTTGGAACAATTGCAAGCTGAAATAACAGAAATGAGGATCCAGATGAATGGCCAGGTGGCTCTTATCCAAAGTTTAGCTCAGGGGCAAGAAGAGCTGAGAACCTTTGTCCAAAAACTTCAAAGTGATAGAGTCAGGGATCTAATTGTCAGTCAACCTCCGTCAAAACAAGCTGATTTGGTTGAAAGGAAGATGAGGATTAAAGAGGATAAGAGACAGGTTGCCATTGATTATTCTTCAATTGAAGAAGAAAGACCTGGTAAGGTTAATCCACCTCAACACAAGGGATGTAGAAGACAGTTTATCAAGTTCAGCACTCCAATGTCACAAGTTCTGCAATGCTTGTTGGAGATGAAACTAATTTCCTTGAAAAATTCTCCTCAAAATCCTAAAACCTCTTCTCCTCGCTATAATCCCAAGGTAAGGTGTGAGTATCACTCCAACAGTCCTGGACATGATACTAACAACTGCTGGATGTTGAAGAATAAGATTCAAGACCTAATTGACGAAGGAATACTCGAGGTTACTCCAGAAGGTCAAGTTGAATTTTACTATCGTCCATCAAACACCGAAGCTGCAAGACAAGTAGCCCAAAGTAACAAAAAAGGAAGAATACCTATGCCTAAGATATGGGGCACCTTGGGATATCCAAGTGGTAAATTTGATTTCATGGTGAAGTATACTGCTCCTCAAAGTTCACAGATTGCAATTGAGGACATTCAGCCAACCGGATGGGACAACATTTGAATTTTCATTTGTAATTTCTTTTATTTGTTTGAACACTTACTATTATGTTAAACTTTTGTTTTCATTAATGCATTGCATATGTTTGTCTTGAATTAGTCCATTCGTTCCACTATATTTTGAATTATGCTTCTCATTTCTATCTTGTGATATTTAACTCCTGATAAAGCTATAAGCCTGTAGAGGGAGGATGACGAAAACAATACCATAATCTTATGCAGTATGCTTTTGAAAAGACTATGCTGACGATGTACAGGCATTGTTTCAATTCCTAAATAGTGGAGATATAAGGAAGCTAATCCCTAGTCAACCCTTTTGAGCCTATGAAGTAGGAGTTTTTATTCTCACAAATTAAAACCCTTATTCATAACATGGGGCAGGGTAGTCACTCAGTTAACTCAAATATGCCAAATATCTGTGTTGTACACAACTAATGATGGTTCTCTGTAATCATTAATCCTGACAGTCAATTTCTAAAAATAAAAAAAAAAGCTTGCTAAGTCAAAACCTACGAAGGAGACTTAGTAAAACATTAAGACATCCCCCTGACTGTAATCTTGAAATAAGCAGTTCAGGTAAAAAGAAGGGATAATAAAAAAAAAAAGGGTCACTATGAACCCTCAACAAAGAAAGATGACTGAAAGTTCAAATAAACTTGTGGTTGCCAAACCATCACAAAATATCAATGTTACAATACCACACTTCTGTGAAGTTTCAATGCATAAGTTAACTGAGTATAGGGCTGAAGAACATCATGGAGATTGGGTTGGGTACAAATAAAATTTGAGCCTTTATCCTTTGTTTCTTAAAACCATGAACCAGGCCACGTTATAACCCTTTAAAAGTCCTAACTGAAGCATGGTTAGTTCGAAAGCGTACTGCTGTAAAAAGGTATCCTGACTCCTTTAGGGCTTGTCATAAAATTTGAGTTAATATCACAGTTTTCCCAAAAAAAAAAAAAAAAAGTTTTTCTAAAGTAACTTGTTTCAAAACTTCAAGACAGACATAAGCATTGCGTTTTTTAATATATTTGTTTGCATATACCTAAGTGTTTGACAAATGGAGAAGCTTACAGGATGAATGTTCAATGAACCAAAGTCCTTCAGATAAACAAAGTTGCTTCCTGGATCAAAGTCCATGTATACAAAGGGGCATAGTCATGACCTCCCAAATCAAGGGGGCAGGCCATGATATTTCCTAACTCATTTGGGGCAATCAGGACAAGATTCAACTATGTTTAAGCAGCCAGAGGCAGATCTCCTCATCTATCTGAAATACCAAGGGCATAGTCACTGTTTCCCAGTCAAGAGGCATACCAAGTTACTGTTCAATTCAGTTGGGGCAATTAAGTCCAGACTCAGCTGTGCTTAAAAGCTAGGGGCATTTTTCCTCGTACAGTTGAATTACCAAAGGTGACATTACAGAGTTTACAATGCTTATGGGGCATTCTGTTTGTTTCTCTTGAGGTAGCTCACTGCAGATACTTCCATTATGGGACAATTCATCCCCAACCAAGGGGCAATGCTTTCTCTTCAAATCTAATACCTGGAGCGTATATGGTCCATTACAGTTTGAAGACACATTCCTCTCATTGTATTACTTTGATTCTCAGCTGAAACCATGATGGAAATTAATTGTCTACGCCGGTAGTATCAGATGGTGTCAGTATCATGTCTTCAGATCCAGCCATGAGGATTTATGGGAAAGTACTCAGGAAAGTCAAAAAATTTCAGGAGTTCCAAATCCAATTGGTTATACACTCTCGAAGTTGAAATAATTTTGTGTTCAAAGTTCAGCTTTACTTTTCCCTCTGAATCCAGATTCACTTTTACCCTATTTACATAAGCGAAACGTCCATTGGATGTGTTTGAATGCATGTATGCTTTTAATATGATTAATGTTTACCAGAAATGCATGAAAATGCAGTAATAGTATTTACCAAGGACGAACGAGGGAAGGATTTCAATGAAGTTTCGCCGGTTCATCTTTACAAGACAGTTACAAACCCTCAGTAGGGCAAATCCATCTTCATAAGGTCTCATCTCCCCTGGAATTTATATCCATCTCTTTTATCCTCATACGGATATTCGGGAAATTACTTTCCAATAAGGGTACGACGAACGAAGACAGGATGTTATACTTGTCCTATTATCAAACGAAGACGAAGGTTATATATACCTTTGCTATCCCCAGCATACGGGAGGTTATCTATATCTTGTTATCCCCAGCATACGGGAGGTTATCTATACCCTGTTATCCCCAGCAGACGGAGAGTTATATATTCCTCAGCAACGAATCGGGATTTATTTTCCCTGGCCAGCAGTTATTATATGAAGATATCCAGACGCTTCCGGCAATATCATATCATACATACATCATTTACATCATACCATAACATACATATCCATATACATAATACATTACTTAGGTGCATCATGTTATACATACATACATAATACATGAACTAATACTATTTATACAGAATGTTACTTTGTTCTCAGGTTAATTATCCAACAAACAAGCTTATGAGCTTTGGGACTGCTTTACCGTAACCTCAGGGTTACTTTATCCTCCTGAAGCCATTACTTCAAGACTGCTTTAGAGTTATCATTATTGATTGCTCTATCCTCCTGAAGCCATTACTTCAAGACTGCTTTAGAGTTATCATTATTGATTGCTCTATCCTCCTGAAGCCATTACTTCAAGACTGCTTTAGAGTTATCATTATTGATTGCTCTATCCTCCTGAAGCCATTACTTCAAGACTGCTTTGGAGTTATCATTATTGATTGCTCTATCCTCCTGAAGCCATTACTTCAAGACTGCTTTAGAGTTATCATTATTGATTGCTCTATCCTCCTGAAGCCATTACTTCAAGACTGCTTTAGAGTTATCATTATTGATTGCTCTATCCTCCTGAAGCCATTACTTCAAGACTGCTTTAGAGTTATCATTATTGATTGCTCTATCCTCCTGAAGCCATTACTTCAAGACTGCTTTAGAGTTATCATTATTGATTGCTCTATCCTCCTGAAGCCATTACTTCAAGACTGCTTTAGAGTTATCATTATTGATTGCTCTATCCTCCTGAAGCCATTACTTCAAGACTGCTTTAGAGTTATCATTATTGATTGCTCTATCCTCCTGAAGCCATTACTTCAAGACTGCTTTGGAGTTATCATTATTGATTGCTCTATCCTCCTGAAGCCATTACTTCAAGACTGCTTTAGAGTTATCATTATTGATTGCTCTATCCTCCTGAAGCCATTACTTCAAGACTGCTTTAGAGTTATCATTATTGATTGCTCTATCCTCCTGAAGCCATTACTTCAAGACTGCTTTAGAGTTATCATTATTGATTGCTCCATCCTCCTGAAGCCATTACTTCAAGACTGCTTTAGAGTTATCATTATTGATTGCTCTATCCTCCTGAAGCCATTACTTCAAGACTGCTTTAGAGTTATCATTATTGATGGCTCTATCCTCCTGAAGACATATCACATTTCAAGACTGCTTTGGAGTTATCATTATTGATGGCTCTATCCTCCTGAAATCATTACTTCAAGACTGCTTTAGGGTTATCATTATTGATTGCTCTATCCTCATGAAGACATGCTGTTACATCAGTATTACTCCAGTATCCTGAAAGCATATCATCAATACCTCAGGACTGCTCCAGACTCTTGACAGCTTTCATTATACCTCCATATTTTGGACTACTGAAGAACTTTCCCCTAGTGGCATCTTTAAGCCCACTCAATCATATTCAACTAGCCATCTGTACCACTCTAATGCACTGGTGAGTGCAAATTTTTGGGCTTTTGTGTTCAATCCCCTTCAACCTTCCAGGTCACGACTGGCAAATATACCAATCTAACCCCTCAGGTTTCAGAAAATTGAACAGGGGCAGCTGTTGCACCCCAAAATTTGCCCTCACAATACAAGACTTTGTGTTCTAAGAAGGTTCACAAGATTCACAAGCTTCTCAACATTTACAAAACCTTTCATGAGGTTCATAAAGTCCACAAGCTACTTTATGAAGGTTCACAAGGTTCACAAGTCCCACAATGCTTTCAAGACCTTGCATGAGGTTCATGAAGTCTACAAGTTACTTCTTGAAGGTTCACAAGGTTCACAAGTTTCTCAATGCTTGTATAACCTTTCATGAGGTTCATGAAGTCTACAAGATACTTCTTGAAGGTTCACAAGATTCACAAGCTTCTCAACATTTACAAAACCTTTCATGAGGTTCATGAAGTACAAAGCCACTTCATGAGGTTCACAAGGTTCACAAGCTTCACAATACTTCCCATGAGGTTCACAAGACAATTTATGAAGATTCACAAGGTTCACAAAGTTCACAATTGGTCAAAGAAGTTGACAATTCCTTCAGACAATGCACCTCCTAAGCAGTGTATCCAAAACTAGAGTTTTGACTTTAATCAGGCTAAATGGACTTCCAAGACTTCAAGTGAGCTTCATAACATCTTATATGTGTTTAAGAACCCCCATGACAAGTTTCAAGACTTTTCTCAAAGGTTTGCTCAGTCAGATGATCAGATAAGTCAAAATCAGTCAATGCAGTTAAAAAGTCAAACTGAGGTCAACTGTGGTCAAACCAAAGTCAAACTTCATGATTTTTTGCCAACATCAAGTATATGAAGTAAAATTCATCATTTGATCAAGGGTTGATCATGATTCATCAAGGAGATTCCAGATCATCAATAATCAGGAGTTTCTAAATTAGGGTTTCTTCAGTAAAAGTCAACTGAACTTTGACCAGGCATAACTTTCACATACTTCATCACCAAGTCTCCATCCAAAGCTCATTTTGAAGGAAATTGAATTCTCTACAACTTTGATGTTGGAAGTTAAGCCTGAAAATGCTTCATTTGAAAGATATGATCTAAGACATTATAGGTCATTTCAAAAGTCAACAAAAAGTCAACAACTTCAAAAGGGCATAACTTGAGATTGGTAAATGATATGGACCTGAAACCAATGGGGTTGTTTAGAGGACTCTTCAAGCTTTCCAAAAAGTCCAAGAACACCCTCATACCCTTAAAATTGAGGGAGATGTGCCTTTGCAAAGTTAAGAAATTTTGTGATGGTTTATGTTGAAAAGGGAGGTTCAAAATCATTTCTTTTCAAATGGGCCATTCAATTAGTGACCCAATCCACTTCATAATGCCATGCACGAAATTTTCATGATATTTTCATATTTTTTATTTTATTTTATTAATTTATTATGATTTATTACATTTTAAATCATTTTAAATTTAAAAAAAATATTAAATATGAAAAGATATTTTTGTGATTGGATCTAAAAAATCATAAAGTGTGATTGGAGTCAAAGGAGAAGGAAATCATATGAATCATCCCAAGATAGCAAGGTTTTATGATCAAATATTTGACTTTTACAACTTAATCTTTGTCAATCTTTTTGGATCAATTTTTCACATAGCCCATCAATATTTCTGACCTAAATTCATCACACATATATACTTAACACAAACCTAATGTTAAAACACGGATTTGCAGCAGCCAAAAGGTAAGACCAAAGTTCAAAACTTCAAGCAAAAAGTGTGATTCGGATTTTGAAATCCAGGACTCTAGAAGGTAAACTAAGAACACAGAGAGTTTCCTTGATCATCACTGAAGCTAAACCAATACTCATTCGCATCCAGAACTCTCCCATTAGCATAATCCGAATCCAATTGTTCATGATATTTCAATTTTTCGATTCTAATCTTTCATGCGTTATTAATGAATTTTATTTGAGTTTTTGTGTTTGGGAGGTTCCAAGGATCGATTCTGGACAAGAAACGTGAAGTTTCATGACCTAAGGGACAAACGGCCATAGTTAGGGTTTAGGGTTCAAAAATGGGGTTATTCGATTCATGTATTATAAATGTATTTTCTGGACATGGTTGAATTGTGCAGGTTGTAAGGAGCTCAAAGGTGTCATTAATTTGATAAATGGATGTTATTTGATGATAGTTTGAAAAAACACAGGATATATGCGTAAGAAAAATCGCAGGTATTTTTGCAGCAAATTTCGCAGCAAAGTCCAATGATCAGAGGTTGAAGACGAAGTGTGTTGGCGCGTGAATTTTTAAATTCAAAAATATTATATTATATTTTATGTAATGATATTGGTTTTATGTCACAGCTTGTCATGCAGCTCAGTTGGTGTGTGTATATGCGTGAGGAACAAAAGGGGAGGGGATCGAATCCTGCCTCCAGCATATTTTTTGGACATTTTCCCAATTAAACTGCATTCTTCATATATTATTCTTTGTGGTTGTTGGATTAGCAGGTAGGCTCTCCCAGCCAGGCGGTAAGACGCGCGTATGCACATCCATAAGGTCCTGGGTACGAAACCACCCCAGGCCTTTTGTTCTTTTTATTTTTTTTTCCAGAATTTGCAAAATCAAGGCACAAAACGAATTGGCTTCCTTCCTCTTTCACCTACGCCTGAATGGCCCAGTGGCCTTGTTATTGCTTGTGAACCAAGAGGTCTTGGGATCAAATCCCATCAGGTTCCTTTCCTCTTTTTCTTTGTTTTCTTTTATTTTCTATTTTAATTAAATTAATTTAAAATAATTAATATTATGAAATATGTATATATATTATCTAATATAATTAAATCTTAAATAGATTTCTAGGAAAAATATAAACTCTTGTTTTTTCATTTAAAAATTTTATTTATAGTTTATAGTAATTAAGATAATTTTCCATGATTATTGAAAAAATAAAATTTTGTATACAAACCCTAAAAAATATAAACCCTAACTTTCTAAATCCTAATATATTTCTCTAAATAAAATTTAAATCTTTTTTATTATTAATTCCTAATATAGTCATAATTTTTCTCATAAAGTTTTGTATTTGTAATTTAAATTAATTTTCTTTTAAATATTTAGAAATAGTTTAATTATATTTTTGTATATAGTTAAAATTAATTTATAAACATAATAACTAATAGAAATTAAATTTTAACATGATATTTGAAAGTTTATCTTTTTCTTATAATATGTATATAAATTCATAATAATTAAAATTTTTTGTAATTATAATAATTTAAATATTATATGAATATAAAAATTATCTAATTATGTATGTTAATTATTTTTTTTATATTGTTAATTTCTATTAATTAATTGTTGTTTATTATAATTTCTTTAATTTGTTAATTAATTTTTATTACTAACCATGTTATTATCTATTTTTATGTTTATAATCTCATTTAGTCTAATTATTATTATTATTATTTTACTAACCAAATTATTTTGCTTTATTAATTTCATATTATTACTTATTATTATTTACTAACCCCTTATATTTATTATTTCTTGTTTATTTATTCTGTTTAAAATTTTGCTTATTATTTTAATTTCTTGTAATTGTTTCCTGGATGTAATTATTTAATTATTATTGTTATTATGGTTAGTAATTAGGGAGTGTAAACAATATGTTTGTTATTTAACATAAATTTAGAAAATTTTTAATTAAAGATAATTAATTTAAACACTTCACACACGTAAGTCGATTTTAATCGCCGTCTCACTTCCTTAGGGATACCCCTCCAGTTGCCTACGAATAATGGTTAAGTGGGGTGTAGAAAGCAATGTCCCTCGAATAAAAATCATCAAAGTCCCTTTATGGTTGCCTATACGAATCGAGTCCCTTCGGAAAAATGATGATAGTCCCTTACAAATGCTTATTACACCCCACCATTGCCTTCAAAATTAACTTGTCCCTCATATGTCCCTTAAACATCCAAAGTAAGGACTACCTACTCCATTATAGTAGGGATAGTCTTACTAAGGAAAGAATAAAAAGCAAGAAAGACCTTTAAACATTAGGGTAAGTTACTTTTAAGTACTTAAGCTCATTTCAAAACTTTCTCCACACTTAAACAATTTTCAAACAAATTTTCAAACATGTTTTTAACACATCCTTACATGGATTATTTATTAACTATTCTGAAAATTTTCTTATTCACACACTACACTTTCAAAACAATTCAAAAGTGAGCTTAAGTACCTAAGAGCCCATGGATAACCATGGATGAAAAGGGTGCTAACACCTTCCCTTTTCATAACCTACCCCCCGGACCCAAAATAATTCTCTAAGGTCTTTCCTGTTCTTTTATAACCTTTCCTTATGGATAAAATAAAAGTCGGTGGCGACTCTTGCTATCCGCAACATTGTTTAAAGTCAGTTCACCGGGTTACAGTAAGAACACATAGCTGATAAAACAAAAATATAAGAAAAGAAAGACAAGGAACACAATATTTACGAAAACGAAACGTCCACTGATTTTTATTGAATGAGGTATGCAAATGAAATGACATCCCGTAACAAGCACACCATTGTGCCCCGGGTAAGGCACAAGGTTTAAGAGTTTAATTGTTCAAGAAATTACAAACTTAAAAGCAACAACACAGTAATAGTATTTACTCCTGACTAAAGGAGATAGGGATAACATCTTCAGCTTTCCAATTATTGAGCCCAACACCCACATTAGGAAAAATCCAAGCATCCAGATTGTAGTCTTCATCATAGTCACCCACAGCATTGATCTGATCTTTCATAACCCCTTGATTGGTGATACGAACAGCACGAGCATGACGAACAGCCTTCTGGGACTCTGCAGTGAAACCCAAACCAAATTTGTCAGACTTGTATGGAATATCAGGAAGCTGACCCCAAATAGTACAACCACCTTCATCCACTACAGCTCTAGCATCTTTGAGGGAGGCCATTGTTGGAGGTATTCTGGTGACCACAGGAACTTTCTTGACAACAGGAGGAGCTACATAATCATTAACAATCCAAGGAACCACTTCAAATGTCTGACACGGAGTTTCAACATATTCACCTTCCACTTCCAGATACTTGAAGGTGTTTACATGGCTAACAAAATATTCTTCCTCTCCATAGACAGTAACAACCTTCCCTTCCACCGGATATCTTAGCTTCTGATGTAATGTAGAGGTTACAGCACCTGCCCCATGGATCCAGGGACGACCCAACAAACAAGAGTACGAAGGACGAATATCCATCACATAAAATGTAGCATTAAAAACCTGAGAACCAACTTTGATTGGGAGATCAATTTCTCCATGCACCACTCTTCTAGAACCATCAAAAGCCTTCACCACTATGCTACTGGGCTTCAACACAGCATCTTCAGGACTCAGCTTATTCAGGACTTCCTTGGGCAACACATTCAGAGAGTAACCATTGTCTATCAATACATGTGACAGGGTAGTGCCCCTGCATTCAATTGAAATATGCAGAGCCCTGTTATGATCTCTCTTGGCAGGGGTCAAATCAGCATCGGAAAACCCTAACCCATTATCATAGGTCAGGTGGGCAACACAATTCTCAAACTGGTCAACAAATATTGCATTGGGTACATGAGCATTCTTCAGAAACTTAATCAAAGCTTTGGCATGAGCTTCAGAACATAACAACAAAGACAGCATGGAAATCTTGGAGGGAGTATGCCCCAACTGATCAACAATGTCATAATCACTCTTGCGAATGATTTTCAATACTTCTTCCATCTTCTTAGAGAGATCATCAGCAGCTGGCACATCAGTAGGCACTGGCTCAATAACAGGACCTTTGCCCCGAGCATCAGTGGTGGAAGTAGCAGCAGGAGTAACTGCATTCTTGGAAGTAACTGGAGGAGAGAAGACTCTTCCACTTCGTGTGATCTTACTAGACCCAACAATATTATCAACATCAACAGGAACATCAGCTAAGGGTTCCTGCTTAACAACATGGATATAAACATCAGACCCATAATGCCAAGGCACAACTTTATCAGACGTATATGGAATAGGACCAGGAGTAGTAATGACCATGGGAGCCACTCTGGCTTCAGCAACAACCTTCTCAGGGCCTTCAGCAGTAACCTTGATTGGACCCTTATGAGTGATTTTAACAGGACCCTTGGAAGTGATCCTTACCGGCACTTTATCAACCATGTCAACCTCTTCAGTCTTCCCACCTTTGGTAATATGATCCACCATACTTTCTACAGACGATGGAGTCCTCTCAAACACTATTGTATATTTATCCATGAGACGCTGAATTCCATCTCTCAATCTCCAACAACTATCCGGCTTATAGGTACAATACAAACAATCTTCACGACAACCTGGAAAGAACCCAGCTTGCACTAACTTCTTCTTGATAACAGACAATGGTGTGGTCAACTCTGCAACTGAATAGATGTGTAAATCTTCATCAATGGCATTGACAGTCTTCTCGTGATTTGGCATGGGAGAAGTAATCACATTTGGAGTACCCGGAGGGTCAAACTCAATCTCTCCAGCCTCAATCATATCTTGAATTTTGTTCTTCAAGACCCAGCAACTATTAGTATCATGTCCCTGACAGTTTGAATGATATGCACATCGTGCATTAGGATTGTACCTGGGAAAGGTAACATTGGGATTCTGAGGAGCCTCTTTCAGAGTAATAAGTTCAGCCTTCAACAAGTGTTGCAATGCCTGAGCCATTGACATGTTGATCTTTGTGAACTGCCTTCTAGCCCTCTGTTGGTTGCCCTGTGGCTGCTCTGGTGTTGTAGGTGTTGGATTTGAAATATGAACTGCACTCACAGACTGATGCCTTCTATTACGATCAGGTTGACCATAAACAGCATTAGATTCTTTCTTCCCAGTGGGAGGCTTCTTTGCAGCACCTGATGAAGAAGTACCCACTTGGATCTTGCCACTCTTTATACCATTTTCCACGCGCTCTCCTGTCATTATCAACTCAGTGAAGCCAGATGATGAGCTTCCAAATGATGAGACTGAGCTCAAATGAGGTACAAACGCGAACGGTCGGCGAAAGGATGAAATGAAAAGAGTCGCCAGCTAGGCATTTTTATCCCGAAGGAAAGGTAATGCTGCATAGACCTAGAAAGATGGATAAGACGGTTGCGAACCAGAGAGACTGAGAAAGGGGGTTGGTTACAACCTGGGAAGGTATTAGCACCCAGATTGTCCGCCGTACTCGACGGGATCCACGCTTAAAAGATTTGTGTTTTAAAGGGGTAGTGTCAGTGCAATTTGTGTATAAAGAGAGCTGGAAAAGGTGTACAGGTGTCAGTGTAAAATAAGTGAAGTGTATAAGTGAAGTGTCAGTGTAAGAACAGAGTGAAATGCTCAAGATCATGAGGCTAAAGAATAAAGCTGAAAGAGGGGGGAATATACAGAGACTTTTGTTCGATAACCGTTAGGTTATGCCTACGTATCCTCTCGTGCAATGAGGAAGTCAGAACACCGTAGTTATACCCAAAGAGACTGAAAAATGAATTGACTTGTGAACTGCTTACTTGTCTATGCTCAAGTGTATGACCTGTCTGGCTCAGGTGCTAACTGTCTTGCATTAGACGGAAGAAGCAAGTTCTCGTTTGTGAGTGAGGATGATGAGAAAAGAATCCCGAAGGAGACGATTATTGTTTGTTTTTGTATTTTCAGTCTTTTATTTCTTTTTGCAAGTTTGTCATAAGTTAATGAGCTTAAGCCTAAACCAATGGATTTAGTAAACTCATCACATCTTCCCTCTGATTAGGGGTAATGAGAATACCTTAAGTGTGAAGTCAGCTTCTCACACTTAATCACCTTTGATGTAGGGTTAAGATCATTAACCTACTTGTGATTATTTAAATGCTTTTGTGATTTTTGTTTAGTGTTAAGTAATGAGATTAAGCCATAATCAGGGATTAAACAGACCCATTACACCGTCCTAATAGAAGGATAATAGATGAGAATGTTTAAGCTGAGGAAAGCTCCTCAACTTAATCCATGATTAGGGATTAACTTCATGAAAAAACAAGGCCTTTATTAGGTGGATTTTAATTAATGATAAGGTGATGGAGTGAATTTTATGATTTGTAAGACAACTTGAGGGGGACTTGTCCATTAACACTAGGGTTAGTCCTTCTTAACCAGTTAAGGAAGAATTAGAACCCTAATGAAAGGCCCAAGTTACAAGCTTGATGTCTTGATGATTATTAAGTGAATTGATTAAAGGATTTAAACACATTAAGGGTTTAACACTTAGGATTAAAGTTATACACTCCATCCTAATAGAAGGATGCAGGCATAAGCTTAATCACAAAGCCTCAAAGCCTTTAGGGTTTAGTCCCAGATTATGAGATGAGAAGAGAAGACTCAAAGAGACACAAAGTTAAAATCTAAGTGGGGAGACTAATCAAAACCCTAATCATTGTTATGCTTGGTTGTTCCTAAGGTTTGTTAGGTTAACAAGAGAAATCTTCAATGGAACCACCAGGAAGCAGATGAAAGGATCAGGAGAAGCAAAGTAACTTGCTTCATTTAAGAAGTCAAGTCACTTGAAGGAAGAAAGTAAGAAGAAGAAGAATGAGCAAGCTCAATCTCAAACACATAACAAAATGCAGCAAGGATGCATGAAAGAGATGAAAAGAAATGGTGAGAAGTGAAGGCAAATTCACTTCTCAAAGTTGCTTACCACCTGAAAAGTTAGTGAGAAAGATGCAATGTAATGCAAAATGGAATGAAATGGCATGATGCAAATCAAAACCAGAAGCATATATTAGATGATAATGATGCTATGAGATGATGCAAACATGAATCAAGGCATGAGGATGATCATATGGACCAATGGATGCAAATGGAGCAAGTTTAGAACCATGAACACACATGAACAGTCATGAGATGCCAATGACATACAACATGGCAAATACATGATTCAATGATCAAACATACTTTCAATATGTCTTAAGATGTCTAATGAATCAAATGGATGCACAAAATGCTATGGCAAGTCAAGGTATGAATGCAAATACAAGATGAATGCAAAAAGAAGCCCAAATTAGGGTTTATGATCAATGCATCAGACAAAAACCAAAATCAGAAGCAAACATCAAGATAAAAAAATTGAAAATGCTCTCAAAGGAACCCTAATCCTATACAAACTCATTGCCCAAAGGAGGGGTTCTAACTCTTAACCTAATGTAAGTTATGAATTTTCCAAGTTTTCTAGGGTTTTAGGGTACCTTAACAAGAAAAATGTCAAACAAATTAAAAATGAAAGATCAAATCATGCCCATTTAATCTCACAAACTACATGCTAAACAAAATGCAATGCAAAAAGAATCAAAGTCCAACTCTCAATGGTTAGGCAGAAATGATTTTTTGAAGTTTGGATCCAAATAATGCCTTGAAATGATTTTAATTCCATGAAAAATTCTCAAAAGACATCAAAATCAAAAAATAAATTTGGTTTGAGGGTTGGACAATGTTTCTAAATGATTATGAAGGTTTCATGAGTTTTTTGGTGATTTTTAAATACCTAAAAGTATTTTTAATTAATTAATTCTCATTAATTAATTAAAAATAAACTTTTAAATGATGTAAAAATATTTTTTAATGCAAAAAATAAAAATAAATATATTTTTGGTTTCTGAAAATTAATAAAAGTGTGTACAAAAAATTTCAGAATTTTTAAAATTGTTTTGCTATTTTTAAATAAATGTACAAAATAAAACAAAAGAAATGAATTAAAAATGAAATAAAAAGAAAGTATGCGCAATGGAGGGCCAGGATTGATTCTGGGGAAGGACCTGTTGACTTGGCGCGTAATCCAATGGTCTATATTCAAATCAGGTTAATTAACTAATTAAACCTAATTAATTAAGTTAAGTGGAAATTAAGAATTAATGACAAGATCTGAGCCTTTGGTCCACACGCGGGAAACAACATCCTAGGGTCCAGATTCAAAACACACTAATGACTCAGCTAAACCCTAATTAGGGCACATTAATCTCAGACGGCCGGAACAGTGGTTCCAGTCGTCTTCTCCGGCGGGTTGAAAACCCTAGAACATGCTACAGGCCACCACTCATCAAATTGAAGCTAGGGAAATGATCCTCTACTCAAACCCCATTCAAATCACCCTTCAAACAACATTTATCATTCAAAAACAGAGAGATTCGAATCAAACAAGTTTCACGGGTGAAGTTTCAGAGATCAACCAAATACTCATTTCTTCATTATTTTTGATTCTAAAGGTACCACCATGATCAGCAAGACATGCACTTTCAATTTGTAACATAAAATACAAGCTCTGAAAAGTTTGAGATTTGAAGCTACCTGAAGTGGTGAACTATGGATATGAGCTCTCCAGGCCTTCCTTTGATGCAGAATGTCTCCTCTGAACCCCCTGAAGTCAATGGAATGCTCACAATCCTTTGTTGGTGGCTAATTTGAGAGCTTGAGTTCTGATATGGCAGGTTTCACAGTTGTGATTTGTAGGGTTTCAAGCTGCTTCAATGGTGGATTCTGGTTCTCTTGAGTGTGTATGATTTGTTGGTGAAGAGAAAATGAGTGTTTGATGGCTGTAGAGAGAGATTCGAAGAAGAGGAGTTTTTGACAGATTTTTGTGAGGGCTGTGTTGTGTGTTGTTTCAATGGCCAATGAGTTGCTATAACACTCCCATGATGTGTGAGTAGCCTGTGGAGCAGGTCAGTAGGGGTGGCTGATCACTATTCCAAGAGTATGGGGGTTTTGGCCAAAAAGTCAAGTTGATTTGTACTTGCAGCATGGGCTATGGCAGCAGCAGTCTAAGGGCATGTCTTGCTTCAGCTTGAGTCAAGGATGACCCTTGGATTGCTTGTGAAAGTCTGCAGCATTTGGATCATGAGTTGTGAGAGATTTTGCAACTTGCCCACTTGTGTTATCTCATGATTTTGGCTATGTAAAAGTGAGAACTCTTGCTGAATTTTTGATGTGGAATACCTCACTAGATCATGACAAGGCATAGAAACCAATTAGTGATCACATAACTCCTTTGAGAATGATTTTGCCAAAAATCCCTCTTTGCATCTTCATGAAAATGACTTATGGATCAAGGCACAAAAATGAGAAATTCCTTGGGCCAATTCTAATTTTATGTCATGTGTAGCATTGGTATGATGATTAGAGATCATGTTGAAGTCACATAAAGGCTTGCCATGAGAAATTGCAAGTTTTCCATTTGGTGCAAAAGTGAATTTTTAATGATTTTGCTCAACTTTGCAAGGCCATAACTTTTGATCCAAAATGAATTAGGTCATGTTCTTGTACTTTTTGAAAAGGGAATGATCCATTCTACAACTTTCATGACCAAAGTTTTTCCATTTGAAGCTTTTTTGAATCAAAAAGTAAAGGTTGAAAAAGTTGCCTAAAATGGCAATTTCATTAAAAGTCAAACTTGCCCAAAAAGTCAACTTTGCAAAAGACTTGAAATTCTTCAATTTTGTAAACTTCCAACATCTTCCATGGTCAAATAAAGATCATATACAATCAAAATGATGAAGAACACCCTTTGGTTGGGTCATTGGGGGCCTCAGATGCCCTGATTTTACACTGACTTGCTTGAAAAGTCAACTCTTGATCAGATGACTTCCCCATGGAATTTCTTCATGAAAAATTGATATGCATACTCCCTATACCATATAGAGACCAATAGAAACAAGAATGACCAGAAAATTTGGAGTTATGGCCTTTGAAACCAAAACCCTAATTCTAGGTCATCTGTGCAGTCAAGCCTGGCTCTGCATCCATGCCATTCTCAGTTCTTGTGATTCTTTGACATTCTTGACTTTGAGAGGATATAATATGATACTTGAACACACATGGACCCCTTTGAAGTGATTTATGGCCTTTGGAGTGACTCAAGAAGCTCCTGGATTGCTCAGATCACAAACCCTAGATGCAGATGACTTTGAATCTATGCAGTGAATCAAAACTGTGACATGAGATGCTATGATTGAGTTTATGCATATGAAATGATCACAAGCCATGGTGTGAATGGGTGAGGGCAAATTTGGGGTGTTTACAGCTGCCCCTATTCAAACATGAGTTAGCTGTGCAGGATTTAAGCGACGGCTTATCAGGCAAACAAGATAACTTGTGGTTGAATACCAAAGACAGTCCAAAATTTGCACTCACAGAATGAAGAAGAAAAGGGATATAGATTGTAAAATAAAATAAAGTATATTGTAAAGTGTGAGCGACGGAGGACGACCGTCGAGCAGAGGACGACTGCTGGGTAAAGAGCAATGACGGGGACGACCGACATGCTGGGAATAAAAGGGATCATGATGGGGACGGCCATCAAGATAAAGCTGTAAAATTCTCTGGGGATTAATGAAAAATGACGGGGACGGCCATCAAGTTCATAAAGTAAAGTAACCAACGATGGGGACGGCCATCGGGCTAAACTGATGAAGGACGATCATCAGGAAAAGGAAAAGGGACCACGACGGGGACGGCCATCGGGTTAAAGAATAAATGAAATAAACAGATGATGAGGGACGGTCATCAAAGGTGAAGGACAATCACCTAGCAGGGGATGGCTGCTCTGTTGGGTATAAGATGAGGGACGGTCATCTAAGGTGAAGGACGATCACCTGGCAGGGTACGGCTGCCGAAAATATCGCGACATAGGACGAATGCCGGATAAGAGGTCAACGATGGGGACGGCCATCGGACGAGCATGATGAAGGACGATCATCAAGAGGTGGAGGACGACCACCTAGCAGGGGACGGCTGCTAAATATCACGACATAGGACGAATGTCGGATAGAAAATCAATGATGGGGACGGCCATCGGATGAGCATGATGAAGGACGATCATCAAGAGGTGGAGGACGACCACCTAGCAGGGGACGGCTGCTAAATATCACGACATAGGACGAATGTCGGATAGAAAATCAACGATGGGGACGGCCATCGGATGAGCATGATGAAGGACGATCATCAAGAGGTGGAGGACGACCACCTAGCAGGGTACGGCTGCTCTCAAAGTTTATCATGACATAGGACGAATGCCAGATAGAAAAAGAATTTGCTTCGTTGGCGATCTACTGGGGAATAGTAAACACGAACGAGTGTTTACATCCAAGAAACAAAAGGTATAAGTGTTTAGATGTTTGTGTATAGATTAAAGATGCGGACGAGCATCCCTAAGACTACGATATGGACGAGTATCGGGTAGAAACAAATACTGACACGTGTTCAGAGATGATGATACGGACGAGTATCAACTGGTTAACAGAGAACACGGATGAGTGTTGAATCTGAAGAGACTCTTCTGGGGAATAGTAGACACGGACGAGTGTCTATATTCAAGAAGACAAGAGTGTTTGACACAGTGTATGGATTAAAGATGCGGACGAGCATCCTCATGACTATGATACGGACGAGTATCAGGTAGAAACAAACGCTTGACGCATGTTCTGAGATGATGGTACGGACGAGTACCATCTGGTTAACAAAGGACACGGACGAGTGTTGAATCTGTGGAGAGAAGTATGAGCAGTAAGTATGAGTGATGTATAGATGAGTATTCAAACTGCTGGTGAGGGTGACACGGACGAGTGTCAAAAGGAGGAGAGTATAGTATAAACAAGTATCTGATGTACAAGGTGTTTATGTTACTGCACTGGGGAAAATGACACGGACGGATGTCAAGGAAATTATAAGTATATGTGAGTGCAAAGAGGATGTCTTTGGCTTTCTGCTGGGGATATGACACGGACGGGTGCCACAAGGAGTATATACTGGTGTTTGGGAATGTAAGGCAACTGTGTTTGCTGGGGAATCTGGGGGGATTCTGTATATTGTTGACGGATTGTCAATATTCACAAGTGTTTGATTCAGAACATGGCTTATGATTATGCAATATGTTGGATTTTTGCCGTAATGCTCCGTATTAGACGGAATGCTACGCTTTGTGGGGTGAATATGATGCGAATGCTATGATTATGAAAAGATACCAATCCGGGATTCGGATCCCGTTGCTATGAAGATCTCTGGCCGATCTGCTTGTAAAGGACATCCCAGCTGGGGACGAGATCATTGGTAGATCTGATGAGATGATATCTGCTTGGGGATACAGGTCACTGATAGGCCCATCCTTGGTAATGAGGGGACCCAGCTGGGGTTTGTAGAAGCTTTCGTCACTCTGTTGTGATTCCTTCAGGCGTTGCTCTTCTGAGTAGAGGCTGAAGCTCTGTGGGGAGGTGGTTCCCTGTCTTTTGTACTTGGCTGAGGAAGAATGATTGGCATCTCGGCTAGGAGAAATGTCAAGTGGCAACTCAGCTGGGGAGACGACACTTTGGGTGCTAAGAATGAGTGTTGATTTGCCAGCTGGCTGGGATGAAGCTTACATGCCCCATGTTGTGCTTCGGATACCTGCAATCCTGCAAAGATAGAGAAACGCACCAGTAATCCCGAGGTATCCCTTACCGAATTCCGTCATAGGAGTTTAGACACTTCTGAGAGTAAGTATATTTCCCGCAAGCACGTAGTTTTTTAGAAGAGAAGCATCTGTATTTATGCAATCAATATTTTAAGGACATCAGACATTCTTTGCAAATAAAAATGTACGAGACATCGTGTAACTGAGAAATCTGTTTTTATTAATTCAAATGCCCTGCATTGGCAAGATACATCAAAGAAACATATCCCCTGAAATGAGGAGATTGTTACAAATTGAGAAACAAAATGCTGGCAATGTTGACGACGCTTTAAGGAGCTTCCTCTTTTGCTATGACCCGTATGACTTTTGACGTTCTTCTCGTCTTACTTTCTGAAGAAGGCTGATTCTGAAAGAGGCTTGATCCCTTCGAAGCTTACCAAGTTGTAGGTGATACAGACGAATTCAGAATGCAGTTGTTCGCTTATTCCCTTATTTTGCATGGACCGCCCTTTCGGGTTTTCGATCCATCGGGATACCCATTTTTGCCTGAGTTGTCCGATGTGGCTCTTCAACTTAGCGGGTGTACACATTTTTTGTTTATTTTCCCTTATTTTTGCCCGAGTCTTTTATTCTGTTTTTGACTCGCCGGGATGCCCTATTTTTTCCTGGACTTACATTCTGTTTTTATGTCCAGCGGGTCATTTTTATGCGAAGTATTTTTTAACCGCATCTGAATTCACAGGGGACGGGAAGTCTTCACCATCCATAGTGCTGAGCATCAGTGCTCCACCCGAGAAAACTTTCTTTACTACAAATGGTCCTTCGTAGTTCAGAGTCCACTTGCCCCTGTGGTCTGTATGAGGAGGGAGGATTCTCTTCAGCACAAGATCTCCTACTTGGTACTCTCGGTGCCTGACTTTCTGATCGAAGGCTCTCTTCATTCTTTTCTGATACAGCTGCCCATGACAGATTGCAGCCAGCCTCTTCTCTTCAATCAGACTCAGTTGCTCGTATCGGGATCGGACCCACTCTGCTTCTTTCAGCTTAACATCCATCAATACCCGTAGGGAGGGTAATTCAACTTCGACAGGTAGGACTGCTTCCATACCATACACAAGCTGATACGGTGTTGCCCCAGTGGATGTTCTGATTGACGTGCGGTACCCATGCAAAGCAAATGGTAGCATTTCATGACAGTCTTTGTAGGTGACTACCATCTTCTGCACAATCTTCTTGATATTCTTATTAGCTGCCTCAACAACGCCGTTCATCTTTGGCCTGTAAGGAGAAGAATTGTGGTGTTGAATTTTGAAGTTCCGGCATAGCTCTGCCATCATTTTGTTATTCAAGTTGGAACCATTATCAGTAATGATTCGTTCGGGAACTCCGTACCGACAAATGATATCTCTCTTCAGAAATCTGGCTACCACTTGCCTTGTAACATTTGCATAGGAAGCTGCTTCGACCCACTTGGTGAAATAGTCAATGGCAACCAAGATGAATCTGTGGCCATTCGAAGCAGTTGGCTCAATCTTGCCAATCATGTCAATACCCCACATAGCAAAGGGCCAAGGTGAAGACATCACATTCAAAGGATTGGGAGGCACATGCACCTTATCCGCATAAATCTGGCATTTATGACATTTTCTGGCGTAGGCACAACAGTCGGTATCCATTGTGATCCAGTAATAGCCTGATCTTAGAAACTTCTTGGCCATGGCATGCCCTCCAGCATGGGTACCAAAGGATCCTTCGTGTACTTCATGCATTAACAAATCCGCTTCTGTCTTATCAACGCATCTGAGGAGTACCATATCAAAGTTTCTCTTATACAGGGAACCATCAGTGTTCAGGAAGAAACTACCAACAAGCCTTCGCAAAGTCTTCTTATCATTGGAAGATGCCCCAGGTGGGTATGTTTGATCCTCCAAGAAACACTTAATGTCATGGAACCAAGGCTTATTATCCTTGACAACATCTGCTGCGAACACATATGCTGGTTTGTCAAGTCTGGACACTGAAATTTGAGTTACGAAGTTGGCAGCTTGAACTTTGATCATTGATGAAATGGTAGCCAGAGCATCTGCAAACTGATTCTCGTCCCGAGGGATATACTCAAGCTTGACTGTTGTAAATAAAGTCAATAACCTCCTTGTATAATCCCTGTAAGGTATCAGATGATCTTGGTGGGTGTACCATTTGCCGTTGGTTTGATTGATTACCAGAGCTGAATCTCCGAATACGGTCAATGTCTTGATCCTGAGGTCAATGGCTTCCTCAAGACCCATAATGCAAGCTTCGTATTCAGCTTCGTTGTTAGTGCAGTTAAAGGTGAGTTTTGCCGAGAAAGGCATGTGGACTCCCTTAGGTGTAATGAGTATTGCACCAACACCACGACCATTCATATTAACAGCCCCGTCAAACATCATAGTCCATTCTTCTTCTGGGTCAGGCCCCTCAGTGTGAATAGGCTCTTCATGATCTTTGGCTCTTATGAACATGATGTCTTCATCAGGGAAGTCAAATCTCATGGGCTGGTAATCATCGATAGGTTGCTCAACAAGATATTCAGACAATACACTGCCCTTGATGGCTTTCTGAGAAGTGTACTGGATGTCATATTCTGTGAGGATCATTTGCCATCTTGCAACCCGTCCGGTAAGTGCTGGCTTCTCAAATATGTACTTAACTGGGTCCATTTTTGAGATCAATAAAGTGGTATGGGTCAACATATACTGTCTCAGTCGGCGAGCAGCCCACGCTAAAGCACATCAAGTTTTCTCGAGCAGTGAATAACGTTGTTCACAGTCGGTAAACTTTTTGCTTAGGTAGTATATTGCATACTCTTTTCGACCAGACTCGTCATGCTGGCCCAGCACACACCCCATTGACTCTTTTAATACTGTCAAGTACATTATCAGAGGTCTTCCTTCAACTGGAGGCATCAGGATTGAAGGCTCTTGTAGGTATTCCTTGATCTTGTCAAAATCCTTCTGGCAGTCTTCGTTCCACCTGACCGTCTGTTCTTTTCTCAACAATTTGAACAAGGGCTCACAGGTTGCTGTAAGGTGAGATATGAACCTTGAGATGTAGTTCAATCTACCTAAAAACCCTCGAACTTCTTTTTCAGACTTCGGTGCAGGCATTTCTTGAATGGCTTTGACTTTATCAGGGTCAACTTCAATCCCTTTCTCGCTCACAATAAAACCCAGCAGCTTACCCGATCGCACCCCGAATGTGCATTTGTTGGGGTTTAACTTCAGTTGGTACTTCCTCAGACGCTTGAACAGCTTCAGCAGATTTACCAGGCGGTCTTCTTCAGTAAGGGACTTGGCAATCATATCATCCACGTAACACTCGACCTCTTTATGTATCATATCGTGGAATAATGTCACCATAACCCATTGATATGTTGCACCAGCATTCTTCAGTCCGAATGGAATCACCTTGTAACAGAACGTGCCCCAGGGTGTGATGAAGGTTGTCTTCTCCATGTCTTCAGGTGACATCTTGATCTGATTGTATCCTGAAAATCTGCCCATGAAGGAGAATACCGAGAACTGAGCCGTGTTATCCACCAATACGTCAATGTGAGGTAATGGGAAATCATCCTTCGGGCTGGCTCTATTCAGATCCCGGTAGTCAACACACATCCTTACTTTACCGTCTTTCTTAGGCACAGGCACAATATTAGCAACCCACGGTGGATAGCTAGTCACAGCAAGGAACCCGACGTCCCACTGCTTCTGTACCTCTTCTTTGATTTTCATTGCCATGTCTGGGCGAGTACGGCGCAATTTCTGTTTAACCGGTGGGCATTCTTCTCTTAAAGGCAGCTTGTGCACAACAATGTCGGTGTCCAACCCTGGCATATCTTGATAAGACCAAGCAAACACGTCCACATACTCTTGAAGCAGGTCAATCAGTTGTCTCTTCACTGAGTCTTGTAGGCAGGCCCCGATTTTAACTTCTTTCACATCTTCATTTGTACCAAGATTGATCGTTTCGACCTCCTCCTGATGAGGAGTAATAACCTTTTCCTCTTGTCTCAATAATCTGGCTAGCTCTTCAGGGAGCTCGTAATTTTCTTCAACCCCTTCATCAGTTTGATTGATTGGATTGTCAAAGTCATACGAAGTCATAGCCGTGCCGTTGTCGATGCTGTTTGGAAGGCACTCTCTGCAAGGGTTCAGTTTGTTCATTTTAGTGATTGATTTTAATCTTGTTTAGAAAAGTGAAATAAAGTCGTCATTTTGAAAACATTGCCATTTATTTTTTGTACAAAAAGAAAAATGGAAAAACAGTGAGCGGAAAAGAAAAAAGACTCATTTGCAAAAGATGTCTGATATTTCATTGATTAATCTTGTTGCACAAAAATTACAGATGGCCCGATTACAAAATGAGTCTTGTCATCTTGGGCAAGATGCAAGACTTGATGCATGCTTAAAATATACAGGAAATAATAATTACTCTGCAGGAGTAACCCTTATAATTTCCTGGGAAGACCAGTTTGAGATACTGCTCCCCGGGATCTTTGGACGTATCCAACTCTCCAGGTTGCGGTCGCTTTCATCCTCGTCTTCCAAATTGTTGACAGCATCAGGGGTGAGCATCCCCCCACTAACAAAGTTGGGCTCCTTAGCAGCCTCTGCTTGATCTTGTTGAGTTGGTTTGTAACCCAACCCAAATCTATCCTCCTTCTTCTCTACAGGAAGCAACTTGCCCCAGCCTTGGGCAGTCCCTTCTTCAACAACCTTCCGGGCTTGTTGATAAGATGTCATTGAGGTTCCAGGTACAGCAGATGTTTCATTTATGTTCAAGGCCTCAAACCCTTGACTCATAGTTTCGTGGATCTCCCCATCCATATCAATGTATTTGTATGTAGCCAGATGGCTAACAAAAATATCTTCCTCCCCACAAATAGTAACAACTTGGCCCTCCCACTCGAATTTTAACTTCTGGTGAAGGGTAGACGTAACTGCGCCAGCGGCATGAATCCATGGTCTACCCAACAAACAGCTGTAGGCAGGCTGAATGTCCATCACGTAGAAGGTCGTTTTGAAAGTTTGTGGGCCAATCGTTATAGGCAATTCAATTTCTCCCAGAACTGATCTCTTAGAACCGTCAAAGGCTCTTACTACCAAGTTACTGGGACGTAATGCCAATCCTTCATACTCCAGCTTCACAAGGGCTTTTTTAGGTAAGACATTGAGGGATGATCCTGTGTCTACCAGCACATGGGAAAGAACTGCACCCTTACACTCCATGGTAATGTGCAAAGCCTTGTTATGATTGCGGCCTTCCGTAGTCAAATCAGTGTTGGTAAACCCTAGTCCATTGCTAGCATTAACATTTCCAACCACAGCTTCCAACTGATTGACGGTGATCTCTTCTGGCACATAAGCTGCGTGCAAGACTTTTAGTAGTGCGTTCCGATGAGCCTCGGAGCACATAAGCAATGATAGAATAGAGATCTTGGAAGGCGTCTGGTGAAGCTGGTCCACTATCTTGTAATCACTTTTCTTGATGATTCTCATGAATTCATCAACTTCTTGATCAAAAGGTGTTTTCAAAGCTTCTTTAACAATTTGCTCTTCTTGCACCATGCTCTTCCCTTTTGCCTTGGCAGCAGCTTCTGCTTCAGCAGTGTGTCTTTGAATTTGTGGGGCAAAGAGACGTCCGCTTCGAGTGAAGCCTCCGCCTCCTCCCACATTGTCTATTTGTGGTGAAGAAGTTGATGATTCAAGAGTGATTTTCTGTCCTTCGCAGTATAGATCAGAGCCGTAATGCCAGGGGATGGCATTACTGCTTTCATAAGGTACTGGTCCAGGCACTGTAATAGTGACTGGACTGATGGCAGCTGCAGAAGGGACCATGACAGTATGTGGATCATAGTATATTGTGACTGGTGCTCTGATAGGAGTGGCGCTTTGGGAGTTGTAGGCATAATCATTTTCAGGATCATAATAAATTGTAACCGTTGAGACATTTTCATTGTTTGCTGTTGATGTTGTAGGAGACACTGTTGAATGGATAGGTGTTGTTGTTGTAGGAGATTCTGAATGAAGGGGTGCTGAAGTTGTAGAAGGGATGTTTGCTGATATTTGGTCCGTTGAAGTAACAGATGAAGCATTTGTTGATGAAACTGAAAAGTTGTTTGGAACAATGGTTGTTGCAGTTGTAGAAGACTCGGGAATTGCTGTTAAGGGGATTGCTGGATTGGTAGGTATCGATGTTGTGATTTGAAGCAAGCCACTCTGGGTGAGACCATCTATGCCATCTCTCAAGTCATCACAACCATTCACTGAAATGTTGCAATAAGCACACCCTAGCTCACATCCCAGGAATATTTGACATTCAAGGAGCTGAGCCTTAATCTCTACCAAGGGTGTACGTATCTGACCCACACTGGTTATCAAGTAAGACGGCTGGTCTTCTTCAATAGCATTGATTCTGGGGCCACCATGGTTTGGCATAGGGTTCTTGTTAACATTTGGTGGTGGTGCAAAATTTAGAGCCTTAGAATCTACCAAGTCCTGTACCTTCATGTGCAAAGCTCTGCACTTCTCTGTACTATGGCCAGGTGCATTTGAGTGAAAAGCACATCTGGCGCTGGCGTCATAATTTCTGGGCAGACTGGCAGGATCTGGAGGTGCCAACGTCCTTAGCTCAACCAGGTTGAGTTTTAGGAGTTGTGGAAATAATGTGGCATAGGGCATAGGGATCGGATCAATTACCCTATTGGCCTGAGAAGGTCTCTGTTGGAACGGTCTTTGCTGATTGTTGTTGCTGGTGTTGTTGTAGTTTCTCTGAGGAGGATACTGAGTTTGTTGCTGATAATTTTGTTGCTGTGGTTGATAAGCTGGTTGTGGATGAATTGGAGCGGGAATGGTGAATGCTGCCACAGACCTATGAACATATTGGGGTCTGCCCCTGTTGGTATGGATAGCATTGGTCTCACCAGTTCTTCTTGGGCCCACAAAAGGATTCCTTGTGTTGCTGGATGAGCTGGCACCATTGTCAGAAATCTTGCCCATCTTTAATAGGCTCTCAATTCTTTCTCCAGCTATAACGACATCTGCAAAGCTGGTAGAAGAAAAGGCAGCTAGCCTATCAATGTATGTTCCTTGGAGGGTGTTCATAAACATATCAGCCATCTCCCTCTCTGACATGGGTGGCTGGACAGCAGCAGCAAGCTGTCTCCACCTCTGGGCGTACTCCCGGAAGCTTTCTCTGGATGACTGTGACATTCCCATCAGGAGGGTCCTGTTGGGTGCCATATCCAAATTGTACTGGTATTGTCTGATAAAGGCCTCAGCCAAGTCTTTCCAACATCTGATGGTTGCTCTAGTCAAATGGGAGTACCATTCCCTTGAAGCTCCAGTTAAGCTGTCTTCGAAATAAAACATCCATAGCTTCTCATCCATGGTATATGCCTTCAGCCTCCCCAGAAAGGATTGCAAGTGGGTCCGTGGGCAGGAAGTCCCGTTGTACTTCTCAAAGCACGGTGGTTTAAATTTGTGGGGAATCCTGACCCCGTCCACTAAGCCCATGTCCATAACATCAAAACCCAAGGAGTTTTGAGACTCCAAGGACCTTAATTTTTCAGCAATTTCATCTAGCCTTCTGTCATAGGCTTCTTCCCCAGCTCCCATCACTGTGAACTGATCTTCCTGGGGGTCTTCTTGCAGCACTCTTCCTGTAGTAGCATTCCCTTGCACATTAGCAGGGATGTTGATCTCTGGATGAAGGTGGGGTCCGAATACAGGTGGGTTGATATGAGGCTGCACCCTCTCATTGTTGCTTGTACCACCAGTCCCTAGATGGGGATCTTCCTGAGTCTGCCTCTCTACCAAGGCTCTTAATCTTTCTTGGCTCTGTGCCAATCCATTCATTACCTCCATAAATTGTGTCATCTGATTCCTCATTTCCAATCTCTCATTGGCCATTTGGTTCCTGACCTCTGTAAGGTCCTGTTGTACCTGGTCCATCTATATACCCGGAAGGTTGTTGCGGGTGGGATATCTGTGTGGACGGTTGAGTGGGAACACCCGACGTCGAGCAATAGTTCCTGAGATCACAACAGAGTTAATAACAAAAACAAAACAAACCTACAAAACGAACAAAGGTTAGCATGCAATGTAGTATGCTTATTTGTCTCTAAGGTATCCGGCTTGGCACTTGGTTTTGACCTTTCCAGACCCCTGAGGAAGATGCTTGTGATGTTGCTCGAAAGAAACTCAGATCGAATAAACTGATACATATATTACAAAAAGTAAATGATACATAGTTTGTTTCTTACAAAACATGCCCTCCGAGGGGTCAAAATACAACATAAGAAAATAAAAGTACATGAAATGAAAACAACAACAAGCAAAAGTCAGACACCAAGACCAAACTCATCCTCCTGAACTTCCTTTAGAAGTGCCTCAGTCACAGGATCAGC
Organism: Lathyrus aphaca; assembly: GCA_963966055.1. Taxonomy (NCBI): domain Eukaryota; kingdom Viridiplantae; phylum Streptophyta; class Magnoliopsida; order Fabales; family Fabaceae; genus Lathyrus; species Lathyrus aphaca. The sequence continues at coordinate 98,640,383 of OZ014521.1, forward strand.
TGGACGCTCTGTGAGATTCCTGATAAGGAGATTCCTGGTAGTAACAGCTGCAGTTAGCTTCTTGTGTTGACTCTGGTCCTTTGACCTCTTCACTCCAGCTTTAATTTTCAACTCTGAGATCTCCCTCTGGGCTGCCAGCAGGGCTTCCTGTTGTTCTTTTTCACTAGCCTCCAACTGCTCAATCTTGTCCTGAGTCCTCTTATCCTCCAGAGTACGAGCTTCGGTGATCCTGACCCACCTGGCTTGACTCTCTTTCAGATACAAATCAGTCCTGGCCTTCTGGAACTGAGCTTCCTTGCAGGCATTCTTCAAGATCTGTTCTCCAGCCCTAGACTTCTTGATGTAATCCTCTGACTTTTCAATCCTGGCCAGATGCTCCAACTTTAGCTTTTCTAACCTCTCAATGTCCAGCCGACCATCACTCCTCTCCCAGAGGGTCTTCTGTAGAGCCTGAGTCAACTTCTCATTTCTCTCTTTTAGTTTCTCAAACTCCTCTAAACTGACAGTGACAGGAGGTGGTGCTGAGGATGGTCCAGGTATATCTTCCATGGTGAAGGGCATCCCAGAAAATTGAGCCCTGGCATGGGACCACTCATAGTACTGTGCTGAGGCTACATTGTTGCATCTTCCCAGAATGGTTACTCCTTTAGTCTGGACATTGTCCCAAGCCCAGGATGCTTGCCTGACAATAGCCAGATTAGGCTTAATCTCACAGTAAAGAGTCTCAGCCAAGTCTTGTGCTTTAGGAGGGTGGACCAATGCATAGCCCAGTTGTCTTTTGAATAGCAGAGGGTTGTAGTTGATGCAACCCTTTACTCCTATCAGAGGTACATTGGGAAACTGCCCACAACTGGTAATGATGTCCCTGCCTTTTGTGCTTTGAGTGCACAACCTGATATCAGCTGAAGTTAAAGCAGTGAGTCTTCTGGCCCAGTTCCTTGGCTGGTGAGGATTCAAGAATGCATCTGTCTTGGGCAAGTGCTTGAGCAGCCAGGTATGGAACAGGGGAGCACAACACCTTACCAATCTTCCTCTTTGCTTTTCATTCCTTTGGTGAACAGAGTAGTAGAAATCTCCCAGTAAGGTGGGCACTGGGTTCCTCAGGATGAAAAGATGGATTGCATTCTTGCTAACAAACTTAGGCTCATCTGTAAATAAAATAACCCCATATATGCTAAGGGCTAATAATGCACAGACTGCCTTCCACTCCCCCAAGGAGGCCTTCAGAATAGCCTGAGAGGTCAAGAAATCCAAATGTAGACCAGAGATTCCAGCCTTGGTAGTCAGGTTCTGTCCAATCAGGCAAGGTTCCATATGCAATGCCTTTGCCACTTCTTCATTACTTGGAAAAGCCATCTCAGGGTTGAAGGGGACTCCACCCCTGATAGGTACACCAACCAATGATGAATACTCCTCTAATAAAGGTCCCAACTGAAAATCCTGAAAAGTGAAACACCTCAGAGGGGGATCATAGAACTGCAGGCAAGTATGAATCAGGCTCCTCTGTGAAGGGTCCAAATCCATAACCACATCAAGTATGCCTCCATAGTGTTCTCTGAATAGTGGTATATGGTCTGGAGTAATCAGGGTCTGGAGTAATCAGGGTCTGAATCTTCCTGATGTCAGCTAGCTCAGGCTGAAAGAAATGATAGGAGATGTTACTCTTCTTAGGTGCCATGTTGCTGAAGGAGAGCTGAGACAGATGCTGATGATGGAGAATAACACTGAAGATGGGCCACTGACAGGCAGATGCTGGTGACTGAAGCAGGTAGCTGATAGCTGAAGTAGATAGGTCTATGCTGATGATGGGGTCAAAACCAAGCCAAAATAAATGATGGATACCCTGAAAAACAAATGAGCAAATGTTAAAATGATGCAATGATAATGTATGCAAATGATATGCAAGGGTTTGTGACTGAGCTGGATCTGATCAAGTGCTCCGATATAAGTCCAGGTATGTTCAAGAAATCCAGATGGAGGCCCATAAGTCCAGTAACCAAGGTGGGGGACCCAAATAAAGAGTCACATGTCCAGGGTAAAAATCACAAGAACTGTTCCAACATGGAGTACTCTTAATCAAAACAAAGTAACAGGGTATGCTGAGGTCAAGGGTACCTGCAAACCTGTAAACAGCCCAACCCCCTCACAGGTGGTGTTCTAAAACAAGGATCCTCAGACTTGGATCAGTTATGAGAAGTGTAAACACTTCTAACCCGGAGGTACAGTGTTTAAAATAACCATAAAAGATCCTCCTCTAATTCACCTCAGTTTCTGAAGGTCAATACTAAAGGTCATTCAGACTTAGCAGGCTTCCCAGATAGCCCTAGCACTATAGGAAATCTGCAGCACAGAGTTCTCAAGAAGAAACCCATATCTGAACCGTGTTCCATATTCCCGCACCAGACCGAAATGGAATGGGAAAGAACATGAACCACTCTAGCCTAGGTGTCACTCAGGTCCCAGGTATAGGACCTCAACTCTCAATAGAACACCCACCCACCAAAGCAACAAAACAGATCCAGCCAGCACAGTATGACAGTATGATATATGTAAAACTATAAAGAAAGCAGTAAACAAACTGTACATAAAGCAATAAACAAAATAAATACAAATACAAACACAACTAGCACATAACACCCCCGTAAACACAAATCAATCAAGCGCTAGGAGGAACCCACAAAAAGAACCAGAAGCCCTGGTTGCAGTATAAGGGTCCCCAGCAGAGTCGCCAAGCTGTCGCTCCCAAAAGATGAGACTGAGCTCAAATGAGGTACAGACGCGAACGGTCGGCGAAAGGATGAAATGAAAAGAGTCGCCAGCTAGGCATTTTTATCCCGAAGGAAAGGTAATGCTGCATAGACCTAGAAATATGGATAAGACGGTTGCGAACCAGAGAGACTGAGAAAGGGGGTTGGTTACAACCTGGGAAGGTATTAGCACCCAGATTGTCCGCCGTACTCGACGGGATCCACGCTTAAAAGATTTGTGTTTTAAAGGGGTAGTGTCAGTGCAATTTGAGTATAAAGAGAGCTGGAAAAGGTGTACAGGTGTCAGTGTAAAATAAGTGAAGTGTATAAGTGAAGTGTCAGTGTAAGAACAGAGTGAAATGTTCAAGATCATGAGGCTAAAGAATACAGCTGAAAGAGGGGGGAATATACAGAGACTTTTGTTCGATAACCGTTAGGTTATGCCTACGTATCCTCTCGTGCAATGAGGAAGTCAGAACACCGTAGTTATACCCAAAGAGACTGAAAGATGAATTGACTTGTGAACTGCTTACTTGTCTATGCTCAAGTGTATGACCTGTCTGGCTCAGGTGCTAACTGTCTTGCATTAGACGGAAGAAGCAAGTTCTCGTTTGTGAGTGAGGATGATGAGAAAAGAATCCCGAAGGAGACGATTATTGTTTGTTTTTGTATTTTCAATCTTTTATTTCTTTTTGCAAGTTTGTCATAAGTTAATGAGCTTAAGCCTAAACCAATGGATTTAGTAAACTCATCACATCTTCCCTCTGATTAGGGGTAATGAGAATACCTTAAGTGTGAAGTCAGCTTCTCACACTTAATCACCTTTGATGTAGGGTTAAGATCATTAACCTACTTGTGATTATTTAAATGCTTTTGTGATTTTTGTTTAGTGTTAAGTAATGAGATTAAGCCATAATCAGGGATTAAACAGACCCATTACACCATCCTAATAGAAGGATAATAGATGAGAATGTTTAAGCTGAGGAAAGCTCCTCAACTTAATCCATGATTAGGGATTAACTTCATGACAAAACAAGGCCTTTATTAGGTGGATTTTAATTAATGATAAGGTGATGGAATGAATTTTATGATTTGTAAGACAACTTGAGGGGGACTTGTCCATTAACACTAGGGTTAGTCCTTCTTAACCAATTAAGGAAGAATTAGAACCCTAATGCAAGGCCCAAGTTACAAGCTTGATGTCTTGATGATTATTAAGTGAATTGATTAAAGGATTTAAACACATTAAGGGTTTAACACTTAGGATTAAAGTTATACACTCCATCCTAATAGAAGGATGCAGGCATAAGCTTAATCACAAAGCCTCAAAGCCTTTAGGGTTTAGTCCCTGATTATGAGATGAGAAGAGAAGACTCAAAGAGACACAAAGGTAAAAGCTAAGTGGGGAGACTAATCAAAACCCTAATCATTGTCATGCTTGGTTGTTCCTAAGGTTTGTGAGGTTAACAAGAGAAATCTTCAATGGAACCACCAGGAAGCAGATGAAAGGATCAGGAGAAGCAAAGTAACTTGCTTCATTTAAGAAGTCAAGTCACTTGAAGGAAGAAAGTAAGAAGAAGAAGAATGATCAAGCTCAATCTCAAACACATAACAAAATGCAGCAAGGATGCATGAAAGAGATGAAAAGAAATGGTGAGAAGTGAAGGCAAATTCACTTCTCAAAGTTGCTTACCACCTGAAAAGTTAGTAAGAAAGATGCAATGTAATGCAAAATGGAATGAAATGGCATGATGCAAATCAAAACCAGAAGCATATATGAGATGATAATGATGCTATGAGATGATGCAAACATGAATCAAGGCATGAGGATGATCATATGGACCAATGGATGCAAATGGAGCAAGTTTAGAACCATGAACACACATGAACAGTCATGAGATGCCAATGACATACAACATGGCAAATACATGATGCAATGATAAAACATACTTTCAATATGTCTTAAGATGTCTAATGAATCAAATGGATGCACAAAATGCTATGGCAAGTCAAGGTATGAATGCAAATACAAGATGAATGCAAAAAGAAGCCCAAATTAGGGTTTATGATCAATGCATCAGACAAAAACCAAAATCAGAAGCAAACATCAAGATAAAAAAATTGAAAATGCTCTCAAAGGAACCCTAATCCTATACAAACTCATTGCCCAAAGGAGGGGTTCTAACTCTTAACCTAATGTAAGTTATGAATTTTCCAAGTTTTCTAGGGTTTTAGGGTACCTTAACAAGAAAAATGTCAAACAAATTAAAAATGAAAGATCAAATCATGCCCATTTAATCTCACAAACTACATGCTAAACAAAATGCAATGCAAAAAGAATAAAAGTCCAACTCTCAATGGTTAGGCAGAAATGATTTTTTGAAGTTTGGATCCAAATAATGCCTTGAAATGATTTTAATTCCATGAAAAATTCTCAAAAGACATCAAAATCAAAAAAGAAATTTGGTTTGAGGGTTGGACAATGTTTCTAAATGATTATGAAGGTTTCATGAATTTTTTGGTGATTTTTAAATACCTAAAAGTATTTTTAATTAATTAATTCTCATTAATTAATTAAAAATAAACTTTTAAATGATTTAAAAATATTTTTTAATGCAAAAAATAAAAATAAAAATGTTTTTGGTTTCTGAAAATTAATAAAAGTGTGTACAAAAAATTTCAGAATTTTTAAAATTGTTTTGCTATTTTTAAATAAATGTACAAAATAAAACAAAAGAAATGAATTAAAAATGAAATAAAAAGAAAGTATGCGCAATGGAGGGCCAGGATTGATTCTGGGGAAGGACCTGTTGACTTGGCGCGTAATCCAATGGTCTATATTCAAATCAGGTTAATTAACTAATTAAACCTAATTAATTAAGTTAAGTGGAAATTAAGAATTAATGACAAGATCTGAGCCTTTGGTCCACACGCGGGAAACAACATCCTAGGGTCCAGATTCAAAACACACTAATGACTCAGCTAAACCCTAATTAGGGCACACTAATCTCAGACGGCCGGAACAGTGGTTCCGGTCGTCTTCTCCGGCGGGTTGAAAACCCTAGAACATGCTACAGGCCACCACTCATCAAATTGAAGCTAGGGAAATGATCCTCTACTCAAACCCCATTCAAATCACCCTTCAAACAACATTTATCATTCAAAAACAGAGAGATTCGAATCAAACAAGTTTCACGGGTGAAGTTTCAGAGATCAACCAAATACTCATTTCTTCATTATTTTTGATTCTAAAGGTACCACCATGATCAGCAAGACATGCACTTTCAATTTGTAACATAAAATACAAGCTCTGAAAAGTTTGAGATTTGAAGCTACCTGAAGTGGTGAACTATGGATATGAGCTCTCCAGGCCTTCCTTTGATGCAGAATGTCTCCTCTGAACCCCCTGAAGTCAATGGAATGCTCACAATCCTTTGTTGGTGGCTAATTTGAGAGCTTGAGTTCTGATATGGCAGGTTTCACAGTTGTGATTTGTAGGGTTTCAAGCTGCTTCAATGGTGGATTCTGGTTCTCTTGAGTGTGTATGATTTGTTGGTGAAGAGAAAATGAGTGTTTGATGGCTGTAGAGAGAGATTCGAAGAAGAGGAGTTTTTGACAAATTTTTGTGAGGGCTGTGTTGTGTGTTGTTTCAATGGCCAATGAGTTGCTATAACACTCCCATGATGTGTGAGTAGCCTGTGGAGCAGGTCAGTAGGGGTGGCTGATCACTATTCCAAGAGTATGGGGGTTTTGGCCAAAAAGTCAAGTTGATTTGTACTTGCAGCATGGGCTATGGCAGCAGCAGTCTAAGGGCATGTCTTGCTTCAGCTTGAGTCAAGGATGACCCTTGGATTGCTTGTGAAAGTCTGCAGCATTTGGATCATGAGTTGTGAGAGATTTTGCAACTTGCCCACTTGTGTTATCTCATGATTTTGGCTATGTAAAAGTGAGAACTCTTGCTGAATTTTTGATGTGGAATGCCTCACTAGATCATGACAATGCATAGAAACCAATTAGTGATCACATAACTCCTTTGAGAATGATTTTGCCAAAAATCCCTCTTTGCATCTTCATGAAAATGACTTATGGATCAAGGCACAAAAATGAGAAATTCCTTGGGCCAATTCTAATTTTATGTCATGTGTAGCATTGGTATGATGATTAGAGATCATGTTGAAGTCACATAAAGGCTTGCCATGAGAAATTGCAAGTTTTCCATTTGGTGCAAAAGTGAATTTTTAATGATTTTGCTCAACTTTGCAAGGCCATAACTTTTGATCCAAAATGAATTAGGTCATGTTCTTGTACTTTTTGAAAAGGGAATGATCCATTCTACAACTTTCATGACCAAAGTTTTTCCATTTGAAGCTTTTTTGAATCAAAAAGTAAAGGTTGAAAAAGTTGCCTAAAATGGCAATTTCATTAAAAGTCAAACTTGCCCAAAAAGTCAACTTTGCAAAAGACTTGAAATTCTTCAATTTTGTAAACTTCCAACATCTTACATGGTCAAATAAAGATCATATACAATCAAAATGATGAAGAACACCCTTTGGTTGGGTCATTGGGGGCCTCGGATGCCCTGATTTTACACTGACTTGCTTGAAAAGTCAACTCTTGATCAGATGACTTCCCCATGGAATTTCTTCATGAAAATTGATATGCATACTCCCTATACCATATACAGACCAATAGAAACAATAATGACCAGAAAATTTGGAGTTATGGCCTTTGAAACCAAAACCCTAATTCTAGGTCATCTGTGTAGTCAAGCCTGGCTCTGCATCCATGCCATTCTCAGTTCTTGTGATTCTTTGACATTCTTGACTTTGAGAGGATATAATATGATACTTGAACACACATGGACCCCTTTGAAGTGATTTATGGCCTTTGGAGTGACTCAAGAAGCTCCTGGATTGCTCAGATCACAAACCCTAGATGCAGATGACTTTGAATCTATGCAGTGAATCAAAACTGTGACATGAGATGCTATGATTGAGTTTATGCATATGAAATGATCACAAGCCATGGTGTGAATGGGTGAGGGAAAATTTGGGGTGTTTACACATTGGGATTGTACCTGGGAGAGGTAACATTGGGATTCTGAGGAGCCTCTTTCAGAGTAATAAGTTCAGCCTTCAACAAGTGTTGCAATGCCTGAGCCATTGACATGTTGATCTTTGTGAACTGCCTTCTAGCCCTCTGTTGGTTGCCCTGTGGCTGCTCTGGTGTTGTAGGTGTTGGATTTGAAATATGAACTGCACTCACAGACTGATGCCTTCTATTACGATCAGGTTGACCATAAACAGCATTAGATTCTTTCTTCCCAGTGGGAGGCTTCTTTGCAGCACCTGATGAAGAAGTACCCACTTGGATCTTGCCACTCTTTATACCATTTTCCACGCGCTCTCCTGTCATTATCAACTCAGTGAAGCCAGATGATGAGCTTCCAATGAGATGACTGTAAAAAGGACCATTCAGCGTACACATGAACATATCAACCAATTCCCTGTCAGTTAAAGGGGGTTGAACTCTTCCAGCTAAATCTCTCCACTTCTGAGCATACTCCTTGAAACTTTCTTTGGCACCCATAGACATGCTTTGCAGCTGCATGCGAGTGGGAGCTAAGTCAGCATTGTATTGATACTGCTTATAGAAAGCTTCAGCAAGATCATTCCAATCCCTGATGTTGGCACTTTCCAATTGATAGTACCACTCCAATTGAGCTCCAGATAAGCTCTCTTGGAAAAAGTGGATCCACAACTTCTTATCAGCAGTGTGAGGTTGGATTCTTCTAACATAAGACCTCAGATGCAGCTTGGGACAAGATACCCCATCATAAACAACAAAGGTAGGAACCTTGAAACCAATGGGTATGACTACCCCAGATATCAGACTCAAATCTTCAAAATCCAGCCCAGAAGATTTCTGCAACTCCATAGCATCCATTCTATCCACCAGCATCTTGAATTTGTCTTCATTAGGCTCATGGTAGTAATTAGCCTCAAAATCAGAGTCCCCCATAGTGTTGTGGAGACTGCCTCCCTCTTTTTAAGACTCTTCAGAGTCATAATCTTCAACTGGTTCTTTGGTCTTGGCAAGACCTTTGAACCTTCTTCCCATGTTGATCAGGCCACCTGATCTTCTAGTCTTCTTAGTCTTCTTGGCCAGCAGCGTCTTCAATTCATCCTGCCCCTTGGTCAGGTTCAGGATCAGCTCTTGGAACTGTGCATTTTGTGTTTGGAGATCCTTAACTGTTTGTTCAAGAGCCATTGCTGAAATAAACAGCGAGAAGATGAGAAACCTGTGCACAATTATAAACCTGTGATGCAATGAGATGATATGTGAATGCATATGCAATGTTTTCAAGGACCGCAGGATTTAAATTTGCTTAAACAAACAAGAAGGTAAACTTTTATTAGTAATAAATTTGTTTTGCCTCTTGGGCTTACAAAAATGAAATGAAATAAATACAAAGGATGGGGTTTTAAGTCTCCCATGGATGTTTCCTCTTTGTGTTGAGGTATGAGTTGAGATTCCGTTCCTCGTGAAGTTGCTTTGTTAGTTCCAGGATTCTTTCTTGGCTTGCTTTGTAATGAGCCTCGAAAGTATCCCTTTGCTCCTTCAACTGGATCCAGGATCTCTGTAAGTCTTCCATGTCAGTAGGCATGTCTGGGTGAAGGATGGTATAAGCAGTGTCTCCTTCAGCAACAGGTTCCATGGTAACTGGCAGGATAGCAGGATATGGCATCATGAGAGTCTGAGCACGAGATCGTACCCATCTGAGATAAGCTTCCATATGAATAGTGTACTTAGGCTCCAGAGTCTTGCTGTCAACCCTGTTTACTTTTCCCCATGCTCGTATGAATCTCTGACGGTAACCTTAAAGATCGTTGTCGTAATCAAACACAATGCCCTGAATCAACACGTCATGTGGACCATCACTCCTAGCGTAACCAAACTGTCGTAAAGCTAGAGAGGGGTTGTAGGTGATGCCTCCTCTGATGCCTAGAAGTGGCACATTAGGAAACTCCCCACAACGGTCAATGATAGTGACATTCTCCATGGATCTGGAGCACCAATGGATATCTGAATGAGAGAGTGACATAATCCTCTTGGACCATCTGAACCCTTGCTCATTCTTCATTACTGAGCGAGGAAGGTGAGAAATAAACCACCTAGAAAGCAAAGATATGCAGCACATGAAAGTTCCTCTTGCCCTTGTAGTACGGGTGTGAAGAGAATGTAGGATGTCTCCAAGCAATGTAGGTACTGGATTGTGACTCAGAAATATGTTGATGGCATGAACGTCTATGAACTGATCTGGATTGGGGAACAATACTAAGCCATATATCAGCAAGGCTAAAATCTCCTCAAAAGCATCATAGCTCATGGCCTTCAAAAATAACTGAGCTTTTTCTATCAGCACCTTGGCAAGAATACCCTTAACTCCGCTTCTCGTTTCTAGAACAATGTCAGACTTCTTCAGATGTAGAGCTGCAGCAATAACCTCTGGTTTAAGCTCTTTTTCCAAGCCTGTGAAGGGTCTTTGATCAAGAACATGTATACCCAGAAGTTTAGAGAACTCTTCCATTGTAGGAATCAGCTGATAGTCGGGGAATGTGAAGCAATGGTGCTTAGGATCAAAGAACTGAAACAGGACACTCATCATGTCTTCATTGAACCCTAAGATGACTAGATCCAATAGGTGACCATGTCTCTTGATGAACTGGGAGTGATCAGGCACTTGAGAAACCAACTCTTTAAGCTTAGCAGGTATGCCCACAAAGTTGATCCTGATGGTGTTTCTACGAGCAGAAGCCATGACCTGCAACAAAGAACAAAGATAAATCCTTTGGTCCTTGAAATGGTTAGTGAAAATGCTATGCTTATGATGCATGATGATGTCATGATGTTATGTTCAATCACAAACATGTGGCACACACAAGCAAGTCACACAATAGCCCTAGGTTTAAAGGCTTGCATGAGGTTCAAAGGTAAGTACCATCCCCTGAAGTTAGTTGGTTCATCCTGTCCTACAAAAGTAACCATGTTCTAAGGGATCTCAATATCACTGATCCTTCACAAGGGTGGTTGTTCAGAAGGCAACTTACTTTCCAACCAAAACCCTCCAAGTTTAGAATCTCAATGAGCGTAGTATCGAGTATCAACCAACTTCAGTCTGCACTAAAGCCGGTTATCTCACTACTTTCTAAAGGCCAAGATGGGATGACTAGGGTTCTAAAAGTTAGTTAGCGCATTGACAACATATGGCAGCCTCATATTATCCTCAACTTGACTTAAGGAACATAAGCACCAACCAAGAAGTCACACTAACTATGGCCACCAGATCAACCATATCGGTATACGCCGTACAGTTTCCTTGGTATATTGCCATTTACCTAAGGTACACTAGATCCGGGTTAGGATCTTTCACACATAAGAGCCCAACAAGTAAGTATAAAGCAAACAAGGCAAACAAAGTTAAAGTGATCTAATTCCTAAGGGTACCCCTCTTTTATTAAGTCCCCAGCAGAGTCGCCAGTTCTGTAACACGGTGGGAGAACTGACTTTAGTTATGTTGCGGATAGCAAGAGTCGCCACCGACTTTTATTTTATCCAAAGGAAAGGCATAAAAGAACAGGAAAGACCTTTTAAAAGATTTTTTTGGGTCCGGGGGGTAGGTTATGTAAAGGGAAGGTGTTAGCACCCTTTACATCCATGGTTATCCATGGGCTCTTAGTTACTTAGCTCACTTTAAAATGTTTTTGAAAATGTGAAGTGTGTGAATAGAAATTTTCATAAGAGTTTGATAATGATCCATGTACGGATGCGTAAAAAACTTGTGTTTGAAAATTGTTTGAAATTTGTGAAGTGTTTGAAATTTTTTTAAATAATGAGCAAGTAACTATGAGGAACCTACCCTAAAGTTTAAGTCTTTCTGTTCTTGAATCCTTTAAATGGTAAGACTATCCCTATTATTAAGGAATAGGTAGTCATTACCTTGGATGTGAGGGACAAGTAAGGGTCATCTGTTAATGTAGGCAACTGTGGGGTGTATAAGCAATTTTGGAGGGACTGTCATCATTATTCGAAAGGGACAAGATCATTACGAAGGCAACATTCGAAAAGGGACTTGATCTTTTATGGTTAAGGGACTAGATGACTTTATTTTTGAGGGACTTTTGCTTTGTACACCCCACTTGACCTCTTGATTAGGCAACAATGAGAGGTAACCCTAGAATGTGAGATGGCGATCAAAGATCGACTTACGTGTGTGAGTGTACAGTTTTAAATATTTATCTTTTAATTGAGTGATCTAAATTAATTTTAAATAAACATACATGTTACACTCCCTATTTACTAACCATGGCGTAAAATAAATAATTTAAACATTATAAAATATTACATCCAGGAGCAATTACAATAATAATAATAAAAGCAATTTAAATAAATAAGCAAAAATATTAATAAGCAAAATAAATAAGCAATTATAATTGGGTTAGTAGAACATAATAAAAATAATACTAAATTAAATGGGGTTAGTAATAATCTAATAACAATAATAATGAAATAAGCAAAAATATTATAATAAACAAAAATTTTAAAGGTTAATAAGAAAATATGAACAATTATATTAATTATTATAAAATTTGAAATTATAAAAAATTAAATCAATTATGAACATATTATGAAAAATAAATTATAATTATAAAAATTAAATTAGCAATTTTTACATATTTTTAAACATATAATAAAATTATTTACATGCAAAAATTAACTTCTAAACAATTAGAGAATATTTTCATATTATATAAAAAATAAATTAAGCATTTTAATTTTTATGTACAAAAATTTAAATTATAAGCAATTTATGCATTTAATAAGAATTGGATTAAATATAAATAATAATATTAAACAAAAAATAGAAGAAAAAGAAATTAGGGTTTTAAAAATTATTATGGTTAATTAGGGTTTTAAAAAGAATTAGGATTTTATATACAAAAATTTTAAATACTAAATATTAATTCAATTACATAAATAAATTATATATGTACATATTAATAAAAAAACAATTTGTTTTTAGAAAATATTATTAGGATTAAACTAAGGTTATAATCTTAATTAATTAAAATTAATAACAATCAAAACAAATAGAAAACAAAAAGAGAAAAAAACTTACCTGGCTGGGATTTGAACCCAGCACAGCTTGCTTGCATGCACTCAAACCAGCAACATCCACCACCAGGCTACCAGCGCGCGGGTGACAAGGAAAGGAGAGGAATTTGTTTTATGCCTTAAACCTGAAAATCAGAAAAAAAGAAGGAAAAAGCAAAAGGCCTGGGGGGGGGGAATCGAACCCAGGACCTTCAAGCAATTACACAAACACATTACCATTCCAGCTGGGAGAGCGCACCTGTTGATATAACCACTTTAATTCATAATATATTAAGGCTGCAATTAAAATGGAAAAATAATAAAAACTGGTTGGAGCCAGGATTCGAACACCAGCCCTCCCATAATACGCGCGTCTACTTTACCACTAGGACAAGCACTAGCTTGTGAAATACAAACATAAATAATTCATAATATTTTAAACAAACTTTTGAATTATAAAACACGCGCGCAAAAGATCATCTTCTTCCTTAGGCCCTGCAACTTTTGCTGCGAATTTCCCTACAACATTTCCTGCGAAATTTAAATTGCAGCAAACCCTATAAAACTCAAACATCAACAAAACAGTAAAGTTTCACAAAATTGAAACCATCATTGAATTCCAGACATCATTTGCAATCATCCTATGTCCTTAGAAATTATTTATATTGGCTCAATCGTTGAACCCTAATTTGGCCGAAGAAACCCTAATAATGGTGTCTAAGCATTCGTGCATCCAAACTCCAATTCACCTGCCCAGAAATCATCCTTATGCAATAACAAACCAGATTATAGGCACAAAAACAGTTTATAATGAACAAATTAATGAAATCGAAAAATGAAGAAAACAAGAACAATGTTCATTCGGTTTATGCAATTCATGAGGTTTTTGATGCAAATAATGATTGGTAATGATTCAGTGATGTCCAGGGATCACTCTTATGTCCTTCAAATACCTTCAAAGGCCTTGTAGAAGGGAAACCGAATTTGAGTTTTTGAGAGGTTTTTGAAATTGTGAAACTTACACTTTTGAGCTGGAATTCGTGGCTTTGTGTTAGGGTTGTGTAATGTACTTATAGAGTGATCAATTAGGTCAGAAAAACTTGATACTTGTGTGAGAAGTTTGATCTAAAAAGATTCAAAAAGATAGGCTTTTAAAAATCAAATATTTTTGCATAAACACTTGCTATTTTAGGCCAATCATCATGATCTTCTTACCACTTTAATTCCAATCATATTTATGAATTTCTAGAAGCTTAATCTTTTTTAAATCTTAGACTTTTATATTTTATTTTAATTTAAAATGATTTTTAATGAATTAAATCAAAATAAATAAAAATAAAATGATAAAAAATCTGATTTTTGTTGACTTGGGTCGTGCATGAGGTTATAGTATGGATTGGGTCATCATATGGCAAGCCCATTTAGAAAAAATTGGTTTTAGACCTCCATTTTCTTCATAAACCAACCAAAAATTTCCCAACTTTGCAAGGGCACATCTCCTTCAATTTTAATGCTATGAGGGTGTTCTTGGACATTTTGGAAATCTTGAAGAGTCCTTTAACCAACCCCACTGGTTTCATGTCCATATCATTTACCATTCTCAAGTTATGCTCTTTTGAAGTTGTTGACTTTTTGTTGACTTTCAAAAGGACCTATAATGCCTTAGCTCATACCTTCCAAATGAAGCATTTTTGGGCTTGGCTTGTGAGACACAAAGTTGTAGAGAATTCAATTTCCTTAAAAATGAGATTTGGATGGAAACTTGGTGATGAAGCATGTGAAAGTTATGGCTGGTCAAAGTTCAGTTGACTTTTACTGAGGAAACCCTAATTTAGAAACCCCTGATTCTTGATGATCTGAAACCTCCTTGATGAATCATGATCAACCCTTGATCAAATGATGAATTTTACTTCATATACTTGATGTTGGAAAAAAATCATGAAGTTTGACTTTGGTTTGACCACAGTTGACCTCAGTTTGACTTTTTAACTCCTTTGACTGATTTTGACCTATCAGATCATCTGACTGAGCAAACCTTTGAGAAAAGTATTGAAACTTTTCATGGGGATTCTTACACACATATAAGATGTTATGAAGCTCTCTTGAAGACTTGGAAATCCATTTAGCCTGATTAAAGTCAAAACCCTAGTTTGGGATGCACTGCTTAGGGGATGCATTGTCTGAGGGAATTGTCAACTCTTCTGACCAATTGTGAACTTTGTGAACCATCATAAGATGTCTTGTGAACCTTGTGAACATCATGGAAGGTTTTGTGAACCTTGTGAACCTCATAAAGCATCTTGTAGACTTCATGAACCTCATGAAAGGTCTTGTAAGCATTGAGAATCTTGTGAACCTTGTGAACCTCATAAAGTGACTTGTAGACTCCATGAACCTCATGAAAGGTCTTGTAAGTATTGTGAATCTTGTGAACCTTGTGAACCTTCTTAGCACACAAAGTCTTGTATTGTGAGGGCAAATTTTGGGGTGCAACACATCATACCATCGCTATGTAAATATTATTATACTAACATTTTAATTCATTCTCGCACCTTATCCTCTTTATTTCAATCTCTCGCTCCTTATCTCTTTTATTATGCTTTTATTATACTATATCATTCACCATTTTGTTTATGTTTATATTGTTATGCTTGTGATTTTTCCTTTGTCCATTTGGACACAAAAACACTAATAACAGATTAAACATCTAAAGGACTTTTGACTTTAATTTTGGACTATGGCCACTATCCTTAGCATTGAACTTGGAGTTTGGACTTAGATTTTTAGGATCTATCCCTTTGCTCAAGTTATTATGGATTGAAGACTTTAGCCGATTTGGTTCACTTGTTTGTGAAGATGGAAGTCCTATTGTTTCGAAGAATGTTCGCCATATGGTTTGATCGTTCTTCCTTTAACTTTTACTTTCAAGTCTTAGGATAGTCACTTCATCTCCTCCCACTTCTTAAATTTTCAAATCTTCTCCCTATCTTCAAAACTTTCTTTGTTTTCAAACTTCAAACACAAAAATCTTAAAAAACATTTCTCTTCCCATCTCTTCAATCTCTTTTAAAACAAACCATTTTCAAACCAAAAAGCAATAAATATTTCAAAAGGGCTCCCGTGGAGTACCACAGACATTTTGGGTGCGTAAAACCTTCCCATTGTGTAACCTATCCCCTTACCCGTTCTCTACTTGTTTCTTTTAGCTTTTGCTTTTAGATTCATTAGGTTTTATTCTCTCTTTTCCCTTTTCCATTTGGAATAAAATAAAAGCGCGGTGGCGACTCTGTTTACATTGAGTTAAGCTAGCTAATAGCTTATACTCATAATTTTACCGCTACAGAAAAGTGGCGACTCTGTTGGGGAGTCAATCTCTAAGTGGATTCGGCCTACTTTGATTTGTTTACTGCTTTGGTTTGATTTGTTTGTTACTTGTTTGTTCTGTTTTGGTTTTGGTGATCCTCTGTGAGTGAGATAGATTCTAACCCAGATCTGAGTTGAACTTATGATAGGACGGAGATATTCGAAGCGATAAGTGATGGAGTAGTACAAAGCTATACCAATTCGATAATCTCCACTCGGTTAAGCTCTCTTGGATTGTCAATTTCATGACGAGTAATCGTACGTGGCATTAGTTTCCGACCTTGAGCTGATCATACTGAGGACCGTAGAACCCTTAACCAATCCAAGCCAATTTAGGAACGTAGTGCGGAAACTATCCGGGTGTAAACCTAAGGTGGTTGTCACGTGATACTACACTCGGAAGAGGTCTATTTTAAGAGTGTTATCGGTTGGGGAGTAATCCAACGTACCGATAAAATTCTAAAGATGGCTGTTAACTCCGGGAACCTCTGTTAGCACCCTTTTGGTTTTTTGTAGGTACAATGAAGACAAACCTTAGTACATGCCTTTGTGGGTTGTTGGTTCTTATCCCTTGACTCCATGCTCGTGATCTGAACCTTTGAACCTGTGTGCTTTGCGTGATCTTGTTTGTGGTTGTTGCATCTACATATTCATCATGATCATCCTCACAACCTTTTTTCAAGGAAAACAATTCTGATTATTGCAAATATTGGAAAAAATAAATATTCCTTTTTGTCAAGATTTTTCATGACCGTATTCTCGATGTTGACCATGTTTGCAATAATCGAGTTGTTTTTCTGAAAATGGAAGTGAACATTGCATATCATTGCATCCTCGCATATTCTTGCATTCATCCAAGTTGTGTGGGAACTTATCCCGGTTGTTTCCTTCTTCAATTGTCTGTTGATTCGTCAAGCTGTCTCCTCACCACAGATATGGTACTAGAGCTGCTAACAGATTGAGAGCTATTAGATTGAGAATGGAAAACCAAGAACAGCATAACCTGGAAGTCCGGATGGAGATTGATGAGTTGAAGGTCAATATGACCAGGCTCACTGAAATGATGCAAGTTCTGATTGCTCGAGGTGAACCACCTCAAAGGACTATTATCTCTGAAGTTTTTACTGCTGTTGTTGACCCTCCTGTGATTCAGCAACCGACTTCTACTTGGCCAGAATTTGGGTTACCTCCGGATTATGTGCCAGTTTCTGCTAATACTCAAATGGGCGGTCCATCTGTTGTGCCAGTCTTTTCAGCTCCGACTTTTGTCGAACCTCAACCTGTTGTGCACACTACTGCTCAAACTACTCATCATAATTCTCCTTTTTTGTACCAGGCTGCTGGTCCACAAGCTGAAAGTCAGGGTGAACCTGGATATATGGATGAAGTTAGAGAGAAATGTTTGACTCTTGAGAAGAGGGTAAGAGGTTTAGAAGGAAAAGATGTATTTGGTTCTGCTGCAATAGACATGTGTTTGGTCTCTGACCTAGTTTTGCCTAATAAGTTCAAAGTTCCTGTATTCGAGAAATACAATGGTCATACTTGTCCAAAGATTCATCTGCTGATGTATTGTCGCAAAATGGCTGCACATGCCAAGGATGACAAGCTTCTTATTCATTGTTTTCAAGATAGTCTGAGTGGTGCTTCTATGAAGTGGTATGTTGGACTTGAAAATAGTCACAATCTGGACAGTATAAGTACAATCTGGACATGGCGCCTGATCATCGTCAACTTCAAAACATGTCACAGAAAGAGAAAGAATCGTTCAAAGAGTATGCTTAGCATTGGAGAGAGCTAGCTACTCAAGTGGAGCCACCTTTGGCTGAAAAAGAATTAAATGGTTTATTCATGGACACTCTTCAACCGTTCTTTTGGGAGAAAATGGTAGGGAGTGTTTCATCTGGTTTTTCTGATCTAGTCACTATTGGAGAAAGACTAGAGGAAGGTATCAAGAAGGGTAAGATTATCAATGCTGAATCTTCTAATGCTGCAAGAAAGTCTCTTGGGAACTTTCAAAAGAGAAGAGATGGTGATGCTTATGCTGTTTCAACTAAGAGGAAACCTTATCGCCCACAACAAATATATGTTCAACCATACGTAGCTGCAGTTGCTCCTGTTTTCAAAGCTTAACTAGCTCAAGCTCAAGTTCAAGTTCGAGCTCAACCAGTTCAAGCTCAGGTTCAAGTTCGAGCTCAAGCTCAGGCTCCTCATCCTGCTGTTGGACAAAATCAGTATCGCAATAGGCCAAACTCTGATCCTATCCCGATGACTTACACTGATTTGTATCCTTCCTTGATTAAGAGTGGTATAATTACTACTAGACCTCCGCCTGCTGTTCCAGATCCTCTTCCAGCTAACCATAGATCGGATCTTCGCTGCGAGTTTCATCAAGGTGGAACTGGTCATGATTTTGTTTTCTTTCTGTTGGATGATTTTGTTGGTAATGAACAGGTTGAGATTGGAAGAAGTTCGATGAAGATGGAAGAGGTTGATTTGAGAGTTCGCAGAGAGCTGATATAGATGAAGGTGGTGCTTTCATTGAGATAAGGTTTTCTGGTGAAGTTTTTTGGAGTATGAAGAAGATTGAAGAAGTATGAGAAGAATCAAGAGGAATGAAGTCCAATTAGAGGAAAGGATTCAAGAGAGTTTTTCTGTAATGAGAGTGAAGTTTATAGTGCAGATAATTAGCGAGAAATTGAAGATCAGTGAAGGTTTCGGTGAATGTGATTCGTTTCTGAATTTCTGTGTTATATTGTAACTGACTTCTAATGAGTTTCCTCTCTGATTTTTTCGTTATCTTGTAACTAAATCTGTAACATTTTTATTCTGAAATTTTTTCTAATCCCCTAAACTGTTAATTTGGTTAAAATTTATAACAAAATTTCTGTTATCCACTTGTAACTGATTTTCTATTTTTCTGTTATCAGTTTTTCCTATGCTGAATTTTTATTGGACTTTTTATGCTGAATTTCTGTTATCGATTTTTGTATATTTTAGTTACGACTTTTATCCGTTCAGCTCTTTCTGTGTTAAGTGAGGTTTTGTCTCCTTTTCCCAAACACTCTCAATAACATAATAAGATTTAGTTTGGACTTCTTAATTATAGGATTTTTAATCTCAACAGAGAAAGTACATTCATCAAATAGATTAACAACCACTTTAATAGATTGAATCAGTGGATTAGTACCAACCTCTCCAACAATTGGTTTTGTTGAATTATGTAATTCGTTATTGTTCCGGCTCGGCCCAATTCTTATTGGGCCAGAAAGATTGACCCATTTATTTCGGTCGACGTCGAGCACACTCAATAACGTGGTCCCCAATCGACCACCAATGATCCGATCATAAAGAGGCTCTCTAACGGCTAGTATTGACCGTTTCCTATCTTCACGGATCCCTCGATCCGCACTTCATAAAACGAACCAATAGAATTCTAGCCGGTCCCTTATAAAAACCCCCTCATTTGAGAGGGGCAGGTATTCAATTCTCAACCCTAATACTAGTACTTGCTCACTCTTGCTCGGTTACTTACTTTGGCATCGGAGTGCATTGCAGGTACACCCCTTTTCTCCTCAACGACCACTTTCGCCCGCTCTCGAGTCCAGCCGTATCGGATCCTGATCTCCAGGTACGATCAGGTGGCGCCGTCTGTGGGAAACCTAACTTCCCCGTTCTTCTTTCAAGATCCTCAAAGAACAAAAGTTTTAACAAGATCCATGGCTGCTCGGGACAACCAGGAAAATCGATCGAATGATGGCATGATTCTCACGCAACATGGGAGCAACGTCCAACCTCCCTTACATGATGATACCACACACGACCAACCAGAAGGGAAGGCAGCATCGCCTTCACCCGATCGTGATCAACCCTTAGAGAGTCACCCGAAAACTCTCGTTCCTTCGACCCCTTCGGGATCAGATTTCGCAGCGCTGGCCGAAATCCTAAATCAAACAAACTTGTTACTCCTCGCTCACGGTGAAAAGATCGCCCGACTTGAGAATAACTCTCGTCAACCTCATTCTTCCGAGAGACCCCAAGGGGAGCGCACTCCGTCTCCTCCGAAGAAAAGGAGAGGAAACACCGACGAATCAACAGGCAACAAACGGTTTCGTCAGTCATCTCCACGACCCTCTCCTAAAAGAAAATCAAGAAGGAGCAGATCAAGATCTGCTTCCCCTCGAAGAACAAAGAGGCACGATCACAGATCAGCACTCATTTCCAGTGACGACGAAGATGCTCGGGGCCCCTTATCTTCTGAGATTATGGCGGCCAAACTCCCAAGAGGCCTGGAGAAACCTCCTCCTTTAGGTTCGTACGACGGGACGACCGACCCTGACGAACACATCGAGAACATCGATGCCTTGCTCGACTATCGGGGTGTTCGGGGAGCAATTAAATGTCGGCTCTTTCCCACGACGCTGAGGAAAGGGGCAATGACATGGTACAAGAGCCTTGAGGCTGAATCCATCACGTCGTGGAAACAACTTGGGCTCACGTTCTCTAGGCATTTTACTGTGTCAAGACGACACCCTAAGACAGAGGCTTCGCTCGAAGCAATAATCCAAGGGAGGGACGAGCCTTTACGAACCTACATCGAAAGGTTCAATAAAGAGGCGGTTCAAGTATCCACGACCGACGACATGAAAAAGTATCTACTTGAACGGGGGCTACGCCCCTCAACCGATTTTCATAGGGCGGTCGGTATTGAAACCCCGGCGACCCTCGACGCATTCCTGCTAAAAGCCCAAGCTTACATCCAATATGAAGAAAAGAAAGCGGCCAGTTCTGTAAGAGACGCCCGACGTCGGGAGGACGCCAAACCACATCGAGCTGAGGAGCCCTCGACATCTCGTCGGGGAGGAGACAAAAGAAAGGATGATCGCTCCCGTGAACCGCGGGAGCACCGGGGACCTATCGGTCGGTTCCACGAATATACACCTCTCCTAGCCTCCAGGGAGAAAATCTTGTCTGAGTGCGCCAATTCGGAATTCAAACAGGCAGGAGTACGTTTTCCGAGGCAACAACCTACCAAGCCCGGCACAGATAAAACAAAATACTGTAGATTCCACAAGAGTCACGGGCACAACACGGAGGATTGCATCCATCTCAAGGACGCGATCGAAATCCTCATCAAAGACGGGCATCTGAAGCAGTTCACAAAGTCCAGAGAGAATCCTCGACAGGACACACAAGAAACCCAGAAAATCGAAGAGGTCGTGCCCATCCCCGCGGACGCTAACATGTTGGTCGCCCTGAGCATTTATCGCCCGGAAGACTTCTTCTTACCAGACCACACCAAGAGCACAGGATACCTTTCCTCTCACAGTCCATGGGAAGCTTTCCCTTCGGCGATGGTCATATCAGGAGGAGGATTCAATAAAATCACGGTCGGTTCTGTGAAGAGAAAATTCGACCAGCTGATCGCCAAAGGTCCCGCGCAAAACGCCACCTTAGATCCTCCAAGGGAAGGGTCCGTACCCCTCGCATTCTATCGAGAAAGCTCCTGGGAGGAGCACCAAACGCCAGCATCCCTTTACTCATACGAGCACGCATGGCGAACTTCGACGTAAGGAGGATATTGCTAGATCAGGGAAGTTCATGTGACATCATGTACTCCCAACTGTTTTCGACGCTCCAACTGAACGAAACACATCTGACTCCATACGTCGGATCCGACCTACAAGGTTTCAACGGAGCAGTATCCCGACCATGGGGTTATGTTGACCTGTTTGTTACCTTCGGGGCAGGCGAAACGGCCAGGACGGTTAGAGTCCAATTTCTTGTCGTGGATTGCCCGTCATTATACCAATGCATATTAGGACGACCAACTCTGGCCGAGCTAATAGCCGTGTCATCCACCGTCCACTTGAAGATGAAGTATTATACTACTTCGGGCAGAGTCACCACACTGCACGGAGACGTCGACGCTGCCCGTAGATGTTTCGAGGCAGCATCAAAGGGCCTCAGCTCGATTTCGTACCAACCAAATCCCCCGACATTGGATCTGCCAGATGTACCCAAGGCTTTCCCTCAAGTCGATTCGATCGACCTAGATTGCAGGTTTTCAGATGATGGCGAGAGCGTTCAGAGACCAGCAGAAGCCCTAGCCCGACCAATACCGGACGGAGATTTCGAGCTGATCCCCTTGGGGGAGGACCCTGCCCGGTGCGTCAAGATCGGGGCACATATGCCCGAACTTGTAAAACGACAGTTAGAAGCTTGCCTTAAAGGGAACGCAGACTTGTTTGCATGGAGCGCCGCAGAAATGCCAGGGCTCGATCCAGAAACAGCTTGCCACCACCTCTCTATCGACCCAACACATAAAGCGGTCGCTCAATGGAGGAGAAAGCAGTCGAGCGAGAAGACTGATGCCGCCGAATCTGCTGTTAAAGACCTCCTAGAGGCTAATTTTGTAACCGAGGCCAGGTATACAACCTGGCTCTCAAACTTTGTACTTGTGAAAAAATCTAGTGGAAAATGGAGAATGTGTGTTGATTATACCGACCTCAATCGGGCATGCCCGAAAGATGCATACCCTTTACCTAACATCGACAAGTTGGTCGACAATTCGTCCGGATACAAATTACTATCCTTCATGGACGCATACTCGGGATACAATCAAATACCCATGGCCGTGTCTGACAAAAAATACACGGCCTTCATGACCGAGTCGGGCAATTACTTTTACAACGTTATGCCCTTCGGTCTAAAAAATGCAGGAGCAACGTATCAGCGCATGATGAATAAGGTTTTCCGAACCGAAATCGGAGACATGCTCGAAGTATACATGGACGACATGATCGTCAAATCTCAACGAGAAACGGGCCATGCGTCCCATTTACGAAAAGTGTTCGACCAAGCACGAAAGTGCAAGATGCGTTTCAACCCTGAGAAATGCACCTTTGGTGTCCGAGCGGGAAAATTCCTCGGATTTTATTTGACTGAGCGGGGCATCGAGGCAAATCCCGATAGGTGCCGAGCGTTCGCGGAGTTCCCGACCCCCACGACCAAGAAATCCATACAAACACTAAACGGGGTCATTACTTCCCTTGCCCGATTCGTGGCAAAATCTGCTCAATACGCACTCCCTTTCTACAAGCTCCTCCGTAAGGAAGCAACGTTCGAATGGACAGCAGAATGCGAGTTAGCGCTATCCCACTTGAAAAAAGCATTAAGTGAACCTCCAGTCTTATCCATACCAGAGGAAGGGGAGACTCTATATCTCTACCTCGCGGTCGCGAACGAAGCAGTAAGCGCGGCCCTTGTGCGCGAACGATCCGACGGGCAAAAACCCGTGTATTTCACGAGCAAAGCTCTCCACGACCCAGAAATTCGGTACCTTCAGATAGAAAAGGTCGCATTGGCCCTCCTTCTCGCAGCTAGAAGACTACGCCACTACTTCCTGGCTCACACCATCATCGTAAGGACTAATCAACCCATAAGACAGTTGCTCGGTCGACCAGACATGGCCGGCCGAATGTTAAAATGGTCACTGGAACTATCTGAATTCGACATCAAATTCGAGGGAAGACAAGCCCTCAAAGCTCAAGCATTGGCCGACTTCGTGGCTGAACTTACCTTCACCGAGCAAGACCCGCAAGCTTCGTCCAAGTGGGTTATTTTCGTAGACGGTGCATCTGGCCCAACGGGCAGTGGGGCCGGTATCATCCTGGAAAACGAGGAAGGGAACATCATCGAAGTGTCCTTGACTTTGTCTTTCCCTACTTCGAATAACCAAGCGGAGTACGAAGCCTTCCTGGCAGGCATACGGCTCGCGAACGACCTAGAAGCAGAAGAGATCACAATTTGCACGGATTCCCAATTGGTAGCGAGCCAAATCCGAGGAGATTTCCAAGCCAGAAGTGATAGCATGGCCGAATATCTAGCCCTCGTGAAGGACAAAATGAAGCAGTTTAAAAGTGTGGAAGTCAAACACGTTCCACGGGAAAACAACGCCCGCGCAGATATCCTCTCCAAACTGGCAAGCACTAAAAGAAAAGGAAAAAACAAATCCGTCATACAAAAACTGCTCCCCCGACCAAGTATCGGACACTCATCACCTTGCGTACAAGTTAATCTAGTGGGCGACACAAATTGCTGGATGACCCCAGTATTCAACTATCTAACTAAAGGAGAATTACCGACCGACCCGAAAGAGGCTAATACCATACGACGAAGGGCATGCTCATATTCTTTAGTAGGCGGACGCATGTACCGTCGAGGATTTTCTACGCCCCTCCTCAGGTGCGTAGAAGAGGAAAACATTCCACACGTTCTGAGGGAGGTCCACGAGGGAATCAATGTGCAACATCCGGGCGGACGTTCGCTAGCCCGGAAGATTCTGAGGGCAGGATACTACTGGCCCACCCTACAGCACGATGCAAAGGAACATGTGAAAAGATGCGATAAATGCCAACGGCATGGAGACGTGCACGTAGCACCTCCTTCCGAGCTAAAATCGTTATCATCACCCTGGCCGTTCGCATGGTGGGGAATGGACATTCTAGGACCCTTCGTCGTTGGATCTGGTCAGAACAAATACTTAATTGTAGGCATCGACTACTTCACCAAATGGATAGAAGCTGAAGCCTTAGCCAAAATTACCGCACTCAACATACTTCGATTCTTCAAAAGAAACATCCTCGCCCGGTTTGGAGTCCCCCTCGCTATTGTGACCGACAACGGAACACAATTCACGGATAAACATTTCAAAGAATTCGTCGCGACAATAGGGACAAAACAACATTTCGCGTCAGTCGAACATCCCCAAACTAACGGGCAAGCCGAGGCCGCAAACAGGGTAATCCTGAGAGGTCTGAAACGAAGGTTAGACGAGCATAAGAAACACTGGGTCGAAGAACTACATAGCGTGTTATGGGCGTATAGGACCACTCCCCATTCAACGACCGGAGAGTCCCCGTTTCGATTAGCATATGGGACCGAAGCAGTAATTCCAATAGAAATGCATGTCCGTTCAAGACGCACGGAATTCCCCATGGAACAAGATGTCAATAACGAAGCTTTAAGAGACGAGCTCGACATGGTCGAAGAAACTCGATCAGAAGCCGCCCTTCGAGAAACCATTCTCAAACAAAAAATAGCCGCTCGGTATGATTCCAAGGTCATCAGGCGGACGTTCGAAGTAGGCAGCCTCGTCCTTAGGAGAAACCACAGGGATTCCCGCGAGGGAAAACTAACGCCCAACTGGGAGGGCCCATATCGCGTTCGAGCGAAAACCGAGAACGGTGCTTATTACTTAGAAAATTTACACGGGGAAGAACTCGCTCGGCCTTGGAACGCCGAGAAACTCAAACAGTACTATAGTTAAATCAACCCCTTTTGCTCAGCTACCAAGCAAAGAGAAGGAGAGACTAGCGAAAAACTGCGTGCCTAGGTACGAGCACGTCAGCCTAAACTTAACAAAGCAAGCAAGATCTTTTTTCGAGCAAAAAGGAGACTTGCCGCACGAACGGATACTCAAACGAGTCCGACGTCGCCTAAGTACCACGACCAGGCAGAACCCCAGCTCGCGATGGGACGTTCACGCCACGGAGCCCGGGCCTTTATCTTGACTCGGGCACCGATCGAGGGTAAAACCCCCAACACTGATTGGTTCCCCTAACCAACAGACCGACTATACTCCCCCGTATCTATCCAATCGTTTCTAACTAACGCGAACACGAGCGCCAAACACTTAATAAAAATTAAATAAACTATGTCCTCCGACGGACGCATTATTACGAGCAAACAATATATGCAACCGACCTCCAAGGTCAAACACTTAACATTTAAAATAAATGCGGCACCAAAAGGCCGACTTGTTCGGAATTACAAATAAAGGGGGGCACGCCCCCCAAAAAACGAGATACATTATAAAACACAAGGCACACAGGCCACAAATTAATTATCTTCATCTGCCGGGCGATCTTCCTCCGCGCGAGCTTCCTCATGGCCTGGCTGCTCCTCTGGTTGATCAGTTTGAACAATCGTCCCCGGCTGAGAGTCGGCCGCCACCAAGTCTGCAGGCACCACAATCTGACCGTCCACCACCTTGTAAAGATAGTTAATTCGATCAACGTCCAAGGTAAGGTCGAGGTGGAGAGCTTTCACTTGGTCCACCGCATTTTGAAAACTGAACTCAGTAGACGCGTTCAGATCTTCCATATCCTGGTCGATCCGAGCGAGGAACTGAGCCCTCGTAATCAAATGCTTGGTCTCCTCGTCTTCATCCTCTTTGGGGCAAAAGGCATCTTTTAGTTTTTTATTCTGATCGAGCAACTTTCTCTTATCGACCTCTAATTTGGCAATGATCGTTGCTCGCTCAGCAGACTCTGTGGTAACCTTTTTCACCTCCTCGGTGGACGCCGTCAGCTTGGCCTCAGAAGCAGCCAATTGCTCTTTGAGCTTGCTGTTCTCCCGCTCCAGCATAGGAGACCCCTCAGTCGTCATCCAGGCCATAGTCAGGACCCACATCACCGCGCTCGCGTCCTGGGTCAAAGAGAGCCGCCGAGCAGGGCGGTCCATCCCCTCCAGGAACAAAGAGTCCGCCCGGTCCACATCCATGGTATTCCCTTCGAAAAAGTTACGAACGACGAAACACGGGGGTATCCCATGCCTTGGCTTTGGAGGAGCGCCGGCCGTCAGATCCACGGTGGCCGCCGCTTTATGTTTCTTCATTAAAGAACCGGTGGAAGCCCCCGGAGAGCCCTGAACCAACGGACCCGAACCTGAACCGCTTGCCTCGGTCAATCTGGTCTGCACGACCCTCGACCGCTTTCGTTGCTGCTGGACCAGTCGTTCATGGATTTTGTCCAGAGGATTAGTCAGAGAACCTGAAAAGAGGAACAAAACCAAAATTAGTTACGAGCAACAAAGGCAAATAAAAAACTTAACGAGCATAAGCAAACAGATACCAAAAAAATCAGCTATCTCCTGCCCGTTATTACAGGCCAACAGATCAGTAACATTGATCAGAGGACGCTCCAAAGCTTCTCCCCCGTCCTGATCAACCATAACTTTGCCTTCCCCGTCCAATAGAGGGGTCGGAGTAAAAGAAGCTATCAACTTCCTAAAAGCTTCGAAGCTGGCCGCATCATCGTCGTTCAAGGTGTCCCCCACCTGAACGAATTCCCCCACTGGCCGCTCGTAATGCACGTAACTCCAAGAAAAGGGGAACATCCATAATCTCCTCGGGATCACTTCCCCTTGGTCGTCCAATCTGGGCTCATCGTTTTCATCGGTATCAATCCCAAGAAAACTCATAGCTCTCACAGCAGCATCACTCGCAGGTTTTATTAAGAAGTAATCGGTCTTGAAAGCCCGGATAGACTCCGAGTGGGCCTTGAAAATCTTGGTCCGTTGTTTAAAAGACACAAACCCCTTCCGATCGGTCCCTCGCCCGACTTGGCGCTGTAGGGAAAAGAGGCGAAAGAAGAGGGGAAGTGTGGCCCCGACGCCCAGGAAACCGCACGTCATCTCAAACGCCCTGAGGAAGGCATATGAGTTCAGATGCAGGTGAGAAGGGGCTATGCAGAGGTGTCCGAGCACAGCACTCACAAAATCACTAAAGGGCAGTGTCACCCCCAAGACCGAGGTAGCATATTCATACATAGAAAACGCTCGGCCGCGAAAGTCTGAGAAGATGCGGTCGTCGTCTCCCGGGCAGGTCACGACCCAGTCAGCAGGATTCCCAACAATTGGCAGCGGCTCCGACCGAGGCCTCGAGAAAGAAGACACTTTGTCCAGCAAGTCTTCGACCACCCATTCTTCGGGCGAGACCCTCGACCGGGTAGGACAATGAGGCGATTCTGTCGACTGCCCAGTGGTACTTGTACTCGAACTGTCGGAAGAGCCTCCCGAGCCTGAGGGTATGGACGCGGAAGATTCTGTATTCTCCGAGGACGTATCCTCAGAAATCACAACCAGCGGGTCCTCGAGCAAGTTGTCACCTGAAAAGCAGAGGAAAGGCATCAGTGAATTCGATTAAGAATATCAAATCCACCCTTCCACCGCTCAACAAGTGAAAGGGCGCGCCTCAGCTCAGAAATTATGTTCCGAGCTGTAGCCCTGGCTAACCGTTGCTCGTGGCAACAGCTGACGCCCAACAATACAGATAACAAATCTATCAAAAAGTCTAAAGCCTAAGTCGACCAAGGTCTGCGTCAACCCTAAAGCTAGGGTTCACAGCCGACCAGTTGCGGTGGCAAGAACTTTAAAGTTTTCTAATTCCAAATCCTAAAACTACCGGTAAAATCACCCTAAACCACATGCATTCTACAGAAACTACGCTATATACACTCAAGAGAAAGGAAAAGAACGGTACCTTGAGCTTGAGAAGACATTTTGGAAGAGTTTGAGCTTCTGTGAAGGGTGGTCGGTAAGAGCTGGCGGTGGTCGACGGCTGAAGCAACGGCGGTTGAACGAGCAGAGGTTTGAGAGAGGAGATGAATCGAAAGGGTCAAAATGGGCCATGGGAATCCTATTTATAGAAAAAAAAAGACACGTGTGCGCACGCGTGACCCCTACACGCTAGCCCCTAGGCTAGCCGTCAAATCATCAATAGGCGCGAATATCCAGATATTCCAACTTTTCGTTTCGTATTCCTCTGCCGAGCAACGTACCATCTGCCCGGAAAACCAACAGCATAGATCCTCGATCACAACGTCACACTTCGTCGACCACTTCGTCGTTTTAAAGTCATTGCTCGATAGCACGAGCAATAACTTGGGGGGCTCCTGTTCCGGCTCGGCCCAATTCTTATTGGGCCAGAAAGATTGACCCATTTATTTCGGTCGACGTCGAGCACACTCAATAACATGGTCCCCAATCGACCACCAATGATCTGATCATAAAGAGGCTCTCTAACGGCTAGTATTGACCGTTTCCTATCTTCACGGATCCCTCGATCCGCACTTCATAAAACGAACCAATAGAATTCTAGCCGGTCCCTTATAAAAAACCCCTCATTTGAGAGGGGCAGGTATTCAATTCTCAACCCTAATACTAGTACTTGCTCACTCTTGCTCGGTTACTTACTTTGGCATCGGAGTGCATTGCAGGTACACCCCTTTTCTCCTCAACGACCACTTTCGCCCGCTCTCGAGTCCAGCCGTATCGGATCCTGATCTCCAGGTACGATAAGTTATCATTTTTTCCTGATTCTCGCTACCATTGCACCTTTCTTAATACTTGAAATAAATAGCCTTCGAGGTTTCAAACCACTACCATTGCACCTTTCTTAATACTTGAAATAAATAACCTTTGAAGTTTCAAACAAATCAGAAATATTCAACCTCTGAATGAATTTGCAATGAAAACAATGGAAAAATACCAAATTTTAAATAATGGTGACACTTTGATGCGAACCCTGGTCATGTGTTTAACCCCTTTAACGCGAACCTAATTCCTAATCCAAGACCAATTCTTATTGACTGTGATGTCATATTAGATCTAAAAGCCAACATCACAAATCCTACTTCTTGAATCACTAGTTCAACCTAGGACACATAGAAGAGGAGAATAGTCTAATGAAGCCTCTGGATAAGGAAAACCTTGGAACTTGATGAATCCGATATCAAGAATATGCTTTTGATGATGCGAACTCAAACTTTGTATTATCTCGAATATAATGGCCAGATAGATCACCTATGAATATGAGAGTCCCAATCACAAGGAAATGCTTCGATCCCATGCCTTAGGAGCCAATGAAATGCATGATTATAATGTTATGACCTAATGGAGAATGCAAATGAATATGAAGTATAAACCAATTAAGGTAATAAATAAGAGGACAAATTTTAGGGTGTTACACTCAACAATCACATATTCATGGATTCAACCTGGTGATTAACTACCCAAACACATATATCATCAATCCCTTTAGAGATGAAAGAATCCCACCCTTACCTTAGATTGATGAGCCACCTTTCTCTCTAATGGAGTCTTCTCCCTTCTTGCCCCAGACTCTTCCATTTTTGTTCTCTCTTTTCACGTACGATCAAACATAACTCCCTTATTCTCTAATTCTCTCTATAAAAATCTCTCAACTATGTTATGCCTCTTTTACCCTCACTCATTTCCTTGATAATTACAAACTTATCCCTCAATTCTCTATACAACCAAATATTTTATTATATTATTAATTATTTCATTGGTCCCTCTCAATATTAATATAATAATAATAATAATAACGATAATAATAATCCTCATTTCTACTAATTCCACCAATCCTCTACACATAAGTCATACACCTTTACTAAGAGTACTCAAAACACATCAAACCACACTAAAACACACAATTGGTCACAATCATTCCTAATTATTTCGCAAATAATAATTAAAAGGAAAACAGGCGTTACAACTCTCCCCCACTTAGAATATTTCCGTCCTTGAAAATTACATGATGTGAACAAACTCAGATACGACTCTCGTATATTGCTCCCTAATTCCCACGTCATGTTCCCACCAGCAACATCTCCCCATACTACCTTCACGAGAACAATATCTTTTCCTCTCAACTGTTTCACTTTGTGGTCATCGATACGCTCTAGTAACGCATCCACCATAAGATTATATCTCACTTCCACCTCATCCATAGGAATCACAAGTGACGAATCCGGAACATACTTCCGAAGTTGCGAAACGTGGAATACATCATACTAATTCGACAAATTGGGTGGCAACGCCACTCTATTGGCAACATGTCCAACTCTTGCAGAAATTTGATATGGGCCAATGAACCTAGGACTAAGCTTTCTCGACTTCAAAGCACGCCCAACACCGATCACCAAAGTGACTCTCATAAATACATGATCTCCTTCTTGAAATTCGAGATCATTCATTTTCTTATCATGATAGCTCTTTTATCTACTCTGCGAAGCCTTCATCTTTTCTCGAATCAACTACACTCTCACCGAACTCATACCAACACAAAGGCGTCCGACACCTTAGACCATACAGAGCCTCAAAAGGAGCCATTTCGATACTGGAATGATAATTTTTTTTATACGTGAACCCGATCAATGACAAATGGCTATCCCAAGCACCTCCTTATTCAAGAAAACAAGCCCTCAACAAATCCTCCAAATATTATATAGTTCTCTTTGTCTTCCCATCTGTATGCGGATGATAAGCGAAACTAAACCTCAACTTCGAACCCAACTCTTCTCGCAAACTCTCCCAAAATATGGAAGTGAACCTCAGATCTCTATCCAATACAATACTCAACGGAATCCCATGTAACTTCACAATCACGCAAATATAAATCTCTGTCAACTTCTGCAAAGGGAAACTGATATTAATCGGAATAAAATGCAATAACTTCGTCAGTCTATTCATAACTACCCAATTCATATCATGTCCTCTCGGGGTATTAGGTAGCCCCGTAACGAAATCCATAGAAATATTGTCCTATTTCCACTCCAGAATATCTAACAGTTGCATCAGACCAACAAGTTTCTGATGTTCCACCTTCGACTTCTAACAAGTCAAGCAAGCATAAACAAACTGAGCTACATCACGTTTCAATCCAGGCCACCAAAATATTCTTTTCAAATCCTGATACATCTTTGTAGCTCATGGATGAATACTCAGGCTACTTATGTGGCTCTCATCAAGAATCATTCTCTTCAACTCATAATCATCGGGAATACAAATTCGTTCACGGAACCTCAGTACACCTTGTTCGTCAACTCGAAAAACACTATTTCTTGTATGTTTGTTTCCATTTATCAAATCCACTAGTTTCACATCCAACTTCTGACCCTCTCTGATACTATTAAGAAAATAATTGTTAACCTTCAACATACCCAACATAACACTATGCAATGTCTGTTCACAAACCAAAATCATATCTCTAATCTGCTCATTCAACTCCAACTCTTTAACTATCTTAGCAGACATATGCAAAGTCTTCCAACTTAAAGCATCAACCACGCCATTAGCTTTACCGGGATTATAGTTCAAGCCGAAATCATAATCCTTCAAGAATTTTAACCACCGTCTTTGCATCATTTTCAATTCCTTCTGATCAAACAGATACCTCAAACTCTTATGATTCACTAAACACCTCGAATCTAGAACCATAAAGATAATGCATCCAAATCTTCAATACAAATACTATTGCTTCTAGTTCCAAATCATGGGTAGGATAATTCCTTTCAAGAATCCTCAACTGTTGTGAAGCATAAGCTACTACTTGACCATCTTGCATTAACACACCACCCAAACCCATCAAAGAAGCATCACAATAAACCACAAATGGTTCATTTGGTTTAGGCAAAATGAAATCTGGAGTTGTACTCAACCTTTTCTTCAGCTCAATAAAACTATTCTCACAATGAATGTCCCACATAAATGCTTTACACTTACAAGTTAACTGGGTCAACGAAAGTGCCAACTTCAAAAAACCTTCAATGAACCTTCAGTAATAACCAGCCAGTCCCAAAAAGCTTCTAATCTTAGTCACCGAATTTGGAGCTTCCCACTGTAGAACTATATCTACCTTGGATTGATCCACAACAATTACATCACCTGAAATAACATGACCGAGAAAACTCACCTCTTTCAACCAGAACTCGCACTTTGACAACTTAACATAAAGCTTCTTCTCTTTCAACACTTGCAACACAATCCATAGATGTTCAACATGCTCTTCTTCTGACTTAGAATAAATGATAATGTTATCAATGAAAATAACCACAAACTAATCCAAATACTCATGAAAAATCTGATTCATATACTCCATAAATACACCAGATGCATTAGTAACTCCAAAGGGCATCACTACATATTTATAGTGTCCATACCGGGTCCTGAAAGCCGTTTTATGAACATTTTCATCCTTTACTCGTATATAATGATAACTCGACCTCAATTCAATCTTTCTAAACACACGAGCGCCCACTAGCTGATCCATCAAGTCAAATATTCTTGGAAGTGGATACTTGTTCTTAATCGTCACTTTATTCAGTTGTTTGTAGTCAATACACAACCTCATACTACCTTCCTTTTTCTTTACCAACAATAATGAATCTTCCAAAGACGATACACTGGCCTCACAAATTTCTTTTCCAACAATTCTTCCAACTAGTTCTTCAGTTCCACTAACTCTGATGCCAATATCCTATATGGTGCCATAGAAATAGGTCTAGTACCAGGTATAAGATCAAAATTAAACTCCACTTCTCTTTCTGGTGGTACATCAACAATGTCATTTGTAAACACCTTTGGAAATACACTCACCACCTACAACTCATTAATCACGGATTTGCTTTCCATTGAAAATGATGCAAACAACGATAACACTTGAGCTTCTTCATCTTAGAGCTCTCTCAACTCTCTAGAAGATAAATAATCAGCTTCCTACCCTTCCTCAGGAGCAAGAAATCTCACTATCTAGTTGAAATATTTGATATGAACATGATTGAATTCCAATCAGTTCATTCCTAAGATCACATCCAGACCCCCCAACGGAAAACAAAAAAGATCAACACCAAAGTCCTTACCATAAATCAATAGAGGACATTACAAACATACTAGAGAAGTAGTCACTGATCCTTTCACATGAGTTTCGATAAAAATTTATCCCTTCATAGACGAAACAACAAGGCATAACCTTCTCACACAATCAACAACAATAAAACAATGAGTAGCATCAATATCTATCATAGCAATCAAATGTGTATTATTAATGTAACAAACACCTCTGATAAGTCGGTTTTCACTGGAAGTCTGAGTTCTTGTCAAAGCGAACACCTTTCCTCCAATTGAAGTTTTCTTCGGCTTTTGGCAACAGGTGGTAATATGGCCATGCTCTCCATAGTTGTAGCAAGTCACCATATTAACCTTGCAATAAATAATCAAATGTCCAGGTTGTTCATACTTGAAACACTTCTTCAAGTCACTCGTGTACTCACTGACACGATGAACCAATTCACCATATCTGTAGCACTTCAGAGAAGCAGGAGCTCATCCCCCACTCGGATTCTTTCCATCAACATACTTCTTATTACCTTTATCAGCAGGAGCTGCACAAGGCTTTCCATGATGCATTTGTTGTTTTCCTTTCCTCTCGGCCAACCCCTTAAAGTTAGCCGATGAAGCCTTGCTATCCTCTTCGAAGATCCTACAACAATCAAAAAAATCTAGAAACCTCCTAATCCGTTGGTAACCAATCACATGTTTGATCTCATGCCTTAAACCATTCTCAAACTTAACACACTTCAAGAAATCAACAATCGCCTCAATGTAGTGTAGATAAAACTTGGCCAAACCCGAGAACTTGGTAGCGTACTCCGTAACCGACATATTAACATGCTTCAACTCCAGAAATTTAATCTCTTTCTTCCCTCAAGCATCTTTAGGAAAATACTTCCTCAAGAACTCCCTACTGAACACAACCCAAGTGAATACCTCACCAGTTACATCCAACCATCAACGAGTGCTAACCCACCAGTCATTAGCTTCTCCCGCTAACATGTGAGTACCCAAACACACCTTTCGTGCCTCAGGACATTCCATGACTCAGAAGATCCTCTCCATTTTCTTGATCCATTCCTGCACTCCATCTGGGTCATACTTTCCCCTGAAAGTAGGCGAATTATTCTTCAGAAACTCGTCATTCTCGCTATTCCCAGAATTCGACGGATTCTGCACTGCCTGAGTGATAACATTCAAAGGGCAACAAGTAGAGCATCATTCCTTCCAGCTATTCTAAATCTATTATGCAACAACAATAGCAAAAAAATGTTAAGGAACCTACATCAACATTAATCAACTGTCACATACAACAACAACTAAACAACTCAATTACTTGGCCGGACGAACTGACTTGCTCTGATACCACTTTGTAACACCCTAGCTTTCCCCACATAATTTAATTGAAAAATCAGAGTGAAAGAATACAATTAAGATATTAAGGTATTGCTTTCAACGAAAAATTTCTATTTTCAAGACATGTGTAGATGTTTAGAATTGGCAGAATTTTTGACCAACAAGAAATATTGAATTCAGTTCAGAATGTCCTATCAGATGTTGGGACATTATCAAACAGAGTATAAGAACTTATTTCAGGATGTCACACCAGATGTTGGGACATTGTGTAAATGACTTAAGTTCAGTTTTTCAGGATGTCCCATCAGATGTTGAGACATCTCAAACCTGCTACCAGAATTAATTAATGACTAACTGATCTGAGATATTTAAGAAGAGTTATCTGGAATTAATTATGGATGGATAAAAACAGAACAAGGCGCATCTGTAGGGAGTTTTATTATGAGGATTCAGATTAATCAGAAGAACTAAATCACCTAGAATCTAGGAAGTAACAAACCCTAATTCAAGGTGGAAGCTGCATGTGTTTTAGGACTAGATTAACCTACAGAAAGCCCAAATTACAAACACCTATTTAATCAACAGAAACTCACAGAATTGAGTACGAATTTTAGAAGACAAAATAGGGTGTTGTGTTTTAATAGCAGGTTGTTTTTATTGTACCACTTTATGAGCTTTTAAGCATAAGTGCATTTGTGACTTGATTGAAACTGTGAAGTAAAATCAAGCTATATTGTTTGAAGAATGTCTTCAATTTTATTAAACTTGTAAACAAGATCACTGTGTGATTGAGGGGGAGTGAGTTGGTACTCATATCTAAGTTGTGTCTTAGGTAGAAATTGCATTGGGTAGATATTAAGTGAAAGATTAAACTGGGTTGTTTAAGTCTAGAATTAATATTACTTATAGTGGATTTCCTCCTGGCTTGGTAGCCTCCAGATGTAAGTGTGGTTATACACTGAACTGGGTTAACAAACTTCTGTGTTGTTTAATTTTCTTGCACTTTAAGTTTTGGTTAAATCTGTCAAGTGTTGGGACATCTCATAGGACATCTCATACCTGATCACAGAATTTCAATTGGCATCAGAGCAGGCACCCTGCCTGTTTATACTGGGTGAGATCTAGGGAATACAAATTCTGGAAACATGGACAGAGATATAGGATCAGTAAATAGACCACCTATACTGGATGGATCTAATTATGACTACTGGAAACCAAGAATGATTGCATTCTTAAGATCACTTGACAACAGGGCCTGGAGAGCAGTCAACATTGGATGGGAACATCCTATCCAAGACACCAAAGATGGATCAAAAGTGTTGAAACCTGAAGAAGAATGGAGTAAGGAGGAAGAAGATTCAGCACTAGGCAACTCCAAGGCCTTAAATGCTCTATTCAATGGCATTGATAGGAACATCTTTAGACTTGTGCATCACTGTGAGCTAGCCAAAGATGTGTGGGATACTCTCAAAACAACTCATGAAGGAACATCAAAGGTAAAGATGTCAAGACTTCAACTTCTCACCACCAAGTTTGAAAACTTGAGAATGAAGGAAGATGAGACAGTTCATGAATTCTACATGAACATCTTAGAAGTAGCTAATACTTCTGGAGCTTTGGGAGAAAAGATGACTGATGAAAAACTTGTAAGAAAGATCCTCAGATCTTTGCCAAAAAGATTTGACATGAAAGTCACAGCAATAGAAGAAGCTCAAGACATATGCACTATGAAAGTTGAAGAGCTCATTGGTTCCCTTCAAACATTTGAGATGGGAATGAATGACACAAATGTTAAGAAGAACAAAAGCATAGCCTTGGTGACAAATACTGATGAAGAAGAAGATGATGAATCAGAAACTGGTAAAAGCTTATCAGACAACATTGCTATGCTTGGAAGACAATTCAAAAAGATTCTCAGAGGGATGGAAGGCAAATCCAAACCCAGTGGAAGATACACAAACTCTTCTGAGAACAAGAGACCTTATGATGCTAACAGAAGGTCAAATTATGATGAAAAGACCAGTCAAGAAAAAGGAATCAAATGCCATGGATGTGAAGGATATGGACACATCAGGAATGAATGTCCTACCTACTTAAAAAGGCAAAAGAAAGGACTATCTGTAACCTGGTCTGATGAAGGCTCAGGAGGTGATTCAGAAGAAGAATCAGCTAAGCATACCACTGCTTTAGCTGGATTATGTGAATCTGAAAGTGATTCCAGTGATGGGGAGCTTACTTTTGAAGAACTTGAGCAAGCCTACAAAGATCTATACAAAAGAAGCACTGAAGTATGCAGTGAGGTTATAAAGCTAAAGAAGCAGAATGAGGCACTAGAAGAGGAAAAAGCAAGTGATCAAGAGATCATTGACACCTTGAAAAGTGAATTAAGTCTTCTCAACTCCAAGTTGGAACACATGTCCAAATCTGTTAGAATGCTGAACAGCAGCTCAAGTACACTGGATGTTATTCTCAACAACAATAAGCATTCAGGGGATAAAAGTGGACTGGGATTTAACAGAGTTCATAAAGATGAAGCTAGCTCTAGCAAAACTACTTCAAAATCCATACAGTCAAACAAGATGTCCCAACAAATGCTTCAACATCAGGAAAAGAACACAAAGTCAAACATAATGTTCCAACAGATGTCTCAACATTCTGAAAAGAACAAAATGAAGAAGAAGTATCAAAGATGGAGATGTCATCATTGTGGAAGATTTGGACATATCAAACCTCATTGTTATAAGCTGCGTGGATATCCAAATCAGATGTATCAGCAACCTTCTAAGCAGAAAATAGAAGTGCTGCATAGACATCAAAGAAATCAGCAACCTCCTAAGCAGAAGACAGAGGTCATCAAGAAGGTATGGAGACCAAAAGCTAGCATTCAGGCTGATCAAAGCTACATACCCAAGAACAAGATCAACAATCAATCTTGGAGATCTACTGATGAACAATACACAGGGCAGAGGCATCAAAAGAAATCTCAACTCAAATGGTCAAAGAAAGGTGTTGCATATATAGCACATACATCACTAAGAGTATCAGCTAAAGAAGACTGGTACTTTGACAGTGGATGTTCAAAACACATGACTGGATTGAAGAATCTGCTAGTAGACTTAAAGTCACATTCATCCAGATATGTAACCTTTGGAGATGGAGCTAAAGGAGAAATCAAGGGAGTTGGGACCTTGGACTGTCAAGATGTTCCAAGACTAGATGATGTGCTGCTAGTTAAAGGTTTAACTGCTAACCTGATCAGCATAAGTCAATTATGTGATCAAGGGTACAGTGTAAACTTTACCAAAACTGAATGCATAGTGACTAACAAAGAACAAGAGGTTGTCATGAGAGGATCCAGATCTAAAGACAACTGTTACATGTGGGAATCTCAGGACCTCAGTCTCACTTCAACTTGCTCTTTAGCTAAAGAAGAAGAAGTGAAACTATGGCACCAAAGACTAGGTCATCTTCATTTCAGAGGCATAAAGAAGATAATATCTATGGATGCTGTAAGAGGTATTCCTAAACTGAAGATTGATGATGGAAAAATATGTGGTGAATGTCAAATAGGCAAGCAAACCAAGATGTCCCATCCAAAGCTCCAACATCTGACAACTTCCAAAGTTTTGGAACTATTGCATATGGATCTTATGGGACCTATGCAGGTTGAAAGCCTTGGTGGCAAGAGGTATGCCTATGTGGTAGTTGATGACTTTTCAAGGTATACATGGATAAATTTCATCAAAGAAAAGTCTGATGTATTTGATGTATTCAAAGACTTATGCCAAAAAATACAAAGGGAAAAAGCCAGCTGTGTGATCAGAATAAGAAGTGATCATGGAAAAGAATTTGGGAATCAAAAGTTCTTAGATTTCTGTTCTTCAGAAGGAATCAATCATGAATATTCTTCACCAATCACTCCTCAACAGAATGGGATTGTTGAGAGGAAGAATAGAACTATTCAAGAATCATCAAGAGCTATGATCCATGCTAAAAAGTTACCTTTGTACTTCTGGGCTGAAGCTATGAACACAGCTTGTTACATCCATAACAGAGTTACTCTAAGGAAAGGAACTTTATCCACAATATATGAAGTCTGGAAGGGCAGAAAACCCACAGTTAAGTACTTCCATGTGTTTGGAAGTAACTGTTATATTCTGGCAGATAGGGAGAAAAGAAGGAAAATGGATCCTAAAAGTGATGAAGGGATTTTTCTTGGATACTCTATAAACAGCAGAGCATATAGAGTATTTAATTCTAGAACCAAGGTTATCATGGAGTCCATAAATGTGATAATTGATGATGCTCCTACAGATGTCCCAGAAGATGTTGGAACATCTGCTGATATCAAGATTGAAGCTGAAGAAAAGAATGATCATTATGACTTCACTCAAACTGATGCAAGGACAGAACAATCCAGCAAACCTCCCTCCATCAGAATACAGAAGGATCATCCCAAAGATTTGATAATTGGTGATCCCAACAGAGGTGTAAGCACTAGATCAAGAGAAGTGATTTCAGGTTCCTGTTTTGTTTCTAAAATAGAACCTAAAAACATCAAGAAAGCTCTTACTGATGAATACTGGATTTGTGCTATGCAAGAGGAATTAGGTCAATTCACAAGGAATGAAGTGTGGAATCTTGTTCCTAGACCTGATGACATAAATGTGATTGGAACAAAATGGGTGTATAAGAACAAGTCAAATGAACAAGGAGTTGTTACAAAGAACAAAGCTAGACTTGTAGCTCAAGGATACACACAAATTGAAGGAATAGACTTTGATGAAACCTTTGCACCAGTAGCAAGGCTTGAATCAATCAGATTACTTTTGGGAATTGCTTGTATCTTAAAGTTCAAGCTATTTCAAATGGATGTGAAAAGTGCCTTTTTAAATGGTTATCTTAATGAAGAGGTATATGTAGAATAGCCTAAAGGATTTGTTGATCCAAGCTGTCCAAATCATGTATACAAACTAAAGAAGGCTCTTTATGGTCTGAAGCAAGCTCCAAGAGCATGGTATGAAAGGCTGACTACTTTTCTTGTCAAGCAAGGGTACAGGAAAGGAGGAATTGACAAAACCTTGTTTGTTAAAGATGAAGAAGGAAATGTCATGATTGCTCAAATATATGTAGATGACATTGTCTTTGGTGGGATGTCTGACAGGATGGTCAAACATTTTGTCAACCAGATGGAATCTGAATTTGAAATGAGCCTAGTAGGAGAATTAACCTACTTTCTTGGACTGCAAATAAAGAAAATGGAAGACTCCATGTTCATTTCCCAAAGCAAGTATGCCAAGAACATAGTCAAGAAATTTGGAATGGAAAATGCTACTCATAAGAGAACTCCTGCCCCCACACATTTAAAGCTGACTAAAGATGAAAAGGGTGAGAATGTAGATCAAAGCATATACAGAAGCATGATTGGAAGCCTGTTATATCTGACTGCTAGCAGACCAGACATAGCATTTGCAGTAGGTGTATGTGCAAGATATCAAGCTGATCCAAAAGTCAGTCATCTTAATCAAGTCAAGAGAATTCTGAAATATGTTAATGGTACTTGTGACTATGGCATAATGTATTTTCATGGATGTAAACCAATTCTCACTGGCTTCTGTGATGCTGATTGGGCTGGAAGTGCTGATGACAGAAAAAGCACTTCAGGAGGATGCTTCTTTCTAGGAAACAATTTGATTTCTTGGTTCAGTAAGAAACAAAATTGTGTATCCTTATCTACAGCTGAAGCTGAATATATAGCAGCTGGAAGCAGTTGTTCTCAGTTGGTTTGGATGAAGCAAATGCTCACTGAGTACAATGTCCCACAAGATGTCATGACATTGTACTGTGACAACTTAAGTGCAATTAACATATAAAAGAATCCTATCCAACATAGCAGGACCAAGCATATTGATATCAGACATCATTTCATCAGAGATCTTGTAGAAGAAAAAGTGATTTCATTGGAACATGTAGCTACAAATCTACAGTTGGCTGATATCTTTACCAAAGTATTGGATGCTACACAGTTTGAGAACTTAAGGGGCAAATTGGGAATCTGCTTATGTGAGATTTAGCAGTTATGGAGATGTGCCAACATGTCATATGACATTATGTGGCATAAGCACCAGATGGCAACACCAGTCTGGTCAAGAACCTTGGGTATTCCATTCCTAATAATTTTCAATGTAACGGCTACTTATATAATAACAGCTTGCATTCAGCTATCCATATTCTCATCATACTATCAAAAGCGAATTGCATTATCTAGCTGTTCTTCAGAAATCATCAACCCTAAAACTCTTCATCCATCTTCTTTGAAAATGTCTCAAAACCCTAACACTCCTGAAGAAATTCTCAACAAAGAAGATGTGGTTCATGCAACCCCCATTTTTGTGGTACCCGTGGAGTCAACCCCATTGGACGAAATCAGAGGAAGTGTTCCTCATGCTAAAAAGCCAAGAACTCCAAAAAGAGCAAAAGATCAAGTCTGCAGCAAATCCAAAGGCATTCCTTCACCAGCAAACATGCCTCCAAAAGCTTCTGAATATGTGGATGCTTCCATAAAGGAGTTAGTAAACAAGATTCTTTTTGAACAAAGAGTGGTTAGTGGCATATCTATCCCTCTGAACACCATGCCAGCTCCTCAAGAAGATCAACAAACTCAGGTTGCAAAGGACACTCCTGCTCAACAGGATGTCCCAATAGATGTTGAAACATCTGAGGATCAGCAAAAGACCTAATCTGATGCTGCTGCTGAAATATCTGAGGACCAGAAAAAGGCCTCAAATGATAGTGAGGAAGAAACATCTGAGAACCAAACCAAGGCCTCTACTGAAGAGCACATCTCTGCTGATCCACCAGCTGAAGAGGAGACTGCTCAATCTCCTCCTGTGGTGAACCTAGAGCAGGATTCTGATACAGAGATCATTGCCTCTGTAAGACCTAGCATAGCCAAAAGGCTCAGGACTAGGAAAGAAAAGATGCAAGCAGGACATGCAATTCCTGAGAAGAAGCAAGCTACTCCAAAGAAAGACAAAGCCAAAAATGTCTTTGGTCCTACAAAACAATGGAGCAAAGTCCAAACACAAAAGAGGAAAGCTGTCACTCCTTCAGACTCAGATGTTGAAGCAGATGTCCCAACATCTCCTCCAAAGAAGAAATCAACACCCTCTAGGGCATCAACTGCTGTTCCAGAAGCTCCCTTGGACAACATCTCATTTCATCATGTTTCAAGTGTAAACAGATGGAAGTTTGTGTACCAAAGAAGGGTAGCACTTGAAAGAGAGCTGAGCAGTAATGCACTTGAGTGCACTGAATTAATTGATCTCATATCTGCTGCTGGTCTCTTCAAAACAGTCTCCAACCTATCTCCCTGCTATGAGCTACTTGTCAAAGAATTCATAGTCAATCTTCAGGAAGATTGTGCCAATGGTAAGTCTGCTGAATTTAGAAAAGTTTTTGTTAGAGGCAGGTGTGTAGAGTTCTCTCCTCAGATCATCAACCAATTCCTTGGAAGAGAATCTGATGGTCCAAATGAACTAGGGAAGACTGATAACCAGGTCTGCAAGGTTATCACTGCAAACCAGGTCAAGGCTTGGCCAGTTAAAGGAAAGCTCTCAGTGAGCATGCTGACAAGAAAATATGCCATGCTGAACAGGATTGGTACAGCAAACTGGGTGCCTACTAATCACATATCTTCAATATCCACTGGCTTGGGCAGGTTTATTTATGCTGTGGGCACTCAGACTAAGCTGGATTATGGAGCCTACATATTTGATCAGACCTTGAGGCATGCTAGCTCATCTGCAACAAAGCTGCCAATAGCTTTCCCTTCCTTGCTGTGTGGTATAGTGGTAAGTCAGTACCCTGGGATCCTCACTGAGAAGGACATAGTTTGCAAAAGAGAAAGCCCTCTGGCCTTTCACTACAAACTGTTCCTGAGTCATCATGCAACAGATGTTGAAGCACCCTCTGGGACATTTGCAGGTCCTTCAAATGCAAAGACTCCAATCTCCAAGGCTGCATTGATTGCTGAACTGAAGAGCACTTGCAAAGAACTTGAAGCAAGAAAGCAGAAGCTTGAGGAGATTATCCAAAGGCTGGAGAGTGAAGGTGATCAAAAGGCTGCTTCTGATGAAGAAACTGAGGATGATGAAGAAACTGAATGTGAGGAGTCTGAGTGAATAATTGTATGTGAGGAAAATTGTATGACAGCTGCATTGTAATTCAGAATTAGTGACTTTGGCCCCAAATTTGTGTCTAACAAGGGGGAGAACAACAACAATGTATGATGCTGTTTAGCTATGAATGAAAAACTTCTGTTTCTGACTGTTTGTTTCTGAACTGAATCATTGTGTGTTAATAAAATATTTCTGTTGTAACCTGGATACATGTATGTTTGAGGGGGAGTAATCTCAAATATGATTCAACAGAAAAGTAATGTTATACTCTGATAAAAGAACTTCTTCTGCACTCTGATAACCAGAAAAGATGTTAGCCAAAAATTAGCCAAAGGGGGAGTTTGTAGATGTTTAGAATTGGCAGAATTTTTGACCAACAAGAAATATTGAATTTAGTTCAGAATGTCCTATCAGATGTTGGGACATTATCAAACAGAGTATAAGAACTTATTTCAGGATGTCACACCAGATGTTGGGACATTGTGTAAATGACTTAAGTTCAGTTTTTCAGGATGTCCCATCAGATGTTGAGACATCTCAAACCTGCTACCAGAATTAATTAATGACTAACTGATCTGAGATATTTAAGGAGAGTTATCTGGAATTAATTATGGATGGATAAAAACAGAACAAGGCGCATCTGTAGGGAGTTTTATTATGAGGATTCAGATTAATCAGAAGAACTAAATCACCTAGAATCTAGGAAGTAACAAACCCTAATTCAAGGTGGAAGCCCAAGTGAAATTGCAAAAATCCCTCTTTGGTGCACACTTGAAAATTATAGGATTTTTGCCAACTTTGAAAGGTCATATCTTGAGTTCTAGGATGAATCAAGACATGTTCTTGTACTTTTTGAAAATGGGAAGACATAATCTACAACTTTCATGTTCAAGGATTTTTCATTTGAAGCACTTTTGGTCATGAAAGAATAGGTTGAATATCTTTCCCAAAATGGAAAGTTTTCATTACAAGTCATTTCCAAAAATAGCAAGTTCGCATTTGGCTCAAAATTCTTCAACTTTGTGAACTTATAAACACTTCAATGATCAAATAAAGATCATAGAGACTCAAAATGATGATGATGATCCTTTGGCACCCTTGATGGAGGCCTCAGATGCCATGATTTTGACTTTAC
Source organism: Lathyrus aphaca (assembly GCA_963966055.1). Lineage (NCBI taxonomy): Eukaryota > Viridiplantae > Streptophyta > Magnoliopsida > Fabales > Fabaceae > Lathyrus > Lathyrus aphaca. Next base: position 98,684,794 of record OZ014521.1, read on the forward strand.
TTGCTCAAGAAGTTATCCAATTATCAGATGACTTACACAGTGAATTTATTCATCAAACTTGGTACACATGATCCTTATAATATATTAAGACCATTAGAAAAAAGAATGGCCAAAAAAATTTGAGATTAAGGTCTCTGAAACCAAAACCCTAATTTTGGTCATCTGTGTAGGAAAACCCTAGCTCTGCCTGGACTTCTGTGCAATCCTTTGACATTTTGTGACTTCAAAGACTTCTTGGAGATGTAAGATGATCATATAACACTCATGGACCCTCTTGGCATGCTTCAAGGCCTCAGAGATTGCTCAGATCACTTCTAAGATTCACCTGATCACAAAACCCTAATTGTGCAGTCATGCAATGATTTGATGAAGTTGTTTATGCAATGTGAGATGCAATGAAATGTTTATGCAAAATGAGATCATAAGCTATGATGTGAGAAAAAGTGATGGGAAATTTGGGGTGTTTACAACTGCCCCTATTCAAGCATGAGTTAGCTGTGCAGGGTGTAAGCGCCTGGCTTAACAGTCCAACAAGATAACTTGTGGTTGAATACCAAAGACAGTCCGAAATTTGCACTCACTGGGGAGAAGAAGAAAATGGATATAAATTGTAACAGATAGTATAGTATGTTTATCAAGTATAAGAGATGGAGGAAGATCATCGAGCAGAGGACGACTGCTGGGGGTAAAACAATAATTAAAGTAATGACGTGGACAACCATCATGCTGGGAATTAAAGAAACCGCGACGGGGACGACCATCAGGTAAAGTGATGAAGGACGATCATCAAGAAGAGAAAGGACAACGACGGGGACGACCATCGGGTAAAGAAATAAAACTCTCTGGGGATTGAAGAAGTGAGAAAAGCATTGATAGGGACGACCATCAGGCTGGAAAGTAAAGTAAACAACGATAGGGACGACCATCGGGCTAAACTGATGAAGGACGATCATCAGGAAAAGGAAAAGGGACCACGACAGGGATGACCATCGGGTTAAAGAATAAATGAAATATTTGATGAGGGACGGTCATCAAAGGGTGAAAGACGATCACCTAGCAGGGGACAACCTGCTCTTTATCACGACATAGGACGAATTCCGGATAGAAAAGATCAACGATGGGGACGGCCAACAGATAAGCCTGATGAAAGATGATCATCAAAAGGTGAAGGACGATCACCTAGCAGGGTACGTCTGCTTTTTATCACGACATAGGACGAATGCCGGATAGAAAAGATCAACGATGGGGACGGCCATCAGACAAGCATGATGAAGGACGATCATCAAGAGGTGAAGGATGATCACCTAGCAGGGGACGACTGCTCTTGGGGGATTATCTCGACATAGGACGAATGCCGGATAACAAAGATCAACGATGGGGACGACCATCGGATAAAATGATGAGGGAAGGTCATCAAAAGGTGAAGGACGATCACCTGGCAGGGGACGACTGCTAAAAAGACATCGCGACATGGGACAAATGCTGGATAGAAGGTTCCAACAATGGGGACTCCACTGGGGAAAGGATGAGGGACGGTCATCCAAAGGTGAAGGACGATCACCTGGCAGGGGACGGCTGCCGAAAGTATCACGACATAGGATGAATGCTGGATAGAAAAAGTTGTTTTGTTTCTGTCGGGATGTAAACACAGATGAGTGCTTACGCTTTAAAATAAAAGGTATAAGTGTTTGACAGTGTGTATAGACCAAAGACGCGGACGAAGCATCCTTAGAACCATGATACGGACGAGTATCGGTAGAAACAAACGCTGGCACGTGTTTAAGGATGATGATACAAATGAGTATCAATCGGGTGACAAGGAACACAGACGAGTGTTGATCTGCTGAGGAGGTGATATATACAAGATACGGACGAGTATCAAAGACATCTGTATAAGTATGTACAAATATTGATCTGCTGGGGAAATACGTGTGAGACACAGACGAGTGCCAAAAGATTGAGCAAGGGACACGAACGAGTGTTTTGACTTGCCGGGGAAGTATGACACGGGCGAGTGTCAACAAAGAATATGTACAGGCATGAACAAGTGTTTGAGAATTCTGTATAAGTAAGATACAGACGAATATCAAAAGGATTATGGCGACTTCACCGGGGAAAGATGACACGGACGAGTGTCGAAAAGAGCATGTATAAATATGAACAGGCATCTGTATTTGAGAGTGCAAAAGGGATGTTTTGGCTTTTATCTGCAGGGGATATGAGTTTTATATATTGCTGGTGAAATGATTCTGATGTTTGCAGGTGGCTGGCTCGAACCTGGCTTATGACTATGCAAATGTTTTATTTTTGCCGTAATGCTCCGTATTAGACGGAATGCTACGCTTAGTTTGGGAAAAATAATGCGAATTCTATGATTATGCAAATGAAAGAACTGATCCGAGATCCGGATCCTGCTGGGAGAAAGATCTCTGGGCGATCTGTCCGGAGGGAGGATTCCGCTGGGGATGAGGAAGTTTCAGCAACTCCGCTGGGGAAGTATTTCAGGCATTGCTTTACTGGGGAGAAAATGGCAACTCTGACGGGGAATAGAAAGTTCCCGGCTACTTTGCTGGGGAAAAGCCATCAGGCATTGCTCGGGAGATCCTGCTTGGGAAGGAGATAACTTCTGGGAAGTAATCTGTTGCCACTCCTTCGTCTAAGCGATATGCTGGGGATTGATGAATTCCTCAAGGGATCATATGGGGGGATGAAGACTTCGCGAGGAAATACTTCTTGTCAAGGAGTCTTGCTGATGATGTGATAGCTGACCTGGCTGGGGAATAATGCTTGATATGCCCCATGTTGTGAAAGATTGTCTACCTTGAGCACCTGCAACCTGTTAAGACAAAGGAAATGCACAAGTGTCTCGAGGTATCCTTAACTGGATTCCGTCATAGGAGTTAGATTCGCTTAAGAATTCATATTTCTTGCAAGCATTTGTTGAAAATGGCCTATATGTCTTCATGCAAATGTTGTATTACGAACTCTGGACATTTTGCAAATGAAACAAAAATGTACAAAACAAAGTGTGACTGCAAATTCTGATTTTATTGATTTGTGTGCCCTGAATAGGCAAGTACAGTCAAATAAGTGAATCCCCTGAAAGGAGGAGATTGCGGTAAATTGAGAAAATAAAAGTGTTGGCAATGTTGAAGATGACGCTCTAGTGAGCTTCTTTGCTATGACCCGTATGACCTGAACTCTCTTCTTATCTTGCTTTCTGAAGAAGGTTGATTCTGACCGACGCTTTTTCCTTTCGAAACTTGCCATGTCATGTGAGTGATACTGACGAATTCAGAAATGCAGTTGTTCGCTTATTCCCTGATTTTGCGTGGATCGCCCTTTCGGGTTTTCAATCCACCGGGATACCCATTTTTGTCTGAGCTGTCCGATGTAGCTTTTCAACTCAGAGGGTGTACATTTTTTTAGTTTTTCCCTTATTTTTTCCCGAGTCTTTTATTTTGTTTTTGACTTGCCGGGGTGCCCTATTCTTGCCTGGACTTACATTCTGTTTTTATGTCCAGCGGATCTTTTTATGTGAAGTATTTTTTAACTGCGTCTGAATTCACAGGAGATAGGAAGTCCTCGCCATCCATAGTAGTGAGCATCAGTGCCCCACCAGAGAAAACTTTCTTTACTATGAATGGGCCTTCGTAGTTTGGCGTCCATTTGCCCCTGTGGTCTGTATGAGGAGGAAGAAGTCTTTTCAGCACAAGCTCTCCCACTTGGTATTCTTGAGGTCTGACTTTCTGATCAAAGGCTTTCTTCATTCGCTTTTGATATAACTGCCCATGACAGATGGCTGATAATCTCTTTTCTTCATTCATACTCAGTTGATTATATCGAGACCGGACCCATTATGCTTCATCCAGTTTCACATCCATCATTACCCGTAAGGAGGGTAGTTCAACTTTAACGGGTAGGACTGCTTCCATACCATACACAAGCTGATAGGGTGTTGCCCCAGTAGATGTTCTGATAGAGGTTCGGTACCCATACAAGGAAAACGATAGCATTTTGTGTCAGTCTTTGTAGGTGACTACCGTCTTCTGCACAATCTTCTTGATATTCTTGTTGGTTGCCTCAACAGCGCCATTCATCTTTGGCCTGTAAGGAGAAGAGTTATGATGTTGAATTTTGAAGTCCCAACATAACTTAGCCATCATCTTGTTGTTCAAATTGGAACCATTATCAGTAATGATTCACTCGGGAACTCCATATCGACAGATGATGTCTCTTTTCAGAAATCTAGCTACCACTTGTCTGGTGACGTTTGCATATGAAGCTGCTTCAACCCATTTGGTGAAGTAATCAATGGCTACCAGGATGAATCTGTGACCATTTGAAGCAGTCAGTTCAATCTTTCCAATCATATCAATGCCCCAAATGGCGAAGGGCCAAGGAGAAGACATTACATTCAAAGGATTCAGAGGCACATGCATTTTATCTACGTAGATCTGGCACTTGTGGCATTTTCTTGCATAAGCACAACAGTCTGCATCCATTGTGATCCAGTAGTAACTTGATCTTAATAACTTCTTTGTCATTGCATGTCCTCCGACATGGGTACCGAAAGAACCCTCATGTACTTCGTGCATTAGTAGGTCTGCTTCCTTCTTGTCAACACATCTGAGCAAGACCATGTCGAAGTTTCGCTTGTACAAAGAACCATCAGCATTGAGGAAGAAACTACCAGCTAGCCTTCTTAATGTCTTCTTATCATTTGATGATGCCCCAGGTGGGTATGTCTGAGTTTCCAAGAAGCATTTGATGTTATTGTACCAAGGCTTGTTATCAGTGACAGTGTCCACAGAGAATACATATGCCGGTCGGTCCAGTCTGGATACCAAAATCTGAGGTACATAATTAGCAGCTTGTACTTTGATCATGGATGAAATGGTAGCCAAAGTGTCTGCAAACTGATTCTCATCTCGAGGGATGTATTCAAGCTTAACTGTTGTGAAGAAGGTCAACAATCTCCTTGTATAGTCACGGTAGGGAATCAGATGCTCCTGATGAGTGTACCACTTGTCGCTGGTCTGGTTGATTATCAAAGCCGAATCTCCGAATACATTCAAGGTTTTGATCCTGAGGTCAATGGCTTCCTCAAGACCTATGATACAAGCTTCATATTCTGCTTCGTTGTTAGTGCAGGCAAAGGTTAGCTTTGCTGAGAAAGGAAAATGGACTCCTTTAGGTGTAATAAGCACTGCACCCACTCCACGACCGTTGCAATTAATTGACCCGTCAAACATCATAGTCCATGCTTTTTCTGGGTCAGGCCCTTTAGTGTGAACAGGCTCTTCACAATCTTTTGCTTTCAAGAACATGATGTCTTCATCAGGGAAATCAAATCTCATAGGCTGGTAATCATCAATGGGTTGCTCAGCCAGATAGTCAGACAATACACTGCCCTTGATGGCTTTCTGAGAGGTGTACTGAATGTCATACTCTGTCAGGATCATATGCCATCTTGCAACCCTTCCGGTAAGTGTTGGCTTCTCAAATATGTACTTGACTGGATCCATCTTTGAGATTAATAAGGTATAGTATGAGTCAACATATATTGTCTTAGTCGACAAGCAGCCCACGCTAAAGCACAACAAATTTTCTCGAGCAGTGAATAACGTTGTTCACAGTCGGTAAAATTTTTGCTTAGGTAGTATATTGCATACTCTTTTCGACCAGACTCATCATGCTGGCAAGTGAAATTGCAAAAATCCCTCTTTGGTGCACACTTGAAAATTATAGGACTTTTGCCAACTTTGAAAGGCCATATATTGAGTTCTAGGATGAATCAATACATGTTCTTGTACTTTTTGAAAACAGGAAGACATAATCTACAACTTTCATGTCCAAGGATTTTTCATTTGAAGCACTTTTGGTCATGAAAGAATAGGTTGAATATCTTTCCCAAAATGGAAAGTTTCCATTACAAGTCATTTCCAAAAATAGCAAGTTTGCATTTGGCTCAAAATTCTTCAACTCTGTGAACTTATAAACACTTCAATGATCAAATAAAGATCATAGAGACTCAAAATGATGATGATGACCCTTTGGCACCCTTGATGGAGGCCTCAGATGCCCTGATTTTGACTTTACTTGCTCAAGAAGTTACCCAATGATCAGATGACTTCCACAATTAATTTCTTCATAAAACTTGCTACACATGATCCTTATAACATATTAAGACCATTAGAAACAATAATGACCAAAAAAATTGAGATTAAGGTCTCTGAAACCAAAACCCTAATTTTGGTCATCTGTGCAGGAAAACCCTAGCTCTGTCTGGACTTCTGTGCAATCCTTTGACATTTTGTGACTTCCAATCATCCTAGGAGATATAATAAGACTATAGACCCCTCATGGACCCTCTTGGCATGCTTCATGGCCTTTGATATGGCTCAGACCACTTCTTGGGTTCATCTGATCACAAAACCCTAATTGTGCAGTCATGCAGTGATTTGATGAAGTTGTTTATGCAATATGATATGCAATGAGATGTTTATGCAAAATGATATCATAAGCCATGGTGTGAGAAAAAAGTGAGGGCAAATTTTGGGTGTTTACACATCACCAAGTGATTGTCATTCCTTCTTCTTAAAATTCACAATGCCATACCATTTACGAATATAAACAGAAGCAGGAAAAATTCATTTAGAAAGGTATTCTCCATTTTTCCCATGTAGTGATACTCCCAGCTGGTAATGAGTAAAACCACTCTTCAGCTTCTTCAGCAAGTGTGAATGAAAACATTCTTAATTTCTTTTCCTCCTCAGAGTGCCCTTCATTAGCAATTGTAATGCTCATATTTAGAAACTTTTGTAAATGCTTATTTGCATCTTCATTGATCTTTCTTGTGAAAGGTTTCTTCTCTAGCTTTCAGATTGTTGTAGGATGCATCTAAAATTTGGAACATTCATTGGTTGGTTCACGATAGTCAATCTGCCCACCAGAGCATTTACACTTCCATAGTCCCCAATAAGTCTTTCTTGAGGTGCCTCCATTACTATTTCTGGATCTATCTCTGTATCTGTACCTTCACCCGAGTCATAATTTTTAGAGTGAATAAAGACTTCTTCTTCTTCCGGTTCTAAAATCACATGTTATGTCTCTGAAGTTACCATTCTTTCTCTTTTAGCCTCTCTGAGCCTTTTGCGCAAAGATCTCTCAGGTTCTGCGTCAAAATGAAAGTCAGCTGAGGATTTGCCTTGCATACAAAGATTAATAACAGAAAATAATAATAAAATAAAAATAAAATTAAAATAACAGAAAATAAAATTTTAGTTATAGAGCAACAAAATTCTAATTGAAAAAAATCTTTGAATTCTATTATCTTTGGCAGTCCCCAACAACGACGCCAAAAACTTGATAGGAAAAATAACAAGTGTAATATTTTTGCCTATTGTAGTAATAAATGGGAAAATCCCGAGTATCAAATCTCGAGGACTGCTTTGACGATACAAAATTCTAAGACAATTCGAATTAAAAAAAATCTTTGGGGGGGGGGGGGGTTGTTTTGTTTGGTGATATTATATCTTAAAATAGTAATTAAAGAAAAGCGAATAAAATAGTTAAACGATTAACAGAGATGGGTATATTGCTAGGGTTCAGTGAATGAATCTTTCTGTAATAATTTTGACGTACCAATGCAATAACATAATCCACAATAGTTAATTATCAGATCTTTAGGGCATCTAATCCTAAGTCCTTAGTGAAAAGATCTTTGAACATACAACCTAATTACTATGTCCATAGGTAATAAGGTTATGATTAAGCATTATTATATCAAGAATTTCCGGTTACGATAAAACACCCCTAGTCCTATGTGACATTTATTATCATAAGTTCATATTTAGGTCAACAAATAACAGATGTCCAACTCAATTTATTCATATGGAATCATAATCAGTTTTTTCGACGGTTAAAGAATTAAGTGCGGTAATAAGAACAAATCAATAATTACAAAACTTAAATTTTCATTGCATTAATCAGAAGGAAATCATTATTATCGAAATCAAGGTCACCCGTAGCAATGAGGGTTTTAGCTACTTATAACAGAAATTAAAATCAAAGATGAAAGTGTTGCCACTACAGAATATCTTGAGGGGTCAATCTTCAATAGTTAAAACTCTTAAACATAAAAAACCCTTGTGAAATTCTGAGTCTCCAGCCTTAAAAACACGTATTTTCTCTAAAAAATCGTCCAACCCTTGAAAAATCGCGTTCTGGGCATAAATAGTTGGATTCTAGGCTTTCTGGCCTTTTGGGCCTCATTACACATAATGCCCAGCTTATTACGTGTAATGCCCTTCTCGTAGGATCTTATTCGTACGCGTAACGCACCATGGGCCTGTCACCTTGCAAGCCCTTACGTGTAATGCCCAACTTATTACGCGTAAGGGCAAAAACCTTGATTCTTAGACTTTTCAGCCCTCTTGCTTGTTTGTGTAGGCTATGCGTAATGTTTTGGGCCATACACGTAACAACCAGGGTTTTACGCGTAAGGGTATCAACATGGTTAATTCTTTAATTTTTCTCCCACTTCCTTGCTCTGGCTCGGTTTTACATCTAATGCTTGATCATCTGATCTTCCAAACCTTTATTTGACCTGCTGACATACCAAAAATGTAAAATACCCTCAAGAAACTCATAATTAATGACACACTGAACAAAATTAAAACAAACCTAATTACCACAAAAACACACTCAACTTCATACAATTTACCTGACTTATTGGTTATTCACTGATGAAAAACATATCATAAATGTTGACTGATCAACTTTATACAAAGAATCTCCTCCAATAAACATTAATCCCCAAAGGAATCAATCACAATCATTTAAGTTCTTCAACTCTTATAATCCTTAGCAAGAGCCAGTTCCCTTATAATATATTTCCCCTTTGGATAGCCTCCACTTGGGCTTTATACAATGATTTTCTCCAACTAAGTTAGTCTTCTCTTGGGTTTTGTACAAAGAATTTCCCCAGGGGACCAACCTTCTCTTGGGATTTATATAATGATTTCCCCCAATAAGATAGCCTCCTCTTAGGCTTCATATAAGAAATATCCCTACAACCATCCTCAATCTTTGGCTTTATACAAGACAAATATAAACTCCCCATTGAGTTAGTTTCAACCCTTTTAGCTTCAACCTTAGGATTTGATCAAGGCATTCAAATCAACTTTCCCCACGGGTGAGACATCAAGTCATCTCTGTAGGAGGACATCTCTTCTATACACCACAATTCAATATCAAACATTCAAATCTTTTCCAAGGAAGAGGCGACATTGATTGGGTATTTTAAATCTAATTTTAAAGCTTTTTACCTTTACTCATGAAGAAAGATGTGGCATTGCTTTGGATATTTAACATACAAGTTAAAAGCTTCTTCCTTCATATTACTTTCTTCATAAAGAAAGATGTGGCATTGTTGGATATTTTACATTCAAGTTCAAAGCTTATTCCCTTTTACCAAGTAAACATGCAATCAACACAGATAGAAAATTTGATAAACAATAATACAAACAATAAGTAAAGCAAAACAACAAAAATGGATACCTGTAAATTACTACAAATATCCAGGATGATAAAAACTTTCCAAGGTATAACCAACCTCCTTACCCAGACTTTCTTCGCATTTCTAATGGAAATACATTTGCTTCCGCATTTGTAGTGGAATTTTTTTTTCACTGCAGGAGTTTGTTTGAGATATCTTTCCCCTTCCTTTTGAGTATCACATAATAAATAATAGAAATTAGAAAGTAGCACCTAACGCGGTAGTGGGTTGCGCCACAAGAAACCAATCACCACACTTATGCATGACGAGTAGAGCAGAGTGTCGCTCCCGATAAATGGGGAATGGCCCAAATAAAGGTACAGACGCGAACGGTCGGCGAGAGGGACAATGAGAACACACAGCCGTGAACTCACTGGAGATGAAAAGAGTCGCCAGCTAGGCATTTTTATCCCGGAGGAAAGGCAATGCTGCATAGACCTAGAAAGATACGGATAAGACGGTTTGCGAACCAGAGAGACTGAGAAAGGGGGTTGGTTACAACCTGGGAAGGTATTAGCACCCAGATTGTCCGCCGTACTCGACGGGATCCACGCTTGAAAGATTTGTGTTCTAAAGGGGTAGTGTCAGTGCAATTTGTGTATACAATAGCTGGAAAAGATGTACAGGTGTCAGTGTAAAAGAAAGTGAAGTGTATAAATGATGTGTCAGTGTAAGGATGAGAATGAATTGCTCAAGATCATGAGGCTCAAGAATGAAGCTAGAAGGAGGGGGAATGTACAGAGACTTTTGTTCGATAACTGTTAAGTTATGCCTACGTATCCTCTCGTGCAATGAGGAAGTCAGAACACCGTAGTTCGACCCAAAGAGACTGAAAGATGAATTGACTTGTAAACTGCTTGCTTGTCAATGCTCAAGTGTGTGACCTGTCTGGCTCAGGTGCTTACTGTCTTGCATTAGACGGAAGAAGCAAGTTCTCGGTTGTGAGTGAATGAGATGAGAAAAGAATCCCGAAGGAGACGATTACTGTTTGTTTTTTGTGTTTTCAGTCTTTTATTTCTTTTTGGAGTTTGTCATAAGAAAATGAGCTTAAGCCTAAACCAATGGATTTAGCAAACTCATCACATCTTCCCTCTGTTTAGGGGTAATGAGAATACCTTAAGTGTGAAGTCAGATTCTCACACTTAATCACCTTTGATGTAGGGTTAAGATCATTAACCTACTTGTGATTATTTAGATGTTTTTGGTGTTTTTGTTTGGTGTTGAGTAATGAGGTTAAGCCATGATCAAGGATTAAACAGACTCATTACACTATCCTAATAGAAGGATAATAGATGAGAATGTTTAAGCTGAGGAAAGCTCCTCAACTTAATCCATGATTAGAGATTAAACTCATGACAAAACAGGCCTTTGATTAAGTGGATTTTATTCAATGGTTATGATGATGAAGTGTTTTTTAGGGTTTGTAAGACAACTTGAGGGGGACTTGTCCATTAACACTAGGGTTAGTCCTTCTTAACCAGTTAAGGAAGAATTAGAACCCTAATGCAAGGCCCAAGTTACAAGTGTGATGTCTTGATGGTTATTAAGTGAATTGATTAAGAGATTTAAACACATTAAGGGTTTAACACTTAGGACTAAAGTTATACACTCCATCCTAATAGAAGGATGCAGGCATAAGCTTAATCACAAAGCCTTAAAGCCTTTAGGGTTTAGTCCCTGATTATGAGGTGAGAAGAGAAGACTCAAAAGAGACACAAAGGTAAAAGCTAAATGGGAAAAGTCTAATCCTAATATTCACATGCTCGGACGCCCTAAGGGTTAGTGAGGCCTACTATCCTAAAGGAGGAGAAGGAATAAGAAGAGAAAAATGAAAGGAGAAACTCCATGGTGGCCTAGGCACACCTCCAGTTAAGAACGAAAAGAAGAAGAAGATGAGAAAGAAGAATTGAGATGAATAAGAATGAAGAATGAAATAGGATGAGTTGGATGAAATAGAAATAAGATAAGGAGAAATAAGATGAGAATGCGATATGGAGATGAATAATGCAAAAAAACAGAGCCTACACCAGTAGGACTTCCAGATGCAACAATATGTAGTAATTGAAATCGGGCCATAGCGTTACCGAACGGAGAAGGTCCGTTGCCTTTTCAATGCGCGCAACAACGAAGTCTAAGTTCAAACGGCGTCCGAAGTTCCTACTTGCCCGAACAAAATTATGAAAAAGCAAATAGTCACAAAGTCATTTCCACGCTTTATCCTTCATTATCGAATTCGAACAATTGACCTACAAAATAACGAGCGCAAACTACGACCAAAATCGAACACAACTATTATTCAACTAAATTCAAATAAACTGAAACAAGAACTAAAAATCAAAGCTATGTTAGTATTAAAAATCGAAGTTAGCCAAAATAATATCTAAAATTCTATTCACTTAAATAAAATTAATCAAAATTAAACACAATTAAATTATAATTACCAAAAGAATTTAAATGAAACTAAAATATATTCTAGATTAATAAACTCTTAACAAATAGAAAAAATTATAATAGAAAAATGTTAATAATCTCAAATAAAAAACAAAGAAAATGAAATAACAAAAGATGAGGGGGGCCATTGCTGGATCAGTGGGGTTTGGGTAGAAATTCAATGGGCTAGGCCCATGTTAGAACAGTTAACCGCAGGTGGGGTGCCAATATCAAATAGGTGGTGTCGATGGGAACACTCACGGGCTTGACAAAGCCCAATAACCAGCAGTTTCTTTCCTGAAATGAAAAAGAAAAAGTTATCGAAAAAACAAAAATAAAAGAACGGGAGCAGCGGTCACAGTGAAATCCTCAAATCCCCAAATGCCTCCAGCTCAAAACCAAAATACAGTATCAAAGAAAAAAAGATCCAAGTCCCAAAAGCTTGACACGATCTCGCCTTCATCACTGCGAGCTTGTCCTTAGCGTCACCAATTTGCATCGTCGATACACCCTCCGGTGATATTTCCTCGCCGCGGCTTGTGCTTGGTTTGGATTTCTCAGTTTCGATCCACACCGTCTCTCATGCAAGTTTCCGGTCTGTCCTTTCCTCAAGACTCAACAATGGCGGCTCCCTCTTCTCAATTTCACAAAAACCGAAGGCACTTTTCGCCGACAACAATGAGAGAGAATGTGATCAACGGCTCCGTCTTTGTGTGAATGGAGTTCTACCGCCGTTCATCATCATCATCAACATCAACTCAGTTCCGGAAACATCAAGGCTTTGCCGCCGTGATCTCGTTGTCGTCAACACCATCACAGCGTCCTCTCTCGGTTGGTTTCGTCTCGAGATTTGCTTCGACTTGCTTCTCGTCACAGCTCGCTTTAATTTCTCGGTGATGATGGTGCTTTGCAAGATATTGTCGCGATGGTGGCGGTTGCAAAGCTTGCGTCGTCGTCGGAGGCTTCAGGATCAGTTTCGGATGCGGCTACTTTTTCTTGTTTTCTGCCCTGTTTTGCGTGACTTCGTTTCAGGTTTGGTCCAAATGTCCCTTAAATATCTCGGCCTCCATCTCTTTCTGACTTCTACTCATTCTTCAGCTTTATTCTGAATCCTGTTTGTTGTTGTTGAAGGAAATGGTGGACGATTGTGTGGGTTTGAAGTCGTTGCTGTGGCCGGTGTTGTTGTTTAGGGGTTTAGAAGATGTTGTTGCGGGTTGAAGCCGGTGGTTTGTGGCTGTTGTAGTTGATGTTGTTGGTTGCTGAAGGTGGTTTATTGTTGTTTTGCAGGTTTGAAGAGGTGTGTGGTGATTTGAAGGTGAGCATGAGGTTCTGTTGTTTGTGAGAAAAGCAGGTCGAGGATTGTTGGAGATTGTAAGGAAGTTTTGTTTGTGTGCGTGCAGGGTGTAAAGGGTGAGCTGAGGGTTTGATGAAAATGGTGGTGTGCGGCTTTGATATTGTTGTGGTTGAAGTTGGATTATGATGTTGAAGGTCTGTGTGAAAAAAATGTTATGCAGGTTGTATTACAAGGATCAAATAAGGCATGGTTTTCTTTTAGGCTAATGAAATAAATGATGGAAGAAGGATGGTGACTGCGGTATGATTTTCGTGTTGGAGCAAAGAATCTTAAGTATGTTAAAGGGAAAAGAATTCTTGAATGAGTGATGCAGGTTTTGTTCAAGAGGTTGTTCAAGAGGTGGTTTGTCAAGAGGTGAGTTCTTGTGATGAAAAAGAAGGTTGTGTGTTTACTGTGTGATGGATGAAGGTTTCATGGAGTGGGCGTATTTTTGGTAGCTATTTCAAGCTAAAACCTGGAAAAAGAAAAAGGAAAAACAATGGGAATATGCGCCTCCCTCTCTTAGTGTCTTGGGATTAGGGTTTCCTAGGTCAACTTCTTTTTATACTAAGGCTTAATGGGCCACAAAAGAAAGCTTGTGACAATCTTACAACAATATTATTTTTAAGTATTTGGGCCGGTAAATAAAAGAGGTAATTAAAAAGAATATGGATAAAAATATGGATAATGAAAATTAAAATGGATTGTCAGAATTGGTAACAATTTATGAAATGGATAGGTTAATGAACGGTGACTAATTGGATAAAATAATAATTAAAAAAAAAACCGGATAAGGGATGGAAAAAATGGATCAAATTTGAAAATGAATAGGTAAAACAATATGGACTTATGGATGTGGAATACGGAATGCGGATATCGAAGCGATAACGAAATAAAATCTTGGAATGAATTAATCCTTTATGGAATGGACCGACCACCACCAATATGCGCACAACCACACAACCTCGATTTTCATCTTGAAACCAATCTCGCACCACTGCTGCCAAAAACCACTAATTGAGAACAACACAACTACCACTGACAATTCACCATTGAAATAATGACTATCTGAAACAAGCGTCTTCTGAATTTCTGACTAAACAAATCATGAACCACTGCTTAAGACCCTGATAAATTCCTCACAACAGCTTGATATTGGGCACACTTTGACTAACAAATAACCCACCGAAACCAATAACTTGAATTGAAACAAAACTCCTGAGATGCTGAGAAGAAAATAGTGGCCTTGTAGCTTGACAAAGAGAAGACCTCTTATTCACCCTCAATTACTGATGATGTTCCAGATGCGCCAAGAAATGGTCTTCACACGTGAAATCCTTGAAGGTTACTAAAACAGGGAAATAAACCCTAATTAGTGACAGGAGAAAAGAGAGGATGATGCTACTGATGGCTGTATAACTGAAGCTTTGAATTCTCTGATAATCCGCAGATAAAAACGTGAAACCCAAATTCTTTAGAAAATGTGATCCCATGTCTCAGGAGACTATGCAAATGATATGCAAAATGTGTATGATATGCAAACGAGAAGCAGAAAAAGATACAAAAGCCAGAGGGCAAATTTGGGGTGTCTACAGCTGCCCCTATTCAAGCAACTGTTAATCTGAAAAGGATGAGAGCAACGGCTATTAGACGTTCAAGATAAACAGTGATTGAATACCAAAAAGACCCCGAAATTTGCACGAGCAGAGGACGACTGCTGGGTAAAGAGCAATGACGGAGACGGCCGACATGCTGGGGATAAAAGGTAATGCCAAGACGGGGACGGCCGACTAGCTGGGAAAAATAAGGGATTATAATGGGGACGGTCGTCAAGTAAAGCTGCAAGATTCTCTGGGGATCGAATGAAACATGACGGGGACGGCCATCAAGTTCATAAGTAAAGTAACCAGCGATGGGGACGGCCATCGGGCTAAACTGATGAAGGACGATCATCAGGAAAAAGAAAAAGGGACCACGACGGGGACGGCCATCGGGTTAAAGAATAAATGAAATAAACAGATGATGAGGTACGGTCATCAAAGGTGAAGGACGATCACCTAGCAGGGAACGGCTGCTCTGTTGGGGATAAGATGAGGGACGGTCATCTAAGGTGGAGGACGACCACCTGGCAGGGTACGGCTGCCGAAAATATCGCGACATAGGACGAATGCCGGACAAAAGGGTCAACGATGGGGACGGCCATCGGATGAGCATGATGGAGGACGACCATCAAGAGGTGGAGGACGACCACCTAGCAGGGGACGGCTGCTCTCAGGGTTTATCATGACACAGGACGAATGTCAGATAAAAAGAACATTGCTTTGTTGACAATCTACTGGGGAGTAGTAAACACGGACGAGTGTTTATATCCAAGAAACAAAAAGGTATAAGTGTTTGGTATTGTGTATAGATTAAAGATGCGGACGAGCATCCTTAAGACTATGATACGGACGAGTATCAGGTAGAAACAAATACTGACACGTGTTCAGAGATGATGATACGGACGAGTATCAACTGGTTAACAGAGAACACGTACGAGTGTTGGATCTGAAAGGACTCTTCTGGGGAATGGTAGATACGGACGAGTATCTATATTCAAGAAGACATGAGTGTTTGACACGGTGTATGGATTAAAGATGCGGACGAGCATCCTTAAGACTATGATACGGACGAGTATCATGTAGAAACAAACGTTAGACGCATGTTCTGAGATGATGGTACGGACGAGTACCAACTGGTTAACAAAGAACAAGGACTAATGTCGAATCTATGGGGATATAAATGGTGTATACAAGATACGGACGAGTATCTGTATAAAGTGTATCACGAGTGGTGAGTATGAGTATTGTATAGATGAGTGTTTAACTGCTGGGGGGAGTGACACGGACGAGTGTCAAGAGAGAAAAGTATAATAAACAAGTATCTGCTATACAAAATGTTTATGTTACTATGCTGGGGAAGGTGACACGGACGGATGTCAAAGATCTGCATATATAAGTATCTATGAGTGCAAAGGGGACGCTTTGGCTTTCTGCTGGGGATATGACACGGACGGGTGCCACAAGGAGTATATACTGATGTTTGGGAGCGCAAGGCAACTGCTTTAGCTTTAACTCTCCGCTGGGGAATCTGGGGAGCATTCTGTATACTGTTGACGGGTTGAAAGCTTTTAACTCTGATGGGAACGAAGTGTGGGCAACCTGATGCTTGTTGGAGAGGTTTTCACTGGAGGAAAGACGACTCTGCATGAGGTATACTTCGTTTAACTGCTTTGAACATCTGTTGAGGATCTGATCATCCTGCTCTGACTCCACTGGGGAGAATTTCTTCTTGCTCGGATGGGGAAATCCCTTGGAAATGAGAATCCCGATGACTCTATGGGGAAAGATCATCTTTAGACTTGGCTAGGGAAGATGCTTGATCACACACTCCTGTTGAGGGGGGAATTCTGATAATTCTAACTTTGTGGGGAAGCAAGGCCTTCAGCCTCCTGTTGGGAAAACTTCGTTGTGGAAAGATAAGTCCGCTTGGGGACGAGAACGATTCAATTAGCCTTGAAGTTCTGTTGGGATTATCATCTGTTCCAACTCAGCTGAGGATGTGTCAACCCTATAGTTGAGAAAAGATTTGGCAATGCTCTGCTGAGGAGAGACTTTGCCGGAGAATCGAAATAAGTCAAATTAAGCCCCATGTATAGCATGACAACTGTGTTGGGAAGATATGCCAATGAAAATTGGCTTTGACTGAATGCGAATAACCAACTCCTCATGAGGGAATCTTGTCGGCTGAAAGAAGATCTTTATGCTCGGGGAAGAAATAAACTTCCAATGCCCTGCTGGTAAAATAAATACCAGACATTCCCTGAGAATTAACACAGTGCTTCAAACTTCTGAGCTCAACAAAAAGTATTACTGATCATCCTGAGTGAAACTATCCTTCCCTTAACTCCTCAATTATACCATACTGCATCATCCATAAAAAGATCGTCTTCAGAGGATTTTACAGAAGACTTGGCATCCAGAATTGCCCCAGTGTCTTCAAACTCTCGCAGAAATTCAACAAGTCTTGAGGTAACTGCCCCAGATTACGTGTTGAAACGATTCTTGCCCCACATTAGAGCTAAAACAGAAACCATGCGGTATGAAGATGCAATGCAAATGATGTATAATGCAGACGTATGCTCAATGCCAAGGATATGAAACAAGGATGGTTGGGCGCTAGGGCCAGGTTGGTAGATGTATTATTTTGGTTACCAAGAAATTGGACTTTTGAAGGTGAATTACCAGACGAGAACTGGTTTAGAGGTAGGCCAACAGACGAGAACTGATGGGCAAAGAATAAGTCGTCAGACGAGAACTGACTCCTTGGGGTGCATTGTCAAACGAGAATTGACTCTGAAAAAAGAATGACTACCAGACGGGAACTGGAGTTCAACAGGTTAAATGAAAAGGTGACCAGACGAGAACTGGTTCAAAGATTCGCCTACCAGACGAGAACTGGTATTTGAAGTTGGTTTGCCAGACGAGAACTGGACTTTGGGTTGGCTTGCCAGACGAGAACTGGACTCTGAAAAGTTTGCCAGACGGGAACTGGGCTTTGAAAAGGCTTGCCAGACGAGAACTGGACTTTGAAAGGTTGATGAGTTGGGGTTACGAGGCCCTGGATGTGAGATTGATGTTGCGGGGGTTATGCTCAATGCAATGATGATGCATATGCTTTATATGCGACATGAATAACGTATGCAAATAATTTATGCAATGATTATGAAAGGCCAGAAAAACTCCCGAGGTGGGGAAAAAAAGTCTTAGTGACAAGGCTTCTGGTTGAGAAGGGTGACAAAGGTGACGGTGGGTAGCATGATTTCCCAATACTCATCTTGAACTTGGAAATTACTGATATACTTGCTCTGCATAGCTAAAGTTTGCCCCTGATGGGTGAGTCTCTGAACAGACTGTTGCTGATTATCCAATTTCTGGAATAGCAAACTTGGATGTTCTCTCGAGGAGAGTTGCACTTAGTGAGCTCTGGAATTATTCTGCCCCGGTATGAGCGTGGAAGCGACTTGATTCATTCTGACTGAGCATTGGAAGAATTGACCCTTAGTCAACGGAAACTCCAGGTGTCCTGCCCCTGCTTGGGAGATTCAACTTTGATCAACTGACTTTGAATGACGTTCCTCGATCAACTGATGCTTGGGAACTCTCTTTACCCTGACAGATTCCTTGGTCAACAAAACCACTGGATAACATGCCCCTGATTCATAGGCTAACAAGATGCTCTTGATTCTGGTCATCATTGTTGAATGATCAAGTTCCCTTGCGATTGCTCTTTGTAGGAACTTCCCTGGTGTCACAAACTAAACTTGCAATTAAAACTGTACATTCACAAATGGTAATTTTAATGCAGTACTCATGCAAGTTTTTTTGAAAATTTATTTATTTTGATGCTGTGACAGTGTGTGACGAATGGACGATTAGTCCAAACGTAGTTGTTGAGCTAGTAAATCATTAGGAGTCAGTTTACGCAACCTTGTCGTAGTATGCTTTCAGAATTGAACCTGATTCAATTAGGACTTTCAAGGGTTATAACGCGGTCTGGTTCACGGTTTTAGAAGGAAAGATTTATGGCTCAAAGTTTATCTGTGCCCACCCATTCTCCTTGATGTTCTCCAGTCCTATGTTCAGCTAATTCGACTTAAGCGCTCGCTTCTCACAAGGGTTTTGTAATGATTGAGGAACCAATGACGTTGATGGTTTACGCACCAATGAGGTTTCTTGGAGTAACAGTCACCCATTCTGACTTTGTGTCTGGTCACACGACTTTGTTCTAATGGAATATATTTTTTTTCAGATTTTTTTTTTTTTATTCCCTAACTTTTGCCCGGACTGAATCTTTTTGAATTTTTCAATTTCGAAGTCCAGCGGGATGCCCTAACTTTTGCCTAAGTCATATGTTTTCACACATTTTTTCGACTTAGCGGGCCATATTTCTTTTTTTTTTTCTTTGATTTTGTTGAACAAAACGTGTGACACTGGCTTGTCATGACTTGCTGAAAGGGTCGACTGCCTCATTCCTTTGTTGGTGAGGGATAGCCATTGTGGTTTCATGTCCCTTGACCTCTTGAGGTGTAATGAATAAAGGTAATGGATCCTCGGATGCACACTCCTTTGGAAATTTGAACGCTCGGTCAAATTAACTGATGATTACCCTACCCCGGGTTAAATGTGAGGGTTTTTTCTGTTAGAAAAGAAACTCCTACTTCAAGGCTCAAAGGGGTTGACGAGGGTCTATCTTCCTTATATCTCCGGTGTTTGGGAATTGAAGCAATGCCTGTACATCGTCAGCAGGTTTTACCCTGAAAGCATACCTTCAACAATTATGAGTATTCAATTGTCATCATCCTCCCTCAAACCTGCTAAACAACAGTGAAATAAATGGGAGGTATATGGATGCATATATTTTTTTTATTTTTCGTTTTTGATGCAAGGAAAGAAAAAATGAGCGAATGCGACATAATTGATTCAAAAATGCAAGATCACTACATTAACATTACCATTCAAAAAATAACATTGCTTAAAAGACAAGTAGCTGCTAACAGGAAAGAAACTACAATGCAAATGATAAAAGGATACAGTGATCACCGACTCTGATGACATTTTGTCCGAGCCACTGAATCAGGAGACGCTTCTCTGAAGTTTTTGAACTCAATCAAGTGAGAGGTTGACGTGCACAACCAAACTTCCTTCTGGAAAGGATATGTAGCCCTTGTCAATCAATTGTTGTACTTTGGCTTGAAAAGCTTTGCAATCTTCAGTTGAATGCCCAATCGATCCACCATGATACCCGCACTGCTCATGAGGATTGTACCCTGGAGGGTACGGCCCTGGTAACGGCTTGAGAAGCTTAGGAACCACCAAAGAGCTCTGAACTAGATGTGGCAAGAGTTCACTGTATGCCATGGGGACTGGATGAAGAGGAGCAATCCTTCTTTCCAGGTTGTTACGAGGCCTATGCTGGCTCTGAAGTTGATTCTGAGGTCTTCGACCATGAGCTTGCAAATTTGGACGAGGAGGAGTCCAGGATTTCTGACATGGTGTTCTGAACATTGCCGAAT
This sequence comes from Lathyrus aphaca, assembly GCA_963966055.1. Taxonomy (NCBI): domain Eukaryota; kingdom Viridiplantae; phylum Streptophyta; class Magnoliopsida; order Fabales; family Fabaceae; genus Lathyrus; species Lathyrus aphaca. Next base: position 98,705,233 of record OZ014521.1, read on the forward strand.
GCCCATAAGAGTGACCAGACACGGGAATAGATGATCTCTGAGAAGATGTTGGTCTAGAATATTCAATATTTGCCATGACTGCACTGACGTCATCCCATTCTTCCTCTTGGGAGCTAACAACAGACTCACCTTCACTAGCTGGGATATTCGAAAAGTCCTGGATCTTTCCACTTTTGAGCAGGCTCTCAATGCGTACTCCAACTATCATCAAATCAGAGAAGCTTGTCGTCCCAATGCTACTCATTCTTTCTAAGTATGGACCCTGCAAGGTGCCCACGAACAAGTCAATCAATTCTCTGTCTGAAAGTGGTGGTTGCACTTGGGCTGCCAATTCTCTCCACCGCTGTGCATATTCTCTGAAAGATTCACCACTCCTCTGGGATAGGCTCTGCAAGTGCGTGCGATTGGGCGCCACGTCCATATTGTACTGGTATTGCTTTACGAAAGCTCTGGATAAATCATTCCAAGATCGAATATGACTGCTTTCTAAATCCAAGTACCAACTTAAAGATGCCCCACTTAAACTGTCCTGAAAACAGTGAATCATCAGCTTATCATTGCGGGCATGAGAAGTCATTTTTCTACAGAACATCACCAAATGACGCTTCGGGCAACTGACACCAGTGTATTTTTCAAACTTCGGAGTCTTGAAATCTGGAGGAATGACAAGACCAGGAACCAAACACAGGGTTAGAGCATCAAAACCGAAGGCATCAGGATCCGCTAAGGCTTTGAGTCGCTCGTCCAACACACGGAATCTTTCAGCAGGATCAATAACTTGTGGATCCTTGGCTTTCACAAGAGGGATTGCCCCTTGGAAGTCTGGCATAGGGAAGGCAAAACTCTGATAATTTGTAGTATCAGTCGAAGATGAAGGTCCACCTCGGACAGCAGATGGTTCAGGCACATTCTGATTCACAATCGGGGTCTGTACAGGCTGAGCTTGAGCAAGATTGTTCACTTGTGGAAGATCTTCATCAGGAGATAGACCATACAGAGGATTGGTCATCGAAGTGAAACCAGGTGGAAACTCAACATTATGACTGTTGTTCTCTGACATGGCTACTGACGGCTTTCAAACTGACCCTTTTTAACTCTTGACACTGCTCAATCTTCCTTCAAACACTGTCGTCTTCCAACAATTAACACTTGTTCAAACTGAGTACCGGGAAATCAGCTGGCTGGTCATGGACAAAAGAGGAAGGATAAGCTCTCTGGGGGAGGAAAATGCAATGCAGATGCAGATGCGAAATGCAACATGATGATGCAAAGATGCAAAGACATGGGATCACAGCTGGAAACTGCCTGGAATCTGGGATACTGAACCAAGAATCGAGTGTCTGTAACCACAAGATCTCTGTAATAACCCAAAATAGTAACTGAGAACCGAAGGTCAAGAACTTCAGGATCATAGTGACTGGATCAAACAATTGTACTGGTAATGAGGGTATGTTGAGGTCAAGGGTTCCTGCAAACCTGTAAACAGCCCAACCCCCTCGCAGGTAGTGTTCTAAAACAAGGATCCTCAGACTTGGATCAGTTATGAGAAGTGTAAACACTTCTAACCCGGAGGTACAGTGTTTACAATAACCATAAAAGTTCCTCCTCTAATTCACCTCAGTTTCTGAAGGTCAATACTAAAAGGTCATCCAGACTTAGCAGGCTTCCCAGATAGCCCTAGCATTGCAGGAAATCTGCAACACAGAGTTCTCAAGAAGAAACCCACATCTGAACCGTGTTTCATATTCCCGCACCAGACCGAAATGGAATGGGAAAGAATATGATTCACTCTAGCCTAGGTGTCACTCAGGTCCCAGGTATAGGGCCTTAACTCTCAATGAATCACCCACCCACCAAAGCAAACAACAGATCCAGCCAGCAGTACAGTATGACAATATGATATAATGCAAAAGCAATAAAGAAAACAGTAAAGCAAACTGTACATAAAGTAAACTAAGTACAAACATACAAACACAAATAAGCACATAACACCCCAATAAACACAAATCAATCAAGCGCTAGGAGGAACCCACAAAAAGAACCAGAAGCCCTGGTTGCAGTATAAGGCCTTCCCCAGCAGAGTCGCCAAGCTGTCGCTCCCGATAAATGGGGAATGGCCCAAATAAAGGTACAGACGCGAACGGTCGGCGAGAGGGACAATGAGAACACACAGCCGTGAACTCACTGGAGATGAAAAGAGTCGCCAGCTAGGCATTTTTATCCCGGAGGAAAGGCAATGCTGCATAGACCTAGAAAGATACGGATAAGACGGTTTGCGAACCAGAGAGACTGAGAAAGGGGGTTGGTTACAACCTGGGAAGGTATTAGCACCCAGATTGTCCGCCGTACTCGACGGGATCCACGCTTGAAAGATTTGTGTTCTAAAGGGGTAGTGTCAGTGCAATTTGTGTATACAATAGCTGGAAAAGATGTACAGGTGTCAGTGTAAAAGAAAGTGAAGTGTATAAATGATGTGTCAGTGTAAGGATGAGAATGAATTGCTCAAGATCATGAGGCTCAAGAATGAAGCTAGAAGGAGGGGGAATGTACAGAGACTTTTGTTCGATAACTGTTAAGTTATGCCTACGTATCCTCTCGTGCAATGAGGAAGTCAGAACACCGTAGTTCGACCCAAAGAGACTGAAAGATGAATTGACTTGTAAACTGCTTGCTTGTCAATGCTCAAGTGTGTGACCTGTCTGGCTCAGGTGCTTACTGTCTTGCATTAGACGGAAGAAGCAAGTTCTCGGTTGTGAGTGAATGAGATGAGAAAAGAATCCCGAAGGAGACGATTACTGTTTGTTTTTTGTGTTTTCAGTCTTTTATTTCTTTTTGGAGTTTGTCATAAGAAAATGAGCTTAAGCCTAAACCAATGGATTTAGCAAACTCATCACATCTTCCCTCTGTTTAGGGGTAATGAGAATACCTTAAGTGTGAAGTCAGATTCTCACACTTAATCACCTTTGATGTAGGGTTAAGATCATTAACCTACTTGTGATTATTTAGATGTTTTTGGTGTTTTTGTTTGGTGTTGAGTAATGAGGTTAAGCCATGATCAAGGATTAAACAGACTCATTACACTATCCTAATAGAAGGATAATAGATGAGAATGTTTAAGCTGAGGAAAGCTCCTCAACTTAATCCATGATTAGAGATTAAACTCATGACAAAACAGGCCTTTGATTAAGTGGATTTTATTCAATGGTTATGATGATGAAGTGTTTTTTAGGGTTTGTAAGACAACTTGAGGGGGACTTGTCCATTAACACTAGGGTTAGTCCTTCTTAACCAGTTAAGGAAGAATTAGAACCCTAATGCAAGGCCCAAGTTACAAGTGTGATGTCTTGATGGTTATTAAGTGAATTGATTAAGAGATTTAAACACATTAAGGGTTTAACACTTAGGACTAAAGTTATACACTCCATCCTAATAGAAGGATGCAGGCATAAGCTTAATCACAAAGCCTTAAAGCCTTTAGGGTTTAGTCCCTGATTATGAGGTGAGAAGAGAAGACTCAAAAGAGACACAAAGGTAAAAGCTAAATGGGAAAAGTCTAATCCTAATATTCACATGCTCGGACGCCCTAAGGGTTAGTGAGGCCTACTATCCTAAAGGAGGAGAAGGAATAAGAAGAGAAAAATGAAAGGAGAAACTCCATGGTGGCCTAGGCACACCTCCAGTTAAGAACGAAAAGAAGAAGAAGATGAGAAAGAAGAATTGAGATGAATAAGAATGAAGAATGAAATAGGATGAGTTGGATGAAATAGAAATAAGATAAGGAGAAATAAGATGAGAATGCGATATGGAGATGAATAATGCAAAAAAACAGAGCCTACACCAGTAGGACTTCCAGATGCAACAATATGTAGTAATTGAAATCGGGCCATAGCGTTACCGAACGGAGAAGGTCCGTTGCCTTTTCAATGCGCGCAACAACGAAGTCTAAGTTCAAACGGCGTCCGAAGTTCCTACTTGCCCGAACAAAATTATGAAAAAGCAAATAGTCACAAAGTCATTTCCACGCTTTATCCTTCATTATCGAATTCGAACAATTGACCTACAAAATAACGAGCGCAAACTACGACCAAAATCGAACACAACTATTATTCAACTAAATTCAAATAAACTGAAACAAGAACTAAAAATCAAAGCTATGTTAGTATTAAAAATCGAAGTTAGCCAAAATAATATCTAAAATTCTATTCACTTAAATAAAATTAATCAAAATTAAACACAATTAAATTATAATTACCAAAAGAATTTAAATGAAACTAAAATATATTCTAGATTAATAAACTCTTAACAAATAGAAAAAATTATAATAGAAAAATGTTAATAATCTCAAATAAAAAACAAAGAAAATGAAATAACAAAAGATGAGGGGGGCCATTGCTGGATCAGTGGGGTTTGGGTAGAAATTCAATGGGCTAGGCCCATGTTAGAACAGTTAACCGCAGGTGGGGTGCCAATATCAAATAGGTGGTGTCGATGGGAACACTCACGGGCTTGACAAAGCCCAATAACCAGCAGTTTCTTTCCTGAAATGAAAAAGAAAAAGTTATCGAAAAAACAAAAATAAAAGAACGGGAGCAGCGGTCACAGTGAAATCCTCAAATCCCCAAATGCCTCCAGCTCAAAACCAAAATACAGTATCAAAGAAAAAAAGATCCAAGTCCCAAAAGCTTGACACGATCTCGCCTTCATCACTGCGAGCTTGTCCTTAGCGTCACCAATTTGCATCGTCGATACACCCTCCGGTGATATTTCCTCGCCGCGGCTTGTGCTTGGTTTGGATTTCTCAGTTTCGATCCACACCGTCTCTCATGCAAGTTTCCGGTCTGTCCTTTCCTCAAGACTCAACAATGGCGGCTCCCTCTTCTCAATTTCACAAAAACCGAAGGCACTTTTCGCCGACAACAATGAGAGAGAATGTGATCAACGGCTCCGTCTTTGTGTGAATGGAGTTCTACCGCCGTTCATCATCATCATCAACATCAACTCAGTTCCGGAAACATCAAGGCTTTGCCGCCGTGATCTCGTTGTCGTCAACACCATCACAGCGTCCTCTCTCGGTTGGTTTCGTCTCGAGATTTGCTTCGACTTGCTTCTCGTCACAGCTCGCTTTAATTTCTCGGTGATGATGGTGCTTTGCAAGATATTGTCGCGATGGTGGCGGTTGCAAAGCTTGCGTCGTCGTCGGAGGCTTCAGGATCAGTTTCGGATGCGGCTACTTTTTCTTGTTTTCTGCCCTGTTTTGCGTGACTTCGTTTCAGGTTTGGTCCAAATGTCCCTTAAATATCTCGGCCTCCATCTCTTTCTGACTTCTACTCATTCTTCAGCTTTATTCTGAATCCTGTTTGTTGTTGTTGAAGGAAATGGTGGACGATTGTGTGGGTTTGAAGTCGTTGCTGTGGCCGGTGTTGTTGTTTAGGGGTTTAGAAGATGTTGTTGCGGGTTGAAGCCGGTGGTTTGTGGCTGTTGTAGTTGATGTTGTTGGTTGCTGAAGGTGGTTTATTGTTGTTTTGCAGGTTTGAAGAGGTGTGTGGTGATTTGAAGGTGAGCATGAGGTTCTGTTGTTTGTGAGAAAAGCAGGTCGAGGATTGTTGGAGATTGTAAGGAAGTTTTGTTTGTGTGCGTGCAGGGTGTAAAGGGTGAGCTGAGGGTTTGATGAAAATGGTGGTGTGCGGCTTTGATATTGTTGTGGTTGAAGTTGGATTATGATGTTGAAGGTCTGTGTGAAAAAAATGTTATGCAGGTTGTATTACAAGGATCAAATAAGGCATGGTTTTCTTTTAGGCTAATGAAATAAATGATGGAAGAAGGATGGTGACTGCGGTATGATTTTCGTGTTGGAGCAAAGAATCTTAAGTATGTTAAAGGGAAAAGAATTCTTGAATGAGTGATGCAGGTTTTGTTCAAGAGGTTGTTCAAGAGGTGGTTTGTCAAGAGGTGAGTTCTTGTGATGAAAAAGAAGGTTGTGTGTTTACTGTGTGATGGATGAAGGTTTCATGGAGTGGGCGTATTTTTGGTAGCTATTTCAAGCTAAAACCTGGAAAAAGAAAAAGGAAAAACAATGGGAATATGCGCCTCCCTCTCTTAGTGTCTTGGGATTAGGGTTTCCTAGGTCAACTTCTTTTTATACTAAGGCTTAATGGGCCACAAAAGAAAGCTTGTGACAATCTTACAACAATATTATTTTTAAGTATTTGGGCCGGTAAATAAAAGAGGTAATTAAAAAGAATATGGATAAAAATATGGATAATGAAAATTAAAATGGATTGTCAGAATTGGTAACAATTTATGAAATGGATAGGTTAATGAACGGTGACTAATTGGATAAAATAATAATTAAAAAAAAAACCGGATAAGGGATGGAAAAAATGGATCAAATTTGAAAATGAATAGGTAAAACAATATGGACTTATGGATGTGGAATACGGAATGCGGATATCGAAGCGATAACGAAATAAAATCTTGGAATGAATTAATCCTTTATGGAATGGACCGACCACCACCAATATGCGCACAACCACACAACCTCGATTTTCATCTTGAAACCAATCTCGCACCACTGCTGCCAAAAACCACTAATTGAGAACAACACAACTACCACTGACAATTCACCATTGAAATAATGACTATCTGAAACAAGCGTCTTCTGAATTTCTGACTAAACAAATCATGAACCACTGCTTAAGACCCTGATAAATTCCTCACAACAGCTTGATATTGGGCACACTTTGACTAACAAATAACCCACCGAAACCAATAACTTGAATTGAAACAAAACTCCTGAGATGCTGAGAAGAAAATAGTGGCCTTGTAGCTTGACAAAGAGAAGACCTCTTATTCACCCTCAATTACTGATGATGTTCCAGATGCGCCAAGAAATGGTCTTCACACGTGAAATCCTTGAAGGTTACTAAAACAGGGAAATAAACCCTAATTAGTGACAGGAGAAAAGAGAGGATGATGCTACTGATGGCTGTATAACTGAAGCTTTGAATTCTCTGATAATCCGCAGATAAAAACGTGAAACCCAAATTCTTTAGAAAATGTGATCCCATGTCTCAGGAGACTATGCAAATGATATGCAAAATGTGTATGATATGCAAACGAGAAGCAGAAAAAGATACAAAAGCCAGAGGGCAAATTTGGGGTGTCTACACAGAGGAATCCTTAACCTTTAATAGGGAATTGAGTTTTGATTTGATTATATAAATGGATATTGATTTGATGATATGTGATGTGATTCTTGGTGAAATTTATGTACTTTACTTAATGATAATTTATGTATTGATGTGTTAATATGTTTTCATCATTGTTGGGGTTTTGGAGCTTTAGGGGTAAATGTGAAAGTATGAAAATACATGATTTTGTTAATGTCAATATGTGATCAATTGTGAATTTGTGATTGAAATCATTGGATAATTGTTGTATGTCAAATTCCAAGATCAGAGCTTTTTATGAAATCAAAATCAGAGGTCTGGAAGGGCTTTTATGGTGGAAATAATAGAAAAATAAATTATGGGTATTTTCTAGTGGATTCTGGGATTTAGCGATAAACTGGCTATAGGAAAGAAATACATTTTTGGGAGACGTCCATCAATTCTCATGACTTCCACTATGCCTAACTAAAAATATCATAATTTGAGTTTCGTAACTCGGAACAAGACACAATTTGAGGATTTAGAAATCTAACACATAGTAATATCTCACGGTGATGCCTTAAGAGGCTGAATATGCACTTAATGACATCAATATACTGTTTTAATTAAGATTTAATGTTGGTGACTGTGTTTGTAGCTATTGAGTTGGATTTGGTGTGTTGTGTTGTCGTGCGATTCATGTTAACTGTTGTTGGACATGTTTTAGGTGACTTAAATTAATTAAGTGCATGATTACATTGAGTTGTTGAATGTTAATAATTTATTTTGAAAAATGATTTAATTGTTATAATTAAATCAATAATGTTATTTGATGTTGTTATGTGATTAACAAAAGATGATATTTTGTATGTATAAATTTAGTTGTATATGGTGTATGAATATTTGAGTTGTGTGGTGCTTGTATGTGAATATGCATAATTATTGTGGTGGTAGTTCAAATGGGAAACTACGTTATTGTATGCTATTTATGTTATGATGTTGTTTATGGAAGATTGTATGAATAATTGTTATAATCATTATGTTTGCATAATGAGTTGATTAAATTGACGTATTTTTTTGAAATATAATTTTGTTGAGATGAACTATTAGTATGCTTGTGTTGCACTGTTGATTGATAATATGCATTTTGTAATTTTGGTGTGATGTAATCCAGAGAGGTGATTATTTGAGTTGTCAATGCATTTATGTTAGGAGAAAATAAGGGTCTTAACACATTGATTTGATGATATGATCATGCATCATAAGAGTTGTGTCAAAAGGCATGTTTGCTAGTTCAAAAGAGGGGATAAGTGGCTTGTCCCAAGCTCAAACGAATAGGGCCTGAAGCTCAGAAGAGGGGGCTCATGGGTTCATAAGAGGGAACCTGGTTTCAGAGAGAACCAAATATATTGAGCACATGCATATGCATAGAGTTACATAGCCGAGTTGCATTGCATAATGAGTTATATGCATAATTGTTGAGTTGTGGTTGACTGATGAGTTTGAGTGTGAGACTATGATGATATATATTGTGAATGAAATTGTGTAGAGGATGTTGTGTAGTATATGTTTGTTATTATTGTTTGTGATTTCTGACCCTTGTGGTGGTCTGTGATCCTCTTTGGAGTACAAATAAGCAGGTAACTGATCTAGCTACTTAGACTGGATGTATGACGAGAGGCTGTTTTTTCTTCTTTTTCTTTATGCATTTAGTTTACATGCTCTGATAAGTAACACTTAGGAAAACATTTGTGGTTTATCTTCATTTGTGTTGAGTAGAGAGCTAAACTATACTCTTTTAGTTGATGTTTTTACGTTTGAAGAGCTTGCATTTATTATTTCATTTATGTTATAAAGTCTTTAAAGTTAAATGATTTATTGATTGCATACTTTGTTGATGAGAAATTCCGTTGCGATGATGTCCTAAGTGGAGGTGATGAGTATGCGATGGCAACCTAAGTGAATGTGTTAATTGTTGTTTTTATTTAATAAAGTGTTACAAGGCATGTATATTTTAAAAAGAGAATATATGACGTCCTATTTGATTGTGTGAATACTTTGGTTTTATTGTATAATTATGCGTGAGGAAAATAGGGTGTTACATTCACCAACACCACTTATGAAGCATTAATGGTTGATCTACCTTCTTCAAGACTTCTCCATCTTACAACCTCAACCAGTCACAATTTTATGAGACAGTCAAAAACGCAATCTACGTAGCAACAATTCCCGCCTTCCATGAATAGATAAAACATATTGAAATCGACTATCACTTGATTTACGACATAGTTCAAAAGCAAAAGTCCACCTTCAACCCATCAACTCAACAAACCAACTTATTGAAATTTTTATGAAGTAATTACATCCTGGTTCTTTCTCTAATATGTTTTCCAAATTGCGTTTCATTAACATAAACTTTAGTTTGAGGGGTGTTAAAATATAAGTTAGTTTTTTAATTAATTGGTTAGTTTATTTTTAGTTATTTCAGTTAAGAGAGTTTTTCTCTAAGTTGGTTATTTTGCTCTTATATTTAAAGATATATTTCCATAAATTTTCAATCAATAAAAATTGAATTCCATTTTATTCTTTTCCTTAATGAAAATTGTGGAAGTTATGGTCATGGAGTGCAACTTTACAATTAGATTCATGTGTTAAAAAAGTAAATAATTTATGTCAACACAATGTGGTAATAATTCTTGTTGGTTGTAGAGACATCTATATTAGTTTAATCTAACCTTTGCATGTTTTGTGCTTGAATTAGTGTCTACTAATTAATTTGACCTTTTTTAAGAAAAAAATACACAATCATGAATGATAGTCAATCAAATTCCTATGAAGAAATAGTAGTACATAAAAAGAAAAGAATCTGATATGAGATCCAGCTAGTTTCGTTACATAATTATTAATCAACTAGACTATACTTGAGTACATTACAAAGAGTAGAAATGAGTAACAAAAATAAACCATATTACAAGTATATAACCTCCCTCACAATAGGAATATAGTTATTTATATGTGAAGATTTGAAAAATGCAATGTTTAACTCACTTAGTATTAATGGTGTAAGTGCTATGGCTTTAACAACTTCTTCTTTTTTGTCTTCAAAATAAACTTATTATTACTGTAAAGTGAAAAAAAGTCAAATACTGGGTTTACCATTTAGAGAAGAGGTTGATCAATGATCTAATTGTTGCTACCATGAGCAGTAGTGTTGTTGCTTTCTTTATTCATGAGTGATGAAATTGCAGCTGCAACAGCAAGCCTAAACTTAGGATCTGATGCAATTGCAGACACATTGTTATTAGTATTACTACATTCTTCTGATCCTTTCCAAATTCTATCATGAATATCCAATGGTACTCTAGGGTTTTGAAAAGTGTTCATTCCAATATTAGGACTACTAGAACTACTACTCTGTTGGTATTTGTTTTGCAACCAAGGAAAACGAGGTTGATCGGTTGCGCTGGAGCTACCTGCCATAGAAAAATGCCGCGGTTCGTTGAGATTATTGTTGTTGGTGAGGTCAAGAACAATCCCTTGTGATGGATCATTGGGGTTTATGCTTCGAATATTCGAAGACGGGTTTAATGGGTGGTGGAAGGTGTTATTAATGTAAGGATTAAAGGTTTGTTGAGATGTGTAACCATAATCTGAATTAAGATTGCTTGAATCTAGTAACATAAATGAAGCTGCTGCTGAAGCTGTTGAAGCCATAGCAGTTGCACCAACAGGTAGTGGATGGTTATGTGTTCCTTCATATGTTGTAATTAGTATAGACATATCATCTATACATCTTTGCACCTATAAATACAAAATAAATATTAAATCATTGAGATTATTAAAGATATTATCTTTTGCAGAGACTTCAAAATCGTTAGATCAGGATTAGGTGCATTCTGATCGAACAATTTTACTGTCACTGCAAAAGATCTAATTGAATCAACATATACCTGTTTTCTAACCGGGCAACCTGGAACTACAGTACAGCGATAGTAGGCTCGTGGACATGGATTTCCTTTAGCTATTTTTTGTCCGTATTTTCTCCATTGACAGCCATCATTCATCTTTCACAAAAATTTAAGATTTAGTTTCATTAATATATTCTTCTCAACTTAAATATAAACAACAAAAATATATGTATCTGATCTAAATATATACCGACACGATACATGTACTTTTTTTTTTGCTTATATTTAAGTCCGGAATTTGATAGAGAGATAGAGAGAATTTAGAACTCACTGTGGCAGTTTCACATCTTGCTCTAACAGAAACCCTAGCCTTTCTATTAGGAGGGGAATAAGCAGGATGAGCAGTAACACCAGGCAACTCATGCACTCTCTGAATTTTATTCTGCACTGATTCAAAACCTTCCAATTGTTCTTTTTTTCCTTCTTTATTTTCTTCAACATCTTTCTCACATGTCCTTGTTTGCAACCTTAGTGATAAACCCAAATCACTCTCACTTATACTATCATCACTATTTTTACCGATGATCTCGCGAATTAATCTCGATGGCCCTTCACCACTTGTGCTTGCATTATTCTCTTGCAGTGAAAGAGAAAGTTGATGATAATGATCCTGAGAAGTGAGATCTCTAATCAATTGTTAATTACACAAAAAAAAAAAAAATTGAAATGATATAAATAAAATAAATTTAATTACCTTTCTTTTATTTTTATTATTATTATTTTCTTGGATGACTGAAAATTTTGTTTGCAGATCATAGTAATCTTTCATTGTTTGTTCCACCACTTTCCTCAATGCTTTGTTTTCTTCTTTCATACTTTCCATCTCCATTTCTAAAGCACTTAACTGTTATTCATTCATATAAGAAATTAAAAAGTTATATAGAGAAGAAGAAACCCTAACTAATTTTCAAGAGATTCAAGAAAATAATACAAATATAAATTTGGATCTGATTTCATTCAATGAAAAACAATATACCTCTTTTATTTTTGTGTTATCATCATCTTCAATTTCACCAGCTGTAGTTTCATGAACTTCTTCCTTCTCATCATCTTCAACATGTTCATGATTTTCAACTTCTTGCTCGAAATGATCACTATCTATTTTCAATGAAAGATCAATTTCCATTTTACTTTTTTGGATTATGATGAAGAAAAATCTCTTCCTTTGTCTTTTTTTGAGATATATAAATAAAAGTATAAGCTAGTTTTAAGGCACAAAAGTCAATGAATTGTCCTTAACCTAAAGACGTTTTCTTATCTTTGGACACACTTGGACGCATCTAAGTTTTGACTTTTATTAATTAGCTTCTTAATGAACTTCCTAATTAAATTAATTAGTCTACAAGTATCTATATTTAAAATTAACAACTGTAGGGAGGACAGTGGGCACTCTATACTATTTGATTATTTTGGCTCTCTAGTCATTGAAAAAGACAAAAATGACCATTAGTACATGTCAACTTTATCTTAGGTCATTGACTCTTTTATTTTGCCATTTATGCAATTAACAAACAGATTAAGGTTTTAAAAAAAAGTGAGATACAAAATCTTTGCATCATCAACTTCAATATTTTGAAATATGGTTTCGGATTTGTCGGAGTTAAAAAATTTATATTCACACGGACAATTTTAGGATATTTGATTAAATAGTTCTAATTTTAAATAGGTAATTTTGAGAATTTAAAGCTGTATGATTCCTATCAAACAGTTAATATCATCTTGACATCATGAATACGTGAAAACCACGACGTTATGAAATATGATGCTCTCTAACGAGTTGGATCTAACATCTTAGAGTATGTAAGTACTAATTAGGCCGTCTAACAATTTGGTTTAATGCTTCGTTCCCTCACACTCGTGAGATAATAATGCAAACTCTTTAATGTTGCACATAAGTTCATAGGCCCTAGCATTATAGCATATACAAAATGCATGCAAACTCGAATGAACAATATTGTCTTTTTCCTTGGAGAGAGAACACTTTTGTTGTTGAAAATTAAATGAAGCACTCGTGCTACATGTGGCAACTAATAGAGAAAAAATCGAAAAGATTCATTTGGATTTTTCTATAACATGTGAAAATAATCAAAGAAAGCTTAACATTATGCATATGATATAGGTGATTATTATAATATATATGGTATAGAGAAAGAGATAATGTGACATCATGGAATATGAACCCCGTACGAAATCCCATATGAATGAGAATATATTGGGATCAGATCTTGAATATGTCAACTGAAAGACCACAAAAGCCCACGCATCTCTCAACTCCTACTTTATATTTTATCGTTTACTATTTGTATACTACCTCTCACGTTAGAGATTAATATTCAACAATAGCTAAAATAATGTAAAAAACTATATCATCTATGTACTAAAAAACTCGTTCTATCTCTCCAAATTTTTTGGTAATGGGAGAGTATATATTGAACCCTATTGGTTGAGTGTAATTCACTTATTTAATTTTATGGATGAAATAGTTTTGTGATATCATATTAAATTTTTAATTTTTTTTTTTAATTTTAATTTTTAAGAATGGTCCTCTTAAATATATAATATACAACCTAGTGATAGAAACGACCATTTTAACATCAATTTACTATTTAAGGACGTTTTTAACAATTGACTTGATTATGAAATTTAAGGATGATTTTAGTTATAAGGACAAAAGTAAAGAAAAATCTTTAAAATAATCATTATTTAAAAGAAAAGTTTTGAAAGACTAAAAATAATATATAAGATATTTAAGTAAACTACAAAACATATTTAATTCTAATTTTAAATAGCATAACCATAAGCCCATTATACATTAATATTGAAAGAATTATTATACACCCCAAAAAGAAGGTAATTAGTCTTTCACCCACCAATTCTCATTTAATAAGAGTGTCCCTTCAACTTTCGTTTTTAGATTTGATTGGTATTAATTTATAAGTATATTTGTTAACATTCTTATATTATTTAAATTTGATTATGTAATACCCTAAGATCTCAAGTATATTTTATAACATAATCGGAGTATATTTTTCACCAAAAGTTATCACGCATTCTTAACATAATCCTAATAGAAATAACTCAATGACAGATCACTATGCCAAAAATGATATTTAACAGCGCACCTTAAATAACGCTTGATTAAAAAAGCGCTGCTATAAGTGAAAAAACAATATGGAAACTTTTCACAAAATATATTAAAAAGCGCTGTCTAAGGTGTCTTTTAGACAGCGATTTTAAAGGTATATCTTAGACAACGCTTTCTCAAAAGCACTGTCTAAGGTCTTATAATTTAAAAAATAAATAAAATCAAAAGCGTTGTCTAAGGTCAACCTTAGACAACGCTTTTCAAAAGCGCTTTTAAAGGTCGCCCTTAGACAACGCTTTTCTCAAAAGCGCTGTCTAAGGTCTAATTAAATTAAAATATTACAAGTCAGTTTCTATTTTCATTCGTTCCCTCTTTCTTCCCCCCTGCGAACGCGAAACCTAACACATGATTTACCTCCATAAACGTTGACTGAGTTCATTGTTCTTGTTGAAACCTCCATTACTGAGTTCACTGTTCGTCCGAGTTCGTCCTCCATTACTGAGTTCACAGTTCTTGTTGAAACCTCTATTTTCTTGATTGAGTTCGTCCTCTACTGAGTTCTCATAAGGTACATTGTTGTTGTTATGTTGATTTTGTGAAGAATAGTGAAAATAAGATTTTGTGAAAAATAGGGCAATGTCATTGTTATGTATTTCTTTGATAAATATGATTTTGTGAAGAATAGTTAAAATATGCAATGTAGTTGTTATGATTCTGTGAAGAATAGTGAAAAATCACATTGTTGTTGTTATGTTGATTTTGTGAAGAATAGTGAAAATAAGATTTTGTGAAGAATATGGCAATGTCATTGTTATGTATTTATTTGATAAATATGATTTTGTGAAGAATAGTGAAAATATGCAATGTTGTTGTTATGATTATGTGAAGAATAGTGAAACACTACAAGAAAAATGTATTTTAGCATCAAGAATTTAGCGTCGGCCACAACACCGACGCTAATAGTGTCACATTTGCGTCTCATATAGCCGACGCTACAATAGGAGCGAAAATATATTTGATTTCCCACCATTTTTTTTCATTTGTCCCACTATTTATTTATTTTTATTATTTTATAAAATGCTAGCGTCGCATAAAGCCGACGCTAAAGATTGGAGCGAATTATATTTCATTTCCCACCACGTTTTCATTTCCCTCCCTATTTATTTATTTAATTTATTTATTTCGTATTAAATATAGCGTCGCATATAGGCCGACGCTAAATATTAAATATATTTTAAATTAAATTTTAAAATGTATTTTTATTTTGTATTTTAAAATGAATTTTTATGATTTTTCTTATGAAAATGTATTTTTAAATTGTTTGTGCTTATTTACTATAGTAAAAATTAATTTCTTATTTAAAAATTAAATTATCATAAAATAATTTTGTCGAGAATTAAAAAAAATATATTTTATTTGATAAAAGAATTTAGTAAAAAATATTTTCTAGTCATTTTTTAAAATATAAATAATCTATGTTAAACAAGTAAAAAATTCTAAAATGGCTATTAAATTAATATTTTCTAGTCAAAATATTTTATTAATATTTATTTTTAAGTTTTTTTTATGAATTTTCAAATTGTATTTTAAATTATATTTTTAATTTGTGTTTTAAAAACATTAATAAATAAATAATTATCATAAAAGAATTTTGTCGAAAATTTACTTAAAATTATTTTATTTAATAAAAAAAATTACTTTCTAGTCATTTTTAAAATCTATGGTAAACAATTTAAACATTTTTATTTAATAAATAATCTAAACATTTTAAAACAATTTAGCTATTTAATAAAAATAAATAATGAAATATTTAAACATTTTAAAAATACAATAATCTATGTTATGCTAAATTTCTAATTGTATTTAAACATTTTCAAATAAAAATAATTAATATTAATTTCTAATTGTATTTAAAAATACAATAATCTATGCTATGCTATCATAAATTTCTAAAATAATTATTTAATAATTAATATTAATTTAATAAAATTCATTATATCAAAAAAACATTGTCTTTTCCATCTCTCATCTCTCAACTCTCTTCGCCTCCATCGGATGTTCGTTTTTCGCCGTTCATCGCCTCTATCGCATCGCTCCGTTTATCAGGTTTCATCGCCGTTCATCTCTCTTCTAACTCATCTCATCGCATTTCATCGTTTCCATCTCATCTCTCTTCCATTAACTCATCATATCGCATCTCATCTCTCTTCCTTAAATCTGACCTGAACACTTGATTATGCAGGGACAAAATTTGAACCAGGTCTAAACATGATTGGAATTTGAACCAGGTATATTTACTTGTCATTATCATTTTTGTTTTTCATTCTGATCAAGTCGATTTACATATGTGTTGATTTGTGAATTTTTCATTATCGTTTTTGTTTTTTATTTGAGTTAGGGTTCTTGATTGCCATTATCGTAATATACTATTTTATAATAGGGTTCTTGATTGTCATTATCGCATCTCATGTGTTTGTTACTCACCCTGCTTTTTATCCGTCCATGACACCAACAAATTGAACAGAGCAGTCTCAGTAAAAAATCAGTCCAGGAGTCCACAAATTGCATTTCATTTGTGTATGTGCAAAGTTAGCCAAACTTTAAAATTAGGTTAAGTTAATTATCAATAACCCTAATCCCTACCCACAAGTTAAAGGATTCTATGATGAATGGGACAATTCAAAGAGATACAATAAATATATAATTATGGCACCTGTTGTGTATTCATGAGGCTGCAGCTGCTTAGCTCGGGGCTTATCAACCAACTCCTTCCATTTTCTTGACAAAGAATAGAGTTTATAACTGGGTGTTTAGCCAGCGCGAGTGATGTAGCCATGACTAGAATTTCTAATAATTTAGCTCAAAAACTCATCAATAACATTAGCTAACTTTGCTGATAGCTTTCCCTGCTTTTGTTGTTATCACCTATAGGCTAAGGGCTGCAGGCAGAATCTTGATTGAATATTCCTGCAAATTTGACTAACCTAATAAAACATTCACCCAAACTAAGATATCTTGTACAACCATTACTTAACTTGCTGTTTTGAGTATTGCACAGTTGGTTTAAAGTACACAGCTGTTTTGAGTATTGCACAACCATGACTTAACTTGCTATTTTTTCTGGTTCATCGTTTATTGGCAATCTATATATAAGTGTTAGATCTGTTTCAAAACTAATTGTAATATATGATTTTTAACATGTTTTTAACTAAGTTTTTTTAACTTACATCTTTGTGCTTTTGCTACTGTTTTTGTGGGTCTAAACAACTATATGAATGAAGAAAGGTGATTTATTGTTTTTGTTACTGCTTTTGCTACTGCTTTTGTAACTTATTTTGTTTTTGTTTTTAATCACTACAGGTGGCTGATAATTTACTTCATGATCCGAGTAGCAATCTAGAGACTTTGATATTTTGTTCTCATACCTTGAGAAGCAAGGTGATTTATTATTTTTATACTTCATATTAATGTAGTTAGTGTTTATGCATGTTTAAGAATGTTATATGCATGCTGGTTTCTGACTGAAAGGATTACTGATATAAATTGTGAAGAACACATTTCTGTTAGACTGTTAGAATGGAGTGCAAAAGCAGGATGTTAAAACATAAACATAAACATGCATAAAAATTTGATATGAAGCTGTTGTTGCACGTGAAGAGGCTGCACGAGCGAATGCACGGACAGATGAATTGGCAAAGAAATTTGAAGAATTGTCAAAGAAATTTGATATGTTGCATTCTCTTCAGGCGGGTCCTTCTAGTGCTCCTGCGAGTGGTCATCCTGATTATAACGATTCAGTACGTTCTATTTTCTATTGTTTTTGATTTAGTTGAATTGAACTCGTTTATAAATTATGTTTATGTTGTGAAGAAAATGAAGTTTCTTTGGTTGATTATTATGTTGTGAAGAAAATGAAGTTGAGGATATGTTAACAAAAAGTTTACCAAAAGAATGATCCAATCAACTTATTTGCAAAGTTTGGAATGATTGATGTAGTTTCTCCAAATTGATAACATGATAATGTAATAGATGTAGTAATTATTTCATGTATTCATTATACTACATGCAGTAACCAAGTAACTGTTGTTGAATGGGGACAGATACAAGTAAAAACTTCTCATAAAGAAGCATTTAACAAATCACTAGATAATAATACAACCAAAACTTTATACGTGGAATGGAAGAAACTACCCTTCACCCCTCGTGGACATCGATACCGGGTGGTGTGCATAAGAAGCCTAGATAATCCGCGTATATAATAGTCTATAAGTTTCTTGGTGTCGAGATATTATAATAGTCTATAAGTTTCTGAAAATATAAAGATTTGTAGTGGTTTATAATAATGCTTGGTTTATTAGTTTCTTTTTAGGAGGGTTTTTGTATTGGATTTTGTTGGGTTTGAACATTGTAGATTGGCATGTGCGCAAAGTACACATGCTTGAGCGTATTTTTCTAGCGTATTTTTTTAAGTTAATTAATGTGTCTGACTCGTGACTATTTATTTTGGATGTTGCAGGAGGAGGATGATGATGAGGATGATGAGGATGATGAGGAAGTTGGTGTTGGTTATCATGATTAGTGTGTAGATTATTCAGGACCTGTTTTATGTGTTGATATTTTGATGTTGTATTTTGGAACTGATTAGAATTTTGATGTTTTTTTTTGAACTGATTAGTATTTTGATGTTGGTGTATTTTATAACTCATTAGAACTCATTAGAATAACATGTTGGTGTATCTTAAAACTCATTAGAATGACATGGTGTATTTTGGATCACTTGAATTGTTGATTGATGATTTTTTTTGCAATGCCATTGGGCTGTTAGAGTTAAAATGATAAACAAGTTTGAATTAATAATAAACAGGTATTGAGCAAGGGAAGGTGATGATTACAAATAAAACCTGTACGATTAAATAATTTAGTGTCGGCCACGTGGCCGACGCTAAGATAAAATAATTGGGTGTCTGAAAATGTTAGTGGCGGCCACGTGGCCGACGTTAAGATAAAATAAGTGGGGTGTCTAAAAAATGTAGTGGCGGCCCCGTGACCGACGCTATAATAAAATAATGGGGTGTCTAAAAAATGTAGTGGCGGCCACGTGGCCGACGCTAAGATAAAATAATTGGGTGTCTAAAAAATGTAGTGGCGGCCTATGAGCCGACGCTAGGGTATAATAATATGTTGGCCAACCTGACAGGCAATCCAATTAAAAAATGACAGCTGGCATTCCGTAGCGTCGTCCTGTAGCCGACGCTAATTGATGAATTAGATGCGCATTTGGGGTCAAGAAGTAGTGGCGTTCTAGTGTCACATAAAGAGCCAATGCTAATGAGTGTCCCTCAAATAGCCGACGTTAATACACTTAACTTCCAGCTCTGGAAAGGCGGCCCCAACCCCACGCTAAGCCGACGCTAAACCAGTCTAGTGTCGGTTTTTGTTGTGGTAGCAGGGCTTATTGGCCGACGCTAAAGCTGTTGTTTCTTGTAGTGAAAAATCAGATTATGTATCTCTATTTTTGTTTGGATTTATTCAGGTTATATATAGGTTATGTAGTGAAAATATGTATAGGTTATGTATAGGTTATATGGTGAAAATATGTATAGATTATGTATCTCTTATTATCTTTGGTTATGTATAGGTTATTTTCGTTTGGATTTACACTGGTTATGTATAGGTTATTTTCGTCTGGATTTACCTTGGTAATGTATAGGTTATTTTCGTCTGGATTTACCTTGGTTATGTATAGGTTATTGGCATTTGGATTTAAATTGGTTATGTATAGGTTATTGTGGTTTGGATTTACATTGGTTATGTATAGGTTATTGTCGTTTGGATTTACATTGGTTATGTATAGGTTATTGAAGTTGATATGGATTGCTTACCTTAATAAGTAGGAAAACCATGGATAAAAAATGGATGTTTGCTGATCGATTGTTCAAAGAGTACGAGAATGGGGTTGTGGAATTCGTTAAGTTTGTTGTTCAATATGTTAAAGACCCCAATCGAATGAAATGTCCTTGCTTGGGTTTTTGTTATATTGGTAAGGTTGACGCAGATGGATTGAAATCGCATTTACTGAGGCATGGAATTGATCGAAGTTATCAATGTTAGAAATTTCATGGTGAGAAAATTAACGAGAATGTTGAACCGAGTGGGAAAAGTAATACGACCTATGCTTCAGACGACAAAGACACGGAAACATACGATTGTGATCGAGTTGAAGAGATTATAGAAGCACTTGAAGAAGATCTTCATGATTGTCCTGAAATGTTTGAGAGGTTGGTAAGCGGTGCAGAGAAACCGTTGTATAAAGGTTGCACAAAATTCTCAAGAATGTCTGCGGTGTTAAAGTTGTACAACATAAAGGCGGGCAATGGATGGTCGGGTAAAAGTTTCACGGAGTTGTTGGCCCTTATGAGAGAAATGTTACCGGAGGATAATGTTCTTCCTAATCGACCCTATGAGGCGAAAAAAATGTTGTGCTCTATTGGCATGAGCTATGATAAGATACATGCTTGTCCAAACGATTGTGTTTTGTTTCGTAACGAATATGCATCGTTAACTGAGTGCCCCAAATGCAGTTTGTCTCGATATAAGAAAAGATTGTCTCCAACAAAAGTCTTATGGTATTTTCCTATAATTCTGAGATTTAGGCGCATGTTTCGTAGTGAAACCGATGCAAGACACTTGACTTGGCATGAAGATGAAAGAATTATTGAAGGAAAGTATCGACATCCGGAAGATTCACCACAGTGGTCGAAAATTGATAATGATTATCCTGACTTTAGAGAAGAAGCAAGAAACCTTCGCTTGGCATTATCTACTGATGGAGAACCCGCATGGTCTTCAAAGTATCTCACATACCACATGGCTTGTGATTCTTATGATTTATAACCTACCTCCATGGCTATGTATGAAGCGTAAGTACATGATGTTATCTATGTTAATCTTTGGGCCTAAACAACCAGGGAATAACATAGACGTATACTTGACACCTTTGATCGAAGATTTAAAGATTTTGTGGGAGAACGATGTGGAGGTTTATGATGGATATAGGAAAGAAAGTTTCAATTTGAGGGCGATGTTGTTTGGCACAATTAATGATTTTCCAGCATACAGGAATCTATCTGGGTATAGCATTAAAGGTCAACGCGCATATCCTGTTTGTGAAGATGAAACCGATACGATACTATTGGAACTTTGTCAGAAGAATGTGTTTCTCGGTCATCGTAGATTCTTACATTCTAAACATCACTATCGTGGGTGGAGAAAAGCATTCAATGGAGACACCGAACAACGTAAAGCTTCACCCGTATTGTCAGGTGACCAAGTTTTTGAAAAGGTGAAAGATGTATGTACTGAGTTTGGCAAGCCTTTTGCACATAAGGTTGTCAAAGGTGGGTAGAAGAAGAGGTCGATATTTTTTGAATTTCCATATTGGAAGTCTTTGTACGTGAGACATTTTCTCGATGTTATGCATATTGAAAAAAAAGTATTTGAAAGTGTTATCGGTACGTTACTCAATATAAAAGGAAAGTCTAAGGATGACCTTAAAGAAAGGGAGGACATGTTAAAAATGGGAATGAGAACTGAATTAGCACTCGTGAAGAAAGGAAGACGAACATATCTACCACCTGCTGCTTTTACTCTATCTAGAAAGGAGAAATTTTGTGTGTGTAAGTTTCTGAGTGAAGTTAAGGTTCCTGAAGGATACTCTTTGGATATTAGAAGAATTGTGTGTATGAAAGACCTCAAGTTGAAGTGTTTGAAGACACATGATTGTCATGTTATAATGGAACATTTTCTACCAATAGGTATACGTTCTATTTTTCCAGAAAAGTAAGAAGTGCCATAACTAAATTGTGTTTTTTTTAGGTCAATTTGTAGTAAGGTGATCGATCCCGAGATCTTACCAAAACTACAAAAAGAGATTGTAATTACCATGTGTGAGCTGGAAATGTATTTTCCTCCCTCTTTTTTTGACATAATGTTGTACCCCAAAATTTGCCCTCACCAAGACAAGACATTGTGTAATAAGGTGTTCCAAGAGGTTCACAAGGTTCACAAGATTCACAATGTATCTCAAGAGGTTCACAAGGTTCACAATTGGTCAGAAAGTTTGACAATTCCCTCAAACAATGCATCCTCCTAAGCAATGCATCCTAAACTAGGGTTTTGACTTTCATCAGGCTAAATAGAATTCCAAGGCTTCAAGTGAGTCTCATATCATTCAATAATCCCTATGTCAAGTTTCAAGGCTTTCCCAAAAGGTTTGCTCAGTCAGATGATCAGATAGGCTAAAATCAGTCAAAGCAGTTAAAAGGTCAAACTGAGGTCAACTGTGGTCAAACCAAATTCAAATTTCATGATTTTTTGCCAACATCAAGTATAAGAAGTAAAATTCATCATTTGATCAAGGGTTGATCATGATTCATCAAGGAGATTTCAGATCATCAAGAATCAGGAGTTTCTAAATTAGGGTTTTCACAGGAAAAGTCAACTGAACTTTGACCAGCCATAACTTTCACATGCTTCATCAAAAATTTCCCATCCAAAGCTCATTTTGAAGGAAATTTAATTCTCTATAACTTTGTGTCTCACAAGCCAAGCCCAAAAATGCTTCATTTGGAAGGTATGAGCTAAGACATTATAGGTCATTTTAAAAGTCAACAAAATGTCAACATCTTCCAAAGAGCATAACTTGAGAATGGTAAAATATATGGACATGAGACCAAAGAGTTTGGTTAGAGGACTCTCTAAGCTTTCTAAAATGTCCAAGAACACCTTCATAGCCTTAAAATTGAGGGACTTATGTCTTTGCAAAGTTGGGAAATTTTTGAGAGGTTTATGAAGCAAATGGGACCTTAGAACCAAATTTCTCCAAATGGGCTTGCATTTTTATGACCCAAACACTTCCATGACATCATGCACGAATTAAAAATCATTTATTTAAATTTTTATTCATTTTATTTTATTTATTATGATTTTATACATTAAAAATCATTTTAAATCAAAATAAAATATAAAAGTTGCAATATTTGATAAGATTTTTGTTCTAGAAAGTCATGAATGTCAATTAAAAGTGATTGAGATCATACAAAATCAGATCAACCAAAAATAGCAAGGATATATAAAAAAAATTCAATATTTTGGAAGCATATCTTTTTCAATCTCAAATGATCCACAAGTCCAAAGTATGATCTGATTTTTTGACCTAGTTAGGTCATACTATATATGTATAACATGAAGCAAACACAAGGGAAAAAATTGGCAGCCTCTAAGACAAGAATCAAACTTCAAAAATTCAAGCAAAAACATACATTCGGTTTTTGATTTGCAGGAGGTTTCAAGGTCTTTTAAAGGTGGAGACATGATCCTTAATGTTTCTTGAAGCTATCCTGACCATTTGCATCATTCAAAACGCCCCCATACGCATGAACGGAGTTCCAATAACTTTGCATTTGTGATTTTTCGATTCTATTTATTTACATCTTGTTAATGATTTCTAACCTCATATTATTGATTGTGATGATGTATAGAGTGTTTCGGGGTAAAAAACTT
Source organism: Lathyrus aphaca (assembly GCA_963966055.1). Classification (NCBI taxonomy): domain Eukaryota; kingdom Viridiplantae; phylum Streptophyta; class Magnoliopsida; order Fabales; family Fabaceae; genus Lathyrus; species Lathyrus aphaca. The sequence goes on from OZ014521.1 coordinate 98,728,995, forward strand.
GAAGCTTCATGACCTAATCCGCTCGCGGCCATTGTTAGGGTTTGAAACTCAGTTTTAGGGCTTTACGATTTAAGTAATTTAAAGACTTTTAAATGACATAATTGAACTGTGTTAATCATGGGTAATTGTTTGGTGCTAATATTATGGCTTGATTCGGTATGATTCGATGTGTTTGGAGAACATAGGTTTTCCTACAAGTTTAAATCGCAGGAAAATTGGCAATAAAATTCGCAGGTAAATTCACAGGTCTGGAGGTAGAAGAAGGAGGCAGCGCGCGAATCAGAAATTCAAATTTAAAACTTTGTTTTTGTTTTATTTGTCTCATATATATATCACAGGTGCGTTGCTGGTTCAGTGGTAAAGGCGTGTGAAGCATAATTCTGAGGGCGTGGGTTCAAGTCTAGCCCTCAGCACTTTTTATTATTTTTTCAACTATTCAATTTGCCTTATAATATAATGTTGTTTGCTTGTTCTATGTCATCAGCTGCGTGCGCAGCCCAGTGGAAAACCCTTAGTCAGGAAAACCCTTACTTTTTTTTCTTAATTATTTAATTATATATATTGTTAACTAATTAACTAATTTGTTTTATTTAAATTAAAAACTCAATATGTTTTTTTAAAAACAATTTCGTATATAATTTTATTGTTTATAATTTATAAATAATTGAATATTTTAATATTTTAGTATTTTCTATTCATTAGTAATAATTAATTAATTCAATATATATTTTCTTAATAATTCATAATAAACCCTAATTTTTCTTAATTAAAAAATCTAAACCCTAATTTTTTATTAACCTTATTTTTTATTAACTTTAACACTTAACTTAATTGATTTTTGTTCTAATTTATAATTAAATAATTAATCATGTTTTGTAAATAATTATTATTTTGTTTATTATTATTATAATTATTCTATTTTCTTCTAAAAAAATTTCTAAATGTTTATTTAACTTAAAAAAATAATATTTTCTCTTAAATTGTTATTTTTTATTTATTTTTTTGCTAATCCCTTTTCTTTTTATTATTATTATTACTAACCCTTTAAATTATTGCTGATTAATTATATTTATCATTATTGTTTCTATTATTATGTAATTGCAAAAGCCATGTAATAGTCGTAGATTTATATTTTGTCTCTATTTTTATAAATATTCTTATTGCCATGGTTAGTAATTTTAGGGTTTGTATAACTATGTGTAATTAAAATGACTTAGATAATTAATCTTAAATAAGATAAATACTTGAATACAAACACTCACACACGTAAGTCGATCTTTGATCGCCATCTCACACTTTCTAGGGTTACCTCTCATGTTGCCTACTTCTAAGGTCAAGTAAGGTGTCTTGAGCAAAGTCCCTTCATAAATATCATCAAGTCCCTTTAAGTTTATAAGATCAAGTCCCTTCGAGGTTGCCTACGGAATAATGATCTTGTCCCTTCGAATAAAAGATGATAAGTCCCTACGTATTGCTAAAGACACCTTACAGTTGCCTAAATTCAAATGTCCCTTCACATGTCCCTTATTACATCCAAGGTAATGACTACCTATTCCTTAATAATAGGGATAGTCTTACCATTTAAAGAACATATAAGAACAGTAAAGACTTAATATAGGGTAGGTTCCTCTTAAGTACTTGCTCACCTTTTCAAAATACATTTTACACTTCACATTTCAAACAAATTTTCAAAACAAAGTCTTTATATACATCCATACGAGGATCATTATAAAGCACTTAGAAAAATTTTAATCACACACTACACCTTTCTGAAAACAGTTTAAAGTGAGCTAAGTAACTAAGAGCCCATGGATAACCATGGATATAAAGGGTGCTAACACCTTCCCTTTGTATAACCTACCCCCCGAACTCAAAATCTTTTTACGGTCTTTCATGTTCTTTTATGCCCTTTCCTTTTGGATAAAATAAAAGTCGGTGGCGACTCTTGCTATCCGCAACATTTATAGAAAAGTCAGTTCTCCCACCATGTTACAGAACTGGTGACTCTGCTGGGGACTTAATAAAAGAGGGGTACCCTTAGGAACTAGATCACTTTAAATTTGTTTGCTTTGTTTGCTTTACTTTACTTGTTGGGTGCTCTTATGTGTGAAAGATTCTAACCCGGATCTAGTGTACCTTAGGTAAATAGCAATAGACCAAGGAAACTGTACGACGTATACCGATATGGTTGATCTGGTGGCCATAGTTAGTGTGACTTCTTGGTTGGTGCTTATGTTCCTTAAGAAAGTTGAGGATAATATGAGGCTGCCATATGTTGTCAATACACTAACTAACTTTTAGAACCCTAGTCATCCCATCTTGGCCTTTAGAAAAGTAGTGAGATAACCGGCTTTGGTGAAGACTGAAGTTGGTTGATACTCGATACTATGCTCATTGAGATCCTAAACTTGGAGGGTTTTGGTTGGCAAGTAAGTTGCCTACTGAACAACCACCCTTGTGAAGGATCAATGATATTGAGATCCCTTAGAACCTGGTTACTTTTGTAGGACAGGATGAACCAACTAAACTTCAGGGGAGGGTACTTACCTTTAAACCTCATGCAAGCCTTCAAACCTAGGGCTATTGTGTGACTTGTTTGTGTGTGCCACATGTTTGTGATTGAGCATAACATCATAGCATCATCATGCATCATAAGCATAGCATTTTCACTAACCATTTCAAGGACCAAAGGATTTATCTTTGTTCTTTGTTGCAGGTCATGGCTTCTGCTCGTAGGAATACTATCCAGATCAACTTTGTAGGAATACCTCCTAAGCTTAAGGAATTGGTCTCTCAAGTTTCTGAAAACTCTCAATTCATCAAGAGACATGGTCACCTACTGGATCTAGTCACTTCAGGATTCAATGAAGATATGATGAGTGTCCTATTTCAGTTCTTTGATCCTAAACATCATTGCTTCACATTCCCCGACTATCAGCTGGTTCCTACAATGGAAGAGTTATCCAAGCTACTGGGTATACCTATCCTTGATCAGAGACCTTTCACAGGCATGGAAAAGGAGCCTAAACCTGAAGTCATTGCTGCAGCCCTACATTTGAAGAAATCAGACATTGTCCTAGAAACAAGGAGTGGAGTTAAGGGTATTCTTGCTAAGGTATTGATGGAGAAAGCTCAAGTGTTCCTGAAGGCTATGAGCTATGATGCTTTTGAGGAGATCCTAGCCTTATTGATTTATGGCTTAGTATTGTTCCCCAATCCAGAACAGTTTATAGACGTACACGCCATCAACATATTTCTGACTCACAATCCAGTGCCTACATTACTTGGAGACATCTTACACTCTCTTCATACCCGTACTACGAAGGCACGAGGAACTCTGATGTGTTTGATACCTCTATTGTCTAGGTGGTTTATTTCTCACCTTCCTCGATCAGTGATGAAGAATGAACAAGGGTTAAGGTGGTCTAAAAGGATCATGTTAGTTTCTCATTCAGACATTCATTGGTGCTCTCGATCTATGGAGAATGTTACTATCATTGACCGTTGTGGGGAGTTCCCTAATGTGCCACTCCTTGGCATAAGAGGGGGCATTACTTACAATCCTTCCTTAGCTCTACGTTAGTTTGGTTACGCTCAGAGTGATGGTCCTCATGACATGCTTATTCAAGGTACCGTGTTCGACTACGACAACGATCTTCAAGGTTACCGTCAAAGGTTCATACGAGCATGGGGTAAAGTGAACAAGGTGGACAACAAGACTCTGGAACCCAAGTACACTATTCCTATGGAACTTTATCTCAGATGGGTGTGATCTCGTGCTCAGACTCTTATGATGCCTTATCCTACCATCCTTCCAGTTACCATGGAGCCTGTTGCTGAAGGAGATACTTCCTATATCATTCTTCATCCAGACATGCCCACTGACATGGAAGAGTTACAGAGGTCCTGGATCTAGTTGAAGGAGCAAATAGATACTTTTGAGACTCATTACAAAGCAAGTCAAGAAAGAATCCTAGAGCTAACAAAACAACTTCACGAGGAGCGGAATCTCAACTCATACCTCAACACAAAGAGGAAACGTCCATGGGAGACTTAAAACCCCATTTTTTGTATTCATTTCATTTTTATTGTAAGCCCAAGGGGCAAACAAGTTTATTGTTTACTAATAAAAGCTTCCTTTTTGTTTGTTTAAACAAATTTAAATCTCGCGGTCCTTGAAAACATTGCATATGCATTTACATACCATATCATTGCATCACAGGTTTCTTATGTACAGTTATCTTATCTTCTCATTGTTTATTTCAGCAGAAATGGCTCTTGAACAGACTGTCAAAGATCTCCAGGCTCAGAATGCACAATTCCAAGAGTTGATTATGAACTTGTCAAAGGAACAAGATAAGTTGAAGACACTGTTGGCTAAGAAGAAGAAGAAGACTAGAAGGTCAGGAGGACTTATCAATCTGGGAAGAAGATTCAGAGACCCTATCAAGATAAAGGAACAGATTGAGGATTTTGAGTCTGAAAATTCTGAGAAGGAGGGAGGTAGTCTCCATGATACTGTGGGAGATTCTGATTCTGAAGCAAATTATTATCATGATCCTGCTAGTGAAGATAAGTACAAGATGTTGGTAGACAGAATGAATGTCATGGAGTTACAAAAATCTTCTGGGCTGGATTTTGAAGATCTGAGTTTAGTATCTGGAGTGGTTATACCTATTGGCTTCAAGGTTCCTGCTTTCGTGGTATATGATGGGGTTTCATGTCCTAAGTTGCATCTAAGGTCCTATGTCAGGAGGATTCAACCACATACTGCTGATAAGAAGTTATGGATTCACTTCTTCCAAGAGAGTTTGTCTGGAGCTCAATTGGAATGGTACTATCAATTGGAAAGTGTCAATATTCGTGATTGGAATAATCTTGCTGAGGCCTTCTATAGGCAATACCAATACAATGCTGATTTAGCACCTACTCGCATGCAGCTCCAAAGCATGTCAATGGGTGCTAAGGAGAGTTTCAAAGAGTATGCCCAGAAATGGAGAGACCTGGCTGGCAGAGTTCAACTTCCTTTGACTGACAGGGAGCTGGTGGATATGTTTATGAGTACGCTGAATGGTCCTTTCTATAGTCACCTCATTGGAAGCTCATCATCTGGTTTCACCGAGCTGATAATGACTGGAGAACGTGTGGAGAGTGGTATAAGAAGTGGTAAGATACAGGTGGGTGCCTCTTCATCAAGCACTGCTAAGAAGCCCCCTAGTGGAAAGAAGGAGTCTAATGTTGTGTATGGTCAACATAGTCGTAGCAGGAATCACCAATCTGTGGGAGCAGTTCACATCTCTAATCCTACTCTTGCAGCACCAGAGTCACAACAAAACAATCAACAGAAGCCTAGAAGATAATTCACCAAGATCAACGTGTCACTGGCCCAAGCCTTGCAACACATGTTGAAAGGGGAACTCATTACTTTGAAGGACCCTCCTTAGAATCCTAATACTTCCTCTCCTCGATACAATCCTAATGCACGATGTGCCTATCATTCTAATAGTCTGGGACATGACACCAACAACTGCTGGGTGTTGAAAAACAAGATTCAAGATATGATTAAAGCTGGGGAGATTGAATTTGACCCTCCTGGGACTCCAAATGTGATCACTACTCCCATGCCCAATCATGAGAAGACTGTTAATGCTGTTGATGAAGTTTCATATGTTTCCTCAGTAGCAGATGTGACTACTCCCTTATCCATTATCAAGAAGAAGTTGGTGCAGGCTGGATTCTTTCCAGGTTGTAATGAAGACTGTTTTTATTATGCCTACAAACCTGATAGCTGCTGGAAGTTGAAGGATGGTATTCAACGCCTCATGGACAATTACACTATATTGTTTGAGAGGACACCTTCTGTGGAAGGTATGTGTGAACATTTAACTCGAAGTACGAAGCTGGAAGATGTAGCTATGGTTGATAAAGTGCCAGTAAAGATTACCTCCAAGGGTCCTGTCAAGATCACTCCTAAAGGACTTGTCAGGATTATTGCTGAGGGCCCTGTGAAGACTGTTGCTGAAGTTAGAGTGGCTCCCATGATTATTACCACTCCTGGCCCCGTTCCTTATACTTCTGATAAAGCTATACCCTGGAATTACGATTCTGATGTTTATATCCATGGTGTTAAACAGGAACCTTTGACTGATACACATGTTACTGATGATAACCTTGATGTTGATAATATTGCTGGATCTAGTAAGATCACCAGAAATGGAAGAATTTTCTCTCCTCCGGCTACCTCCAAAAGTGCAGTTACTCCTACCTCCACTTCTGAGCCAAGTACTGATGCTCGGGGAAAAGGTCCTGTGGTTGAACCTGTACAAGCTGAGGCACCGACTGCTGAAAATCTCTCTAAACAGATGGAAGAAGTGCTGAAGATCATTCGCAAGAGTGATTATGATATTGTTGACCAGTTGGGGCATACTCCCTCCAAAATTTCCATGTTGTCTTTGTTGCTGTGTTCTGAGGCTCATGCTAAAGCCTTAATCAAGTTCTTGAAGACTGCTCACGTACCAAATGAAATTTTTGTAGATCAATTTGAGAATTGTGTTGCACATCTGACTTATGATAATGGGTTAGGATTTTTTGATGCTGCCTAACTCCTGCCAAGAGAAACCATAACAGAGCTCTGCATATCTCCATTGAATGTAGGGGCACCACCTTGTCTCATGTACTGGTGGACAATGGTTCTTCATTAAATGTGCTCCCCAAAGAGGTTCTGTACAAGCTCAGTCCTGAAGATGTTGTGTTAAGACCAAGTAATGTAGTGGTGAGGGCCTTTGATGGCTCAAGAAGAGTGGTACATGGAGAAGTAGATCTCCCGATCAAAGTAGGCTCTCAAGTCTTCGACTCTACTTTCTATGTAATGGATATTCGTCCTGCGTACTCCTGTTTGCTTGGGCGCCCCTAGATCCATGGGGCAGGTGTTATGACTTCCACTCTACATCAGAAGTTGAAATACCCGGTGAAAGGAAAGATTGTCACTGTTTATGGTGAAGAAGAATACATGGTCAGTCATGTGAATACTTTTAAATATGTTGAGGTGGAGGGTGAATATGTTGAGACTCCTTGTCAGACATTTGAGGTAGTTCCTTGGGTCGTTCCTGCTACTAAAGCTCCCCCTGTTGTTAAAAAAGTCCCTGTGGTTACTAGAGTACCTCCTACAATGGCCTCCCTCAAAGATGCTAGAGCTGTGGTTGAAGAAGGTGGTTGTACTATTTGGGGTCAGCTTCCTGACATTCCTTACAAGTCTGACAAGTTTGGTTTGGGTTTCACTGCAGAATCCCAGAAGGTTGTTCGTCGTGCTGGTGTTGTTCGTATCACCAATCAAGGGATCATGAGAGATCAAATTAATGATGTGGGTGACTATAGTGAAGACTACAACCTGGATGATTGGATCTTTCCTACCATGGGTGATGGGCTCAATAATTGGAAGACCGAAGACGTTATTTCTATCTCCTTTAGTCAGGAGTAAATACTATTACTGTGTTTTTATTTTTAAGTTTGTAATTTTAAACAATTAAACTTTTAAGCCTTGTGTCTTGCCCAGGGCACAATGGTATGCTTATTACGGGATGTCATTTCATTTGCATACTTCATTCAATAAAAATCAATGGACGTTTTGTTTTCCTAAATATTGTGCTCTTTGTCTTTCTTTTATTTTTATTTTTGTTTATCAGCTATGTGTTCTTACACACACCCACATCACTAAAATGCAGATCCTCATCCACTCTGGATCCTGTTGATAACAGTTCTACTATTGCCAATTATAATTTCGAGAATCCAATCTATCAAGCTGAAGATGGAAAGGAGGAAGATTGTGAAGTACCTGTAGAGCTTGTTAGGTTATTACAACAAGAAGAGAAAGTTATACAGCCACATGAAGAGCCAATCGAAGTTGTGAATCTGGGAACTGAAGAAAACAGGAAAGAGGTCAAGATAGGGGCAGAGCTAGAAGATAGTGTTAAGAGCAGATTAATTCAGATGTTACGTGATTATGTGGAGATCTTTGCTTGGTCATATGAAGATATGCCAGGGTTGGATACAGACATCCTGGTTCACCGTTTACCAGTAAAAGAAGACTGTCGTCCAAAGAAACAGAAGGTTCGTCGCATGCGTCCTAAAATGTCAGAAAAGATTAAAGCAGAGGTGATGAAAGAGTTTGATGCAGGGTTCTTAGTTGTGACTTCTTATCCTCAATGGGTTGCAAACGTGGTACCAGTACCTAAGAAAGATCGTAAGGTACGCATGTGTGTGGATTACAGAGATTTGAATAAGGCCAGCCCTAAAGATGACTTTCCACTTCCACTTATTGATGTTCTGGTAGACAACACTACTCAGCACAAGGTATTCTCTTTCATGGATGGTTTCTCTGGTTACAATCAAATCAAGATGGCACCTGAAGATATGGAGAAGACTACGTTTGTTACACAGTGGGGCACTTTTTGTTATAAAGTGATGCCATTTGGTTTGAAGAACGCCGGGGCAACATATCAGCGTGCTATGGTGGCTTTGTTTCACGATATGATTCATCATGAGATAGAGGTATATGTAGATGATATGATAGCCAGGTCCCAGAATGAAGAACAACACCTTGATCATCTGCATAATCTGTTTGAAAGGTTGAAGAAGTACAAGTTGAGATTGAACCCAAACAAATGTACTTTTGGAGTTAGATCTGGTAAACTCTTGGGTTTCATTGTCAGTGGAAAAGGTATTGAAGTAGATCCTGCAAAAGTGAAAGCCATACAAGAGATGCCAGCTCCCCGTACTGAGAAGGAAGTTAGAGGTTTCTTGGGACGACTGGATTACATTGCAAGATTTATTTCCCAATTAACTGCTACCTGTGAGCCAATCTTCAAGTTGTTGAAGAAAGATCAGGTGATGGAATGGAATGATGAATGCCAGACAACCTTTGATGAAATAAAGAGATATCTTCTAGAACCTCCAATCTTGATGCCACCAGTTGATGGAAGACCCTTGATTATGTACTTAATAGTGTTAGACAACTCAATGGGGTGTGTGTTGGGGCAACATGACGAGTCTGGTCGAAAAGAGCAGGCAATCTACTACCTTAGCAAAAAGTTTACCGACTGTGAAACAAGATACTTACTGCTCGAGAAAACTTGCTGCGCTTTGGCATGGGCTGCTCGCTGACTAAGACAGTATATGTTGACTCATACTACCTTGTTGATTTCAAAGATGGATCCAATCAAGTATATATTCGAGAAACCTGCTCTCTCCGGACGAATAGCAAGATGGCAAATGATCTTAACAGAATATGATATACAATACACTACTCAGAAGGCCATTAAAGGAAGTGTTGTAGCTGAGCATTTGGCTCATCAAGCAGTGGATGATTATCAGTCAATGAGTTTTGAGTTCCCTGATGAAGACATTATAATTATTACCAAAGAACTTGGACAATATGACGGACCTGAACAAGGATCCCGATGGACTATGGTTTTTGATGGAGCTTCTAATGCACTTGGTAATGGTGTTGGTGTTGTGATCATTTCCCCTAAAGGTTGTCATACCCCGATTACTGCAAGACTTTGTTTCTATTGTACCAATAACATGGCTGAGTATGAGGCATGTATCCTGGGTATCCAAGCTGCCATTGATATGAAGATTCAGTTCCTGGACGTATATGGAGATTCAGCCTTGGTAGTAAGTCAGATTAAAGGAGATTGGGATACCAAGCATGAAAATCTCATTCCTTACAGAGAGCATGTGTTGTCTTTGATCCCATATTTTGAAGAAATTACCTTTGGACATATTCCACGAGGAGAGAATCAATTAGCAGATGCATTAGCCACCATGGCATCTATGTTTGAGATTAGCTAGGATGATGAAGCCCCCAAGATTACTATTGATAGATTTGAGAAGCCTGCATACTGCAATGAGATTGATACTGAAGGAGGAGAGGAAAAACCTTGGTTCTATGAGGTGAAAAGATATCTTGAAGCTCAGGAGTTCCCTGAAGGGGCATCTGTCAAAGATAAAAAGTTTCTGAGGAGGTTTTCTGCTAAGTTCTTTTTGAGTAATGGAATTTTGTACAAGCGCAATCATGATTCGACTTTGCTTCGTTGTGTGGATAAGAAGGAAGCAACAGAAATTATGGAAGACATGCATGATGGGATCTTTGGTACTCATTCTAGTGGTCATACCATGGTAAAGAAGATATTGAGAGCGGGTTACTATTGGTCTACCATGGAAGCTGACTGCTATCAACATTCCAGAACATGTCACAAGTGTCAAATCTATGCTGATAAAGTGCATATACCTCCAGCTCCATTGAATGCGTTGACTGCTCCTTCGCCTTTTGCCATGTGGGGCATATATATGATTGGTGAGATCAAACCTACTGCTTCTAATGGGCATCGTTTCATCCTGGTCGCTATTGATTACTTTATAAAGTGGGTAGAGGCAGCTTCATTTGCATCTGTTACTAAGAATGTGGTGGCTCGATTCATTAAGAATAATCTCATATGTAGGTATGGCGTCCCTGAAAGGATTATCACAAACAATGGCTCTAATCTGAATAATACCATGATTACTGATATCTGCACGCAGTTCAAGATTAAACATCACAACTCTTCTCCGTATCGTCCGAAAATGAATGGGGCAGTAGAAGCTGCTAATAAGAACATTAAGAAGATTCTATAGAAGATGACTGTTACTTATAAAGATTGGCTTGAGATGTTACCATTTGCTCTTCATGGTTATCGTACTACAATACGTACTTCAACAGGGGCAACCCCATTCTCTTTAGTCTATGGTATGGAAGCAGTTCTGCCCATTGAAGTTCAGATCCCCTCCTTAAGAATCATGAAGGATGCAGGCTTTGATGAAGATGAGTGGATTCAAACTCGACTTGACCAGATAAATTTGATTGATGAGAAAAGGCTGGCAGCTGTTTGTCACGGTTAGATGTACCAGAAACGGATGATCAAGGCTTTTAATAAGAAGGTTAAGCAAAAGGTATATCAGGTTGGTGACTTGGTAATCAAGCGTATCATATTACCACAGGGTGATCCTAGGGGCAAGTGGACTCCTACATATGAAGGACCATTTGTAGTCAAGAGGATATTTTCAGGAGGTGCCATGATGCTTACTACTATGGATGGTGAAGACTTCCCACAGCCCGTAAACACAGACATAGTTAAAAAATACTACACATAAAAAAAAGACCCGCTAGGTTGACTGGCCTAGGCAAAAATAAGGGCATCCCGGCGAACCAAAAGGGTTCAGGAAAAAATTAGGGATATATATATAAAAAAGTGTACACTCGGCAAGTCGAAAACCTGAAAAGGCCGCTTGGGCAAAAAGGGTATCCCGGTGGATTGAAAACCTGAAAAGGCGGCTTAGGCAAAAAAGGGTATCCCGGTGGATTGAAAACCTGAAAAGGCAATCCAGGCAAAAGTTAGGGATTGAAGCGTATGACTATGTCTCGTTTGGATCACTCATATAACTTCAACTGATGGTGCTACCTAAATCAAGCTCGAACAGATAAAGATCAATTCAATCATTTTCGTCCCAACAGCAGAAGATGAGATAGTTGAAGATAATGGCAATAGTAGAATTGAAACTCAATAGGATTATTTCTCACATAACTGTCTTTCTTTGTTTTTTGTAAAACTTTTACGACAAATTTCTCTTACTAGGATTTATGTCTCCTTGTACAAACTTGCCTGTGTATAGGCTATTTTCTAAAATAAATAAAATCTCATCTTTGAATCCAGATTTACTTTACCCTATTTACCTAAGCGAAAACGTCCATTGGTTGTGTTTGAATGTATGTATGCTTTTGAATATGATTGATGTTTACCAGAAATGCATAAAATACAGTAATAGTATTTACTAAGGACGAACGAGGGTAGTAGTTCAACGAAGCTTCGCCGGTTCATCCCCACAAGACAACTACAAATCCCCAGCAGGGCAAATTTATCTTTATAGATACTTCGAGTTACATCTCCACTTGAATTTATGTCCATCTCTTTCATCCTCAGTCGGGATACTCAAGAACTTATTCCTTCAATAGAAGTACGACGAACGAAGACGGGAGGTTATAAATACTATACTATCAAACAAGACGAAAACGAGTTCCTCATATTCTTCAGCAACGAATCGGGATTTATTTTCCCTAGACAGCAGTTGTTATACAAAGATATCCAGACGCTTCAGGCTGCATGATTCATACATACATCATTTACATCATACCATAACATATCCATAAATGCATAATACATTTACTTAAATGCACCATGCCATGCATGCATACATATTGCATAAACTAACCTTTCTCTTGCATGATGGTTATATACAGATAAAATACTATTAACAATTCATAACAGGTCAGAGACGATCTATACGAAGGTCTAGTGCTGATACTTAATACAGGGATGATCGCCACGAAGATTCATTGCTGATAATCATTACTCAAGTTGTCCTTGGATAGTAGGCAAACGGTCTATACGAAGATCTATTCCCTAATCCAGGATATTTCCAGAAGAGATAATCGTCATGAAGATTTATTTCTACTGGTCTATTCAACAATTCAAAACAGTTCAGAGACGATCTATACGAAGGTCTAGTGCTGATACTTAATTCAGAAAAAAAATCCCCACGAAGATTTGGTTCTGACACTTAAATTAAAGTATGTTCCTAAAGACGGTTCAGAGACGATCTATACGAAGATCTAAGCCCTGACACTTAATGAAGGATATTCTTTTTCCCCAGAGATAATGCAGAGAAGATCTATACGAAGATCTAGTGCTAGCATTCAACTCAAAGCATGTTGCATAAACGATTCAGAGATGGCCTATACGAAGACCTAGTACTGATATCCAGTATCAACATTAAGATATTATCACCTCCTGATATTATGGATGGCATCTATAAGCCCATCTCCAGTTTTTCCAAGTGGCATCTTCAAGCCCACTTAAGCATATATAACTAATCATCAGAGTTACTTTACGCACCGGCGAGTGCAAATTTTTGGGCTTTTGTGTTCAATCCCCTTCAACCTTCCAGGTCACGAATGGCACATATACCAATCTAACCCCTCAGGTTTCAGAAAATTAAACAGGGGCAGCTGTTGTACCCCAAAATTTTCTCTCACCAAGACAAGACATTATGTACTAAGGTGTTCCAAGAGGTTCACAAGATTCACAAGGTATCTTAAGAGGTTCACAAGGTTCACAAATGGTCAGAAAGTTTGACAATTCCCTCAGACAATGCATCCTCTTAAGCAATGCATCCTAAACTAGGGTTTTGACTTTTATCAGGCTAAATAGACTTCCAAGGCTTCAAGTGAGTCTCATATCATTCAAGAATCCCTATGTCAAGTTTCAAGGCTTTCCCAAAAGGTTTGCTCAGTCAGATGATCAGATAAGCTAAAATCAGTCAAAGTAGTTAAAAAGTCAAACTGAGGTCAACTGTGGTCAAACCAAAGTCAAATTTCATGATTTTTTGCCAACATCAAGTATATGAATTAAAATTCATCATTTTATCAAGGGTTGATCATGATTCATCAAGGAGATTTCAGATCATCAAGAATCAGGAGTTTCTAAATTAGGGTTTTCACAAGAAAAGTCAACTGAACTTTGACCAGCCATAACTTTCACATGCTTCATCAAAAATTTCCCATACAAAGCTCATTTTGAAGGAAATTGAATTCTCTACAACTTTGTGTCTCACAAGCCAAGCCCAAAAATGCTTCATTTGGAAGGTATGAGCTAAGACATTATAGGTCATTTCAAAAGTCAACAAAAAGTCAACATCTTCCAAAGAGCATAACTTGAGAATGGTAAAAGATATGGACATGAGACCAAATAGGTTGGTTAGAGGACTCTCTAAGCTTTCTAAAATGTCCAAGAACACCTTCATAGCCTTAAAATTGAGGGACTTATGTCTTTGCAAAGTTGGGAAATTTTTGAGAGGTTTATGAAGCAAATGGGACCTTAGAACCAAATTTCTCCAAATGGGCTTGCATTTTTATGACCCAAACACTTCCATGACATCATGCACGAATTAAAAATCATTTATTTAAATTTTTATTCATTTTATTTTATTTATTATGATTTTATACATTAAAAATCATTTTAAATCAAAATAAAATATAAAAGTTGCAATATTTGATAAGATTTTTGTTCTAGAAAGTCATGAAGGTCAATTAAAAGTGATTGAGATCATACAAAATCATATCAACCAAAAATAGCAAGGATATATAAAAAAATTTCAATATTTTGGAAGTATATCTTTTTCAATCTCAAATGATCCACAAGTCCAAAGTATGATCTGATTTTTTGACCTAGTTAGGTCATACTATATATGTATAACATGAAGCAAACACAAGGGAAAAAATTGGCAGCCTCTAAGACAAGAATCAAACTTCAAAAATTCAAGCAAAAACATACATTCGGTTTTTGATTTGCAGGAGGTTTCAAGGTCTTTTAAAGGTGGAGACATGATCCTTGATGTTTCTTGAAGCTATCCTGACCATTTGCATCATTCAAAACGCCCCCATACGCATGAACGGAGTTCCAATAACTTTGCATTTGTGATTTTTCGATTCTGTTTATTTGCATCTTGTTAATGATTTCTAACCTCATATTATTGATTGTGATGATGTATAGAGTGTTTCGGGGTAAAAAACTTGAAGCTTCATGACCTAATCCGCTCGCGGACAATGTTAGGGTTTGAAACTCAGTTTTAGGGCTTTACGATTTAAGTAATTTAAAGACTTTTAAATGACATAATTGAACTGTGTTAATCATGGGTAATTGTTTGGTGCTAATATTGTGCCTTGATTCGGTATGATTCGATGTGTTTGGAGAACATAGGTTTTCCTACAAGTTTAAATCGCAAGAAAATTGGCAATAAAATTGGCAGGTAAATTCACAGGTCTGAAGGTAGAAGAACGAGGCAGCGCGCGAATCAGAAATTCAAATTTAAAACTTTGTTTTTGTTTTATTTGTCTCATATATATATATATATATATATATATATATATATATATATATATATATATATATATATATATATATATATATATATATCACAGGTGTGTTACTGGTTCAGTGGTAAAGGCGCGTGAAGCATAATTCTGAGGGCGTGGGTTCAAGTCTAGCCCTCAGCACTTTTTATTATTTTTTCAACTATTCAATTTGCCTTATAATATAATGTTGTTTGTTTGTTCTATGTCATCAGTTGCGTGCGCAGCCCAGTGGAAAACCCTTAGTCAGGTAAAGGGGAGGTCCTGGGTTCAAATCCAGGCCTCCCCCATTTTTTTTAAAACTTTGTTTTACTTTTTTTTCTTAATTATTTAATTATATATATTGTTAACTAATTAACTAATTTGTTTTATTTAAATTAAAAACTCAATATGTTTTTTTTAAAATAATTTCGTATATAATTTTATTGTTTATAATTTATAAATAATTCAATATTTTAATAATTTAGTATTTTCTATTCATTAGTAATAATTAATTAATTCAATATATATTTTCTTAATAATTCATAATAAACCCTAATTTTTCTTAATTAAAAAATCTAAACCCTAATTTTTTATTAACCTTATTTTTTATTAACTTTAACATTTAACTTAATTGATTTTTGTTCTAATTTATAATTAAATAATTAATCATGTTTTGTATATAATTATTATTTTGTTTATTATTATTATAATTATTCTATTTTCTTCTAAAAAAAATTCTATATGTTTATTTAACTTAAAAAAATAATATTTTCTCTTAAATTGTTATTTTTTCTTTATATTTTTGCTAATCCCTTCTCTTTTTATTATTATTATTACTAACCCTTTAAATTATTGCTTATTAATTATATTTATCATTATTGTTTCTATTATTATGTAATTGCGAAAGCCATGTAATAATCGTAGATTTATTTTTTGTCTCTATTTTTATAAATATTCTTATTGCCATGGTTAGTAATTTTAGGGTGTGTATAACTATGTGTAATTAAAATGACTTAGATAATTAATCTTAAATAAGATAAATACTTGAATACAAACACTCACACATGTAAGTCGATCTTTGATCGCCATCTAACACTTTCTAGGGTTACCTCTCATGTTGCCTACTTCTAAGTTCAAGTAAGGTGTCTTGAGCAAAGTCCCTTCATAAATATCATCAAGTCCCTTTAAGTTTATAAGATCAAGTCCCTTCGAGGTTGCCTACGGAATAATGATCTTGTCCCTTCGAATAAAAGATGATAAGTCCCTACGTATTGCTAAAGACACCTTATAGTTGCCTAAATTCAGATGTCCCTTCACATGTCCCTTATTACATCCAAGGTAATGACTACCTATTCCTTAATAATAGGGATAGTCTTACCATTTAAAGAACATATAAGAACAGTAAAGACTTAATATAGGGTAGGTTCCTTTTAAGTACTTGCTCACCTTTTCAAAATACATTTTACACTTCACATTTCAAACAAATTTTCAAAACAAAGTCTTTATATACATCCATACGAGGATCATTATAAAGCACTTAGAAAATTTTTAATCACACACTACACCTTTCTGAAAACAGTTTAAAGTGAGCTAAGTAACTAAGAGCCCATGGATAACCATGGATATAAAGGGTGCTAACACCTTCCCTTTGTATAACCTACCCCCCGAACTCAAAATCTTTTTAAGGTCTTTCTTGTTCTATTATGCCCTTTCCTTTTGGATAAAATAAAAGTCGGTGGTGACTCTTGCTATCCGCAACATTTATAGAAAAGTCAGTTCTCCTACCGTGTTACACATAATGGTTCATCTAGTTGTTCATCTTGTGAAAGAGACACATTTGTGTGGACCAGCTTATATGAGATGGATGTATCCTGCTGAACGGTATATGAAAATATTAAAAGGGTACCTGAAAACCCAAAGTCGATCAGAGGGTTGTATTGTTGAACGATACATTGTTGAAGAAGTTGTTGATTTTTGTACTGAATATTTGTCCAACGTTCAATCGATTGGACTCCCCAAAGCTCAGTTTTCGAAAAAAAAGAAAGGTAAAAAATTAATTGGAATTAAAATTATGAAAATATCAATGGATGAACGGGATCAAGTGCATTTGTATGTTCTGCAGAATGATAATGAGGTTGAGCCATATGTTGAAATGCACAAGGATGTACTCCAAAGGTTAAATCCGAACACAAATGAAAATTGGATAGTACGAGAGAACAATTAAAGTTTCATACAATGGTTAAAGGATCATATTTATTCGAAGAGCTCTTCAGATCCTGCTTCGGTAACAAAAAGGTTGAGATGTTTGGCATATGGTCCAAGTTTGCATGTGTTTTATCATATCGCATACGCAATTAATGGATACACATTTTATACCAAAGAACAAGAAGATAAGAGTATTATGCAAAATAGTGGTGTCACCGTGTTAGCTGAAGCAATGCATATATCAAGTATGAAGGACTTAAACCCCAAATATGCAAATTTGTCATACTTTGGAGTTATTGAGCATATTTGGGTATTTGATTACGAGAAGTTTCAGATTTCCATCTTTGGTTGCAAGTGGGTAAATAGTAGTGGCATACGAATAGATACGTCTGGATTTTTTTCAAGTCGATCTTACTATGGTGGGATACAAAGACGAGTCTTTTATTCTAGAATCTCAAGCTAAACAAGTGTTCTATGTGAATGACCCGACGAGTACAAAATGGTCTATAGTGATTTTCTCTAACAAAGTGGTTGATGATAGCGGTGTCGATCAATGTGATATTGATGTTGAGAATGAGTCATGCATTAGACAAAATGAGTTGAATAGAAATGATCAAGATGAGGATCTTATAGCGGATGAGTCATATATCAGAAATGATCATAACGAGGGAATTTGGATCAATTCATCCGTCCGCATTGCTAAGAAACAAGTAATTAATATTCCAACAAAGAAAAGAAAGAGATGTTAGTGAAAGAGGTAATATAATAAAATGTTATATATTATGCCATTTTCATTTTCAATTGCTTTCATTATAATTTATATTTGATATCCTTGGTTTCTTTATTTTTCATTTTCAATTGATTTCATTATAATTTATATTTGATATCCTTGGTTTCTTTATTTTTCATTTTCAATTGCTTTCATTATAATTTATATTTAATATCCTTGGTTTCTTTATTACAAGTTAAATATGGCCACTAACGATGATCACCCACATGATCATGATTCTACGCATGAAGGAGGTAATAAAAAGGTATCTACGGAAGACGAGATTAGAAGAGGCATAACAGTGATGAGGAAAGTGGTCCATGGTAGAGACCGAGACATCATTCTAGATGTGCATTGTAGCGATATTGGGAAGCTTATAGAACCTAAAGGTCATACCTTGACTAGTTTCATTGGTGCACTAGTAAGGAATGAGATTCCAATTACTTGTGACGATTGGAGAAAAAAAGAGTTGAAAGAATCCAAAGACAAAATTTGGATTGAGATAAAGGTACAATAATTATGTCTTTAATCATGCGAACTAATTATGTCTTTTAAATTACTTGTACTAACGCACAATGTGTATGTTTTTATTAGAGGTGTTTCAACATCGAAGATGATAGAAGAGATTTTTCTCTTAAATTGGCCGAAAAGCTACTAAAGGGGTTTAGAACATTTTTACCATCCAAGTATCTTAGGGATGAAGATGGTAATCATATTGATGCAGAGCTTCCAAAGAAATATGAAAGTTTGATTTCACCACAAGAATAGGAAGCATTTAAATGCAAACGAAAAACCCCAAAATTTAAAATATTAAGTGACACAAATCAGGAAAGAGCATCAAGTCTCGCGTATCCATACAGAAAAAGACGTGTCGGATATGGACGCCTAGAACAATCTATGGTAAGTATCTATAAATTTCAATAATATATTTGTTCATCATGAGTTTTATTTGATCATATTATATGACTTAATGTGTAGTTGCAGAAGGAGAAAAGTTCTGAAACATCTCTTCCTGCACATGTTTTATGGAAGGAAGCCCGTGTGGGCAAATCTGGAGTTGCTAAAGAAGATGTTATACAAGTATATGAGAAATGTGTAAGTAGAACATTATTTCTTTAATTAAATCAAAACATTATCTCAGTCTTTATCTCCATATGATACTAGTAGCATACTTAGTCGGGCATTAGATGTCCGTGAGTATTCGGGTCGGGTGAGGGGTAAGGGGTTTGGGATCACTCCGACATCCTTGAATATTAAAAAAGGAAAGGCTCCTAGTTGTCGCTCCCAAAGATTTGCATCCCGATACAAGCGCGAACGGTCAGCAAAAAGCGAAAATGAAGATGAACTGAATAGAGTCGCCAGCTAGGCATTTTTATCCCGAAGGAAAGGTAATGTTGCATAAACCTAAGAAAAGATGGATAAGACGGTTGCGAACCAGAGAAACTGAGAAAGGGGGTTGGTTACAACCTGGGAAGGTATTAGCACCCAGATTGTCCGTCGTACTCGACGGGATCCACGCTTACAAGATTGTGTTTAAAAGGGGTAGAGTGTGTGCTATCTGTGTGCAAAAGATGGAAAAGAAATATACAAGTGTCAGTGCAAAAGGGTGAATGCTCAGGGACTGAGGCTTAAAAAGAAAGAATGCTGAAAGAGGGGGATGACAAAGAGACTTTTGTTCGATAACTGTTAAGTTATGCCTACGTATCCTCGCATGCAATGAGGAAGTCAGAACACCGTAGTTCGACTCAAAGAGACTAAAAAAATAAAATGACTGTGAACTGCTTGCTTGCCTATGCTCAAGTGTATGACTCGTCTGGCTCGAGTGCTAACTGTCTTGCATTAGACGGAAGAAGCAAGTTCTCGTTTGTGAATGAGAGTGATGAGAAAAGAATCCCGAAGGAGACGATTATTGTTTGTTTTTGTATTTTCAGTTTTTTATTGTTTTTGGTGCTTTGCATAGGATTATGAGCTTAAGCCTAAATCAAGGGCTTGTAAACTCATTATATCCTCCCTGATTAGGGATAATGAGCATACTTAAGTATGAGATAAGCATCTCAACTTAATTACCATGATGATGTAGGATTAAGATCATTAACCTACTTGTGATTATTTAGCTGTTTTTGGGGTTTTTGTTTAGTGTTAAGTAATGAGTTTAATCTCTAATCACAGATTAGTGAACTCATTACACCATTCTAATAGAAGGATAATAGATGAGAACACTTAAGCTGAGGAAGACTCCTCAACCTAATCCATGGTTAGGGATTAAATTCATTATATAACAAGCCTTTATTAAGTGGATTTTAATTAAGGGATGAGGTTAAGAAGTGGATTTTATGTTTGTAAGACAACTTGAGGGGGACTTGTCCATTAAAGGGTTAGTCCCTCTTAACCATAAGGAAGAGATAGAACCCTAATGTAAGGCCCAAGTTACAAGATAAATTCTTAGTGATTATTAAGGTGATTTGATTAAGAGGTTTAAACAAATTAAAGGTTTAACACTTAGGATTAAAGTTATACACTTCATCCTAAGAGAAGGATGCAGGCATAACCCTAATTCCAAAGTCCTAAAACTTTAAGAGTTTAGTCTCTGATCATTGAGATGAGAAGAGAGACTCAAGGAGACTCAAAGGTAAAAAGCTAAGGGGACTAATCACAACCCTAATCATTATCATGCTTGGATGTCCTATGGTTTTTGAGGCTTAGAGAAAGATCTTCAAGGAAGCCACCAATGGAAGAAGCAGATGAAAGGAGGAGGAAGCAAGAGAATACGTTACTTACTTCATTGAAGAAGATAAGTGACTTAAAGAAAGAAAGTGAGGGAGATGGAACACAAGTGAACAAGTTCACTTCAAAGACAAACAAAATGCAAATGAAGGAGATAAGAAGAAGTGAGAAGTGAAGGCAAATCCACTTCTCACAAATAACTTACCAAAAGTTCCTGAAATGGTTAGTATGAATGCATAAAGTATAAAGCATAAAGAAATGAAGTGAAATGAGATGAAATGAGATGAAATGACCAAAGTCAGAAGTTTTTATGCAATTTAAATGTCATGAAAGGTGATGCAAAGGCATACAAAGTGCATATGTATGATCATACAAAGATGAGATGCAAAGGAGGCATGCTTTGAAGTTTAAAAACCCATGAAAGTTTATGAAATGAAATGAATGATAATCATGGAAAATGAATGAAGAAATGGTCAAGCAAAGCTCTAACATGTCCTAAGATGTCTAAGATGACATATGAATGCGATAAATGTCATGTCAAGTTCATGTATTGATGCATATGCAAGGTGAATGCAAGTGAACATGATAAATTAGGGTTACATGGAAGTATGAGATGCAAGTGAACAAAACAGAAGCATATGACATGATAAAAATTTTCAATCAAACTCAAACAAACCCTAATCCCATATTAGGTCACACCCCAAAGGAGAAGGTCAGAAGCCTAACCAATCAAAAGTTATGATTTTCCTAAGTTTTCTAGGGTTTTTGGGTGGTTCAAAGGGAAAAATGCAAATCAATTTGAAAATGAAAGATAAATTCATGAGGAAAAATACCTATAAACTACATGTAATATGCAAAACAATGCAAAAATAATCAACTTCAAACTCTTCTTGGTTAGGCAAAAATGATTTTTCAAAGTTAGGGTTTAAAAATGTGATTTTAATGACCCTTAATTCAAAGAAAATTGGCAAATTATGATCAAACCTTAAAAGAAATTTATGTGAAGAGTTTGAAAATGTTTCTAAATGCATTGGGATGATTCATGATTTTTTTTGGTGATTTTTAGATACCTAAATGCATTTTTAATTAATTAAAAGACT
This sequence comes from Lathyrus aphaca, assembly GCA_963966055.1. NCBI lineage: Eukaryota > Viridiplantae > Streptophyta > Magnoliopsida > Fabales > Fabaceae > Lathyrus > Lathyrus aphaca. The sequence goes on from OZ014521.1 coordinate 98,750,776, forward strand.
TTAATTAATTAAAAATAACATTTAAATATTTTAAAAATACTTTCTTAATGCAAAAAATAAAATAAAAATCATTTTTGGAATGAGAAAAATATTTAAAGTCAGAATGCAAAAGAAAATATTTTTGTGATGTTTTTTGCTATTTTAAATAAATTATGCAAGAAAAATGAATTAAAATGAAATAAAAATGATTTAAAATGGAAGGTATGCGCATCTGATGGCTGGGATTTGAACCTGGGGGGGAGGGGTTTGACTGCGCGCGTATCTCAATGGTCAGGAATCAGTCTGAGTTTTTAAATTTAATTAACCTAATTAAAACTAATTAATTATAATTAGGGTTAATGAAAACAATCTGGGCCACTCATCACGCGCTAAGACACATCCAAGGGCTGATATTCAAACTGGGCAACTAAACCATAATTAGGGTTCTAATCATTTTCAGGTGACCGGAGCTCGCTCCGGTCATCTTCTCCGGCAAGTCAAACACCCTAACTTCTTCCCTAGGCTAAATCAAACCCTCTAACTCTCCAGAAATGATCTACTAACCTCCCTCAACAAGAATCCATCATCAAATAACATTTATCATTCATCAAAAGCAAGATTCGAAGCAAATTGTGAAAACAATCAAAACTTTCAGAAGTTCAATACATGCTCATTTCTCAACCATTTTCGAAAATAAACATATCAGGATGATCAGCTAAACATGTAGAATCATTTAGAAACTTAAATAGCAAGTTCTGGAAAAAAATTTCATCAAGTTACCTGAGTTGAAGCTTTGTGTTCTTGAGCTTTTTGACCTCCCTCTTGATTCAAATTCACCCCAATGAACTCCCTGATGATGAGGAGGAGCTTAGAGCAAGCTTGTATGGCCTAGTTTGAGAGTTTCAGTTCCTCTGCACCAAGAATCGTGTTTTGGTTTGGCTGTGTTTTAGGCTATGATGATGGGTGCTTTGTGATCCTTAGGTCATGTGGAGATGATTGGTGAAAAAAGATTGAAGTTTCAGTGGTTGTGTGATGACTTTCGAAGAGAGAAAGTTTTTGAGGGATTTTGTGAAATCTCAGTGTGTGTGTGTGTGTGTGTGTGTGATTCAGACTTCAATGTTGTGTTATTTTGAGTCCTTAGGGTTCACATAATGTATGCTGATTGGCCATAGAGTTGTTGTGGCACAAGCTGATTAGTATGGGGTGATTTGCAAAAAAGTCAAGATTTATGTACTTGAGGTATGAGCCATGGTAGGTCTGATTTCTTGGGGTGTCTGGCCTCAGGAAGTTTCATGGAGAGCCATAGAATGGTTTTGATGCAGCTGGCAAGTGGATGAGAGGATCCAATGCATTTTGCAATTCTTGAGAGTTTTGGCCCTTTTGTGATTTCTTGAAGTTCAAGTCATGAAAATACTTGGTTCAATGCATAATTCTGATGTTTAGAGGCCCAATTGATATATTGTGAAGTGTTTGTGTACATTTGAAGTCATTAGAATGCTTGAACATGCCAATTTGCAAAATCCCTCTTTGACATGAAACTTGAAATTATAGGATTTTTGCCAACTTTGAAAGGCCATAACTTGAGTTCTATGATGAATCAAGACATGTTCTTGTACTTTTTGAAAAGGGAAAGACCCAATCTACAACTTTCATGACCAAGAATTTTTCATTTGAAGCATTTTTGGTTAAGAAAGAGGAGGTTGAAAAACTTTCCCAAAATGGAAAGTTTGCATTTCAAGTCATTTCCATTTTTGGCAAGTTTGCAATTGGCTCAAAATTCTTCAATCTTGTGAACTTCCAACCACTTCTAAGATCAAATAAAGATCATAGAACTTCAATTTGATGAAAATGCCCCTTTGGTTCCATTGTTGGGGGCCTCAGATGCCCTGATTTTGACTTAACTTGCTCAAGAAGTTACCCAGTGAACAGATGACTTCCACAATGAGTTTCTTCATCAAACTTGGTACACATGATCCTTATGAAATATTAAGAACATTAGAAACAATAATTCCCCAAAAATTTGGAGTTAAGGCCTCTGAAACCAAAACCCTAATTTTGGTCATCTGTGCAGTGAAACCCTAGCTCTGCTTCCATGCCTTTGCCAGTTCTTGTGATCTATTGACTTCCATTAACTTTGAGGAGCATAATATGATGATAGAACACACATGGACCCTCTTGGAAAGCTTTGAGGCCTTTGGGATGGCTCATATGGATTCTTGGATTGCTCAGATCACAAACCCTAGATGCAGATGAACTTGAACAATGCAGTGAAGCAAATATGCAATATGAGATATAATGCTTATGTTAAAACAAAAATGAAAGATCACAAGCCATAGTGTGATAAAGAGTGAGGGAAAATTTGGGGTGTTTACAACTGCCCCTATTCAAGCATGAGTTAGCTGTGCAGGATGTGAGCGCCTGGCTTATCAGACAAACAAGATAACTTATGGTTGAATACCAAAGACAGTCCAAAATTTGCACTCGCTAGATAGAAGAAGAAAAGGGATATAAATTGTAAAAGTTAGTATAGCATGATTATCAAATGAAGGCGATGGAGAACGATCATCGAGCAGAGGACGACTGCTGGGGATAAATTGGTAAGTAAAGCAATGACGGGGACGACCGACAAGCTGGGGAAATAAAGAGACCATGACGGGGACGGCCATCGGGTAAGGAGATAAGATTCTCTGGGGATTAAAGTAAAGGTAATGATGGGGACGGCCATCAGGCTTGAAAAGTAAAGCAAACAATGATGGGGACGACCATCGGTTTAAAGAATAAATGAAATAAATAATGATGAGGGACGGTCATCAAAGGTGAAGGACGATCACCTAGCAGGGGACGGTTGCTCTTTATCATGACATAGGACGAATATCAGATATAAAAGGTCAACGATGGGGATGGCCATCGGATAAACATGATGAAGGACGATCATCAAGAGGTGAAGGACGATCACCTAGAAGGGTACGGCTGCTCTGGGGATTATCGCGACATAGGACGAATGCCGGATAAGAAAGATCAATGATGGGGATAGCCATCAGATAAACATGATGAAGGACGATCATCAAAGAGGTGAAGGACGATCACCTAGCAGGGTACAGCTTCTCTCGGGGTTTATCACGACATAGAATGAATGTCGGATAACAAGATCAACGATGGGGACGGCTATCAGATGAAATGATGAGGGACAGTCATCAAAAGGTGAAGGACAATCACCTAGCAGGGGACGGCTGCTCTTTATCACGACATATGACAAATGTCGGATAGAAAAAGGTTCCACTAATGGGGACTCCACTGGGGAATGGGATGAGGGACGGTCATCCAAAGGTGAAGGACGATCACCTGGAAGGGGACGACTGTCAAAAATATCACGACATAGGACGAATGTCGAATAGAAGAAACGTTGTTTTGTTGGTGACTTGTTGAGGGAAGGTAAACACGGACGAGTGTTCACGCTTAAGAATAAAAAGGTATAAGTATTTGACGCTGTGTATAGACTAAATATGCGGACGAGCATCCTTAGGACCATGATATGGACGAGTATCGGTAGAAACAAATGCTGATGCGTGTTCAGAGATGATGATACGGACGAGTACCAACTGGTTAACAAAGAACACGAACGAGTGTCGGATCTGTAGAGGAGTGATATGAACAAAATACTGACGAGTATCAGAGACTTCTGTATAAATATGAGTGAGTATTGGTTTTTTGATGAAGTATGAGCAAGACACGGACGAGTGTTCGACTTGCTGGGGAATGTATGACGGACGGGTGTCAGATATGTACTATATAAGCAGGCGTTTTGTTTTGAGAATGTAAAGGATATGCTTTAGCTTTCTGTGGGGATAGGATGACACGGACGGGTGTCGAAAAGAGTGTGTTATAAACAAGTATCTTGTTTGTAGAAAGTGTTCGGGCGACCTTGCTGGGGAAGGATGACAAGGACGAGTGTCAAAAGAGCGTGCATGAGTATCTATATTTGAGAGTGCAAAGGGGACGCTTTGGCTTTTATCTGCAGGGGATGTGTTTTATATATTGCTGATGAAATGTTGATGGTAATTGCAGGTGACTGGCTCGAACCTGGCTTGTGATCATGCAAATGTTATATTTTTGCCGTAATGCTCCGTACTAGACGGAATGCTATGCTTATTTGGTGAATATGATGCAAATGCTATGATTATGCAAAAGAGAAACCAATCCGATATTCGGATCCTGCTGGGATAAAGATCTCTGGCTGATCTGCTTGGAAGAATGTCCCGGCTGGGGAAGAGATCATTGGTAGATCTATCAGGAGGAAGAACTCTGCTTGGGGAAATAGATCATTGGTAGATATACTTGGAGAGGAGACTCAGCTGGGGAGAAGGAAACTTCAGCAACTCCGCTGGGAAAGTATGCATGCATTGTCCTCCTGGGGAGAGAATGGAGACTCTGTGGGGAGACCGTTCCCATTAACTTTGCTGAGGATGAGACATCTGGCTCTCTGGTGGGGAGCAAGAGATTCCTGGCTCTCCTTGCTGTGAAGCAGTTGTCAGGTACTGCTTGGGGAGGTCCTGTTTCTGGGAAGTAGCATGTTGGGGATTCAATGCTTGACATGCCCCATGTTGGGTACTAAATACCTGCAACCTGTTAAGATACAAGAAACGCACAAGTATCTCGAGGTATCCCTTACCGGATTCCGTCATAGGAGTTAGACTTTCCTGAAAGTAAAAAATATTCCCTGCAAGCATTTATTATAAATGGCCCATTTGCCTTGTGCGAGTATTGTATCATGAATATTGGACATTTTGCAAACGAAACAAAAATGTACGATATGAGGTGTGACTGAAAATTCTGATTTTATTAATCTGGGTGCCCTGAATTGGCAAATACAAAGAAACAAATCCCCTGGAATGAGGAGATTGCTATAAATTGAGAAAAACAAAAGTGCTGGCAATGTTGACGATGCTCCAGTGATCTTCCTTTGCTATGACCTGTATGACTTTGTCGTTCCTCTCATCTTGCTTTCTGAAGAAGGTTGATTCTGACTGATGCTTTATCCTTTTGAAGCTTGCCATATTTGTGAATGATACAGACGAATTCAGAATGCAGTTGTTCGTTTATTCCCTGATTTTGCGTGGATCACCCTTTCGGGTTTTCAATCCACCGGGATACCCATTTTTTCCTGAGCTGTCCAATGTGGCTTTTCAACTCAGCGGGTGTACATTTTTTCAATTTTCCCTTATTTTTGCCCGAGTCTTTTATTCTGTTTTTGACTCGCCGGGATGCCCTATTTTTGCCTGGACTTACATTCTGTTTTTATATCCAGCAGGTCATTTTATGCGAAGTATTTTTTAACTGCATCTGAATTCAAAGGGGATAAGAAATCCTCGCCATCCATAGTAGTGAGCATCAGTGCTCCACCAGAGAAAACCTTCTTTACTATGAATGGATCATCGTAATTTGGAGTCTATTTGCCCATGTGGTCTGTATGAGGAGGAAGAAGTCTTTTTAGCACGAGATCTCCCACTTGGTATTCCCGAAGCCTGACTTTCTGATCGAAGTCTTTCTTCATCCTTTTCTGATATAACTGTCCATGACAAATTGCAGCTAATCTTTTCTCTTCGATCAAATTCAGTTGATTGTACTGAGACCGGACCCATTCTGCTTCGTCCAGCTTTACATCCATCATTACCCGTAAGAAGGGTAACTCAACTTCAACAGGTAGGACAACTTCCATACCGTACACCAGCTGATAAGGTGTTGCCCCAGTAGACGTCTAGATTGAGGTTCGGTACCCATGCAAGGCAAATGGTAGCATTTCATGCCAGTCTTTGTACGTAACCACCATCTTCTGCACAATCTTCTTGATGTTTTCTCTAACAAAGTGGTTGATGATAGTGGTGTCAATCAATGTGATATTGATGTTAAGAATGAGTCATGCATTAGATGGAATGCGTTGAATAGAAATGATGAATATGAGGATCTTATAGCGGATGAGTCATATATAAGAAACGATCATAATGAGGGAATTTGGATCAATTCATCCGTACGCATTGCTAAGAAACAAGTGATTAATATTCCAACAAATAAAAGAAATATATGTTAGTGAAAGAGGTAAATTATGCAATTATATCCTTGGTTTCTTGATTATAAGTTATATTTGATCATGCATGGTTTCTTTATTTTTTTTGTTTTTAATTGCTTTGATTATAAGTTATATTTGATCCTGCATGGTTTATTTATTTTTTTGTTTTCAATTGCTTTGATTATAAGTTATATTTGATCATGCATGGTTTCTTTATTTTTGTGTTTTCAATTGCTTTTATTATAAGTTATATTTGATCCTCCTTGGTTTCTTTATTACAGGTTAGACATGGCCACTAATGATGATAACCCACATGATGATCATTTGACAAATGAAGGAGGTAGTAAAAAAGTATCAACTGAAGAAGAGATTCGAAGAGGTATAACGGTTATGAGAAGAGTGGTCAATGGTAGATCTCGAGGCATCATTCTAGATGTGAATTGGAGCCATCAGGGGCAGCTTATAGAACCTAATGGGCACACCTTAAATAGTTTCATCGGTGCACTAGTAAGGAATGAAGTTCCTATTACTTGTGATGATTGGAGAAACAAAGCTCTGAATGACTCCAAAGAAAGAATTTAGAGTGAGATAAAGGTACAATAATTATGTCTTTAATTATGCGAATCAATTATATTTTTTCAATTACCTGTACTAACGCACAATCTGTATGTTTTTCTTAGCGGTGTTTTAACATCGAAGAAGAAAGAAGAGGTTTTTGTATGAAATTGGCCGGAAAGCTTTTATGAGGGCTTAAAACATTTTTATCATCCAAGTTCCTTAAGGATGCGGATGATAATTATGTTGATGTAGAGCTTCCTAAAAAATATGAAAGTTTGATATCAGCAGAAGAATGGGAAGCCTTCAAATCCAAACGACAGTACCCTGTATTTAAAAGACTAAGTGCCACAAATCGGGAAAGAGCATAAAGTCCCGCATATCTGTACCGAAAAGGACGTGTCGGATATGGACGCATAGAACAATCCATGGTAAGTATTTATAAATTGAGATAACATATTTGTTCATCATATATTAGTTTTATTTGATCATATTGTATGACTTAATGTGTAGTTGCAGAAGGAGAAAAGTTCTGAAACATTTATTCTTGCACATGTTTTGTGGAAGGAAGCCCGTGTGGGCGAATCTGGAGTTCCTAAAGAAGATGTTTTACAAGTATACGAGAAATGTGTAAGTATAACATTTTTTCTTTAATTAAATAAAAACTTATAAACAAATATTTGACAAGTATACGGTATTCATCTGATTTTTAGGAGGCGCTATATCAGTCTTTACCTCCAGATGATACTAGGAGCATACTTAGTCGGGCATTAGATGTCTGTGAGTATTCTGGTCGGGTGAGGGGTAAGGGATTTGGAGTTACTCTGACCTCCCTGAGTATTAAAAAAGGAAAGGCTCCTAGTAATCGGGAGCTTCATGCAAAAGTGGAAGCAATGCAAGCTGAGCTTGATGCATTAAGGAGAGAAAGAGAGGCTAGCGCCTCAGCATGTTTCAGAGATGCTTCGGACAAAGATAGTATCAACTATACCTTTAAGTAGAACATTCTAGAGGTAATTACATATAATTGTCTTAAATTGAACTATTTGCTTAAATTATGTATTTGACATATATACACATTATCAATTTCATTTTACTATTGGTTTTAGGGCATTTCCCATTATCAGCTCTATTTATCTTCACCATATTATCGAATGGTTGGCAAGGGAAAAATGCATAAGATTAGTGGAGTATTACTTCACACAATAGAGCTCCCTACTGGATGTTTGAAAGTATCGGTTGATATTGCAGTTAAGCCGAATGCATCATTACCATATCCTAACGATGGTTCGGATGCAACAACGGTGGACGAAGCAGTAGGTTCGTTTGTTGCATGGCCGACAAACCTCATTAGAGTAGGATATGAGGTATGCCTAAAACCTTTGTTAACCTTAATGTGTATATTCAAAGTTTTTACGGGCATTTTACGTACATTTTTTACTTGGTTATGTTAAATAGACTCCCACAAGATCCAAATCAAAAGATAATGCTATTCCGCGGCAATATCGAGTCAGTGGTTTCAAAAAAACAGGTACAATACAATTATATGACATATATGCATGGAAGTTGTTAAATTATTAATTTCATATAACTATTTATATGATATGTAGCTTCAAGAAAAGGAGGCTAGCAACTTCTCCGCACAACAAAAAAAGGAGGTTAGCAAAGCCTCTGCACAACAAAAAAAGGAGGTTAGTAACGCCTCCGCACAACAAAAAAAGGTTGGTGCTAAGAAGACCGTAGCTAAGAAAAAACCTACCACCAAGTATAGGTCGTGCCGTCAGACATTTCTAGAGATGACAGATATACCGACCGGAGGTGTTCGTCTTGTGCATATGGAGGAAGGTATTTTCGACTTTGATTACGAACAAATGATTGGTAATGAAGACTTCATGCAAGTTTTTGGTCGTGAAGAAATTGGCGTCAGTGTTGTCAATGCATATATCAGGTAAATCTGGTCTACTTTGTTATATTAATTGAACAACTTATTTACTTTATGTTTCAAATGAGGCGTCTAATGTTAATGATGTTTTTATTTAAGGTTTTTGTATGACAAATTGATGCGCCCCAATGGATTTGACGTAACATTTGGATTCTTAACACCCGCATCCGTCAACTTAAGTTTAATCATAAGTAGACCGGATACCGTGACGGAGTATGTTCTCAGGATCCTCATGGCCAACAAAGATGCAGAGAAGTTGTTCTTTATACCGTTTAATACCGGGTTAGAATTTCATTCTAAATTCATCTATTATAATTATTTTTATTTTGACGTCGTGTAGAAAATTTACATCTAACATTTATTTAATCATACAGTGGACATTGGTTGTTGCTCGCAATGAATCCTATCAGAGAAATCGTTTATTATCTTGACTCGTTAGTAAATGATTGGACAACATACCCGGATATGAAGGACACAATTGACACGTAAGTGAGATTGTTCTAAATTTTCTTGTGTGTATTTATTAATTTATGTGAATTGTTCTAATTACTTCATTTTTATTTTATTAGCATCCTACAAGCTTTTTGAGCCCAACGAGATATCCAAACATCAAAGAGGAGAGCCAACTGCATTACATGGATAAAAGTGGCGGTATATTATTAATTATCACATTTTTTATTATATTAGTGATGCTACTTGATAAAACTTAGGATTTATCCATATTTTCTTTTCATCTGTAGTATCCTCAGCAACGTAATCAAATAGATTGCGGATATTTCATGTTGAGGTTTATGCGAGATACTCTTGTTTTGGGCCGATTAGGGATTCCCACCGATGTATGTATTTCTAACTTATGAGTTATTTTAATATTTACACATATCTCTCATATAATTAAATAGTTGAAATTAAATCAAACTATGTTATATTATTATGTAGTACTTTGATGAATTCAAGTGTGCATATTACACAAAAGATCAAGTGGACAAAATCAAAGAGGAATGGTGTCAATTCATTATAGAGATAGGTGTTATGTGAGGTATAATATTGTACTCTTACTTTAATTGATGAGAATTTAAATATGTGTAACGTTGTAATTTCTATAATATTGTTTATTAATTGAATTACAATCTTTGTGTTGTTTCAGGACCTATGTATATTTGAAGCAATGTTTTGGATGGATTAGATATGTGTAATTATAATATGTACATTTGTAGTAAAATGCAATGACTTGTAATTATAATAAGCCAAAATGGTTTGAATTGGTATATATATATATATATATATATATATATATATATATATATATATATATATATATATATATATATATATATATATATATATATATATATATATATATATATATATATATATATATTGGTTTGAATTGCCAATTTTGGATTTATAATTTTGGTGCATAAATTGATATATAATTTGTGATATTTGTCTGCCAAAAATTGGTTGAAAACAGGTCAAAATTCTGGTTTAAAAACCTGGTAAAAAAAGTGGTTTCAAAAAAATTATTCAAAAATTTTTGTATACCTTAGACAGCGCTTTACACAAAAAGCGCTGTCTAAGGGGGGCTTAGAAAGCGCTTTTGGCAAAAGCGCTGTCTAAGGGGGGCTTAGACAGCGCTTTCCAAAAGCGTTGTCTAAGGTATACCTTAAAAAATTAAAATAGGAGGGGATTAGACAGCGCTTTCACCAAAAGTGTTGTCTAAGGTATACCTAAAAAAATTAAAATAGGAGGGGATTAGACAGCGCTTACACCAAAAGTGTTGTCTAAGGTATTCATAAAAGCGTTGTCTAAGGGTACCTTAGACAACGCTTTTAAGATTTAAAAAAGTGTTGTCTAAACCTTTAGCAGCGGAGGTTTAGACAGTGCTTTAAAGCGCTGTCTAAGTGGAAAAAAAAGTGTTGTCTAAGATCTTGTTTGTTGTAGTGTAATGTTGTTCCTAATAACTCCAACTTCATTGGCCTCCCTTAACCAGGATTCTAGTTTATCTGCAACATCCTTGGGAACCTCAATTTCCTTAATAGGTGCGCTCCCACAAGTCGAATCATCAGAATTTTAATTCATGTTAAAATGAAGAGAGAGAGAGAGAGAGAGAGAGAGAGAGAGAGAGAGAGTGAGAGAGAGAGAGAGATGGGAGGGAGAAATATATTTTGATAGTATGGAAAATTAAGACTTTGGTATCTCTTTCTTGTAACAACAACTCAGTTATACCACACTTGAGATATCAAAGTAATTCGCCTTAAATTTCATGCCAAAGTGGTTTAGGGGAGATAAATGCTTTTTCTCTCTTGCCACAACTCCATAGCATTGATTACTATTGAATCTCACAAATACATGCCCCTTTTTAATAGTTAACTTCATTTAATGACTTAAGAATGTTAAAGACAAATGTCATAACATCTTTTCTCACATTACACTTTTTTAAAATTTCTTTTACATAGAGTAATTACTTACCACTACACCCAACAATAGATGATTTAGCTTCTTCATAAGGTATGGTCACATTAATTTGTTCCTTTATGACCTAGGATATGACATTGTAGGCAATAAGAGAGAATTTATTATATGTACTCATTTTATGAAACTTATGACTTAACATGATGAACTCCTTGTATGTCACAAAGACTTCCTTCAATATTAGTAACATTTCCTTGAATTTCAAAACTCCTTTTGGCATATCCTTTTCAAGACATATCCTTTTGTAATACAACCACATACTTTTTAGTAAACTTTCTTTAGTTAAGAAAGGCACTTTGAGGGAGAGAATATCTTTGTCATTCAACCTTCTTTGGATGTTGGACCTCTTGGCTAAGGCATTTGCTTCAACATCATAATCTGATTTGATCATTCTAGTTTCCTCAAGTTGAACATCCTTCCAATGTAACACTGTTTTCAACGTGTTTGTCGCACCTTGGACAAAATCGTCCTCATCAATTTTGATGGCAGTTTCGATCATATGATTACTCCATCCAAGTTGAGTGCAATTACTCCCTTAGGAATCACATGAGGAATTCTTCATTTACTCTTCTTGACAATCAAGAAGGTAGTTTACATCATCAGTTATGATGAACTCATACTCACTCTCCCTGTAGTGAGTGTTGTACCCCAAAATTTTCCCTCATATCTTCAAGACAATATGTCTCAAGAGGTCTCCTAATGTTCATAAGATTCTCAATTGCTCAAAGGAACTCAAGGTTTCATCAGACAAAGTCTTCTCCTAAGCAATAGATCTCAAATTAGGGTTTTGTGTTTCTCAAAGTAAATTGTACTTCAAAAGCCTCAAGTGAACTTCATGGTATCCCATATAATTCAAAGGATCCCCATGTCAAGTTTCAATACTAGCCCTACAAGTTTGGTCAGTCGGATGCTTAGATAATCAATAATCAGTTAAGGTGGGTAAAAATTCAACTGTGGTCAACAAACAGTCAAACTTCAAAAATTTTGGTCAAGATCAAGATTATGAAGTAATATTTATCATTTGATCAAGGGTTGATTATGAATTATCAAGAAAACCACATATTCATCATAAGGCAAAAGTTGCTAAATTAGGGTTTCTTAAGGAGAAAGTCAACTGAACTTTGACCAGACCTAACTTTTACATACTTCATTATAAATTCTCTACAACTTTGTCTCTCTAAGGCCAAGGCCAGAAATGCTTCATTTGAGAGATATGGACCAAGACATTATAGGTCCTCTAAAAAGTCAACAAAAAGTCAACTTTTTCAAAAGCTCATAACTTGAAAATGGAAGATCAATTTGATATGGGACCAAAATAAGTGATTAAATGACACTTTAAGCTTTCTAAAAATTCCAAGATCACATTCATGTGATAAAAATTGAGAAAGTTGTACATTGTTAAAGTTGAGCAAAAATAGGGAGGTGCATAAAGCAAATAATGACCAAAACTTGAGTTTTTGCCAAATGGGCCTATCTTTTCACAACCCAAACTTAATCCTAAGTTGATCCACGACCCCTAAGTCATATATTTTGCTTTTGTTTATTTATTTCATATTTTATTGGATTTAATTCATTTAAATTCAATTTTAATCAAAATAAATATTGAAAAATCAAAAGATTTGATATTAGGTCTATTTTAGGATCAAATATGTAAGATATCTCCATAATATATTGTCCCAAATTCATGCATACAAGAGGAGATAGTCATGATAGCAATATATGCACCAAAATAGAAAGTTTTCAATGCCATTCAAAAGTGAATCAACTTGACCCAAGCCCATGGAGTTTTCTAACCTAAAATGATCCCTTATATAAACTCATGACCTACACAAACCATAGGGACGAAGATCCATGCTTTAAAAACCCTAAGAGAAATTCCAAAAAAGTGTGAAAATTAGGGCAAACTATAAAACAATTTGCAACAAGTTTCAATCCCTTCCAAGGCTTGATTCTTCTTCCTAAGGACCAGAGGAAGAGATCCAAATCCTTTGTTTCAAGTTTCAAAGCTTGAATCAAGCTCCTCAAGGGCACCGTTTTTTGGTAAAATTTTGAATCTTTGAAACTTCTAATCTAATCATATTTTGTGATATATTGATGTGTGTTTGTGTTTGTATGAGCATATGGAGCATTCCTGAGCAATTAGTTTGAAGGTTTCACCTATGAATCAAGAGATGCCATTGTTAGGGCATAAGAGAAGCCAAGCTTCGTATCTCCTTCTACAGGAACTTTCAGACCAAATTAAGGGCACCAATGAACTCAAAGGACTATTCCCAGTGTTTGTCCCTTATTTTTGACCTTTTTTCTTCTTTCATTTTTATTTTATTGTATTTATTTTAAATTAATTTCTCAATTCAATTAACCTTTTTTTTAACCAATAGGCAAAAATAGGAAATTTAATAATCTTTTCATAAAATCATGAAATACAAAAAAAATATATTTTTAAATTAAATTAGATTTATTTTATCAAATTAATTTTTTTAATCAATCATTTATCTTTTCTAACAAAAATCAATCAATCAATATCCGAAACTTTTATCTCCTTCACATTTTCTTCCCGGTTTTATTTTTTTAATAATTGTATATATTGCTTGAATTTATATTGTCCAGATTTACTTTCCTCGCCCGATTTTTTTATAATGTATCTGCTAAAGCCTTGTAATAATTTAGGATTATTTTCCGCATTTTATATTTCTGCCAGTTTTTTTTATAATGTATCTGCTAAAGCCTTGTAATAATTTAGGATTATTTTCCGCATTTTATATTTCTGCCAGTTTTTTTTTACGATTATGTATCTCTCCCAAGGTCATGTAATAGCTTAAATTAGGGTTTTATTTTCCGCACTATAAACTGTTAGATGTATGCTTAATAGGATTGTATGGCAAGACTAAAATCAATCGTTAGATAACCCTAAATTTTCAAGATTAAAATAACTGAATCAAATACATTTGGACACTCATACCTCTAGGGTAACCTCTCTTTGTTGCCTTATGAAATATGGTCATGTCCCTCGAACGTAGGGATACCTGCATTTTTTTCCTAAAGAAATAAATCATCATGGTTGCCTTTCGAATAAAAGATCATAGTCCCTCGTTGTCCCTTCGAGATGCCAACGAAAAAAATCATAATCCCTCGTTGTCCCTTCAAGTTGCCTTCGAATAAGTGATCTTGTCCCTATAAGAATGATGATAGTCCCTTCGAAATGTTAAGGCATCTCTATATGTTACCTTCTATGACCATAACGATGACCCTACGTTTCTCCTTCCAAATCCAAGGATAAGACTACTTACTAACTAATAGTAAGGACAATTTTATCCCTAAGGAAATAACAAGAATGACCTTACAACTTAGGGTAAGTAACTTTTAAATGCTTGTTCACAACTTTCAAAACAAATATGTTTTACACCCCACACTCTTTTTTAAAATACTTTCAAACAAGTGAACACTTTGTATACATTCATACGAGAATCATTACAAAGTTAAATCTTTACGAAATATTTTAATTAGACACTACATTTTTAAACAAAGCAAGTAAAAAGTGAGCTAAGCATTTAAGAGCCCATGGATAACCATGGATACAAAGGGTGCTAACACATTCCCTTTGTATAACTTACCCCCCGAACTCAAAATCTTTTAAAAGGTCTTTTCTTTTCTTTTATTCCTTTCCTAAATTGGATGAAATAAAAGTCGGTGGCGACTCTTGCTTACCGCAACATATTTTGCGACAAAAAATTAAAAGTTAGTTCTCCCACCGTGATACAGAACTGGCGACTTCACTGGGGAATTTATACTCTTAAAAAGAGGGGTTACCTTAGAGTTAGATCACTTTATTTGTTTGACTTGTATGCTTTATTTTTTAAGGTTTTGTCTTGGGATTACTGTGAGAAAGATCCTAACCTGGATCTAGTGATACCTGAGGTAAGGGGCAATAGACCAAGGAAATTGTACGACGTATACTGATATTGTTGATATGGTAGCTACAATTAGTGTGACATCTTGGTTTGTACTGATGTGCTTCAAGTCAGTTGAGGATAATATCAAACTGCCATATGGTGTCATTTACACTAACTTCCCTTTAGAACCCTAATTGACCCATCTTGGCTAGTATAAAGTAGTGAGATAGCCGGATTTGGTGCAGTCTAAAGTTGGTTGATACTCGATGCTACGCTCATTGAGATTCTAATCTTGGGATGTTTTGGTTGGCGAGAAGTTGACATACTGAACTACAACCTTTGAGAAGAACCAGTGATATTGAGATTCCTTAGAACCCGGTTACTATTGCTAGGACAGGTTGAACCAACTAACTTCAATGGGGAGGGTACTTACCTATGAACTTCATGCAAGCCTTTAAACCTAAGGCTCTTGTGTGACTTGTTTGTGTTTGTCATTTGCTTGCTTTAAACATAAACATAACATCATAACATCATGACGTCATAACATAGCATTTTCACTAACCATTTCAAGGACCAAAGGATTTATCTTCGTTCTTTGTTGTAGTTTATAGCTTCCGCTCGCAGGAACACTATCTGAATCAACTTTATAAGGATGCCTTACAAGCTTAAGGAATTAGTCTCAAAAGTTCCTGAGAACTCTCAATTCATCAAAAGGCATGGTTGTCTGCTTGGTTTAGTTACTTCAGGTTTTAATGAAGACAAGATGAGTGTTTTGTTCCAACTCTTTGACCCTAAACATCACTGTTTCACATTTCTTGATTATCAGTTGGTGCCCACAATGGAAGAATTCTCCAAACTACTTGGTGTGCCTATTCTTGATCAAAAAATTTTCACAGGTCTATATAAGAAGCCTAAACCTGAAATTATTGCAGCAACTTTGCATCTGAAGAAGTCAGATATTTTATTAGAAACAAGAAAGCTTAAGTGTTTTTAGATGCTATGGGTTGCTACGTTTTTTAGGAGATATTGGCCCTGTTGATTTATGGTTTGGTGTTGTTCCCTAATCCGAACCAATTCATATATGTGCACGCAATTAAAATATTTCTGACTCATAATCTTGTGCCTACTTTGCTTGGAGATATTTTGCACTCTCTTCACACACGTACTACAAAGGCGCGAGGGACTCTGATGTGTTGTATACCTCTACTATCAAGGTGGTTTATTTCACACCTTCCTCGATCTGTGATGAAGAATGAACAAGGTTTGAGGTGGTCTAGAAGGATAATGTCACTCTTTCATTCAGATATCCATTGGTGTTCCCGATCCATGGAATCATTGACCGTTGTGGGGAGTTCTCTAATGTGCCACTCCTTGGAATAAGGGGGGCATTACTTATAATCCTTCTTTATCACTACGTCAATTTGGTTATGCTCGGAGTGACGGTCCTCATGATATGATTATTCAAGGTATTATGTTCGATTATGACAACGATCCTCAAGGTTACCGTCAAAGGTTTATACATGCTTGAGGCATGGTGAATAAGATTAATAGAAACACTCTGGAACCAAAATACTCCATCCCTATGGAGCCTTACCTCAGATGGGTGCGGTATCGTGCTTAAACTCTTATGATGCCATATCCTGTTGTTCTACCGATGATTGTTGAGCATATTATTGAAGGAGATGTTCCTTACACCATTCTTCATCTAGACATGTATACTGACCTGGAAGAGCTACATAAATCTTGGATCAACCTGAAAGAGGAAGGGGATACCTTTGAGGCTCAGTTCTATGCTAGCAAAGAGAAAGTGTTGGAGCTAACAAGGCAACTTCATAAAGAGCGAAACCTCAATACATATCTCAATACAAAAAGGAAACGTCCATGGGAGACTTGAGTCTCAAATGGTTTTATATTCTTCGTAACTTTTCTTGTTTTTCCTTCATTGTAAGCCCAAGGGGAAGTTATATTTTGAACTTACTAATAAAAGTTTTGTTTCTGTTTTTATTTAACAAATTTAAATCCTACAAGGTCCTTGAAAACATTGTATATGCATTGACAACATGTAGAATTTACAATGTCATCTCAAATGATCCACATATTAAAATAAATCATTATAACAAAACAAACTCTAATACTCAAGAATAATAAAATTGATATGATGCAAGTAAGTCAACAACTCTTACACATTATAATAGGCAGATTTATCTCACAAATATATCAAATAATAATATGATATTTTAATATTAACATTCTTAACATATTTCGGTATTCAAAATCATAACTCATTTCTATAAATATTTAGGCAATAAAATGAGATTCAAACCTCTATAATGGATTGAATTAAAGAAAAATCTTGTAGATAATACAAAAATCGCTTATAATTTATATTTCTTAACCAAAAATTAACCATCTATCTTATATAACTTTTGAATAAAAAGAAATAAAATTAAAAGGCATTTTTTATGCCATCTAAGAGATATGATGTCATACGAGTGACACAACTATATTATCACTTTATTTATTTATATTTAAATTTAAATCACTATCATTGAAATATTTGTTTATTTATTCTGAATTTATATCAATAATAATTTATCGATAGGATATAATTATTATTAATATAAATAGTTATTATTACCAACAAATTCATTATCCAATCAACACATAAAACTCATATAAATATATTTACGATAGACAATATTATAATCATATGAGTCAACAATATTTATACATAAAAGACTATGCAAATTTTATTATTTATAATAATTATTAATTGAATAAAATAATATCATATATCTCAAAATAAAACAATATGATTTTATAAATTATTGTCAAGTAACAGTGACAATCTACAATATATATTGTCACATAATACTGTTTTATAAAGTTAGCTTTTATAATAACATTAGCAGTGAAATATAACAAATTAGTTTTATAAATACAAATATTGTACTATATATAAAATTATTTTAATAATATTATAAAACTAGTTTTTGTAAATACAAATATTGTACTATGCACAACATATAAAATTAGTTTTATTAATAAACTGCTACCACTATTTTCTCACCATTACTATTATCTTGGAGATTTAATAGGAATAAAGAGGATACCACTATTTTCTCATGAGAAAATTGAGAACCAATTACTTTTGTTATTCAGAGTCATTTGAAAAGAAAAATTATTCAGCATATATGTAAACTTTTATATAATGGTGAAATTCATCATTTAGGGAAAATATAACTCTTTCATAAACATGATAGCTTCATATTAATTTATTCACAAATTACCCACGCTGCATCTATTTTAAGGGTTTTGTTTATCGTAAACAAAATTAATACAACCTTGTAATTGATTTAGCCAATGGTACACGGTAAAAAATTTAAGAGTGTTAAATAATTAGGACATCTATATTAGCAATAGCCATAATATGTATCTAAGAGGCTCTGATACCAATTGATGAATTTAAAATAATTGTTAGATACAATATTATAACATATTATTATATTAAATAATGATCAATAATAATAAGAATGATGTACCTTGTTGGACCGGAGAGATTACCGTCAGAGAGAGTGGATATGAGAGGATTACTACCCTCATTACCGTTTAGGGTTTCCAGATTATGTTAATTGTCTGATGGGGCGACACTTATATAGCTAAACGGTTGAGGGCAGGGGCCTCTCATTGGGCTTAACTGAATGGTCCAACCCATCACGGTCCATTCAGGCACAAAACCCAATCAAACAATTCATCTCTTTAGTGTTTAATAACAATATACCATAATATAATTAATTAATAATTTAATTATGTTAATCCATATTTGATTAATTAAATAATTAATCTAACATCTTCTTCTAATACAATCAATTCAACTCCCTTTTTAATCGATATAACTATCCCTGAAGCCAATGCCTTTCCAAAAGACACACCAACACCACAAACTCCATCCCCTCAACCTAACAACATAAATGAACCAAATATTGATACATTCTAGGAATGCCTAAAAAACAATGAACCATCTACCTCTGATTCATCTGACAAAACCATTAATATCTCTTCTAACACTAAGAAAGAACCTAAACCTAAACATGAACCTGTCATTGACCCTAAGTAAATAGATGATTTAGTTAGGCAATTTGAGTAAGAATAAAATGAGAGACTACACTCTGTGATGCAAGAATGCATAAAATGAATCAACACTGCTCAAAGTGATTGTGCTTGGTATGAGTTCAGAAGATGGATGAACTCCATTCCCGAGAGTGGAAGGAACTCAGCTACAAGGCTGTTGAGAAAAGGTTTCATGACAAGCTGTCTGGAGTCATTGATACACTTATGGAGATGTTTACTCCAAAGCCATATCCAACTCATGAAGCTGAAGTTGTTCTTAAAGATGAAGTTGTTCTTGAAGATGAGACAGAAGCTTCTTCTACTCCTCCTCCAGAAACTACAATTGCAACTATTTATGAAACAAAGTTAGTTGTGGAAGTTGGACTTAATCCTTTGGTGTTGAAGACTCTTCAAGAGATGAAGCAAGAGAATGAAGTTATTAGGACCATCTTGGACAAGAAGGATGATATGTTCAAGGAACATGCTCAGACTAACACAAAGATTGAAGGGATGCTTCAAGCCATTTTGTTCAAATTGCCACCCCTTATTAGAAACCTATCTTTTTATAAAACTTGTTGCTTTCTCATTTTTATGTTTAAGTTTTTTCTTTTCATTTTGATATATTTTTCATTATGAATGAAATGAGGGTTCTTTTGTCTTTTACTTTGTCTTTATTATTGTTTATCTTTTTTATTGACGACAAAAGGGGAGAATAGTAGATACAATTCTTATATACTTATTTCCCTTCAGAATCCCAAACATATGATTCTGATTTTCTGACTCTGATCACTAATTTTTGAACATTGAATAAGTTCACCATTATTGATAACTTTTTCAATCAAGTTAAACAGGTTATTAAGAAGTTAAGACCTTTCAGAAGTTCCAGAACTTCACAGTCAAAATGTGTTAACCATGAATTTATGGTTTCTAAACCAAGTTCAAATTCAAGCCAGTTTCCGACCAGATCTTGACATAAGAAATTGAGAATTTCTAATCAAGTTCTGATACATGGCTCTGAAGTAAGACACATAGCTAATAACCAAAATTTATGATATATGAAGTTAAGATAGATCTAAAGATATTTCAACCAGGATTTCTTGTTCATAGAAGTTATTTCTTTCATGCTGATTGAAAAAAAAGTTTGTAATCGTATAAATTTCAGGGGGAACTTACAAATCGCACTCTGATATCTTTATGTGATTAAACCAAGTAAACATTGTTCATCAAAATTTATGGTTTTGTCATCATAAAAAAAGGAGAGATTGTAGAGGAGGATAAGGTATGCATTTAGCCTTATGTTTTGATGATAACAATACATAGACTCTCATAGAACAATTTTATACCCTAATGCTTTTGTTCAGTGTATAGATATTAGATACAAATTATGAACCTGATTAAATGATGTATGACATCATCAGATTTTAAAACTAGTGATCTCTGACTTTGGGATGTGTGTTTACACATTAATAAGCTCTAGGTTTTGTACTCAACACTTTTGATATCTACTCATCCAAGAATTTACTGATCTGGATATTTTGAAGTTGTTATGCTTTGAAACCCTGCGCTCAAACAAATTTGAATTATGTCACCAGACTCTGAAGACTAGGTTCTGATGAATTGGATCAAGACTCTGAATATCAAGTTTCTAAAGATTCTCTAAACCAGGCTCTTACTCTTCTTTTATGATTTCTTCATCACTTATCTATCAGAAGCCTCTCAATATTGAAGATAAGATCAAAATGTCTTACATGAGAAAAATAATACATAATACAAGATCAAATATTCCTTCCACTACACATATTTTGTGGGCTAAGTATTGTACAATTGTACCATTTTGTCTCCCATCTTTATATATTGTTATGCAAGGATACATCTATATTTTGGTATTCCAAGTTTACCCTCAAACGAATCTCTTTATTGCCTATATATAAGACTTTGAAGAATGGAACAATGTTAAACTCTAAGAGATTATAATATACGTGAACAATGCACTTTGTGAAATATTTGAGAGAAAAGAAACACTCACACAACAAACTTTTATTCATACTCTTCATAGAATATATTTCATGTGATATAGTTGTAAAGTATTTTGTTTTCTTAGAAGCAGGTGGACCGGAGGTATCTTAATTAATAGTGAATCAGGATAAAAATATTTATTTCATTATTTTTATTCTTTGTTTTCTATTTGTTGTGTTTGGTAGAAAAGATTTCATTTTTAGAAACTCAATTCACCCCCTTGTGTTTCACATCACCTTCACTCTCGTCATTTCTAGTTCATTTGAGAAGTTGAAACATATATTTCTGATTCCTAAACGGAACACCATCCATTCTAAATATTTAAGATTAAGATCTTTAATAGTTCTTGAAAAATTATATTCTTAATAAACTTTTAATTTATTTAACAAATGCTCGCTTATTTTTTGACAAGAATTTTTCATTAATTTATTTTCCTTCTCTTATCTTGGAGTTTATTTATAAGAAAAATAATTTCATTGACCAAATAAATAAAGGAACAAAGAGCAAAAGAAATACCCCACCCAAATTATAAGGACAACACCCCTAATATAAAAGATATCAAAATCAGCAAAGCAACACATGCTTAGATTAAAAGCCCAATCCAACCAGAGAGAATTAAGTGAATTTCTTAATCCGCCTCTTAAGTCTCTCAGCTACCTGCTGCATTTCCAGTTATGTCCCCTGGTTCCGTAGATACACATCCGGACGCACCATTTTTGTTTAATTTTGACCGCTTCCGGAGATTCATATGTGGAAAAAGTTTCGTTGATGCATCTACGAAATTGTATCAGAACATTTTTTTAAAAATAAATCAAGTTTTGTTAATCGTAGATGCAAATTAGTTCTTGCAGATGAATATACAATAACATACAAACTGTCAGACCCTAATTTTTGACCTAAGATTTTTCGCATCTCATCTGCATTTGCATACAAACAAGATCACGTACTGGTTCGTTTATCCTTTTTCAGGCGTAGGTCTTTGCCTTGCAGAGGATCACCTCATTTAATTACCTGTTTATGTTTTACTAACTTCTAACCAAAATACAAAAAAAATTGTTGCAGTTGCTTCTTCTTCTCTGTGTTGCAGGATTTCAAAGACAGGGCAGTGATTTTCAAGTCAAATGCGTTGTTCAGTCACAGTTCGATTCAGACGGACGTTTGACCTAATCTTGGTCAAACTATCAGAAGATTGTTCAACTGCAAGTTATTGGTGCCAGTGGATTATTTCTCAGACAATGCGTTTTCAAAAAGTTTGGACTGTGTTGCGTGCGAAAATTCTCTGGTTTATAGAACAGTGGATTGTGAGAGGTTTGGTTCCGTTTGTCTTGATTGAGGGTTCATCAGTTCATCAATGGTTCATCTGAGGATTTATTTTCCTCAGTATGAATTTGAATCATCAGGACAATGTTCAGATGTTGGTTGCGGTTTGATTGGCAAATGTTCAGTGGATTTGTGATGATTGTGCTCATCCAGTGGCTGGCGAAAAATCAGAGATTTGTTGTGGGTTTAAAATCAAGGTTCCTTATCCGTTATTTATCTCCGACTAAACCATCATTTTTTATAACCATTACCCGTTTCTATTCATTTTCTTATTTTTAGCCGATTATCCATATACCCATTATATTTTTTCCAATTATTTCATTTCATTTTTTATTTCAATCTCCATCATATATTTTTTTTTTTATCCATTTTTTTTTAATTCCCATAAATTCATTTTTTTTATTACATCAACTATTGATAAACCATATTTTTTTTATAAGCCCATTTTTTTTCTTTTATTAGGTCCATTGCTTTATTTCTATACAAAAAAAGAGAATTTGAAAAAAACATGGAACAAGCCTGCTGCCTTTCATCACATAATTCCCAGCCACAATGTTATCTAGCCTGGCCCACCAAGTTAAAGTCTCCTTGCCAAGACAACATCACAACACAAGCTCCAAGTTGCAAAGCCGTGCGCATTCAAGTCAGGCCCTTAACTTTTCCACGCCTTCATACAATTGCCGCCTGGACCACAAACACAAATATCCTGCAAGCCTCATCCTAAGCCCTCACGCCAACAGCCAAAAGCACCAGCTTATACCGCGCGCGTAAGCTACATATCAGCTCCAAACTTCACACATGCCAAACTTGCCGTACGCAAATCTCCAGCTTCACAACTTACACCGCGCCGCACGCGAATACGTAACCAACTACAGCAGCCGAATGCACACGAGAACATCACGTATCCTGCACACACACACAGTGAATAAAGCATTACGAAACGCACCGCTCACGAAACCAACACGCTTTGCACACCTGAAATGCAATCAAGATACAAGAGCATCAAAACGCAACAAAACCTGACCAAAACGCAAGAAGAAAATTCAGATGGAACACGAAATTCCCGTGAATGTAAAATGCAGCACTAAGAAGCTTAAAACGGCAGCCCAAAACTCACATCATCCGTCTATAAAAGAAAATCTCTCCTCTCTCAATCCTTCAAGCTTTGATAGCCTACAAAACCCCTGAAAAAATAGTGAAAAGCTTCAATCAAATTTGCTTCAATCAATTACCCTTTCAATTCCTTCAATCGCAAAAATCTCACATCAAATTGAATCAACAAAGAGCAAAGAGAAAAAACCTAGAAAAAGGAAAGAAGAAAGAAAGATTGTTCGGTGAGAGAGGAAACAAATCGGTTTGAAGAGAGAGTTTGTGGTTTCGAGTTGTTGTTCGTTTGATGTTGAAGGTGAGCCTTGGATTTCCGCCGCCGTGAATTGTTTTTGCTTCCCCTGTTTTCCGTTTGTGTATTGAGAGAGGAAGAAGAAGACCTGCTTCTTTTGTTTCTTTTCTTTACCTTTTTTTTATTTATTTAATTTTTATTTAATAAAATAAGTATGTAAATCTGGTGTTGGGCCTTTTGGCCAAAAATCTATCATTGCTGATCCAGTTTCCTATCCAAACACCCTACCCGCGGGTCTCACCATCCCTTTTCTATCTTCTTTTCTTTTTTTTATTTTTCTCTTATATTTGAAAACAAAATGATATTAGTTATATTACATTTTTTAGATAATTGGTTTAGAATTTTCTTTTTTTTTAGAAAAAAGGTTATGGAAAGAGAATTTTAGGAAAGTGTTTAGATAATTTTTTTTAGAAATGGTTTTTAGGAAAAGAGTTTCAAAGAAAAGATTTTAAAAAATTTATTTCTATTTCCTTCATTTTGGATTTATTTTAGATCCACCTTTCTTCATCTCTTTTTAATTTTGGTCGATGATAATCTTCCGATTCGGGATTGTTGATTTCCGATTTAGTTTAACCTTCATTATTTCAAATCTATGGATGAATGATCATTTGGATCATTCTCCATACTTTGAGATCGTGATAGGTTGCTTTTCGAGAAATTCAACGATAATCTCGATTAAGATTAGACCGTTCTCTTTCTTTTAGTGTGACATGTTTTCGGAGAACGATCCATAATATCGTTTCTCTAACATGTATTAACACGAATATTTTCCACTTTAATTAGTGGTGGCCGGCCTCATTTGTAGGGTAATTACTCCGTAAATTACTCGGCGATTGCTTAACATAGACCTACATTGTCCCGATTCGAAATGTGATCCACTTGGATCCGGTTGCCTCGACTTTATTTTTCTTTTTCGTGGTTGTGCTTGATTAAGTTCATCATACCACTTTATATTGTAAATATTAATATTGTGAATATACTAACATTTAATTTTAATCTCTCGCATCTTATCCTCTTTTATTTTAATTCCTTGCTCCTTTATCTCTTTATTATGCTTTATCATATTATATCATATATCATTTGCTTATTGTATATATTATTGTTGCTTGTTATTTTTCATTTGTCCATTTGGACACAAAAATATTAATAAAGGATTAAACATCTAAAAAATTGGTGACTTTTAATTTCGGACTATGGTTACTGTCCCTTGCTTTGGAGATTCGGACTTAGATTCTAGGATCATCCCTTTGCTCATTTGTTATGGATTGAAGACTTTGGCTCCGGTTGAGTTTACTTGATCATGAAGATGGAAATCCGATTGTTTCCAAGAGTGCTTGCCATTTGGTTTGATTATTTCTTCCTTTAGCTTTTATTTTCAAGTTTTAGGATAGTCCCTTCATCTCTTCTCATCTTCTTCAATTTTCAAATCTCCTTCCTATTTTCAAATCTTCTTTGTTTTCAAACTTCAAACATTTTTCTCAATCAAACCGTGACTTTGGTCATGTGCTTTTACCTTTTCATTTCATTTCTTTAATAAATGCTAACCCACATAAGCATATCGAAATTTTCTTTTCTCAAAAAACTTAAAAACTTTCAAACTCATTCAATTGCTTTTGTGCCCTCGTGCACGTTTCTTTTAATCGTTTATGTTTAGATATGATTCATCCTTTCTAGCGGAATTATTCGCTAAAGGATGACGACTTATCTTTACATTTTAAAATCAATTCAACTCATTTCCCTTTTCACAATTTGTACCACGAACTACGGGGTTTTGATCTCGCATTGCACTCTGTGGGTACGTAGGCATGAGACGTTCGTCTCTTCAAACACCAAAATCTTAAAAAACATTCTTCTTTCTCATCTCTTCAATCTTTTTTTCAAGCAAACCATTTCAAACCAAAAATGCAGTAAACATTTCAAAGGGTTCCCGTGGAGTACCACGGACAAGTCGGGTGCTTAAAACCTTCCCGATTTGTAACCAATCCCCGTACCCATTCTCTGTTTGATTCTTTGAGATTTTTAGCTTTTGAGATTCATTAAGGTTTTGTTCGTTCATTTTCCTTTTTCCTTGTGGAAATAAATAAAAGCGCGGTGGCGACTCTGTGTATATTGAGTTAAGTTAATCAATAGCTTACACTCATGATTTTACCGCTACAGAAAAGTGGCGACTCTGCTGGGGAGTCAATCTCTAAGTGGATTCGGCCTACTTTGATTTGTTTACTGTTTTAGTTTGATTTGCTTGTTACTTGGTTTTTCTGTTTCGGTTTGGTGATCCCCTGTGAGATAGATCCTAACCCGGATCTGAGTGACACTTATGATAGGACGGCGATATTCGAAGCGATATGCGATGGAGTAGTCCAAAGCAATATCAATTTGATAATCTCCACTCGGTTAGGCTCTCTTGGACTATCAATGTCATGACGAGTAATCGTACGTGGCATTATTTTCCGACCCTGAGCTGATCATACTGAGGACCGTAGAACCCTTAACCAATCTAAGCCAATTTAGGAACGTAGTGCGGAAACTATCTGAGTGTAAACTTAAGGTGGTTGTCACGCGATACTACACTCGGACGAGGTCTATTTTAAGAATGTTATCGGTTGGGGAGTAATCCAACGTACCGATGACATTCTAAAGATGGCTGTTAACTCCGGGAACCTCTGTTAGCACCCTTCTGGTTTTTTGCAGGTACAATGAAGACAAACCTTAGTACATGCCTGTTTGGGTTGGTGTTCTATTACCATGACTCCATGCTCGTGATCCGAACCTTTGAACCTGTGTGCTTTGCGTGATCTTGTTTGTGTTTGTTGCATCTACATATTCATCATGATCATCATCACAACCATTTTTCCAGGAAAATAATTCCGATTGTTGCAAATATTGGGAAAAGCAAATATTCCTTTTTGTCAAGATTTTTCATGACTGTATTCTCAATGTCAATCTTGTTTGCAATAATCGAGTTGTTTTTCTGAAAATGGAAGTGAACATTGCATATCATTGCATCCTCGCATATTCTTGCGTTCATCCGAGTTGTGTGGGAACTCATCCCGGTTGTTTCTTTCCTCAGTTGTCTGTTGATCCGTCAAGTTGACTCCTCACCACAGATACGGTACTAGAGCTGTTATCAGACGAAGGGCTATTAGATTGAGAATGGAACGCCAAGAACAGCATAACATGGAAGTTCGAATGGAAATTGATGAGTTGAAGGCCGGTATGACCAAGCTCACTGAAATGATGCAGGTTTTGATTGCTCGAGGTGAACCACCTCAAAGGACTGTTATCTCTGAAGTTTTGACTACTGTTGTTGATTCTCCTGTTATTCAGCAACCAGCTTCTACTTGGCCAGAATATGGGTTACCTCCGGATTATGTGCCAGTTTCTGCAACTGCTCAAATGGGTGGTCCATCTGTTATGCCAGGCTTTTCAGTTCCGACTTTTTCCGAACCTCAACCTGTTGTGCACGCTACTGCTCAGACTACTTATCAGAATTCTCCTTTCTTGTACCAAGCTCCTGGTCAACAAGCTGAAAGTCAAGGTGAACCTGGATATATGGATGAAGTTAGAGAACAATGTTTGACTCTTGAGAAGAGGGTAAGAGGACTAGAAGGAAAAGATGCCTTTGGTTCTGCTGCTATTGACATGTGTTTGGTTTCTGACTTGGTTCTTCCTGATAAGTTCAAAGTTCCTATATTTGAGAAGTACAATGGTCATACTTGTCCAAAGATTCATCTGCTGATGTATTGTCGCAAAATGGCTGCGCATGCTAAGGATGACAAATTGCTTATTCACTGTTTTCAAGATAGTTTGAGTGGTGCTTCTATGAAGTGGTATGTTGGACTTGAGAAGAGTCACATTCGAAGCTGGAAAGATTTATCTGATGCTTTTGTAAGACAGTATAAGTATAATCTGGACATGGCACCTGATCGTCGTCAACTTCAAAATATGTCACAGAAAGAGAAAGAATCATTCAAAGAGTATGCTCAGCGTTGGAGAGAGCTAGCTGCTCAAGTTGAGCCACCTTTGCCTGAAAAGGAATTAACTGGTTTGTTCATGGACACTCTTCAACCGTTCTTTTGGGAGAAAATGGTAGGAAGTGTTTCATCTGGTTTTTCTGATCTAGTCACTATTGGAGAAAGACTAGAGGAAGGTATCAAGAAAGGTAAGATTACCAATTCTGAAGCTCCTAATGCTGCAAGAAAGTCTTTTGGGAATCCTCACAAGAGAAGAGATGGTGATGCTTATGCTGTTTCAAATGAGAGGAAGCCTTATCACCCGCAACAACGATATGTTCAACCATATGTAGCTGCAGTGGCTCCTGTTGTTAAAACTCCACCTGTTCAAACTCAAGCTCAAGGTCAAGCTCGACCAGCTCAAGCTCAAGTTCAGATTCGAGCTCAAGCTCAAGTTCCTCCTCCTGCTGCTGGACAAAATCAGTATCGCAATAGGCCAAACTTTGATCCTATTCCGGTGTCTTATACTGAATTGTTTCCTTCTTTGATTGCGAAAGGTTTAATTACTACTAGGCCTCCGCCTCCTGTTCCAAACCCTCTTCCAGTTGGTTATAGATCGGATCTTCGCTGTGAGTTTCATCAAGGTGGAACTGGTCATGACTTAGAGCATTGCTTTGCACTGAAGGCTAAAGTGCAAGAACTTATCAGGAACAACATCCTTTACTTTAATGACATTAATCCCAATGTTATCAACGATCCTTTGCCGAAGCTTGGGAAGTGAACCTTCTAGAGGACTTCAATTGTCAAATCTTCTTCAAGGCCAGAATATCAGAGGGGACAGCTCATCCTTGTTGTTGATTGATCACTAGGCCATTGTTTCTTTATGTTTGCAATTTTCTTCAATCATATTAAGTTGTTTGCTTTTAAGCTTGTTTGTACTTTCATGATGATTTTAATGAAATGAGCATTGCTTTGTTTTGATTCAATTTCATTTGCTATTTGCATCTTTACGCTTTACATTTCAAATTCATTTATCTTTTCTCAAAGTTTTACAATGATTTGGGGGAGGATGATGAAAACGAGATACCCATAATTTTTGTTGGTATGCTTTCAATTGAGACTTGGTTGATGATATACAGGCATTGTTTCAAATCCTAAACACTGGAGAAATAAGGAAGTTAATCCCTTGTCAACCCCTTTGAGCCTTGAAGTAGGAGTTTCTTTCTATTCAGAAAAAAAAAAACCTCAATTTTAACCCGGGGATGGGTAGTTCTCAATTAATTCAAATGTGCATTCAAGTACAAGAGAATCATTCAAGATACCTTTCAAACAAAGGTTGCAATCTCAAGTTTTCCTTCACACACATCAAGAAGGGTTGAAGATGTTTCTCAATTCAAAAGCTAATGATGGTTCGCCGTAATCATTAAGCCATGCAGTCATTATCTTTCAAAAAAAATGATATTGAAAAATTATTGAAAAAAAAATCAAAGCCCGCTAAGTCAATACCTATGAAGGAGACTCAGGCAAAAAACTGGGACATCCCGCTGGCTGTAAGTTCAAATGACACAGTTCAGGCAAAAGTTAGGGATAATAAAAAGAAAGATTTACCAAGAGGTCGTCAAAATCCTCAGCAAAAATAAGTTGAGTTGACAAAAGTCCTCATTAAAAGGAAGATGTGACTGCTATCCCAAAACCTTTGGCTTACGAACCATCTTCATCTGTGCAATCCTAAATTTCTGGGAACTTGAATGCATATACTGAATTAATTGAATGTAGGACTGGAGTTCATCACGAAGTTGGGTTGGGTACAAATAAACTTTGAGCCTATATCCTTTATTTCATAAACCGTGAACCAGACCATGTTACAACCTTCAAAAGTCCTAATTGAATCCAGGTTTCTTTTGAAAAGCATACTACAACAAGGTTGCGTAAACTGACTCCCAAGTTCTTTACCAATCATTTGTTTTCTTGCTGTTGCTTTATCTTTAATGTTGTCTCAACCGCCGTGTTGTGACAAGTTTTCATTTTACTTTACATCAATAAATTTCCTTTCAAAAATGATTCTTGATTTCAAACTTTGCATTGAATTTTGCATTAAAATTACCAGGTTGGTACAAACATTTTTATTTGCAAATATACTTTCCTCATCAAAGAATTTTCAAACAGTTAAGAAACTTGGTCAGTGATATTATCAGGGGCAAGTTTTTCTCAGTTCTTATGGTTCAAGAGTTGTTGTTCAGTGCAAGTTATTCGCAGATTGGGTTGGTCAGAAGATTCTCTGCAAGATGTGTACTGGATTTCTTTTCTCAACATTTTCTCAATGGCTGAAGCTATGATCAGTTTATTCTCTCAACATTCATTTCAGGAACTGAAGCCATGATCAGTTTATTCTTCTCAGCAATTATTTCAAAGACGTGATTATTTTCTCAGCAGTCATTTCAAGAACTGAAGCCATGAACAGTTTATCTTCTCAGCAGTCATTTCAAAGATTTGATTATTTTCTCCAGCAGTAATCATGAACTGAATCCATTATCAGTTTACCTTCATCAGTCATTGAACTTGGGGCAAATTTTTCTTCAAGAATCCCCAAGTAGCTTTGCATGACTTCTCTCAAAAGATTTTCAACTTGGTACAGTTCACTGGTCTGACACAAACGTAAATAAAATAATATGATATATAAGAAGTCATATAAATACTACGTCAATGTCATCATCAAAAAATACTACATCAATGTCATCAAAATAAAGTACATAAAAATAGACACTACAATAACCATTGTGTGTGCCGAACTACATCTACACCCTCTCATCTGCCTGTACATTTGATGCCTCTACAACCTCCTTGACCGCCCGGTCTGTGTTCTCGGACGTCGACCTCACCCGTCCTGGCGCGATGTTTGCGGTATATAAGTTCCCCCTCTGCTACCGTAAGAATCTCAACCACAATAAGCTTGTGGCCAGACCCCTCGGGAGCATCATCATCGTCACTAGCATCCTCTTATGTATGCTCATCACCCTCTAAAGGTGGGACCGAATCTACATCACGTTGTTGTTGTGGAACCGGACTATCCTGACGTCGCTTGTGGGAAGGTGAAGATTGTGATATACCCTCAGTAGCAATCTGACGTCTTCGGGATGAAGAAGTGTCTTGGGCCTATGATGTATACATTTGTACATCTGTCTAGGCCTGTGATGTAGACAGTTGTACATTTGTTTGGGTATGTGCAGGTCGGACATATGCATGTTGGGAAAGCCGTCCTTGTATCAGTCAGAGGTATGAATCTGAATCAATCATATAGTCTGCAACATATAACCAATAAATTAGAATTAAATACAAATAAATTGAATAACAAATTTTTTTTTTATTTCCATAAATGCATCCACGGAAGCACCCAAAAATCACAAAGTCGGGGTTGTTCCACAAATGCATCTACAGAACATTCTAACGTTAATTTGTTCCATCGATGCACCTACGAAACCTTCTGCAACTTCAAAATAACACAACAATGCCATTAACGATCCCAACATCAAAAAATCAATATTTTAAAGTCATGATCGTCCGTTTAATCCAACAAACAGTACCTACATTGTCACTAAACTATGTTTCTAAAATTATCTAATGATTTCTACACCTAAAAATCCATTATAAATTGATTACGGAGAAAACTCAAAAATAACTCGTAAACTCGAAAATTTACCGATTATATTGAGCTATGGATGATTAGGAGTGTGTTGATTGTTGTAGATGGTGCTCTGTATCGAACTCGAGTGAAAATGATGTGTTTTGGTGGAAAATCAAATTTTGAAGTTGAAAGAATGAATTAGAGTATGAAGAAGATGAAAAGTGAAGAATGAACAAGGAGAAGGGTTTGACACGAATTGTATAAAAATATGTTCCGGAGATACATAACTGGAAACATTTTGTAGATGTATCTCCGAAATAAACCAACATTAAATAAAAAAATTGTGTGTCCGGAAATACATCTCCGAAAACAGAAGAACAAATTTAGAAACTCATATAATGCATAAGAAGCCTAGATAAGAAATTCTCAGAATTAATACTATACCCTTGGTCTTAGCTAATTCACTGGTATGTAATTTAACCTTCTCAACTATACCATTCACTACCAAAAGAACTTACTTAAAATAAAATATTATTCCTAGTTAGCCAGATAAACCAAGACACCACGATCCAAACACAACAAATAAAACTATCCTTAAGCTTTACAACAACCAAATAGCAAAAACTAGAGAAATGGGCTACTAACAAACTGATCTGAAATGTCACCTCTAAAACCAACCAGACTGAAATCAGAAGTCACACTTGTTTAGTTACTAAATAGTCCATAAAAACAGATGCAACACACTTTCGTCTGCTGCAAAACTGATGGTGTGTATACGAGGTTGTGAGGGCCACTAATTATCCCTCGCCTTGCTAGATCAGAGCGCATTGAAAGTCTTTCAAATTTTCTAAAAATTGAAAATTAATTTCTAATTATTTTCAAATTATAAATTAATCTTTTAAAGTTTATCAATACAAAAGATTTTTTTTAAAAAATTCAATTAAATCACTTAAAAATTCAAAGACACTCTTACACAATAAACGAACTTCATAATTCGTATGAATATAATAACTTATGACTGAAAAAGATTCACATTATAAAAAAAAATTACTCATCAAAATTTATGGTTTTGTCATCGTAAAAAAGGGAGAGATTGTAAGAAGAGAATATGGTTATGCATTTAGCCTTATATTTTGATGATAACAATACATAGACTCTCAGAGAAATTTTTTATACCCTAATGCTTTTGTTTAGTGTACAGATACTTGATACAAATTATGAACCTGGTTAAATGATGTATGACATCATCAGATTTTAAAACTAGTGCACTCTGTCTTTGGGATGTGTGTTTACAAGATAATCAAGTTCTGGGTTTTATACTCAACACTTATGACATCTACTCATCCAAGAAATTACTAATCTGAAGTTGTTGTGCTATGAAACCATGCGCTCAAACAACTTTGAACTGTGTCACCAGACTCTGAAGACTAGGTTCTGATGAATTTGATCAAGACTCTGAAGATCAAGTTTTTGAAGATTCTCTAAACAAGGCTCTTACTCTTCTTTTATGTTTTCTTCATCACTTATCTATCAGAAGCCTCTGAATATTGAAGATAAGATCAAAAGGTTTTACATGAGAAAAATAGTACACAGTACAAGATCAAATATTCCTTCCACTACACTGATTTTGTGGGCTAAGTATTATACAATATTACCATTTGTCTCCCATTTTATATACTATTATGCAAGGATACATCTGTATTTTGGTTTCCAATTCTAACCTCAAACGAATCTCTTTATTGCCTATATATAGAAGACTTAGAAGAATGGAACAATGTTACACTATAAGAGATTATCATATACGTGACCAATGTACTTTGTGAAATATTTGAGAGAAAAGAAACACTCACACAATGAACTTTAGTTGATACTCTTCATAGAATATATTTTATGTGATATGGTTGTAATTCATTTGTGTATTTTGTTTTCTTAGAAGCGGGTGGATTGGAGGTATCTTAATGAACAGTGAATCAGGATAAAAATATTTGTTTCATTATTTTTGTTCTCTATTTTCTATTTGTTGTATTTGGTAGAAAAAAGATTTCATTTTAGAAACTCAATTCACCCTCCCCCCTTTATGTTTCTCATCACCTTCACTCTCGCCATTTCTTGTTCATTTGAGAAGTTGAAACATCTATTTCTGATTCCAAAACGGAACACCATCCATTCTAAATATCTAAGATTAAGATCTTTAATAGTTCTTGAAAAATTCTATTCTTAATAAATTTGTAATTTAATTAACAAACGCTCGCTTATTCTTTGACAAGAATTTTTCATTAATTTATTTTCCTTCTCTTATCTTGGAATTTTTTTATAAAAAAATTAATTTCATTGTCCAAATAAATAAAGGAGCAAAGAGCACAAGAAGTACCCCGCCCAAATTATAAGGACAACACCCCCGATATAAAAGACATCAAATCAACATAGCATCACATGCTCGGATTAAAAGCCCAATCTGACCAGAGAGAATTAAGTGAATATCTTAATTTGCCTCTTAAGTCTCTCAGCCACCTACTGCACTTTCAGTTATGCCTTTGGTTCCGTAGATACATTTCTGGACGCACCATTTTTTTATGCTGACTACTTTTGGAGATGCATCTGCAGAAAACGTTCTGTTGATGCATCTACGAAATTTTATCATAATATATTTTTATAAATAAATCCAGTTTTGTTAGTCGTAGATGCAAATTAACTGTTGCAGATGAATATACAATAACATAAAAACGTAAATAAAATAATATGATACATAAGAAGTCATACAAATACTACGTCAATGTCATCATAAAAAAATATTACATCAATGTCATCAAAATAAAGTACATCAAAATAGACACCACAATAACTATTGTGTGTGGCAGACTACATCTACACCTTTTCCTCTGCCTGTACATATGTTGCCTCGTCTGCCTCTACCGCCTCCTTGACCACCCGATTTGTGTCCTCGGACGTCGATCTCACCCGTCCTGGCGCAATGTCTGAGGTACATGAGCGCCCCTCTACCACCGTAAGAATATGAACCACTATATGCTTATGGCCAGACCCCTCGACAACATCATCATCCTCCTGTGTATGATCATCACCCTCTGGAGGTGGGACTAGATCTACATCACGCTTTTGTAGTGGAACCAGACTGTCCTAATGTCGCTTGCGGGAGGGCGGAGACTGTGATATACCCTCAGTAGCATCTCGACGTCTCCTGGATGAAGAAATTTCTTG
Organism: Lathyrus aphaca; assembly: GCA_963966055.1. Lineage (NCBI taxonomy): Eukaryota > Viridiplantae > Streptophyta > Magnoliopsida > Fabales > Fabaceae > Lathyrus > Lathyrus aphaca. Next base: position 98,785,308 of record OZ014521.1, read on the forward strand.
GGCCTGTGATATAGACGGTTGTACATTTATCCGGGCCTGTGATGTAGACAGTTGTACATCTGTCTTGGTATGTGCACATCAGACAAATGCGTGTTGGGCAAGTCATCCATGTAACAGTCAGAGTTATGAATCTGAATTAGCCATATAGTCTGCAACATATAACCAATAAACTAGAATTAGATATAAATAAATTGAATAACAAAAAAATACATTTTTTTGTTTCCATAAATGCGTCCACGAAAGGCTTCCGCAAATGCATTTACATAAGCACCCAAAAATCACAAAGTCAGAGTTGTTCCGCAAATGCATCTACGGAACATTCTAACGTTAATTTGTTTCGTATGCACCTACGAAACCTTCTGCAACTTCAAAATAACACAACAACGTCATGGGCGGACCTATTCATAGGCAGGGTGTGGCAATAGCCACACCAGGATTTTCATTTTTTCATATATATATATATATATATATATATATATATATATATATATATATATATATATATATATATATATATATATATATATATATATATATATATATATATATATATATATATATATATATATATATATATATATATATATATATATATATATATATATATAGTTTTAGTATTATTATTAAGTCAATTAATAAATAAAAATATCACCAACACCCAGTCACTTTTCTCTCTCTTACAATATTTTTTTCCTTTCACTTTTCTTTTTTTCTTATTCTCAAACACCACCACATTCGCTTGTTCTAATATTTACTAATTCAATAATTTCTCTTTTTTTTTCTTCAATTTTTTCACTTAGCTTTGTTGCATTTATTTGTGGATGATTGAAAATCAAAAGTAAATTGAGTATTTCAAATTTCCCTCATTCTTTTCTCCTTTTTGAGTTGAACACAAAAACTACAATTTATTAAAAATAACAATTTTCTTAATTTCTCATAAATTGTTTTCTTTATAAATTATTTTCTTTATAATTAATTGGTTTCATTGTTCTCTTTATAGGAGGAAGAATTTTGGTACTTTTTAGAGACAAAGCTACTTCTTCGACTAATCTAGAAGCATAAAAAACTCAACATCAAAGTGAGAGTATCAAAGTTGTTGATTATGAATTGTTGAAAACAAATCCAGGAATTTCAAAATGTCATCCTGAAATCCAAAATGAGGTAAGGAAATCTTAGAAGTGTTTGATGTGATCCAAAATTCAGAATTATGTTAGAAGTGTTTGATGTGATCCAAAATTCAGAATTATGTTAGAAGTATTTGATGTGATCCAAAATTTGCAAAGTTAAAAGGACTTTCATATCTTTGTGCAAAACTTGCGTGAAACATATTTTTTAGCTATGAAGTTTGTAAAGAGTCGTCTATGTAACAAAATGAGTGATCAGTGGTTAAATGATCATCTTGTAACTTTTATAGAAATAAATGTTCTTGGAACAATTAACAATGATGTTATTTTAGCTCATTTTTAATAAATGGATGATATACAATTTTCATTGTAACATATTGCATTAAACAATATTATTTTTCATTTTTCATATAATTTAGTTTGTAACTTCTTTTATGTTTAGCCACACCAAAATATAATGTCTGGATCCGTCCCTGAACAACGCCATTTACAATCTCATCAATGAATCGACATTTTAAAGTCTTGATCGTCCGATTAATCCAACAAATAATACATACATTGTCTCTTAACTATGTTTCTAAAATTATCTAATGATTTTTACACCTAAAAATTCATTATAAATCGACTATGGAGAAAATTCGAAAATAACTTGGAAATTGGTAAACTCAAAAATTTATCGATTATATTGAACTATGAATGATTAGGAGTGTGTTGATTGTTGTAGATGATGCTTTGTGTCGAACTCGAGTGAAAACGATGTGTTTTTGTGGAAAATCAAATTTGAAGTTGAGGGAATGAAGGAAAGAGTATGAAGAATATAAAAAGTGAAAAATGAAGAAGGAGAAGAGTTTGACGCGAATTGTATAAACATATGTTTCGGAGATACATAACTGGCCGTAGATGTATTTCCAGAATAAACTAAAAACTTGATGGGTTCAATTAAATCACTTAAAATTCAAAGACACTCTTAGACAATAAACGAACACCATAATTCGTATGAATTTATAATAACTTATGACTTTATGACCGAAATAAAATAAAATTATATAGTACTGATTTTTACTCGTTTGTTCGATCGATATATACGAATAAGTATCTATGATTGATGATAAATGAATATTGCAAAACATGAGAAAAGGCTGCGGCGCCGGTTGCTGCTATAAGTCCACGCATGCACGAGTTTGTGAGCTGTGGTGATGAACGATGATAAATGATTCACATGTCGTTGTAAAACCCAGCTGCTAAGTCCACCACTTTCCGTTTTCCTTGGACCCTTTTTTCTTCTATTCAATTTTTCCTAGTTGCTACTTGATATGTATATTTGGGATAGTTGCTACAGATAAGACAAGTGGTAGGGGAACGAAGGTGATCGAGGCGAAGCAGAAAAGCGAATATTTAATTAGATAAATATCAATAGAATTGTAAATTAAACATTAAACAAATCATCAATAACATTAAAAAGAACATATTTTTATGAATATATGTCACTCTCACATTAATTCAACATTTTTTTTTTATCTTTTAGATTAATTACTATACACATACACGAACTATATATACATACTATATGTATAATCAGTGTTTTACACTTTCAATTCATCATTAATATTTGTTTATATTATTTTATAAATAATTAAAATAAAAATCAAACTATTTTAACATCCAATATCTATGATTCATTATCAGAAGGTCATTGGACTTTGTTAGATGTCCAATATCAGGAACATCATACATAATATGAATCTCTTAAAAAGGATGCATGTTGAAATGTCTTGTACCAATTGAAATATTTTTTCCCAAAGTTTTTTGCCTTCTGTGCTTCCTTCCGATTTCTTTAGTTGTTTTACAATGTATTAAGTCACTGAGTACATGCATTTATAATGTTATATATAGTTGTTTTGTACTTTTATATACCTTGTTATAGTATTTGGATTGCATATATTTTATCTGCATTTTATCCTCGTTTGGAGAGATGCAGTAATGCATCCCTATTTGTAATCCGCTTTGCGTCGTAGAGGGTCATACTTGTCCAAGAGTAGAGGATCCACATCCCTACGCGAAGGTTTGACTTGGATCGAGATGGGCGTCTCCAGGTTTCACGAATCATGTTCCTTGGATTAGTTAGATCTGAAGGGGGTGTGCTAGTTATGCTAAATGTGTGCATGTCTTTGGCAAGGGGTATATGAATGTTATGTTCGGACGTACAAAGTTCCCTTGATACCAGCCCTAGGGAAACTGATTTATGTAGTTTGAGGTATAAATTTTCTTCGACAACTCCCTTGTATTTTGAAGGCGCACAATGGCGATGTGGTGAATTGATTGTTGTAGTCGGTTTTCTAACGTCTTTCTTGGTTATCCTACTGCTCCTCAATCTCGTGCACACTCATGAATTTGAGAAGTTTCATAAATGAAGAACTTATGCAAAAAATTTAATGAAAAAAGTAAACTTTCACACAAAGGTTCCCACTGGGCATGCCAATTTGTTTACTATGGAATTTGGTAAATAAAAAGAAGTTTAACTTCACTTAAGGATTAAACTCGAAAAGATCTCAAGACATATTGTGCGAAATTAATAAGCTTGAAATGATTGACATTAAAGTAGAAAATAAAAGAAAATAAAATAACTTTGAAAGCACTAAATGACTTGAAAGTAAAAAATTCAATTCATAAAGTGGAAGACATATACATACATTCTCACAACTTTTTTCTCACCCAAACACAAATACTTTGAGTTTATAAAATTTGTGTAAAATTGTGAACCCCCAAAATTATAAGTGAACACTATTTATATACTGGTCATATTCATTTACACCTCATTCGACCGTGTGGAGACTAATAACAATTTGAAAACTCTAAATTTCACTAAGTCTCAGAACTAACGAAATACTTGGTCTTTTAATTAACGGATTAGAAATTCAATCATTCATTAATATCAATTGATAGGATCAACTCATTGAAGAATGCTCATTCTGATTTCACAGTCAAATTATCATTTCGACCTAAGTAAATCAAGTCATTAAACAATCTTCAATATTATTAAATCCTTATAATCAAGGCTTGTGTCGAAAATTTGAGGTAACATGGAAAAACCAATGTTTTAAGCTCTTGCTTTCAACTATGTTTGTCTCGCCCCACCCCATTTTTTACGGGTTTTTGCAGAACGAACCTAAACAAAACGAGCATGTACGTTTGTGCCCCCTAGTGTGTTGATAATGTAGCAAGTGTGAGTGGTGAGTAATAGTCCCACATTGGATGGAAATGTGGAGACTTGAGTATTTATAAGTGAGAGAATTCACCCACCTATCACCTTAGGATTTTGGATGAATATGTGGTGTGTCTCTCACAAAGATGTTTCTCAAAGAAGGAAGTCTCACATCACAATGTTCAATGCTACCTAGTGAAAAACTCCTTCAACATATGTGTAGCGGTAAAATCGTGAGTGTAAGCTATTGATTAACTTAACTCAATATACACAGAGTCGCCACCGCGCTTTTATTTATTTCCAAAAGGAAAAAGGAAAAAGAACGAACAAAACCTAATGAATCTAAAAGCAAAAGCTAAAAGAAACAAACAGAGAATGGGTAAGGGGATTGGTTACAAATCGGGAAGGTTTTACGCACCCGACTTGTCCGTGGTACTCCACGGGAACCCTTTGAAATATTTACTGCTTTTTAGTCTGAAATTGGTTTGCTTGAAAAAATATTGAAGAGATGAGAAGAAGAATGTTTTTTAAGATTTTTGTGTTTGAAGAGACGAACGTATCATGCCTACGTACCCACAAAGTGCAATGCGAGATCAAAACCCCGTAGTTCGTGGTACAAATTGTGAAAAGGCAAATGAATTGAATTGATTTTAAAATGTAAAGATAAGTCGTCATTCTTTAGCGAATAATTCCGCTAGAAAGAATGAATCATATCTAAACATGAAAATGGTTAAGAAGAAACGTGCACGAGGGCATAAAAACAATTGAATGAGGTTTGAATAGTTTTAAGGTTTTTGAGAAAAATGTTCTGATATGCTTATGTGGTTTAGCATTTGTTAAGAAACTGAAATGAAAAAAGTAAAACCGCATGACCTAAGTCAAGGTTTGATTATGAAAATGTTTGAAGTTTGAATCAAAGAAAGATTTGAAAATAGGAAGGAGATTTGAAAATTGAAGAAGTGGGAGGAGATGAAGGGACTATCCTAAGACTTGAAAATAAAAGCTAAAGGAAGAACGATCAAACCATATGGTGAACATTCTTTGAAACAATCGGATTTCCATCTTCATGAACAAATGAACTTAATCGGAGCCAAAGTCTTCAATCCATAACAACTCAAGCAAAGGGATAGATCCTAAAATCTAAGTCCAACTCCAAGTCCCATGCTAAGGATAATAACCATAGTCCGAAATTAAAGTCACAAATCTTTTAGATGTTTAATCCTTTATTAATATTTTTGTGTCCAAATGGACAAAGGAAAAATCACAAGCATAACAATATAAACATAAACAATATGATGAATGATATAGTATAATAGAAGCATAATAAAAGAGATAAGGAGCGAGAGATTGAAATAAAGAGGATAAGGTGCGAGAGATTGAATTAAAATGTTAGTATATTAATATTATTATAATATTTACATAGAAAATGGTATGATGAACTTAATCAAACACAACCACAAAAATAGAACCAAAATCGAGGCAACCGGATCCGAATGGATCTTATTCTGAATTCGGGACAAGTTTAGGTCTATGTTAAGCAATCGCCGAGTAATTTACGGAGTACTTACCCTACAAATGAGGCCGGCCACCACCAATCAAGGTGGAGATTATTTGTGTTAATACATGTTAGAGAAATGATATGATGAACCATTCTCCGAAAACATGTCGCACGAAAAGAAAAGGTAATGGTCTAATCTTAATCGAGATTTCACATTGAATTAACGAGCAACCTATCACGATTCCAAAGTATGGAGAATGATCCAAATGATCATTCATCCATAGATTTGAAATAATGAAGATTAAACATCTTCGAAAACCAATAATCGCGAATCGGAGATCTCATCGACCAAAAAGAAAAAGAGATGAAATAAAAGATGGATCTAAAATAGAATCCACTAAAAAACCCAAAAGAATGAAAATCAAATTGAAATAATAGGAAAAAAATTCAAACACTAATATTCTCTTTAATACTTTTTTTTAAAAGGAATTTGCATTTGAAAACTAAGAAGCATCTATTAATAAAATTATTTCTAAAAAAAAAATCTATCACAAGAACTAATTAAAAGGATTTTTAAAACCAAAAAAAAAAAAAAGGGAATAAATTGAAGGTAGATTTGGCGCAGGGAGAGGTGATGGATAGAAAAGCTACACCAAAGGCCTTAGGCCCACTTAACAACAACCATAAACACATTTTTTATAAAAAAATGAAAATCAAAATGAAAACAGAAACACAAGAACACGCTTCTTCTTCTTCTTCTTTCAAACGATGTCGGCACTGTTCACAAAGCTGAAGAAGAATTTCGCGGCTACCTTCGTCAAGTCGTGGCGGCCACTGTTCTTGCTCTTTGGTAAAACAACGATACGACTTCGTCTTCTTCTTCGCGCGATTTTTCTTCTTCCCCTCACTCCGCCAATCTCACTCCTTCGTTCATCTTCGCAGATCTGAAATGGATTTGGTGAGTTCTGAATATGAAGGAGATAGAATAATCAAATTCGGATTGAAGCTTCCTAGTTGTTGATGTTGAAGGGATTTATTATTTTGGAAGAGGAATTGAGAGTGAGTATGAAGCTTTTCCTTTTTTTTTTGATTTGGCAGAGATTTTCTAGGCTTTTTAAGCTTGGGAAAAATGATAGGGAAAGAGTTGGTTTTATAGAGTTGAGAGTGAGATTGAGAGAAGATTGATGTTGCGTTTTAAGCCTTATGCGGATGCGTTTCGGTCATGCTATTGGCGTGTCTCATTCTGAGTTTTTTGCTTGCGTTTTATGTTTCTCACATTTGCGTTTCAGGTCCGCGTGTGGATGTTAGCTGAGAGTTGAAGTCTTGGCTTGATGACTTATTGAGTGTGGTTGGATGTGCGGGACAGCTTGGCTGCGCAGCGTGGGGCTTGTTGTTGGTTTGTACTGCAGGTGTTTCGTGATATTGGCTGTTGTGGGCCTGCGGAATTCATTTTATTTTGGTGGCTTGGGGCTGGATTTGGCCTCGCGTTTGTGTTGTTTGTAGTGCGTTTGGCTTGCAGGAGTTCCGTGTGTGTGAAGCTGCGGCTAGGAGGCTTGCAAGAAGCTTGTGTGCGTGACGTGAAGTGTGACTGAATAAAGCTGGAAAGTTGATGTGTGAAATTGGTGTACGGACGACTTGAAGTTTATGTTGAGACGGCATGATGTTCAATGTGGCTTGCTATTTTTTTTTTAATTTGGATAGAAAAAGAAAGTATAATGTCATGGACCCTTTTTTTTTATTTTTGTTTTGTAAGAAATAATGGGCTTAAGAAGATAAATGGGCTTCATAAGAAAAATTAGAAATAAAAAAAAGATTTAAGATTAAGAAAATGGAATTTGGAGATTTAAGTGGAAATTGGAGAATAAAAATGAAAAAATGGAAAAAATAATAGGTGACATCTAAATAATGTGATAAAAGAAAATCGAAAAGGATAAAAAATGGAAATAGTCACAGAAAGTTGGAATAAGGATGGATAGTTGGGCGACCGAATAATTGAGAACAAAAAATGGTCATTGAAAAGGGAACGATTTAATCGAAAAAATGGACGATGGATATGAAATTGATTTTTAAGCCCTCAACAAATCCTGATTTTTCTTCTCAAGCCACTGATAAAATGAACACAAACACTTCTGAACCACTGCACAACTTGCCACTTATGTCACAATCACTTGAAATCTGTCTTGATTATTCGAAACCATACTGAGGAAAATAAATCCTCAGATGACTCACTGATAAACTGATGAACTGATAAACTTGAAGATTCAAAACAAACTTCACACAAGAAAACTGCCTGATAAACTGATGATCTTAGCACGCGACACAGCTTAAACTTTTGGATACGCACTGTCTGAGAAATGAACCACTGGCACAAACAACTTGCAATCGAAACAATCTTTTGATACCAAGATTAGGTCAAACGTCCATCTGAATCGAATCATGACTGAACAAACGCGTCTGAATTGGAATCACAACCCTGTCTTTTAAATCCTGCAACACAGAGAGAAGAAGAGGCAAACTGCAACATATTTTTTTTGTATTTTGGTTAGAGGTTAGTAAATATAAACAGATAACGACAATTAAACATGGTGATCCCCTGCGAAGCAAAGACCTGCAACTGAGAAGGATACATGAACCAATATGTGATCTTGTTTGTATGCGAAATACAGATGAGATGCGAAAAATCTTAGGGTCAAAAATTAGGGTCTGACAGATGCCCCTATTTAAGTTTCTTCAATCCAGAGATATGAAGATTGAAATCTTCGTTTCAAAAAGATGGAAGATACTTAAATATCAAAAAACCCAATTTTTGATTCTAAGATGCCAAAAACTGGAATGAAATGAAATGAACGATATGAAATGATATGAAGCATATGAAACTGTTTTGAAAGCATATGAGATGATGTGAAATGTATATGAAAACAAATGAAATGTAGAGAAATCCGTGAGGACTAAGACGACACAAGAAATAAAATAAACGTTGGGGATAAGGAGCATGAAACTCCGACAGGGAAAAGCAGCATGCTAGAGACCAACACATGGCTCAGCTGAGACGAAAATGTACAAGAATGGCAATTGGACAGAAAGGATCACAACATCCAGGAATGGCACTGAACGAAGTGAGAAAAGTCCTGAAAAGTACATCAGAAGCATCCAGGGATGACATTACTGACCTTACTAGGAATATCCGAGAATGGCAATCGGAAAAAGGTAATCACAATATCTGAGAATAGCAATCAGATAAAAAATGAATCACAACATTCAGGAACAGAACTGAATGAGATAGGAAAATTTCGGGAAAGTACATCAACCCAATGATGACTCCAACCATGGAAATCCGAGAATGGCAATCGGAAGGAAAGTGATCACAACATCCGAGAATAGCAATCAGATAAAATGTGAATCACTACATTCAGGAACAGAACTGAATGAGATGGAAAAAGGTCCGGGACAGTACATCAAATCAATGATGACTTCGCTATGGACATCCGAGAATGGCAATCGGATAAAAGGGTGTAATATCTGAGAAGACACAACAAGTAGGTGAAAAGGTTCTGGAGAGACAGACAAATGCCAAGTAAATTGGACTTTGACCAAAAAGTAAGAAGTTGAAAACAACAAGACTTCGAGAAATGCATATGAGGACTAAAACACTCAGTATGCAGACCTTTACGAAAATGGGGACTAAACCACCCAAGAACACGCATAATGAGGACTAAAACACTCAAATATGCAAACGTAAACAAGACTGGGGAATAACACACCCGGGAAAACGCATAATGAGGACTAAAACACTCAAATATGCAAACGTAAACAAGACTGGGGAATAACACACCCAAGGAGATAAAATGAGAGAAAATGATGACAACCAGTTTAGACTCTTAGAGGAGTGAAAAAGGATAGAAGACTGATTCCTCAACACAGAGATTACTGCCATTCTGCTCGAAAATTAGAGATGCTACTGCTGAACAATTCTCTGTCACACCAGTAAACTGTATTATGTTGAAAATCCTTTGAGAGAAGTCATGCAAGGCTGCTTGGGGATTCTTAAAGAAAATTGCCCCAAGTTCAATGACTGATGAAGGTAAACTGATAATGGATTCAGTTCTTGACTACTGCTAGAGAAAATAATCAGATCTTTGAGATAACTGTTGAGAAGAATAAACTGATCATGGCTTCAGTTCTTTGACATGAATGTTGAGAAAATAAACCCAATATGAATCTTGCAGTGAATCTTCTGATTAACCATATCTGAGAATAACTTGCACTGAGCAACAAAACTTGAACCATAGGAACTGAGAAGAACTTTCCCCTGACAAGATCACTGACCAAGTTTCTCAACTGTTTGAAATTTCCGAAATGAGGAAAGTTTATTTGCAACTAAAAAGTGTTTGTACAAACCTGGTAATTTTAATGCAAAATTCAATGCAAAGTATGAAATCAAGAATCATTTCTGAAATGAAATTTATTGATATAGAGTAAATGAAAACATTGTCAAAACACAGCGGTTGAGACAAAATTAAAGATAAAGAAAAGGTAAGAAACAAATGATTGGTAAAGAACTTGGGAGTCAGTTTACGCAACCTTGTTGTAATATGCTTTTCAAAAGAAACCTGGTTTCAATTAGGACTTTTGAAGGTTGTAACGTGGTCTGGTTCATGGTTTATGAAACAAAGGATATAGGCTCAAAGTTTATTTGTAGGGGTGTTCGCGGGTTGGGTTGGGTCTAATTTGATTAAATCCAATACCCGACCCGATCAATATTCTTTGGGTTGGGTTGAGTGTTCAACCCGTAATTTCAAGATTATACCCGAACCAATCCAACCCGCTTATCAATGGGTTGGGTTGGGTTGGATTCGTGGGTCATCTACTAAACATAATTTTCAAATTCTAAATAAAATCTATCATTTAATTAACTTATTTATATTACAAAAAAATTTAAAAAATCATAAACTTTTAGTATTCAATTTGAATAAAATTTATTGGTTAATAAAAAATTAGAAAAATATACAAACGGTGTAGAGTATAATATAAAAAGTAAGATATATCTATCTTTGAATAGATAAAATTGATCTCTCAAATTTGATTTAGACTTATGTTTTTACCATTAATAAAAACTATAATTATATTAAAAAATATATGCATTCTAAGAATTATGCTAGATAATTTATAAATAAAATTAAATAAAAATAGTGTGAGATATATTAATGGGTTGGGTTTGCGGGTTCTTGGATTTAAAATTTCAAACCCGTTACCCGAACCAAACACCAATGGGTTTGAATGGGTTAGTTCGGGTTGGACCCGTGCATGATTGGGTTGGGTAAAAATAAGGGTTGGGTTGGGTTGGGTGAGTGGGTTCGCGGGTTGGCCCGTACCCATGAACACCCCTATTTATTTGTACCCAACCCAACTTCGTGATGAACTCCAGTCCTACATTCAATTAATTCAGCCTATGCATTCAAGTTCCCAGAAGTTTAGGATTGCACAGATGAAGATGGTTCGTAAGCCAAAGGATTTTGAGATGGCAGTCACATCTTTCCTTTTTGTTATTTATGGTGAGGACTTTGGTCTACTTAACTTATTTTTGTTGAGGATTTTGCTGACCTCTTGACAAATTTTTCTTTTTATTATCCCTAACTTTTGCCTGAACTGTGTCATTTCAAACTTACAGCCAGCGGGATGCCCCAGTTTTTGCCTAAGTCTCCTTCGTAGGTTTTGACTTAGCGGGCTTTAATTTTTTTTTATAATAATTTTTTTTAATATCATCATCATTTTTTTTTAAAGAGTAATGACTGCATGGCTTAATGATTACGGTGAACCATCATTGGCTTTTGAAATGAGAAACATCTTTAACACCTCTTTGATATGTGTGAAGGCAAACTTGAGATTGCAACCTTTATTGAAAGGTGTCTTGAATGATTCTCTTGCACTTGAATGCACATTTGAATTAATTGAGAACTACCCATCCCCGGGTTAAAATTGAGGGTTTTTTTCGAATAGAAAGAAACTCCAACTTCAAGGCTCAAAGGGGTTTACAAAGGATTAACTTCCTTATTTCTCCAGTATTTAGGATTTGAAACAATGTCTGTATATCATCAGCCAAGTCTCAGTTGAAAGCATACCAACAACAGTTATGGGTATCTCGTTTTCATCATCCTCCCTCCAATCATTGTAAAAGCTTTGAGAAAAGATAAATGAACTTTGAGATATAAAGAATAAAGATGCAAATAGTAAATGAAATTGAATCAAAACAAAGCAATGCTCATTTCATTAAAATCAACATGAAAGTACAAACAAGCTTAAAAGCAAACAACCGAATACGATTGAAGAAAAAATGCAAACATAAAGAAACAATGGCCTAGTGATCCATCAACAACAAGGATGAGTTGTCCCATCTGATATTCTGGCATTGAAGAAAAATTAACTGTTGAATTCCTCCAGAAGATTCACTTCCCAAGTTTCGGCAAAGGATTGTTGATAACATTGGGATTAGTGTCATTAAAGTAAAGGATATTGTTCCTGATAAGTTCTTGCACTTTAGCCTTCAGTGCAAAGCAATGTTCCAGGTCATGACCAGTTCCACCTTGATGAAACTCACAGCGAAGATCCGATCTATAACCAACCGGAAGAGGATTTGGAACAGGAGGCGGAGGCCTAGTAGTAATTAAACCACTCTTAATCAAGGAGGGAAACAACTCAGTGTAAGGCATCGGAATAGGATCAAAGTTTGGCCTATTACGATACTGATTTTGTCTAGCAGCAGGATGAGGAACCTGAGCTTGAGCTCGAATTTGAACTTGAGCTTGAGCTGGTTGGGCTTGACCTTGAACTTGAGTTTGAGCAGGTGGAGTTTTGACAACAGGAGCAATTGCAGCTACATATGGTTGAACATATCGTTGTTACGGGCGATAAGGCCTCCTCTCAGTTGAAACAGCATAAGCATCACCATCTCTTCTCTTGTGAAGATTCCCAAAAGACTTTCTTGCAGCATTAGGAGATTCAGAATTGGTAATCTTACCCTTCTTGATACCTTCCTCTAGTCTTTCTCCAATAGTGACTAGGTTAGAAAAACCAGATGAAACACTTCCTACCATTTTCTCCCAAAAGAACGATTGAAGAGTGTCCATGAACAAACCAGTTAATTCCTTTTCGGGCAGAGGTGGTTCCACTTGAGCAGCTATCTCTCTCCAACTCTGAGCATACTCTTTGAACGATTCTTTCTCTTTCTGTGACATGTTTTGAAGTTGACGACGGTCAGGCGCCATGTCCAGATTGTACTTATACTGTCTTACAAAAGCATCAGATAAATCTTTCCAACTTCGAATGTGACTCTTCTCAAGTCCAACATACCACTTCATAGAAGCACCACTCAAACTATCTTGAAAACAATGAATAAGCAATTTGTCATCCTTGGCATGTGCAGCCATTTTGCGACAATACATCAGCAAATGAATCTTTGGACAAGTATGACCATTGTATTTCTCGAATACAGGAACCTTGAACTTATCAGGAAGAACCAAGTCGGAAACCAAACACATGTCTATTGCAGCAGAACCAAAGACATTTTTTCCTTCTAGACCTCTTACCCTCTTCTCAAGAGTCAAACATTGCTCTCTAACTTCATCCATATACCCAGGTTCACCCTGACTTTCAGCTTGTGGACCAGCAGCTTGGTACAAGAAAGGAGAATTCTGATAAGTAGTTTGAGCAGTAGTGTGCACAATAGGTTGAGGTTCGACAAAAGTCGGAGCTGAAAAGACTGGCACAACAGATGGACCACCCACTTGAGCAGTAGCAGAAACTGGCACATAATCCGGAGGTAACCCGTATTCTGGCCAAGTAGAAACCGGTTGCTGAACAACAGGAGGATCAACAACAGCAGTAAAAACATCAGAGATAATAGTCCTTTGAGGTGGTTCACCTCGAGCAATCAAAACTTGCATCATTTCAGTGAGCCTGGTCATACCGGCCTTCAACTCATCAATCTTCATCTGAACTTCCATGTTATGCTGTTCTTGGTGTTCCATTCTCAATCTGATAGCTCTCAATCTGTTAGCAGCTCTAGTACCGTATCTGTGGTGAGGAGTCAGCTTGACGGATCAATAGACAACTGAAGAAGGAAACAACCGGGATGAGTTCCCACACAACTCGGATGAACATAAGAATATGCGAGGATGCAATGATATGCAATGTTCACTTCCATTTTCAGAAAAACAACTTGATTATTGCAAACATGATCAACATCGAGAATATGGTCATGAAAAAATCTTGACAAAAAAGGAATATTTGCTCTTTCCAATATTTGCAATAATCGGAATTATTTTTCTTGAAAAATGGTTGTGATAATGATCATGATGAATATATAGATGCAACAACCACAAACAAGATCACGCAAAGCACACAGGTTCAAAGGTTCGAATCACAAGCATGGAGTCATGGTAATAGAACACCAACCCACACAGACATGTACTAAGGTTTGTCTTCATTGTACCTGCAAAAACCAAAAGGGTGATAACAAAGGTTCCCGGAGTTAACAGCCATCTTTAGAATATCATCGGTACGTTGGATTACTCCCCAACCGATAACATTCTTAAAATAGACCTCGTACGAGTGTAGTATCGCGTGACAACCACCTTAGGTTTACACCCAGATAGTTTCCGCACTACGTTCCTAAATTGGCTTGGATTGGTTAAGGGTTCTACGGTCCTCAGTATGATCAGCTCAAGGTCGGAAAATAATGCCACGTACGATTACTCGTCATGACATTGATAGTCCAAGAGAGCCTAATTGAGTGGAGATTATCAAATTGATATCGCTTTGGACTACTCCATCGCGTATCGCTTCGAATATCGTCGTCCTATCATAAGTTCCACTCAGATCCGGGTTAGGATCTATCTCACACAGGATCACCAAAACCGAAACAGAACAACCAAGTAACAAACAAATCAAACTAAAGCAGTAAATAAATCAAAGTAGGCCGAATCCACTTAGAGATTGACTCCCCAGCAGAGTCGCCACTTTTCTGTAGCGGTAAAATCGTGAGTGTAAGCTATTGATTAACTTAACTCAATATACACAGAGTCGCCACGGAGCTTTTATTTATTTCCAAAAGGAAAAAGGAAAAAGAACGAACAAAACCTAATGAATCTAAAAGCAAAAGCTAAAAGAAACAAACAGAGAATGGGTAAGGGGATTGGTTACAAATCGGGAAGGTTTTACGCAGCCGACTTGTCTGTGGTACTCCATGGGAACCCTTTGAAATATTTACTGCTTTTTAGTCTGAAATTGGTTTTCTTGAAAAAATATTGAAGAGATGAGAAGAAGAATGTTTTTTAAGATTTTTGTGTTTGAAGAGACGAACGTCTCATGCCTACGTACCCACAAAGTGCAATGCGAGATCAAAACCCCGTAGTTCGTGGTACAAATTGTGAAAAGGCAAATGAATTGAATTGATTTTAAAATGTAAAGATAAGTCGTCATTCTTTAGCGAATAATTCCGCTAGAAAGAATGAATCATATCTAAACATGAAAATGGTTAAGAAGAAACGTGCACGAGGGCATAAAAACAATTGAATGAGGTTTGAATAGTTTTAAGGTTTTTGAGAAAAATGTTCCGATATGCTTATGTGGTTTAGCATTTGTTAAGAAACTGAAATGAAAAAAGTAAAACCGCATGACCTAAGTCAAGGTTTGATTATGAAAATGTTTGAAGTTTGAAACAAAGAAAGATTTGAAAATAGGAAGGAGATTTGAAAATTGAAGAAGTGGGAGGAGATGAAGGGACTATCCTAAGACTTGAAAATAAAAGCTAAAGGAAGAACGATCAAACCATATGGTGAACATTCTTTGAAACAATCGGATTTCCATCTTCATGAACAAATGAACTTAATCGGAGCCAAAGTCTTCAATCCATAACAACTCAAGCAAAGGGATAGATCCTAAAATCTAAGTCCAACTCCAAGTCCCATGCTAAGGATAATAACCATAGTCCGAAATTAAAGTCACAAATCTTTTAGATGTTTAATCCTTTATTAATATTTTTGTGTCCAAATGGACAAAGGAAAAATCACAAGCATAACAATATAAACATAAACAATATGATGAATGATATAGTATAATAGAAGCATAATAAAAGAGATAAGGAGCGAGAGATTGAAATAAAGAGGATAAGGTGCGAGAGATTGAATTAAAATGTTAGTATATTAATATTATTATAATATTTACATAGAAAATGGTATGATGAACTTAATCAAACACAACCACAAAAATAGAACCAAAATCGAGGCAACCGGATCCGAATGGATCTTATTCTGAATTCGGGACAAGTTTAGGTCTATGTTAAGCAATCGCCGAGTAATTTACGGAGTACTTACCCTACAAATGAGGCCGGCCACCACCAATCAAGGTGGAGATTATTTGTGTTAATACATGTTAGAGAAATGATATGATGAACCATTCTCCGAAAACATGTCGCACGAAAAGAAAAGGTAATGGTCTAATCTTAATCGAGATTTCACATTGAATTAACGAGCAACCTATCACGATTCCAAAGTATGGAGAATGATCCAAATGATCATTCATCCATAGATTTGAAATAATGAAGATTAAACATCTTCGAAAACCAATAATCGCGAATCGGAGATCTCATCGACCAAAAAGAAAAAGAGATGAAATAAAAGATGGATCTAAAATAGAATCCACTAAAAAACCCAAAAGAATGAAAATCAAATTGAAATAATAGAAAAAAAATTCAAACACTAATATTCTCTTTAATACTTTTTTTTTAAAAAGGAATTTGCATTTGAAAACTAAGAAGCATCTATTAATAAAATTATTTCTAAAAAAAAATCTATCACAAGAACTAATTAAAAGGATTTTTAAAACCAAAAAAAAGAAAAGGGAATAAATTGAAGGTAGATTTGGCGCAGGGAGAGATGATGGATAGAAAAGCTACACCAAAGGCCTTAGGCCCACTTAACAACAACCATAAACACATTTTTTATAAAAAAAATGAAAATCAAAATGAAAACAGAAACACAAGAACACGCTTCTTCTTCTTCTTCTTTCAAACGATGCCAGCACTGTTCACAAAGCTGAAGAAGAATTTCGCGGCTACCTTCGTCAAGTCGTGGCGGCCACTGTTCTTGCTCTTCGGTAAAACAACGACACGACTTCGTCTTCTTCTTCGCGCGATTTTTCTTCTTCCCCTCACTCCGCCAATCTCACTCCTTCGTTCATCTTCGCAGATCTGAAATGGATTTGGTGAGTTCTGAATATGAAGGAGATAGAATAATCAAATTCGGATTGAAGCTTTCTAGTTGTTGATGTTGAAGGGATTTATCGTTTTGGAAGAGGAATTGAGAGTGAGTATGAAGCTTTTCCTTTTTTTTTGATTTGGCAGAGATTTTCTAGGCTTTTTAAGCTTGGGAAAAATGATAGGGAAAGAGTTGGTTTTATAGAGTTGAGAGTGAGATTGAGAGAAGATTGATGCTGCGTTTTAAGCCTTATGCGGATGCGTTTCGGTCATGCTATTGGCGTGTCTCATTCTGAGTTTTTTGCTTGCGTTTTATGTTTCTCACATTTGCGTTTCAGGTCCGCGTGTGGATGTTAGCTGAGAGTTGAAGTCTTGGCTTGATGACTTATTGAGTGTGGCTGGATGTGTGGGACGGCTTGGCTGCGCAGCGTGGGGCTTGTTGTTGGTTTGTACTGCAGGTGTTTCGTGATATTGGCTGATGTGGGCCTGCGGAATTCATTTTATTTTGGTGGCTTGGGGCTGGATTCGGCCTCGCGTTTGTGTTGTTTGTAGTGCGTTTGGCTTGCAGGAGTTCCGCGTGTGTGAAGCTGCGGCTAGGAGGCTTGTAAGAAGCTTGTGTGCGTGACGTGAAGTGTGACTGAATAAAGCTGGAAAGTTGATGTATGAAATTGGTGTACGGACGGCTTGAAGTTTATGTTGAGACGGCATGATGTTCAATGTGGCTTGCTATTATTTTTTTTAATTTGGATAGAAAAAGAAAGTATAATGTCATGGACCCTTTTTTTTATTTTTGTTTTGTAAGAAATAATGGGCTTAAGAAGATAAATGGGCTTCATAAGAAAAATTAGAAATAAAAAAAGATTTAAGATTAAGAAAATGGAATTTGGAGATTTAAGTGGAAATTAGAGAATAAAAATGAAAAAATGGAAAAAATAATAGGTGACATCTAAATAATGTGATAAAAGAAAATCGAAAAGGATAAAAAATGGAAATAGTCACAGAAAGTTGGAATAAGGATGGATAGTTGGGCGACCAAATAATTGAGAACAAAAAATGGTCATTGAAAAGGGAACGATTTAATCGAAAAAATGGACGATGGATATGAAATTGATTTTTAAGCCCTCAACAAATCCTGATTTTTCTTCTCAAGCCACTGATAAAATGAACACAAACACTTCTGAACCACTGCACAACTTGCCACTTATGTCACAATCACTTGAAATCTGTCTTGATTATTCGAAACCATACTGAGGAAAATAAATCCTCAGATGACTCGCTGATGAACTGATGAACTGATAAACTTGAAGATTCAAAACAAACTTCACACAAGAAAACTGCCTGATAAACTGATGATCTTAGCACGCGACACAGCTTAAACTTTTGGATACGCACTGTCTGAGAAATGTACCACTGGCACAAACAACTTGCAATCGAAACAATCTTTTGATAGTTTGACCAAGATTAGGTCAAACGTCCATCTGAATCGAATCGTGACTGAACAAACGCGTCTGAATTGGAATCACAACCCTATCTTTTAAATCCTGCAACACAGAGAGAAGAAGAGGCAAACTACAACATATTTTTTTTGTATTTTGGTTAGAGGTTAGTAAATATAAACAGATAACGACAATTAAACATGGTGATCCCCTGTGAAGCAAAGACCTGCAACTGAGAAGGATACATGAACCAATACGTGATCTTGTTTGTATGCGAAATGCAGATGAGATGCGAAAAATCTTAGGATCAAAAATTAGGGTCTAACAATATGGTATCATGAGCCTTTGGTTAGAGAAAGGGACCGACTTACTTGTATCGAAAATATCCCCACATGTGGCGGGTAGAAGTGTCTCATTGAAGAGTGTCAACGACAATACAAGTATGTGGAAGAAGAGCTTCCACTTGAGAGGGAGCATTATGAACTCACACTTAAGGGGTGTTAAGAATATAGCAAGTGCGAGTAGTGGGTAATAGTCACACATTGGTTGGAAATGTGGAAACTTGAGCATTTATAAGTGAGAGAATCCACCCACCTATCACCTTAGGATTTTGGGTGAATATGTGGTGTGTCTCTCACAAAGATGTTACTCAAAGAATGAAGTCTTACAATGTTTAATGCTCCCTAGTGAAAAACTCCCCTAAAATAATGATGGTTATCTTGTAATTTGAATAATAAATTTGGAACATCTAGTCAATATCTTAAAAGTTAACTCATCTGGTTGATTTTTAGTAGTTCAATACACTTTTTGGATTAAACATTTTCTCTAAAAATATTTAAAGCTAGACTTATTCTCCAAGAGATATACATATTCCTTAAATAGAAGATTTTAAAATTCTATCATATTAAATCATTTTTGAAATCGTCACAATTGTCTCGCCCAATACAAGCAATACACCTAATACAGTTAAGTGCGACAATTTTTTCAACTACAAGAGTCACATTTTTCAAAAAGATTTTTCTCATCGCAATAATTGTGATTCTCAATATACTTACAACTCAACTCAAGCATTGCAAGGAACTAATACAACACAAGACAAGAACACAAAAATCCTACATCACAATACAATGATATAAAATATTAACTAAGATAAAACCAACAAAATATTAACTAAGATAAAACCATGCACTATTATATATAGAGCATTTCTTAATACACCCACGTGGATTTCTATGGCACCTTGCAAATTTTCTTTTATACCTCTAATTTTTGGATATGCACATCCGGATGCATCAATTCTTTTACAAATTTTTTTTTTTTCTGGATGTGCATATTCGGAAAGCTCCACCGAATCTGCACATCCGAAAAAATACCAGAACTTTATTTTCTATTTTACAAATCGATTTTGTTGGTTTATCGCGGATGTTAATTTATCGTCGCAACTCAATATACATTCAAAAACATCCTTATGTAAAATAAAATGATATATATATATATATATATATATATATATATATATATATATATATATATATATATATATATATATATATATATATATATATATATATATATATATATATATATATATATCAAACAAAACAAAAATGTAAAAAAAAAGTAGAATACATCAAACAAAAACTATTGTGTATGCCCAAGGATCTCTCCTGGCTCCCCTGCTCCTCCGTCCCTACCAGTCGTTCTGGCTCGATGTCGACGGTACTGAAGTTCCCCACAAGCACTCTCAAGGATCCTGTCCATGGCAAGTCTGCCACCAGAACCCTCAGGGAGGTGACCGTCCGTAATGGCCTCCCGCGTTATCTTCTCTATCTCACGACAGTGAGGTAGGACATCATGTATATGTTCCAGTTGAGACTATTTCTCCTATAATATCTCCAGGTGAGTAGGTATGGGTGGAGATCCCTCCACAATGAGCACCATCAAAGGGTGTGAGACTTTATAGAACCAGGAGATGTACCATGTAACAATGCTCTAGTCTCTAGGGACCCTGGTTGCCCGAGCCCCTACCAGTAGCAAGTGATTATGGAAGTCAATATGTCTCTCACCTATCTCCCTACGGGACAAGAAAGGAGGAGCAGACTCAAGAGGCATCCTGGGGATTACAACACCCCACTTTTCCAATTTAAATTATACGAAAATACTGCGAAATTAATCAAAGTTCATATACAAGTAGGATGCTACATATCATATAAAAATACTATGAAGTCTTAAATACTTCACCTATTATTTTTCTCAATAATGAATCAAATAGAGGAAATAATGAATTTAATTCAATGTCACGACACTAATGCAAAAAGTGATAAAACTCCACATAAAATCGTGGTCCACATATTTAAAAATGATGAATATACGTAACAAATCCTTAGAAAAATAACAATAAATGAAAAACTTTCAAAATTATATGTTACGTATTAGAGCGACTCCTAATACTCGATCAAGCAACACGCACATCCAAGAACTACTCAAGTACCTAATTATATGTATTCTCCAAGGAGCACAGACGCAACAAACAACAAAGGGGTGAGAACTACATTCAATAATTAGCGGTGAAAACACATGTTAAAGAGTAGTGTAACACACCAATCACGCATTCATCACACAATCATGACATACTCTTCATTTCCAATTACACCTAAGAAAAACATGTATAAATGCAACGTGACTCAATAGAGAGACACAATGCACGCGGTACCATCACAATCCAACAGTTCATTCAATTGAACCTGATTCCCTTCGGAATCTGGATAAGTCACATACACTCCTCTGAGCAATGATTTATCTTTATCACGACCCCACATCGGAGTCCGGACAAGACTAGGCATCCCTCATGGATTCCCACCTAGTTGTCTCCACCTGATACACCATGAAAAGCATGACATAAAATATGCACAATCACACGTATAAAAATAAATTATACATTCACACGATCCTCCTTGATCATATGTGAGTCTTTCAGTCACCGTAATTCTCACTGGAATTATCAAACTTGTCCAAGACAATCCATACAATGCACATAATCACTAAAACACCTCACACGACCTAAATTAGCGAATTATTTAATTAATCCACCTAAATCCGATTTTAATCATTTTTACTACCCTTACTAGGTTCAGTATGTTCTGACATTTACCCCAACCTTTCAGACCAATGGAACAGCGTCAGATGCAAAATCGGGAAAGAAATCACGACAACACAAAATTCTGCACCTCACGCAGACATATGCGTAATGCCTTATCCTATGCGTAAGGCATGGCCTCATATGCATAACGTTATGCATATGGGCATATGGTTGTTCCAGCTTTGGGTTTTGCTACACGGTCAATACTAAACTCTACCTCTCTTTCTGGCGGCACATCAATAATGTCATCTGGAAACACTTCCGAAAATTCACTTACTACTTGTAACTCATTAATCGTTGTTTTGCTCTCTAATGACAAGGATGCAAACAATTCCAACACTTGAGCTTCTTCGTCTAAGAGTTTCCTAAGCTCTCTAGCAGATAGATAACCAACTTCCTCTTCTTCCTCATCAGGAGTAAGAAATCGCACCAACTTACTGAAAATATTGATGTGAACACATGATTGAATTCTAACTAATTCATTCCCAAGATCACATCCAAACCTCCCAACGACAAACAAATAAGATCAATACCAAATTCCTTACCATAAATTGATAAAGGACAATTCAAATAGACTATAGAAGTAGTCGTTGATCCATTCGCATGAGTTTCGATAACTATTTCTCCCTTCATAGGCGACACAACAAGGCCTAGCCTTCTCACACAATCACCAGCAATAAAACAATGAGTAGGACCAATATCTATCATAGCAATCAAAGGCGTAATATTAATGTAACAAATACCTCTGATCAGTTTGTCTTCATTGGTTAAGGAACCTACATCGACAATATCAACTGTCACACACAACGACGACTCAACGACTTGACTACTTTGCCGGATGGACCGACCTGCTCTGATACCACTTTGTAACACCCTAACTCCCCCCGTATAATTTTAAAATAAAAATCAGAGTAAAAATAATTTCCACTAAGAAGTCAAGGCATTACTTTCATCACAAAGTCTATCTTTATAAGACATGTAACAAAAACTAGAGCAAACCAAATTTGTGTTCATTACGCAACGGAAAATAAATCATCTCAAAGTTAAAGATGTTAGTTTACGAAAACATAATGACAAATCCAAAGAAAATTCTTTATCAAACAAGTAAAACTAAAGTGTTCCTAAATCCCACTGTTACATATCATAGCAGACACCACTAAGGCGAAGTGTAACAGCTCGGGCCCCCACAAGGCAATCTCAGCACTGCCACCTCACGGTCTTCTCTATCCCCCTCACTAGTAGAGTTTTTTCTTTCCGTGGGAAACGAACCCTGTACCCTGGGATTCAAGTACATGTTCATTCCATTCCCACTACCAATTTAGCTACTAGATCAAGTGGTAGTGGGAATAGAATGAACATGTACTTGAACCCCAGGGTACAGGTTTCGATTCCCACGGAAGGCAAAAACTACTAGTGAGGGGGTAGAGAAGTTCGTGAGGTGGCAGTGTCGGAATTGCCTTGTGGAGGGCCGGGCTGTTACAAAATTCATTCCATTCCCACTACCAAATGCTCTACTAGCTCAATTGGTAGTGGTAATGGAATGAACATGTACTTGAACCCCATGGTACAGGGTTCGATTCTCACGAAAGGCAAAAACTCTACTAGTGAAGGGTTAGAGAAGATCGTGAGGTGGATGTATCGGGATTGCCTTGTGGGGGGCCCGGGCTGTTACACGAAGTACTTCGACTTCACCGACCACGAACTCTAACTACTCCGGATTACCTGCACGTTACCCATGCAAAGGCAACATTCAAACAGAAGGGTGGGATTTTTAAATTAACAAAAGGAATAGATGATATAAATACAAGAGCACAAATCATCAAGTTATCCAATCACATCACAACAATCAACAACATAACGTCCTTCATTTCATACACATATAATCATATCAAACATCATACAACACGACTATCATAATACAATGAGACACAACTAGACTCAATGCATATGGTACCAATTCAATCCATGTTTCATGATCACATTTCCCATCGAAACGTCTATTAGTCGCTCATATCCCACATTGGCACACGACAATCGTGATTTCTCACACCCCACATGGGCACACAATCACCTCAACAACAACATCATGCAAATGATATACACCTCAATAACAATATACAATGACTAAATACATACTCATCATCATACCAATACCACTCAACTATCACATGCATTTATCGAACATACATCATCATGTTACTACAACAACTACATCTATTTACATCATTCAATCATGCATTTCACATTATCACATCAACATCAACAAAACAAGCATATAACACTTCAATACATGCTCACAACATCACAACAAAAAAACAACATTTATATAATATAAAACAGGTAATTTCCACTAATTTTCAATTAATAAAAATAATGTTTTTCATTCCAGGTCACGATAAGCGAGCCCCTAGCACGCTAAGCGCGTCCACCATTGCCTTGAAGAGGCGAAAGTATTCCATACCATGCTAAGCGTGTTATATCACGCTAAGTGCACTCTATTATTTCTGCAGTCCCAACCCTACGATGACAGCAAATATCCACCTATATTTTTCTGCACAAAACTCGATTTCTAACAGAAATTTCACACAAATTATGTACCTATAACCTACATCTAACAAATATAATCCAACCATACAAATCAAACACAGCCAATTCATCCATTCCAATCACATATTCATAAATTCTCCCCAAAAAACCCAATTAACCCTCATACAAAAATTCCATAGTTTTCAACCTAGTGATTTCTACCTCAATACCTACATTATTTAACCCTTGAGAGATGAAAGAAATACCACCCTTACCATAAAATAATGAGCTTTCCTTCCTTCAATGGATTCTCTCTTCCTTCCTCTTGCCCTTACTCTTCTCTCTTTAGCCTTCACTTTTATATATAATCCAAATGACTTCTCATTCTCTAATTCTCTCATATACCCCAAATAATGAATTTCCTTATTTGTACTTACTTAATCCCCACACAAATACCACCATACCCTTCCACTCAGTACACCTATAGTTATTTTATTATTTAACTCATTGATCTCTCTCAATAAAATAAAAATAATAATAATAATAATAGAAATAATATTAATAATAATCCTCATTAGTAATAATCTACTTAAAACACATTGAAAACATGCCACAACACTCAAACATCACAAAAATTCATAATCATTTCACAAATAATAATTAAATAGGAAAACGGGGCATTATATCTAACACATGTCACAGGGTTGACTCTCAAGAATACATGGTCGCCTTCACTGAATTCTAATTCTTTCCTCCGGTTATCATGATTTCTTTTCTGTCTGCTTTGCGATGTTTTCATCTTCTCCCTTATCATCTTAATTGCGTCTGTAGTCTTTTGTACAATCTCAGGTCCAAGAACGAAATTCTCTCCCGACTCATACCAACATAAAGGTGTCATACACCTCATGCCATACAATGCTTCGAAGGGTGCCATTCTAATACTAGAATGGTAATTATTAATATACGTGAACTCAATCAGTGGCAAATGAGTATCCCCCACACCACCTTTTCCCAAAATACATGCTCTCAACAAATCCTTCAAATCCTCAATAGTCCTCTCTGACTGGCCATCGGTCTGCGGATGATAAGATAAACTCAATCTCAACTTAGAACCCAAAGCTTCCTGCAAGCTCTTCCAAAATTCTAAAGTAAACCTCAGATCTCTATCTGACACTATACTCGACGAAAATCCATGTAACTTCACAATTACTCTGATATAAGTTTCCGGCAACTTCGAGAATGGAAAACAAATGTTAATTGGTATAAAATATGCAGACATTGCGAGTCGATCCACCACTACCCAAATAGCATTAAAGCTCTTCGCCGTATCCGACAACCCTATAACAAAATCCATGGTGATACTATCCCACTTCCATTCTGGAATCTCTAAAGGTTGCATCAACCCCGAAGGTTTATGATGCACTATTTTTACTTATGACATGTCAAATAGGCATAAACAAACTGAGATATGCCTCTCTTCACACCGGACCACCAAAATAATTTCTTAAGCTCTTGATACATTTTTGTAGCCCCTGGATGAATAATCAAAATACTCCGATGACTCTCCTCAAAGATCATTTTCCTCAACTCAAGATTATCCGGCACACAAATTATGTTCTAAAATCTCAACACACCATAATTATCCACTTTAAAATCACCCTCAGGATCATTTCCTCCTATTAGCATCAAATCCACTAACCAAAGGACTATGCCAGACTGGTTTGAACAATATCACCATAATGGATCAGGATTCCTGAGTCCCTCAGAGGATTCAGGAAAAGGACCAATCATTAATACATAATATTTTCAACCTTTCAATCACCAATCAAAGGGTTAAGGAGTCTCAAATGATAAAAAAATCTTTCAAGGACTGTACAAAAGTCTTGGTGATCTGGGCCTCGAGTCATCATAATCAATGATTAGGGTTTCAGTCAATTGAGCCCTCCAGATGAAAATATTCATGGGAAAAGGAGCCAAGACCTCTACATATCATCAATAATGTTGACATGACCATGACAATCCATTTACAAGTACAAAAGGTGCAGAGATTAAAGATTGCAAGATTAGGGTTTCATAGTGCTCAAATTAAGGTTTCTGACTAATCGGGGAACCAAAAGTCAGGATTTTCATCTGGACAAGAGCCTATACCATATGGAATGGTTTAAATAGATCATATACATCATATAAGTACATTCATAAGGACAAAATACCTCAGAAGATGTCCAGTTAGAAAATACGAAATCCAGGGGTATCCAGTGTAATTTCCATCTGGACCAAAAGGTCAAAGTTTGAATTTTTCATCCAAAATGATCCACATGACATATATTTCAAGAATATATAGTCTAGGAATGCATTTGTTCACAAAAAAAATCAGAAATTTGAAGATAACTTGTAAAAGGGGCAACCTTTGAAACTTAGAATTTTTTCAAAGTTATGGAAAAAAGTGTTCAAGTACTGTACTTCCAAGCATCATAACATGTGATCCAAGTATCAGATTTTGGTGAACCAAAGCTCAAATGAAATATCTTGCTACAAACTACAAATGATTCAACTAGGGGAAACTCCAATTCATTATGGATTTCAAGTTGAAGATGGATTAAAATCAAGAAAAATATTGATTTTCAACACTTAGAAAAAATCTGCCTAAGTGTAAAATCAGTAAAACATCAAAACTTGGAGGGATTTTACACCAAGTTCCAAGCTGATTCAGATCCTTTTCAAAACATCAATGTTGTTGCAAATGTTACCAACAAATCAAAGAACCAATTGGCATAAAAAGGTCTTACTTGTACATGAAGAAATCATGGATCAAAGTGAGCATCTCAAGCTGTTTTGCAAAAAATAGTTTTTTCACAAACTTGTGAAATCTGATTATTTGAATCAAAGTACAATGTCAAGTGGATGTTAGCATCTAAACAGTGATTAAAAGTCTGATCAAACCTGTAAATTCATGATTGCACCATGTAATTCACCAAAATGACATTCATAGAATTCAACATTATGCATTTTGATCCAAGGGTCACAAAGCTTCAAAAAGGCATATTCTTGGATCTCTTGTTCAACAAGAAATAGGTGGACACAATCCAAGCATCAAACTTCTGAGGAATGTGAATTTTATTGCTGCATAGCTGATCTATTTCACAAAATCATCATTTCACTTGTAAGAGATATTTCCATAAACCATGACTCACCATTGTGGCCTCATCACTCAAATCTTCGAGGCCAAGTTTGTTCAACATATTTGCCTATAAATAGAGACTTCATTCCATCATAAAAATTACACCAAAGTCTTTTATCACTAAGCTTTCTACACTTTGCTCTCAAAGACTCAAAACTAAATATTTTGAGCAATCACTTCTGGTTTTAGAGTTTCAGCTAGCACAAGCTTAAACCGAATGCTCACACACATCACATATGATGTTTGTGAGGTGTTAAAATACTTAGATCATAACTCCAGCTGCAGCTCATCATAACATCTTTGTAACACCTCCAGCTCCAGATCATCACAACATCTCTGTAACACCTCCAGCTCGAAAACAGAACTCCAACTGCAGCTCCATGTTCAGTTAAGCCTCAAACTAGGCCAAATCATAATCCATGCATATTTTCTCGCACTACCTTTTTTCCATATGTGCGTAAATATATTTTAAGTGATTCCCCTCAATCAATTTCACAAAACAATCATCATGTAGAATTTCATGAGGCTCGGGCCAGATTAGGGTTCTTCAGTGTTCATCATTGCTTTCTCACTCCACACTTAAAATAAATGAAATTAATTGGTACCATTGGGTTCGTGAGATCAAAATGAGCAATTTTGATATTTATTTCATCTCAAATGGATGAAATATGGGGCAAGAACACCATTCGCGCGTGTTCTTGGCGCCCTTTTTAGAAATTCAAATTTTTGAATTTTCTATTATTTGGTTGATTGATTCAAAAATTAATAACTTTTTGATCATCTACCAAGTATTATAACCACATATGTACTGATGTCTGAGCAGCCATGTTAGGACTTCTTATCTGACAACTTGCTAAACCTGTTATAGAACTTGTTCTTCAGCATGTTAAAACATTTTGTCCAACATGTTGTTGTCAGATTAGTTTTACCAAAATTAATGTCAACACCCACAACAATAGAACTAACAGATTATTCGTAAATAACTCTGAAACTCTAAAATTCGAAAACTTACCGATTAAACTGAGATACGGAGGTTGTGGAGTGTATTGATCGTTGCAAAAGTTGTTTTGTGCCGAACTCGAGTGGAAAAAGTCAAGATTTGAGGAAATAAGAAATTGAGAGTTTGAGAGAGTTAGAATGTGAAAAGTGGGGGAGATAGGCTCTGGCGTGAATAGTTATAAGAAATACTTCTGGATGTGTACATCCAGACGTTTTCCTGATATGCACATCCAGAACAAATCAATGTTTTTGTAAGAAGTGGTGCATCCGGATGTGCTTATCCGAAAATAGGGGAAAAATAATTTTGCACAGTGGCTAAATAACTCATAGGGTGTATTAAGAAATCATCTTCTATATATCAATATCAAAATACATAGAGCAAAGTGAATCTAAATTTCATTTTTTCTGTTAGAAACGTATTTACTTGTATTTTAGCCAACATTGCATTATCTCTTTTCTAAGAGTTATATTTAAATCACAAACATTGTTTATTCCATATTAGTGAAACCATAAAGGACTTCTGTTTAATAGAGAAGCTTTATCTTGGAGAGCAAGTCTTTTTGGTATTGGATATTGTTGTGAATCGAATACCTTAGAAACAAAGTATAATAGGTTTCTTTATGATCAAGAAACCCACAAGGGTTAGGGTTTATGGTAAACCAAAAATAACAACAAGGATTGGTTATAAACTACTATTCTTTCTTTTCTCTTAAAATAAGATTACAAGTATACAAGAATAACAAATAACCTCTCTCACTTTTGAATTAGGATTTTATCTTTCTATTTTCCCTTATTCTAAAGATGAGAGACTAGTATGCTATTTATAAGAAAAATAACATACTAAACTAATGGGCTTTTTAAGAATTACTCATTACAAACTAACTTAGGGTACAAGTTAACTTAAACAATTGGATCCATAACACAAGGCCCAATTAAACAATAGCATGTGAGTGGACTTTGATGACATGTTATTCGTACTAGGGTTTATTACAATATTCCACAAATCTCCACCTTGGAAAAACCCTATACCAACAAGAAACAAACTAGCTTTCTTTAAGCAGCTTTACCAACTGTATACAGTGGAAAAACATGCAACTAGGCAACATCTTAGTGATCATATCAACAACATCATGATATGTCGAAACCTTTAGTACTTGGACTTCTCCACGCTCGATTACCCCTCTAGCGAAATACAACCTCACATTAATATGCTTGGTTCGCTCATGATAGGTTGAGTTCTTTGAAATGTGTATTGCACTTTGACTATTACATTTAATAGTGATACCTCGACCTTGAAGTTTCAGTTCCTTTGCAAAACCTTCAAGCCATAATACTTCCTTTATAGCTTCAGTTAGGGTGATATATTCCGCTTCAGTGGTTGATAAGGCAATAACCTTCTGAAGTGTTGCTTTCCAACTAATTGTTGTGCCAAACATAGTGAAAACATATCCAGAAATAGATTTTCTAGAATCCATACAACCTGCATAATCAGAGTCGACATATCCTTCGATTATTTCTTTACTGTCTCCACCCAAGGCTCCACCATAAATTAGGACTCTGCTCAGAGACCCATTTATGTAACTTAGAATCCACTTCAATGCTTTCCAGTAAACCTTTCCAGGATTCGCCATGTACCTGCTTACAAGACTTATTGCATATGTTATGTCGGGTCTAGTATAGACCATAACATACATCAAAGAACCTACTATATTAGCATATGGAATGTTATCCATATAAGTTCTTTCAACATCAATACTGGGAAACTTATCTATACTCAACTTGAATTGAGGTCTTGTCGGAGTTACAACAGGCTTTGAATTCGACATACCAAAATTTTCGAGAATCTTCTTCAAGTATGCCTCTTGAGATAAGCATAATCTGGACTGCTTTCTATCTCTCCGGATGTCAATCCCAAGAATCCTTGATGCATCTCCCAGATCCTTCATATCGAACTACTTACTGCGTTCATCCTCCACCCTCATTACATCTTCAACATTATTGATTGCTATTAGAATATCATCCATATAAAGCAACAAAATAATAAATGAATTACCCGGTTGAAATCTGAAGTTAACACAATGGTTGGACTGGCTTCTGATGAAACTTATGCGTATCATGAACTTGTCGAATCTCCTATTACACTGTCAAGGAGATTGTTTCAGCCCATATAAAGATCTCTTCAACTTTCACATATAATCCTCTTTCCCCTCTTCGACACACCCTTCAGGTTGCCTCATCAAGATTGTTTCATCAAAGTCACCATACAAGAATGAAGTCTTCACATCCATATATTCTAGTTCAAGGTCGAACTATGACACCATGGCAAGTAACATTCAAATGGACCTATGCTTCACAACAGGAGAGAACACATCATTGAAGTCAACACTTTCTTTCTGAGTGAAACCCCTTGCAACCAACCTTTCCTTGTATCTCTTTGACGCCACTCCTTCGATTCCTTCATTAACTTTAAAAGTCTATTTACAACTGACTAACCTGGCTCCAGCAGGTTTTTCGATCAGTTCCCATGTGTTGTTATCATAAAGATTTTTCATCTCATCATCCATGGCCTTCAGCCATTCAGTTTTATTTCGACTCCTCATAACTTCCTTATAGTCTATAGGTTCTTCTTCCAGAACCTCACTTGCAGAGATTAAGACATAAGCTATAAGATCTATATACCCAAGTCTCTGGGGTGGCCTAATGACTCTTCTTGACCTATCTATTTCCAGAAGATAGTCATTATCAGTCTCCTCATCTTCGACGGCAGTTTTTGCTTCTTCTTAGACTTCATTTGGGTCGTGCAATTCAGCATCACTATGCTCTAGGGTTCCCGTGAACATGCATTTCAGAGCTCTAGGTTCAACCTTGTCTTACCTAATGTAAGCACAGGCTACACAACCAAATACTCTCAGTCTGTCGAGATCTGGTGGATGTTTATTTATCATATATGTTGCTGTCTATTTATCATATCTAATGCAATCGAAGGATATCTATTTATCATATATGTTGCTGTCAAAATAACCTCATCCCAAAACACCTTCTTCAATCCATCACTAACCAACATGCATCTAACCCTTTCGAGGATTATTCGATTGAATCTCTCATCTAGACCATTTTGCTCAGGAGTACCTGCTACAGTCTTATGCCTTGTAATCCCATACTCGACATAGTAACTGTCGAAAGATTCATTGTAGAATTCAAGGCCATTATCAGTTCTCAACCTCTTAACCCTTCTACCAGTTTGAGTTTCGACTAGAACCTTCCAAGTCTTGAAATTCTCACAAGTTTCATCCTTAATCTTCTGAATGAATACCCATAATTTTCTGGAATAATCATCAACTATGGATAGAAAATACCTTGCACCTGAATGTGAAGGATTCCTTGCAGACCCCCAAAGATTAGCATGGATGTAATCAAGGGATCCATGTGTTCTTTGTTTACCTTTGTTAAACTTCACCCTATTGGATTTACCAAATACACAAGGTTCACAAAACTACAACTTCTCAACTTTGTCACCACCTAGAAAGTTTTGTTTCCCCAGTTCGACCAGGCCTCTTTCACTGACATGGCCTAATCTCATGTGCCATAATTTTGTCTTCGACAACAGTTTCATGGATGCAACATTTATCGAACAACTTACAACTTCAGCCTCAAGGGTATACAAGCCTTGTTTCTTCACACCTCTCAAGACTTCCTTTGACCCCTTCATGACTCTTAGGATATTTTTCTCTCCTTGAAAAACATATCCCTTCTTGTCAAATTCACCATGAGAAATCAAATTTTTCTTCAAGTCAGGTACATACCTGACTTCAGTCAATAGCCTTATTGACTCGTCATAGAGCTTGAATCTCACATATCTAATACCTTCAATTTTGCAAGCTTTATTGTTTCCCGGCAGCATCGATCCACCATCTTGATCACATATTTCCTCGAGTAAATCTTTATTTAGAGTCATGTTCCAAGTGCAGCCTGAATCCATAATCCACTCTTTTCTTGAGTCGCTGCTTGAAACCACAAGAAAATCATATAAGTCGAAATCATCTTGAACAATGACAGCATTGTCATTATCTTTACCTCCATGATCTTTCAGGCATTCAGGGCACGCCTTTCAAATTTGACCCTCCTTCTTACAATGATAACATCAAACACCAGATGCTTCACCACCATAAGACTTTTGCTTACTTTTACCCTTCTTCTTGTCGAACTTACCGTCATTTCGCAAGAATTTCTCCTTAATGGCCAACCTTCACCAACCGTTGAAGGTTTATGATCTTTTCATTCGTTCAAGTCCTTAGACTACAAGGCAGATTGAACATCTTCAAAGGTTATAGACTCTCTTCCATACAATAGGGTTTCTTTGAAGTGAGCACGTGTTATGGGCAAAGCGCATAACATCAACAACGTTTGATCTTCATCATCGATTTTCACATCAATATTTTCAAGATCAAGAATCAGTTTGTTGAACATATCCAACTACTCAACCAACATTTTGTCTTCACTCATCTTGAATGAATACAAGGCTTTCTTCAGGTAGATTCGATTCACCAACGATTTGGTTATGTACAACCCTTCAAGTTTCAACCATAACTCTGACGTCGTCGTCTCCTTTTATACATATCGAAGAACCTTATCACCAATGTTCAACAATATTGTGTTGTGTTCTTTCTCAATCATGGTCGTCTTTTCAGTTGTCGTTAACGCATCATTCATGGTCGTCTCTCCCTTCAACGCTTTTAAACAACCATGCTGAATAAGCAGGGCTTTCATCTTCAAGCGACACATATCAAAGTCATTCACTCCGATGAACTTTTCAATCTCATACTTTGTTGAAGGCATCTTCTCCACGCTCACCGCACCAATTTGTTGTGAATCGGATACCTTAGAAACAAAGTATAATATGTATCTTTATGATCAAGAAACCCACAAGGGTTATGGTTTAGGGTAAATCAAAGCTAACAACAAGGATTGGTTATAAATTGATATTCTTTCCTTTCTCTTAAAACAAGATTAGAAGTATACAAGAATAAAAAATAACCTCTCACACTTTTGAATTAGGATTTTATCTTCCTATTTTCCCTTAGTCTAAAGATGAAAGACTAGTATGCTATTTATAAGAAAACTAACATACTAACCTAATGGGCACTTTAACAATTACCCATTACAAGCTAACTTAAACAATTGGATCCATTACAGAAGGACCAATTAAACAATAGCATGTGAGCGGATTTCGACGGCATACTATTTGTACTAGGGTTTGTTACAATATTCTACATATACCATGGAGAAGTTGTTGAGAACATTAATAAAGAAAAAGATAATTGATGATAAAATCTGAGTAATAGTTTGTAATTTATACACTCCATCAACAATCAAGTCTTATAGTTTGTAATTTATGCACTCCATCAACAATCAAGTCTTATTCCAGTAAGTGGCGTCGGCTCCATGAATGCAACTTCTGTCATAGTGTTATATTCAGAACCATACTTTTATCTAAATTGTTAATCTCAAAATTGTTTTAATAATTTTTCTTATCGTTTTTCTAGATCTTCCTTTTCCTCTATCTCTTTAACTTCTTTCCATTTGATCTACTATTCTTATCACAGAATTTAAAGATCTTCACTCTACATGCTTAAACCATTGAAGTCTATTTTCCACCATCTTTTTTATTATAGGTGGTATTGTCTTACCACCTATCCAACACAATTTTTTCGTCTCTGTTACACTTACTTTAATTTCGTGTTAATTATTAAGCACCCAACATTATGTCTTATATAACATCTCAGATCTTACCGCAGTTCAATAAAAAACTTCCCTTAACTTGAGCGGTACTTTTATGTCACATAAAATTCCTGAAGCCTCTGTCATAACCACGTGACTTGTTGGATGATATATGATCTTCAACTTTCACCTCTAAGTTAAAAACATTCAACTTTCACCTCTAAGTTAAAAACGTTTCTCCTTTTACTGAATTTACATTCCAGTTATTTTGCCTTACTTCTGCTTAGACGAAAGTCATGCATTTCTAAAGTTCGTCTCCAACCGCTCATTTTAATCCTTCTTCGACTCTCCAAATAGGATTATATCATTGGTAAAAAGCATGTATCTCGATACTAACTCTTGGATGTTTGTTGTAAGTACATTCAAAATTAAAATTGAAAAAATAGGGACTTAGGGTTAAACCCTGATACAAATCTATTGTAAGTGAAAAATCGTTCGTCTCTCCACTCTTGTTCTCCACTCTTGTGTTCCTATACTAATCGATACCCTTTCACACATATTTTGGATAGTTCGAATGTATGCAATTCTATAACTCCTTTCTTTAAAATTTCCCAAAAAAACAAATTATACTCTAAAATTTCCCACAAAATTAGACACTCTGTCAGTGTAATTTAGACACCGATAAACAAAACTAATTATGCACAGTTATCTATCAGTAATAAAAGTTTTGGAGTCTGTCATTTTAAAAATCCGACATATATTCATGTGATACAAAAAGGTCTATTAAACAAAATGTAAGATATATTCATCTGATACAAAATGGTACAAAATGGTCTATTAAACAAAATGTTTAACACATAGACATATGATTGTCCGATTCTGCTCCATCATCTCCAAATTCATGCAATTTCGCATACTGCATGACAAAATAACCAAATAAGTGCATAGAAAAATAAAGAGCAATCATTCAAATACAAAACACCAAATATAAACATTTACTCAATGTAATGTAACCAGAGAAAAATAAACAACTCCTAACCTTATCATAAAAGTCTTGTATCTCCTCTTCTGTAAGACACTCATCACCTTCATTTTCATTGTCTTCTTCCCACCCAAGTGAACGCAGGAACGCAATTTCTTCTTCTTCCGAATTCAAAATAAAGTTGGTGCTACATTGTTGCTCTTCATTAGTTGAATCTCTAGATTCCGGAGTTGAGCAGCTAATGTCATTCTCAGTGCTTTCTTTGAATTTCTCCAAGACACGAGATGCATCTTTTGAGAAACCTTTCCTTGAGAGATTCTTAAGGAAATCTCTTCTACTCTGGGTTTGAAAAGTAGGTTTCTTCTCCAATGTTAGCCATGCAGAAGAAGCGGAAGTGGCGTTGGACGTTGTGGTTAGCATCCTTCTTCCATTAAATCTCAAGTTGTGCTTTGTGGCTAAAGATACACCGTTGAGCTCTCGCAAAGCATTGAAATCATGGGAATTACCAGAAGGCGAAATTGGATGCCGTTGTGGGCTTGTCTTGACCTTCAACTTCACCAAAGAGCTAGCAGCCTACAACATATACCAAACCAACTCTAATGAGATCATTTGAATTGTTTGAGATAAAATTGAAAAGTACATGACAATACATAGATATTGGATGACAAAATAATCTTTAGACTATAGCACTCAATCAGTATATATGATAAGACCATGTTTTAAATTGTGGGTTGCATCCGCAATTACAGCTGCAATTGCAGTATCAGATGCACAACCGCATCAAGAATCACATCAGATAATTTTGGACATATTCTTTCAGATCATCTCACCAAAAATTAAAATATCAAAATTCTAAATCTCAATCTTAACTTTACAACTGTGAATTTCAAGCATCATCTAATAAATATTCATGCCACAACATGCACGGTTACCGTAATCACAACACTTACAACCGCAGTTTAAAACCATGGATAAGACCTAGATAGCATTATGCACGGCAACACATGATCAACAAAATAGATTAATACTAATGAAGGAATATCTTTCATGACTATATTACATTAAAAGAAACAGAAATAAAGAAAGAAACATCAATACCATGGATCTTGGCAAATACGGCATCATAGGGACTAATAACCGCGATTTCTTAAGAGCCATCTCTTCAAGCTTCTGAGCACTATCAGATAACTGCATAGCAAACAAAATATACCATACGATTGATTACTAACTGCATTTTACAAAATAAACAACCTAATACTAACTAATCAAACTCACTTGTGCAGGTGAGTGAGAACACGGTGAACCATGAACCAATGTCTCAGCCATAGTGAGGCTCATTGCGCGCGGAGTATCAGACGTGTCCACACCATTGTTTCCAACCGTCACAGGAACCTCGTGCGACGCCGGGATAATGCAGTTGCTGACAGTGTCAGGTGAAGTGTCTGAACTAGTCTTTCCATTCATTATTTGTGAATCACTTGCATCAAACCAATTTTGCACCATTCTTCCAAAACTACTATATGATCTTATATGATCTTAAGAGACTTAAAAACTTTTCCGCTATAACTCAATTGATGATCACAATAACTAATATGATCTGAAAGAGAGAAAAAAAATTATTGAAATTATTAAAAAGTTTCAGCGGTTTTTCATAAAACCTAGAAATTGAAACATACTATTTGACATCAATTCAATTTTAGGATAAAAAAAAAAAATCACTATCACAATTTGAAATATGATTCAATGACATGTGTAATAGAAAATAAAACAAATGTACCTGAGACCAAATTTTAGCCAAAGAAGTCACAGAGAGAAGATTGAAAAACTTTGAATCGTGCACATTTATATTGATAGTGAAAGGGAACAACAATATAGAGTATCAGTATAATAATTTTTCGGATTAAGTTTCGGAGTTAAATCAGGAAAAAAGTTAGGAAAGTTTTTTTTTATTTATTTGAATTTAAATTTAATTTTTTTTAAATTAAATTTAAAGATTGAGTCAAAAAATATAATAATAATAAATTTAAAGATTTTTTGTCAAAGGTTGTTTAAGATGTATCAGAAAAATAGATTTATATGTTATTTAATTTAATTAAAATTTAAAATTTATGATTTAAAATATCCAAATATTTGATTAGATAGATAGTGATGGAATTTTAAAATTTATGATTTAAATTTTAAAATTTATGAATTAAAAAAAATGTTTTATGAATAGATGTAACTCTCACATTAATTCAACAGTTTTTTTTTTATCAAAATGGATATTGTTTTCATTATTTTATAGAAGATTAAAAAAGTCTCAAATTTGTCTTAATATTTATTGTATAAATTTTTTTACATTATTAATACATTTTAATTAAATTTATTTTTTTATATTTAACAAAAATTATGGTCCTAATATGATTTTTATAAAAAAATTCTCAACAAACTTATACCAAAATATCTCAATTATCTCGTTACATTTCAATAAATTCTGTAAATACACCAGCAATACATTTTAATTAATTTTATCTATCAAATATCTCCGGTTATCTTTTTCAATTAG
Source organism: Lathyrus aphaca (assembly GCA_963966055.1). Taxonomy (NCBI): domain Eukaryota; kingdom Viridiplantae; phylum Streptophyta; class Magnoliopsida; order Fabales; family Fabaceae; genus Lathyrus; species Lathyrus aphaca. Next base: position 98,822,906 of record OZ014521.1, read on the forward strand.
TTTGTAACTTTATTTCAAATTAACTTGTTTAACATATTTTAATTTAATTATAAGTAATATTTACATAATAAAAATTTATAATTTTATTTAACAAATCTATTAGCTGTCAACGAACCAAACCAACTCAAAAATAGTTTAGAAAACTCGATTTGACAATTAAATCACTGAATTAGGTTTATGGACAAATGAGTTGAATATGAACAAAAAAATTAAATTTGTTAACTATATAAATTAAACTTGAATTATGTAGAACTCGGTTCGTTAGGTTCATAAGTCAACTCGATTATATATGAAAATGATTATATTGTCTTTAAAAACAAGTTTAAATATTTACTCCAAATCTTAACCCTATATTGTCTCTTCCTTACTAGTTATTGTTGGAAATCCCCCAAAATCTATGGAGAATTTCAATTAATCTTGGTGAACAAGATTGTTGTGCAGCGATAAAGAAAGAAAATTTGAGAAGAGCAAGATTATGGTTTAAAGAAGAAAAGAGGATGAATATAGGCAGAGAAATTCTCTTCCCACAAACGGTGGAAAATTATTTTATTTCACTTTGCAACTGTAAATACGTGAATGGAAAATTATTTTATTTCACTTTGGAACTGCAAATCCGTGAATGCAATATTATGATACAAAATAAGAGTTTCTTCCTATTTATAAATTTAGGTTAACTTGAACTCCAAGCTAAAAGCTCAAAACTATAAAAGCCTAAAATATCTAATTTAGCTAACACTACTAAGACATTTTGATACAACTTTGTTTTTGTCGAACAACAAGCTTCGACACAAGGAATTACAATTTAACACACCACATAATTCATTGTGTCTAAGTTATCTACATTCATTATAGACCTTAGCTTCTTGAACATTTTGACATGCACTTCATGCGTCATGATATTTGCAATCTGATTCTCAGTTCTGCAGTGTTCCAAATTCATCGTCCCTTCTGCTACATGCTCTCGAAGATAATGAAACCTCATTTTGATGTGCTAGCTTCATCCATGTCTTATCAGATTCTTTGTCAGATTGATAGCTGACATGATGTCGATCTTCATGGTAATTCATCCATGACTCTTTGTAGTAATCTATTCGAACAGATTCACCATCCATGTTGCTTTACATGCACAAATAGAAATAGTTATGTACTTTGCTTCGCATGATGACAATGCCACTACTGGCTCCTTTCTCGAACTCCAAGAAACTGGTGCACCACCTAACATAAACAGATATCCAACTGTGAATTTTTTATCCTTAGCATCACTACACAAACTTGAGTTAGTGTACCCCATTATCTTGCATTCTTTTCCTTTATAAGTTGTAGGAAATAAAATACCATAGTTGAGATTTCCTTTCAGATACCTTAGTATCATCTTCGTCGCTGCTAGGTGTGATACCTTTAGCTTCTGCATAAATATACTCAGCATGCATACGTTGTGTGCTAAGTAAGGATTTATGTGACAAGGGTATCGAAGTGACCCGATAAGTCTCATATATTGGGTTGGATCGACATCATCTTCATCTGAATCTTTCGATAGTTGCAATCTGGGCTCAGCTGGAGTCGAAGTTGGGTTGCAATCTTGCATCTCAAATCTCTTCAGTATTTCACATGCATATCTTCTTTGGTGCATCATCGAACCTCTACCACTTTTGTAGAATTCGATCCCAAGGAAATATGAGAGATTTCCCAAGTATGAAATTTCAAACTCCTTACTCAGGTCAAGTTTGAAATCTCCGATCTCCTTCTTGCAACTTCCTATTATCAACAGATCATCGACATAGAGACATAGTATAAGCAACTCACTCTTACTTCTTCTTACAAATACTTCATGCTCGATTTTGCACTTCACAAATTCTTTCTCCCTTAGAAAGTTGTCTATCTTATTATTCCAAGATCTTGGAGCTTTCTTAAGTCCATATAGGGCTTTATGTAGCTTGTACACCTTTCTTTCTTCACCTTGTTTCATAAACCCAGCTGGTTGTGCAACATAAACTTATTCGTCTGAGAGGTCGTTCAAGAATGCACACATCCATATGACATGTATGCCAATTGTTCATGCTCACTAGACCAACAATCAACCTGATTGTTTCGATTCTAGCAACATGTGAAAAAACTTCGTCGAAGTTGATTCCTTCCTTTTGAAGAAACCCTTTCGCCACAAGTCTCGCCTTGTGTCAAGTTACTTCCCCTGTGGGATTCAACTTTACCTTGTATACCCACTTCACATAAATTTCCTTATTGCCTTGAGGTAATTCGACAAGTGGCCAAGTATTGTTAACTTTGATGGACTATAGTTCCTCATTCATTGCTTTCACCCACTTCAAATATTTTGATGCTTTTGATGCATTGATAGCTTCAACATTTGCATAGAAAGCATAGTGTACCAGATCACCTTCTTCATTGACCACATCATCTGATGTAATCACACATTCCTACAACCTTGTTGGCATGTGTCTGGTTCTTTGAGGTCTGCTTGGGCTTGCTTCACCTCTGACTTCGTCATGTCGAACATCTCTTTCGACTTCACCAACTGGTTTTTCACATAAGATTCTAATTGAATCTTTCTTGACATTTTTAGTCTAACCCCATTCCTTAAGCTCATTTATGATCACGCCCTTGTTGATCACTGCATGCTTGTTCACTAGGTCGAACAACTTGAATTCTCCAGTCGAATGATATCCTATCAGAATCGTTTGACTCGACTTGTCATCAAGCTTTCTTCTGAACTGTTCTAGCATATGTCTATGTGTTATAGATCCAAATACCTTCAAATGACTCAATCTAGGCTTGATGTAACACATGTATTTAATTAATTAATTTAATTAAATATTATTGCGTATTTTCCCGATTATTCGTTATTGAGTGTCGTCTAGTTATTTGTGTCGTTAAGTTGTTTGAGTTGGTATTTTTGTCGTTTGTGTTGATAAGTTGATAAAAGTTGTTTAAGTTGATTTTACGTTGCAGGTTAAGTTATGTTTGAGTTGCTTACGTTGATTAAGTCGGATTATTTAAGTCGAATAAATAAAAATAAGTGTTATTAAGATAATATTAAGTTGGGCTTAGCTTTGTGGTGCAAGAGTTGTAAGTTGGGGTGCTAAATTAGACCCATTAGTAATTAGGCTGATAGGGAGAGTTTAGTAAAAACAAGCTGAAAACCTAATTAGAGAGCTAATCAGAATATTGTGAAAGAAGGAAGAACAAGTCTTAGAGAGAGAACAAGAAGAGGCTAGGCTGAGGATTTTCGCGGAGATTTTTATAGTGAATTTGAGCTTCCTTCAATCCAAGGTAAGCGTGGGGTTCGAATTCCATAACCGGGACTAGATAATTTGTATGTAGGAGGGATTTTAGTATGATTTTTGTTGATGTATTTTTGGTATGAATTGTTTTTGTCAATTTCATGTTGATATCTGGTAAAGAAGCATGTTGTTCTTATTGTATTGTTATTCTGAAAACTGTTTTGGTTGTGATAATCGTTGATGTGTTGTAGTTGTTGGTTTATGTTGCAGAATCCGTGTAGAAGAAGTTAGGGTTTGTAAAATCAATCATAGAACTTGATAGACGAATGGATACATAAGTTTTTTAGTGTAAAATCGATGTAGAAACCTAAATAGGCTTGAATAGGATGATGAAGTTATGAGAAATCGTAGCAGAGTTGGACTTGTAGGCTCTCTGGTAGAATGTGTAACAGATATGGCATTACGTGTAACACACTAGGGAATTACGCGTAACACTTCCCAGTATGTAGGCCTTACGCGTAACAGTTAAGGCCAATACACGTATGGGCATAGGCATTACGCGTATGAGAAGAGTGAGTGTAGAAAAATGTAGTTTTTGGCGATTCGTCCTATTTTCGCATTCGTTTCGAGTTGGTTTGATCTGAGACTTTAAGTAGAGATAAAATAAGTTGATTATGATTGATTTAAGGATTGAAACTAATTAATTTAGTAATTTAATCAATTAAGCCGTAAATTTTTGTTTTTACGTGGAAGTTGTGCTAAAGTTGTTATAAGTCGTGGTGTCCCGATTTTGGGGAAAGAGTATTAAGTTATAGGTCATATGACCAATGTTGATTCATGTTGCTGAGTTGTTCAAGTTGTTATGTTGCTATGTTGTTGATTATGTCGTTTTTGTTGTATGTCATTCATAGTTGAATACATTTGCATATTTTCAAGTTGGAGCATATGCTCGATTCGAGTTGGTCTGGATTGGCAAATAAGTTGTTGATGCCTCGATAAACTGGCAATGTTTCAAGTTAGGAGTTTACTCCAAATGGTACCACATGCATATATAAGTTGAGTCACATTCAAGTTGTATTTTATTATGTTGATTTGTTATTGTTGGATATAAGGCGTATGTTGATGTTGCTTGTTGTGTGAAGTGGTGTGACTATATGATTATCTTGCTTACATATTGATTATCGTATCTTGTTTATGTTATTCGATATCTCACCCCTTCTGTTTGAATGTTGACATTTGTTGGTAACATGCAGGTAACCAAGATTCAAGTACCCTATCGTCTAAAGTTGGTGTTTGTCGCTCTGATATATAGCACTTCGGGGGGGATAAACGCATGTCTTATTCTGTGGAGTTTATTTAGTTTATGGACTTATTTGAGTTGTTTTATGTTGAAAACCATGTTGAAGTATTCATTGAAGTTGTTTTAAAGTTGTAACTTTGTTGATCCGCTGCATTGTTTTTCAAAGTAATTTCATTAGTGAAGATTGTTATTTGATTTTAAAGTTGGAAAATGTGATATCCCAAGTTTGTTGATGAAATTTTATAACTCTGATTTAATAATTAAACTCGGGTAGAAATGGGGTGTTACATTAGTGATATCAGAGCAGGTCGGTCGGTCTGACCAAGTTGTCGAGTCGTAGTTGTCTTACAATCGAGTATTGTTATGTGGTTCTAACTTTTGTTGTGATGTAGTGTTAAGTTGAATTGGCTGGAAGAAATGATTATGTGATGGCTGCTGCATTGCAAGAAATAGCTCAAGTTGTGCATAACTTACCGAATGTTGGCGGGAATGATGAGTCTCGTACTTTCGCGACTTTTCAGAGGGAGGATCTGTAGATTCAAAGTACGCCTAAGGGGGGTGAATTAGGTGTTATAAAATTTTCTCGATTATTTTCTTGATGGATGGATTTTTCTCTTTTACTTGTGTATGATAAGAAAGCGATAAAGTAGGAAATAAAAGAGACACATCAATTTATCCTGGTTCCCTTCACAGTCCGAAGGTACATCCAGTCCCCTTTCCAACACGAAAGAGATTTTCCACTAGTTTTTAGATCGTACAACCTATCGCACCATCAACCGGTGAGGCCTACTTTCTAAACAACTAAACAAAACCTAGTGTGCAAGAACAATCCTCTTGCAAGCACTATCCTTTGTGTCCAACAATCCTGGATCACAAGTCACAATAGAAAACTTCTATAAATCTTTGTTATTTTGAGAGTAATACAATATATGATATCAATACAAGATTGATCTTCTCATTTGATCAAAATCCACTTCTCAATCTCAATACAAGTGTTCGACTTATGAATATGAAATGTTATGAATCAATATGAACACTTTTGAATATTTGAAAATATATGAATTTAAGTGAATTTGATTAAGTGATAATTTTATGAAAATTCTAGGTGTTTTTGAATTTAAAAAATTTCAGAATATATAATAGTCAAAACACCTATTCAAAAAGGTATGGAAAAGTATGAAAATAAATATTTGAAAAGGTATAACAAAAGGAAAAATTTAAATTTGAAAAGAAATAATTTTTCAAAAAACATTCAGTGTTAACCGGTTAACCAAATGGGGTAACCGGTTAACGCTCTAACGTTAACTGAGTTTATTCAAAAATTTGAATTGTTAACCAGTTAAACCATTTGGTTAACCGGTTAACACTGTAAAAACACAGAAAAATACTTAAGTTTTAAGTGTTAAACCAGTTCCAATTTATTTCCAAATATGTATATGCAATATATTATCATGATAAACTATTTTGAACACTTGCATATCAATCAAGGAAGTGAGTTTTGATATACCTATGCTTGTGTCAAAGTCTTGAAAAATAACGAGCATTTGCACATAAGCTTGATTCGTACGAAAACGTTCCATTGATGATGCATAGCCTTGATCTTGATCCCTTTTGAAAGCTTGACTTTTTGCAATACGGAATGAGCTTGAATATTGTTGAGTTCATCAAACCTTGAGATTGAAGTATGCTTCTATATTCTCCCCCT